>OY723239.1:2069103-2669103 GCA_963210315.1 Rhynchopus euleeides | reverse complement strand
TTCCCCCCGGTTAAAATGGGTGAAAATGACCTGGTCATGACCAGGTATGACATGGTCATGACCAGGTCATACCTGGTCATGACCAGGTCAGATTTGGTCATGACCTGGTCAGATTTGGACCTGGTCAAAACCTGGTCAGTCAGCTGACCAGGCCACCGTGTGCAGTGGCAGCAACCCTCCTCAAACCCGCTGCCACATGCTTCTATGCTGCTTGTTTGCCCGGCAGGTGTCTTGGCGGTGATGCTGTGTGCGCATGCCCTGTCTGGGAGCACACAGCATCAGCTGAAGTATACAGTCGCTCGCTCCCAAGCGAGCACGAGGAGGAGGAGAAGAAGTGGAACAGGACGATAAGGAGAGAGCAGCCGAGGCGGGACGAGGGGGCAGGGGGGGTGGAAGGCAGAGGGAGGCAACTGCGGGGCTCCAGGCTTCAATTGCTTTTTCATGCTCGTCCACATCCCATCCATTATCAAACACTCCAGCGGAGGACGGTTGTAAGTGTCTGGGCCTGTTGTGGCGAGACTCTACTTTCCCACACGTTGCTTCAGTTTGCTTCAGTGAACCACTGAACGACCACACACGAAACGAAAAAGAAACAGACTTTGGGTTAGGTTGACCGCATCTTCGGGCGTGTGGAGGGCTCGCACTGCTGCGAGGCGAAGAAAGCAAGCGGTGGCCTTCGCTCAGTAGTGCAGAGAAGTGACTGCCTCGCAACAAGGGGGGCACACCTGGCACTTGACACACTGTTGTCACACAGAGGGAAGGCCCCAGCTGGTGCTAAATCATGGTTAGCACACAAGGCAGAGAGTGCGAGAGAGGGAAGTGGGACCAGGAGAGACTGGAGGGCACACTTAGGGTGGAACAGAAGACACAGCACACACGGCACGCACAGAGACACAGGTGTTGCCATTCGTGGGTGCGAAGACCCACCTCCCGCAGAGGCTGAGTGCAAGCCCCGCACCCTCTGAGCCCACCTTCCCGAGACACTCGCCTGTGCTGAGGCGGTACAGCTTGGGGGCCATGCCTTCCACTGCAACAATATCGCCTGGCTGTGACAAGGCAAATGCGGAGGGACAGTCGCCCAGTCGCACAGTACGCAGGCAGCTGAGGGAGGCTGTGCACCACACCTTGAGTGACTTGTCACGAGAGCACGACACGAGGTGCTGATCGTCCTGAGTCAGGGCGATGTCGTACACCCAATCAGTGTGCCCATCCAGGGTGCGTGTGTGTGTGAGGGTGCTGATGTCCCACACACGGATCGTCTTGTCTCCTGACCCGCTGAAGATCCTCGTGCCCGAGACAGCAATGCCGAGAACAGCCTCACTGTGACCCTCCAGCACTGTGGCGCTCGGTGTGCCCTTCAAGTCCCACACACGCAGTTGGCCTGACTTGTCTCCGGATACCAGACGTCCGCAGTGTGTCCACGCTGCACACCACACCATGCTGATGTGCTGCAGCATGCACACCTCTTCCCAAGTTGATGTCAGCCAAACGCAGATGGTGCCGTCATGAGAGCACGTTGCCAACCACCTCCCACAGACTGAGAACGCAATGGAAGCAATCACATCGCTGCCGTGGGTTACGTCCGCCACCACAGCAGCAGTGATGGTGTCAAACACGGTGATATGTCCTTTGTCGAAACCCACAGCACACAGCGTCCCACACCTCGACAGTGTGATGTAGTATATCATGTCGCCATGCTGAGGTGAGTAGACTGCGGGGGCCTTGACGTTGGGCCAGCGCGGGACGAGCTGGACAGCACCCCCGTCCTCCAGACCCGTGTCGGCAACGCACTCTGCATCGTCCAGCTCCTCCTCACACCCTTCGATGCGTGCTGCCACGTTTCCAGCCTCACGGTCTGCGTTGATGGAACCCGGGAACATCTCGTTGAGCGCATCCGCCTTCAGGCTGAGCACGGTCCCGCCTTCCGGAACACCGACGACACAGCTGTGCCCGCTGTCAGCATGCTGCACCGACACATCCATGATTGATTGCGACACCACCCTGCACGGGAACAACTGCAAAGCGAGTGGTGATGGGATGAAGAGAGGGCTACTCAAGGGTTCGTGCAATTCGTGCGGGAGGCGTGTGGGTCATGCAGCCTGCAGAGGGCCCACCAAGGTTATTGCGTGTGGTTGGGAGGGGCACCCTCCACCCCTCCATACTATCTGGGCCCGACCTTGCGAAAGCGTTGGCACCGCGTTGCATTGCATCTCTGCCCCCACCACCACCCGTCCCTCCCCCCGGTGGGTCCGCCCCCTTTTCACAGGTCCGGTTTGTACAATACAGGCAACTGCATAATTCACCCCCTGCCCCCCCCCCCCTCTCCCACCCCTCAAGAGTAGATTCAAGTACCGTATACGTAAATATTTTGGAACGTAAATATTATGGAACGTAAATATTATGGAACGTAAATATTTTGGAACGCTGGTGGGTTGGCGTTCCAGATTTTTTTCGTTCCATAATATTTACAGGGCTTTCTGCGACTCGGGGACTTGGACCAGGTGATCGGACGGCATACAGAGTCCCTGACGGGACCTACTCGTGCACTTTTCGCGCGATTCCTGACGCAAGCCGTCCTCACCACCGAGTCCCCAACTGGCCCTGTAAATATTATGGAACGTAAATATTATGGAACGGACCGGCCAAAAATGGGCCCGTTCCATAATATTTACGTTCCATAATATTTACGTATACGGTAGTACAAAACAAGCAGAAATATAACAGGGTGATAGAATGGTGCCCCTGAAAAGACCGATTTTTACGGAGTTGTTGCGTCGTGGAGTTTCCCTTGAGAGACCCCTTTTTTTTGCGTAGTTCCTAGAAGGTTTTCAGGGGGTCACCGTGGAATGTGTTAGCGAATAAAGGATACAAAAATACACGACAAGACAAAGGGTGGGGCCCTTGAAAAAAAGCGTCTAAGGGAAGGCACAGAAATAGAAATTCTGATTGTTTTGACAACAGTGCGCGGCACAGGGCAGCCCCCCCCCCCCCCTAGGGGGGGTCAAATGCCACCCTTTTACGTGGACAAACACGATTTTTCAAAAAACCGGCGCAGAGGCCCCAAAGCCCCCGTAAACCCTCCAAACCCCCCCAGATCGGTCCGGAAACCCATCGAACCCCACTTTTCCACCATTCCGGGCACCTCAGGTGCCCGAATTGGGGTACCTAAATTTTGTGCCACCGTTTGGTACCGGACAGTGCCACTGTGTGGGAGGTTGGAAAAGAAAATGCCCCAACACACCACATCTGAGGGTTGCAATGCATGTTGCTTGCCAACCACGTCATCCGGTGGGTGTCAGGCGCTATGTAGGTGGCATTAGCCAGGTCTTCGATGAGTTCTGGCTTGTATATGTACCTCCCTGCCACCATGCACCGGGAGGCTGCCTGTAGGTACGGAACAAGTCCAGATGGTCGTGTGATTCCTGTGCAGCAGTGCTCCACAACCGGGATGTGTTGACAACGACTGTTGCAACACGAGCTGTACATTCCGGGAACACACGAAGTGCGCTGTCGTGGTACCCATTGTGCCAGAATTGGTAGTTGCTGCGGTCTACTTTGCCTGGCCCAAGAGCACTGGTACTGAACGGTGCAATATGCGTGGCGAGGTGAATGCAACGGAAGGGCGCAAAGTCAATACAGCTCTCGGATGGCGGGTGGTGGTGCCACTAGTGTGTGACGTTCACTCGAGGATACAACGCATCACAATGAATCAGCAACCGTGGACCGAGTACAATACGCTCTCTGTGGCTGGTGTGGGGGACAAAGGCAGTGCCTGTGCCGCAGGCAGGGAGGTACATATACAAGCCAGAACACATCGAAGACCTGGCTCATGCCACCTACATAGCGCCTGACACCCACCGGATGACGTGGTTGGCAAGCAACATGCATTGCAACCCTCAGATGTGGTGTGTTGGGGCATTTTCTTTTCCAACCTCCCACACAGTGGCACTGTCCGGTACCAAACGGTGGCACAAAATTTAGGTACCCCAATTCGGGCACCTGAGGTGCCCGGAATGGTGGAAAAGTGGGGTTCGATGGGTTTCCGGACCGATCTGGGGGGGTTTGGAGGGTTTACGGGGGCTTTGGGGCCTCTGCGCCGGTTTTTTGAAAAATCGTGTTTGTCACCCCCATTTGACCCCCCCTACCCCCCCCCCCCCCACCCCTGTCCTGCACCCCAACCACCACCCCTCCCCCTCACACCCCTTCAGCACAGCCAGGATGTCGACGGCTGCAGCGCCTCGCGGCTCATGTTGCTGAGTGGCTTTGCCGTTAGCCTGCGCAGCACCTCCACGCAGTCAGACGCCTCGAAGATGTTGTGCTCCCGTGAGCTCCGACTGGGCCGGTGGGTGTCGTACACCACCAGCACGTTTTGGATCTCAGGTTCGTCCTGCAGGGTGAATCCCAGCAGCGTCAGCATGGTGCGGAAGTCCTTCCCAGTCAGGAACCCCTTCCCGTCGTCATCCAGCAGCTGGAACACCCAGTCGATGTCCTGCGCCCGCAGGGCGCCACCCGGGAGGTGCCTGTTGACGCTCTTCGGAAGCGCCGCTTGATCCGCATCGCGTTTCGTGCCGTACCTCTCCACGTTCTTCACCAGGCGGACAAACTCGCTCTCATCGAGGATGAGCTCATCACCGGCACCCCCTCCCTGTGACTGCACGGCATCACGCTTCCTCTCGTATGGCCACACCTGCTCGAGGAAGCGCCGCGTCACCTCTGTGAATCCGAGAGAGCGCACCGCAAGCACGACGTGCTGCAGGGCGAGCGCCTTCGACCCCGTCACCATCGAGACCTGGGGGCAGTTGAAGTGCTGCGCGTAGAAGTTGAAGGTGCGCAGCACATCGGACTGCTCCAGCGCCCGCCGGTGGTGGCCCGCGGGCCCCGCCCCCACATCAGGCCTCCCCCCCACGGCACGCGCCTCCTCCCGCGGCGTGAAGTCATTCGGCTCCGCCGACGGCGCGAACCGCAGCGACTCCAACTCCGGAGACGCCACAGGCACAGCCAGATCCTCCGGGCTCCTCACGGCGGACGCCCCGCCTGGCGTCTCCCTCTCGATGGCCTCCACCTGCGCCGGCACGACGGACGGCACCATCCACGGCGGGTATTCCCCAGGCCGCCTTGTCCTCGGGCTGTACACTGCTGTGTTGGGTCGGGACGGAGGGGCGCGTGAGGAGTTCATGCTGCGGCTCGGCCCCCCAAGCCCCACAGCGAGGTTGCGCGGCAGAGGCGCACCGATGGGCCCCTCGCGGCGCGCCTCCTGCGCCTCGCTCCCCTTGGTGCGGACGCGGGGCTTGCGGGGGGAGGGGGCGAAGAAGTCGAGGTGCTCCTGCACAAACCGGACCATCCGGCAGAAGTATGAAAACCCAACCTTCTGCGTCAGATCCGCTTTATACTGCGTCACGAGTAGAGCGGTGAATTCAGGCCCCGAACACACCAACCCTAGGCAGGAGAGGTACGTCGGGATCTGATGCCCTGGCAGAAGCCCCGACCGGTCCACATCAAACAGGCGGAACGCAGCCTCCATCTCACGCTCGCTGAGCGGGTGGGAGCGGCCCGCCTTGGGGAACGGCTTGGGGTAGAGGCCCTGCTTCGGAGGCTTGTGCTCCAAAACCCTGCGGCGGACGAAGTTGGGCTGCACGCCCTGGCAGTATTGCACCAGGTCTGTCCACTCGTCGATGTTGAGGGTCCCGGAGAACTCCTTGAAGATGATGACGTTAAGCGCCTCCAGATCCGCCGTGGTGCGGACCAACCCCAAGGCGTGGATAAACGTCCCCGCCAGCTTCCTATCCACCTCGCCGCACTGCTCATGATCGAATAGTCCGAAGGAGTCCTCTATATCCCCCGACACCATAGGCGCCGCTCTGATGCTGACCGCTGTCACATTCCGGTGCACGTCCTCCTCGCTCTCGCTCCCACTGTCCTCAACGAGGAGCCCGCGGTTCTTCTTCTCCCGGGCGCGGCTCGCCTCCACGCGCCGCCTGCTCGCCTCCTGCCACTGCCCCAGCAGGCTCTCGGCAGACATCTTCATCGGGGTGTACTCCCGCTGCACCTCCAGCAGCACGTCGCGGAACTCTTCGAGAGAAAGCGTCCCGTGGTGCTTGCGGTACTCCGCGGTGAGGCGGTTGACAAACGTGTCCTCGCTTGTGAAGCCCAGGCACCTCAGGAAGAGCGGCATGTCCCAGCCGGGGAGCTCGCCCTGCACGCTCGCGTCAAACAGGGAGAAGGCGGCGACGATGTCCTGCTCTGTGAGGGGGCGGGTGCGGGGTGCGGTTGGTGCCTCCAGAAGCCTCCGTGTGTCGTCGTAGATGGGCTGCGGCATGATGATGGGGCGAACCGGTGAGGACGCGGAGAGGAGGTCCCGCCGCACACCTGCGACCTGCACCTTGAGGGAGTCGACCTTCTGGCGGAGCTTTTGGCACTCTGCGCGGCGCTCCTCGCATTCCACCTCGAGGCGGGCGTAGTCCTCACTCTGGCGTGTCGCCTGCGCGCGGAGTTTGAAAATCTCGCCGTTCTGCTTCAGAGCCTGCGCGTTCTTCAGGCCGATCTTAAAGCGGAGCTGCGTCATCCTCACCAGCACCTCATCCCGCGAGAGGTCCGCCGCCTCATCGAAGGTTGTCTGGCGGAACTGCTCCTCAAGCGCATCGATCACATCGTCCTTATCCTCGAGCTGCTGCCGCATGTCCTCCCTCGCCGCGTTGCTCTCCTTCAGCTGAGACCGGAGCTGCGCCATCAGTGTGACCTCCTTCTCCAGGGATGCGGTCCGCTTCTCCAGGGCGCGCGCCTGGTCCCACGCCGCGTTGTTCTCCAGGCGCTCCGCCTGCAGCAGCTCCTGGGTCTCCCGCTGGATTTTGAGAACACCCGTGGAGGAGTCGATCATCGCTTGGGTCACTTCCTGAATATACTCCTCCTTGTGCCGGAGGACTTCCTGGAGAGCGACCACCTTGCTTTGGAGGAGGCGGAGCTGGTCCTTCCGGGTTTCGACGATCTCCGGGCAGGATTGGTCGCTGAGCTCTTTGGCGAGTCCGAAGTTGCGGAGGAGAGCTGTCTGCAGGTCTTGGATCTGCTCGTCCTTTTTGGCCAACTTCGCGAGGAGTTTGGCGTTCAGCACCTTCAGCGAGTGCTTGTCCTGCTGCCGCGCGTCGTCCTCCCCTTGCTTCTTCGGCAGAGCCCTGCGGAGCAGATCCAGCTCCTCCTGAGCCCTCAGCAGCTGCTGCTCCACAGCAGGGTCTGGGACGGGGTGCGGCACCAGCCTGTCAACATACTCTGTCACGGGGACCACGCGCTCCACCTCCACCGGGAGGTACTGCGTCTGGTAGCGCTTGAGGTGCCACGCGTATGGGCATTCCCTGCCATTTGCCTCCTCGATTATGCCGAGGGCGTTGGCAGGGTCGTCGCGGACCTGCTGCTGCACCTCGTTCTGGCGGCGCTGTCGTGGGGAGGAGGGCATCGTGTGGGTGGGGGCCAGCACCGCCACGAAGGTCTGGTGGGGGAGGGGTGGTGGTGGTGGGTGTGTTGTGGGGTGGGGTGCGAGGGAGGCAGGGAGCCTGCGGTCGGGCACCCGAGACAGCACAAGACACAAGCAGGCCTGTCGCTAACTTTTCGATTTGGAGATTTGGTGGGTTGACGCTCCTGTTTTTGGGGGGGGGGGGGGGGATCAGGGGGCAATTTTTCTCGCGCGCGCTTCGCGCGCGCTCGTGCTGTTGCCTAATTTTCCGTCGGTGGACCACTAGGTGGGCACGGTGTGAGGCGCTGGGTTCCTTCCGTGGTTCCTCTCCCGCTCGCGCCATCCTCGGGTGCCGGAAGAAACCCAAAAAATGGCTTTCGGGACCATGATTTCGACGCTACCCCCTGATATGCCACGGCCGTTGAAGCGCAAGGACTTGGTTACTAGACGGGCACGCGAGATGGGGGGTCTGGGGGGCAGAGCCCCCCAGCCGCCGGAGGCCACGGTAGTGAACATCTGTTCATTGTGGGCGTACAGATTCTGTGTGAGTTGGCTGCGTCCCCTGAGGCTACTGGAGTGGTTGGATTCCCTGACCTGGTGGTAATCGAATGACTTGAGTACGAGACATACGCCACAGGGGGGTCTGGGGGGCGGAGCCCCCCCAGCCGCCGGAGGCACGGTAGTGAGCATCTGTTCCTGCAAAACCATACTCTCTTCGACGTCGACCCAGTGAAAGTGGGTTGACGCTTGGTCGACGCTTGGTGAGCGTCGACCCAGTGTAATCGGGTCAACGCTAGGTAAGCGTCGACCCAGCGTAGTAAATGGGTTGACGCTTGGTCCAGGCTTGAATGGCAACCCAGTTCCACTGGGTCGACGCTCCAAGCCTCGACCAAGCGTCAACCCAGTTCCACTGGGTCGACGCTTTTTTATGGGGGGGGAAACCCAAAATCACTGGGTCGACGGTCGACGCTTAGCGACATGCCTGAGACACAAGCATCAATGGGGGGGGGGGGGGGGTAGGGGGGGTCAAATGGGGGTGACAAACACGATTTTTCAAAAAACCGGCGCAGAGGCCCCAAAGCCCCCGTAAACCCTCCAAACCCCCCCAGATCGGTCCGGAAACCCATCGAACCCCACTTTTCCACCATTCCGGGCACCTCAGGTGCCCGAATTGGGGTACCTAAATTTTGTGCCACCGTTTGGTACCGGACAGTGCCACTGTGTGGGAGGTTGGAAAAGAAAATGCCCCAACACACCACATCTGAGGGTTGCAATGCATGTTGCTTGCCAACCACGTCATCCGGTGGGTGTCAGGCGCTATGTAGGTGGCATGAGCCAGGTCTTCGATGTGTTCTGGCTTGTATATGTACCTCCCTGCCTGCGGCACAGGCACTGCCTTTGTCCCCCACACCAGCCACAGAGAGCGTATTGTACTCGGTCCACGGTTGCTGATTCATTGTGATGCGTTGTATCCTCGAGTGAACGTCACACACTAGTGGCACCACCACCCGCCATCCGAGAGCTGTATTGACTTTGCGCCCTTCCGTTGCATTCACCTCGCCACGCATATTGCACCGTTCAGTACCAGTGCTCTTGGGCCAGGCAAAGTAGACCGCAGCAACTACCAATTCTGGCACAATGGGTACCACGACAGCGCACTTCGTGTGTTCCCGGAATGTACAGCTCGTGTTGCAACAGTCGTTGTCAACACATCCCGGTTGTGGAGCACTGCTGCACAGGAATCACACGACCATCTGGACTTGTTCCGTACCTACAGGCAGCCTCCCGGTGCATGGTGGCAGGGAGGTACATATACAAGCCAGAACTCATCGAAGACCTGGCTAATGCCACCTACATAGCGCCTGACACCCACCGGATGACGTGGTTGGCAAGCAACATGCATTGCAACCCTCAGATGTGGTGTGTTGGGGCATTTTCTTTTCCAACCTCCCACACAGTGGCACTGTCCGGTACCAAACGGTGGCACAAAATTTAGGTACCCCAATTCGGGCACCTGAGGTGCCCGGAATGGTGGAAAAGTGGGGTTCGATGGGTTTCCGGACCGATCTGGGGGGGTTTGGAGGGTTTACGGGGGCTTTGGGGCCTCTGCGCCGGTTTTTTGAAAAATCGTGTTTGTCCACGTAAAAGGGTGGCATTTGACCCCCCCTAGGGGGGGGGGGGGGGGGCGCCGTGAGTACGAACGAAACTGGGGCCACGTAGGGGGAATCCTCACGAAGTGACGAGCGTGAGGGGCGGTGCTTCTGGCGAGGTGACGCGCTAAACAGAACACCAGCCCCTCCCCAACTGGGCCCCTGCAGGAAGACAGCAAGGCCCGCTCTATCTGTATCCAGGAGAGGACCTTCGGGGTGAGCACACAAGGGCAGAAATCAGGGTTCTGAGACACTGCACTCAGGGTGAGACGGAAGACACAGCACACACAGAGACTGAAGTGTTGTTCGTTGGTTCGTTGGTGAAGAGCCACCTCCCGCAGAGGCTGTGTGCAACACGATAACCGAGACCAAAACTCATTAACCGCTAAACACTCTCCTGTGCTGAGGCGGTACAGTGTGGTGGAGTACTCGTCACTCACTGCAGCAACATCGCCTGGCTGTGACACAGCAAGTGAGACGGGATAGGTGTCCAGTTGGACAGTACGCAGGCAGCTGAGGGAGGCTGTGCACCACACCTTTAGAGACCTTTTGAGAGAGCACGACACGAGGTGCTGCTCGTCCTGAGTCAGGGCGAGGTGGGCGATGTCGTCCACCCAAGCAGTGTGATCATCCAGGGTGCGTGTGTGTGTGAGGGTGCTGATGTCCCACACACGGATCGTCTCGTCGAACCCGCTGAAGATCCTCGTGCCCGAAACAGCAATGCTGAGAACAGCATGGTTGGGGCTGTAAAGATCATCGTAAACAGCATCGCTGTGCCCCTCCAGCACTGTGGCGCTCGGTGTGCCCTTCAAATCCCACACGCACTTTACCTAATTCGTCTCCCGACACGAGACGTCCGCAGTGTGTCCACGCTGCACTGAACACGCTGGTGTCGTTATGGTGCAGCATGCACACCTCCTCCCAGGCTGATGTCTGCCACACGCAGATGGTGCCGCCAGAAGAGCACGTCGCCAACCACCTCCCACAGACTGAGAACGCTGTGCATAGAATTGATGTGTCGCCGTGGGTTCTGTCCGCCACCACAGCAGCGGTGATGGTGTCAAACACAGTGATGTGTCCTTTATCGAAGTAAGCCACAGCACACAGCGTCCCACACCTCGACAGTGTGATGCGGCTTACCTTGCTGCCATGCGTCGATGAGTAGACCGCGGGGACCTTGACGTTGGGCCAGCGTGGGATGAGCTGGACAGCACCCCCGTCCTCCAGACCCGTGTCGGCAACGCGCTGTGCTTCGTCCAGCTCCTCCTCACACCCTTCGATGTGTGCTGCGACGTTTCCAGCCTCACGGTCTGCGTTGATGGAACCCGGGAACATCTCCTCCAGCGCATCCACCTTCAGGCTGACCACGGTCCCGCCTTCTGGAACACCGACACACCTGCCCCCGGTCTCGCAATGACGGACAGACAATTCCATGACTTTTGGCGACCAGCGGTTCAGGTTTTCGGAGGGTGTGTCGGTGTGTGCAGTGCGCGATGGTGTGGATGGGGACAAAGGTCGTGGCAAAGTGGGATCAACTGGCTCTGGAGGTACTGGCCATCAACATGGCCAGTACCTCCTCCCTGAAACCCAATTGTGCTGGCAACATCACAGGACAGGTGCGTTACTATCTGCTGACCCCGGCACTCCGTGTGGAAGTGAAAAGCGGGGACCGCAGGTTCTGCAAGGATCTGCACTGGCCCAGTTTCCTGCGTTCTTGCACAACCCTCAAAAGAAAATAAATCAAGTATGATCAGTGAGGGAGGGGAGGGGGTATGCTGTCAATCATTTGCCCTCCTCTCAGATCAGATGTACGCGCACAGCTGCCTCCTTCGGCGATGAACTAGAGGTGGTTCTTCAAGTGTGTTACTGGGGGGGGGGGGGGGGCAAATAATCGTGCACTCCACTATTAATTGGCGAACGGGCGGGTATAATTGAAGGGCCCAAAAAAAGACAAAAAGTTGACGGGGCGGAATAATCGTGGGGTGCACGATTATTCACTTTTGCAAGTTTTCTGGTCAGTTCTGGGGACAAACATCGCAAAAACCTTGTCCGTTTGCATATTTGGAATCTGTGCGGATCGTGGTGGGGTCGTTTTGGCCATGGGGTGTCTGTCTTCACCCCTTACTGGCAGTCACCGTCTGGGCTCATTTTCGTGTTGAAACTGGGGGCACAAGGCCGGACATGTGGACGAATATGAGCCAAAATGGCGACGACCAGTCACGGGTGAAGACAGACACCCCATGTTCGAAATGACCCCATCACGGTCCGCACGGGCTCCCAATATTCAAAAGAACGGGGTTTTTGAAAATTCTGCGGGAAAAATTGCTCATTTTTCTTCCAGAACTGACCGAAAATAGCCAAGAGTGAATAATCGTGCACCCCACGATTATTCAGCGGAAGAAACTTTATAAATGCCCGTTTCAAAAAGGCACTATTATTTGACTATGCACGATTAATTGCCCCCCCCCCAGTAATCAAGTTCCAAGTGTCTTGACAAACTAACAGTCTGACAGAGCCATCTTGCCGTGCCCATCAGGAGCGATGGGCACGGCAAAAGTCTGGAACGCATGTGGTGTACGCCACCCGAATGGAACAGGCGCTCCCTTTGAATGAGAACGTTGAAGGAGAGCAGCAAGCAGTGCTCGTCAACAGGAGAAGCACCAGTCCCTTTGGCCTGCAACCGCACTGACGGCCGCAAGGGTCTCCGTGACGGCTGCACTCCTGAAGCGTACAACACATGCCTTCTCATTCTCATCGAGTGGCAAACGCACGGCTAGCACACACAGAGACTGAAGTTTTTTCCGTTGCTGTGAAGAGCCACCTCCCGCAGAGGCTGAGTGCAACGCTGCCTCCCTCTGAGTCCACCTCCCCCGAACACTGTCCTGTGCTGAGGCGGTACAGTGTGGTGGTGGACCGGCTTTTCACTGCAACAACATCAACTGGCTGTGACACAGCCAGTGAAGCGGGATAGTCGCCCAGTCGCACAGTACGCAGGCAGCTGAGGGAGGCTGTGCACCACACCTTGAGTGACTGGTCGTATGAGCACGAGATCAGGTGCTGCTCGTCCTGAGTTGGGGTGAAATCCAGCACAACGTCGGTGTGCCCATCCAGGGTGCGTGTGTGTGTGAGGGTGGTGAGGTCCCACACACGGATGTTCTCGTCTCCTGACCCACTGAAGATCCTCGTGCCCGAAACAGCAATGCGGGGAACAACATCGCTGTCTGTCGGCCCCTCCAGCACTGTGGCGCTCGGTGTGCCCTTCAAGTCCCACACACGCACTTTGCCGTTGTTGCCTCCGGATACCAGACGTCCGCAGTGTGTCCACGCTGCACACCACACGATGTTGTTGTGGTGCAGCATGCACACCTCCTCCCATGTCGATGTCAGCCACACGCGGATGCCGTCGCGAGAGCACGTTGCCAACCACGTCCCACAGACGGAGAATGCTGTGCGAAATATATCCTTGTTGCTGTGTGTTAAGTCCGCCACCACAGCAGCGGTGATGGTGTCAAACACAGTGATGTGTCCGCTGTTGTAAGCCACAGCACACAGCGTCCCACGCCTCGACAGTGTGATGTGGCGTATCTCGCTGCCGTGGGTCGATGAGTAGACTGCGGGAGCCTTGACGTTGGGCCAGCGTGGGATGAGCTGGACAGCACCCCCGTCCTCCAGACCCGTGTCGGCAACGCACTCTGCCTCGTCCAGCTCCTCCTCACACCCTTCGATGTGTGCTGCGACGTTTCCAGCCTCACGGTCTGTGTTGATGGAACCCGGGAACATCTCGTTGAGCGCATCCGCCTTCAGATTGAGCACGGTCCCGCCTTCCGGAACACCGACGACACAGCTGTGCCCGGTCCCGGTGTGATGCACCGACACATCCATGTTTGGTTTGTTGCACGCTGACACTGGAGGATGTGGTGGTGTGTGATGGTGGGGATCGAAGAGTGTACGTGTCGATGTGGTGCGGCATGCAAAAGAGGGGGTTGAAGTGAGGGGAGGGGAGGGGAGGGGAGGGGAGGGGAGGGCCACTTAGGTTGCATGTGACGTTTGCCAATCACCCAAAACCCGGGAAGCCATGCCACGAATCACCTCCAGGAATACACCTTCACAACCCTTCCCGCCGAGGGCAGGCATGCAACTCTCGGCACAACAGTGCACAGCCCCTGTGCCTGTTCCAGAAGGCTCGGGCACAGGATGATGCAAAACAAATCCAAACGTCAGTGTCAAATGTACAGCAGAAAGCTCAGTTGGCAGCCAGGGCCACTTGTAGTCAGGCAGAAGCCTGGCTTGCAGCCCCCTCAGTGTGCTGGGAACAGACGCACGAGGAGAACAGGCACAAGCTGGCAGCAGGAAACAGCGGGGTTGAACCCAGGCCTGAAGAGGCCAGATTCGCCTGAACCTGAAGATTGGCGCCTTCAACTGCATGAGAAAGTGGTTGGCAGGGGCCTCCCCTTGTTGCAAACAAAGAAACCTGGGCAGCAATGATGCCATCCCCTGTCATGTGCAGGTGTCTTCAGGAAGAAGGAACGAGATCACATCCAGAGGCAAATATGTGCGCCGTGTGTCCGGTTCTCGTGCAGCGGCCTTTCGTGGCCTTCTGTACGACTCCAGCATGCTGATCCGACAGCGGAGGGACAGGACACGGCAACAAAGTTGAGGAACAGAAGCTTGGAACCCTGGAATCGAACCTGGGCCGGCTCCGTGGCAGGTAGCCTCTGCTCTCGACGAACGCCGTCACACCGTCCCTTGAGTGTGCGGGTGAGGTCACACGTAGACGTCAAGTGGCATCGTGTGCCCCAGCAGGCTGATGGTGCTGTGTGCCTGCCTGTGGTGCTCGCCTGCCGTCTCAGCCGCCTTCTGCACGTCGGTCCCAGACAGATACGCACGCATCGCAGCGTTGTAGGGGTCCCACTCTGCAGCAGCCTTCCCGATGTGGTACATCCACTCCCCGTCCTTCCCGTGCTGTGCGTTGCCCTCCTCCTCCACCAGCAGCGAGTACACACAGAAGCATGTGCCATCGTTGTTGTTAATGCTGTTGCTGTTGTCGACTTGTATAGGCATGATCACAGAAGCACCACCACGTGCACTCTGCTTCACCAGACGCACCCGCCTCGGCACAAGCAGCAGCACGTTCTGGTGTTCTGTATCCTTGCGCAGTGCGGTGTTGCACACCACGTCCAGCCCGAAGGCACGCGCAGCACGCTCCATCCCACACGCCAGGACAGGCAGCACCCCAAGCAGGCTGAACCGCCGCATCTCAGCACACCCCGTGTCCCCGCACAGGACGTAACCCGACGCCGCTCCGATGTTGACACGCAGATCACTGTCTGTGCTGTTGTCCTGCCGCGTGTTGTAGCTGCCCACCTCACGCACGATCTGCTGTGCTGCACCTGCAGCTGCAGTGGCGTGCATGAGGCACGTGCGCGACGCGTTGAAGGAGGCAATGATGCGGTCACCGACGAACACGTCCACCAGACCACGGCGTGACTCCACTGCTGACATCGTCTTGGTCAGCAGCATCTCGAAGAACGACGTGAAGGTGTGTGGGTCGTCGTCCACAAGACAGGCGAGCGCGTTGCATGTGTTCACCACAAGCAGTGTTGAGCGTACACTCTTCAAGGCACCAAGCACCTTCGTCACCCCAATGGGAAACTCTTCCCCCCCTCCTTCGCTCACTGAACTGAGGGACGCCGAGGTCACGGAACGCGCCACCGCATCCAGCCCACCGTCACGCTCCTGTGCAGGGAGGCACGACTTCGGGAGGTACGGGCGGTACGCACGCAGGTTCTGCTCCAGCCTGTGAAGCGCCTCGTGCATCGCTGCAGGCAGCCGCCCCTCCGCCTCCGCCACCTGCAGCATCTCCGCCACGGTGTCGACGTCGTAGCCCGCCAGAAGCTGTGCAATCGCCTCCACAGTCTCGATGGTCCGTCCCATCGACGCCTTCTCCCTCTCGGCTGACTCTGCGAACCCGCGTGTGGCACCGAAGTCGACAAGCAGCACAAGCAGCGACACCTCCATCTCTGTGACGCCCCTCACCAAAGCCACAGGGCACGGTGGGTGCGTGCAGTCGACGACATCCTGTAGACGCTCCCACCTGTAGGCGTACGACGCCGACCCAGGCAGGTCGAACAGTCCGAAGCGCACCATCAGTTCGACTGCAGTGATGAGGACCCACAGCGCTGCGACTGCTGTCAGCCCTGTTGCGAACCACCTCCCGAGACCGGTCACCAGCGACAGGTCTGCGAGCAGCACGAACACGCTCCACATTGGAGCACTGCCGATGGTCCGCACGTTGAAGTCAAATACAATCACGCCAACTGCGAGGACTGCTATGTATGCGCGCAGGATGTTGTGCGAGAGATGCACACGGCACAGGCATAGCGCGATGATCACGAGCTGCGGAAAGAAGAACAAGCAGGACAACGCCATGTTTATCGCTGACGGCTGGGCCGCCGTTGGGATGGGAGCTATCACACCGATTGCAAGAGAGCAGCACCACATCAGGCGCCTGTCGCTGCGCGCCTTGCCCCGCAGCCTCCCGTCCATCGAGATGACATTTTCAAACCACCCCATCGCTGCCAGGCACCGCCAGCCAGAGTGTGGTGAAGCGCCTGGGGGTTTTTGGAGGTGGCAAGGCTCGGCAATCGGCGTCGGCAGTGTCTGTCGACAGCAGTGGACAGCAGGCTGGAGGCGCAGAGGGTGACCAGTGCGGTGGGGCAGCAGCAACGCAACAGCAGCACACCAACCGAGGCAGGGAATGAGCGTGGGGCTGGGGTGTCATTCCTGCGAGCTTCTCCAGTTGCTCTGCGTTTCCAGCACGGATGGGAGAAGGAGCTCAGGCGGGGGAGCGGTGCCAGGGAAAGGAAATGGAACAGCGATCGACACATGTCACGGAACACGAAGGACTGGGGAGGGCAAAAGGGGGAGGTTGTGGCGAAAAGACAACACGCACGGTGACACACCCCCATTGCATGAAGGGGCCCTCCACAGGACAACAGGGCAGTGGTGTCCTTCCACTCAGAAGTGCAGAAGCGCGAGGCGCATCACGAACAGGGGAGACAGGCCGCCGCAGTTTGACACGACGGGAAGGCACCCAGCGGCACAGGAAAGGGCAACACTGTGTCGCCCCCGAAAATGAACACGGGGGAGGGGCACGGGCCTTGAGGCCCTTGCGCCGCCCTGCAGTGAGGGAGAGCGTGTCCGGCCTGTTACTTTTGGGGGCCTTTGGGTGCCTTCGCTCAAGGGTGTGGTAAGGTGAGAAAAAGGAGCCGGCGGTACGTAATGTGTTTGTTTGTGCAACAGGGGTGTTAATCTGCAGAAGGAAGGTGAAGAGACTGATAAGGCAGGGAAGCAAATTATGCAGAGTACACGCCCACATTGCTGCCACAGCTCCTTTTTAGGCTTAACACACTTCTCGCCCGAGCGGGTGATTTGCGCGTTCTACCAAAAAGGTGGTGTCGCCTCGCAACACACTGGCTGCAAAGTGACACAGTTTGACGCACAGTGGCACAGAGCGGCGCCGTGATCACGAAAAGCGTTCAGATCATCCTAATTAAGGTTGGCAGTGGGGGGTGGGGGTGGGGGCAGCACGCACAAACATGGCGCCCTTGTTTCTGGTTTGAGTGAGGGGGTCTTCGCTGCGGGGTGGTCGTCAGTGCATTTTAGTGAATTTCCGGTTTGGATTGGCTGAAAACTGACGAAGATTGACGAAGGACAACGACCAGCGAAGGCCCCCGAGAAAAAGTGTCACTTCAACTCTGCCGCTCTTCCTCTACTGTTGATACTTCGTTTGATGCGTTGACGCTTCCACACACACTTACAAACCCACTTGCCTGATGAAGGGGGCGTGTAGAGCACGTTTGGCAGAGCTGAATGACACTTTCCGGGCGAAAGTCGTGTGCGTAACATCTTGCAATGTCCTCGAACAAAACAAATCCAAACGTCAGTGTCAAATGTACAGCAGAAAGCTCAGTTGGCAGCCAGGGCCACTTGTAGTCAGGCAGAAGCCTGGCTTGCAGCCCCCTCAGTGTGCTGGGAACAGACGCACGAGGAGAACAGGCACAAGCTGGCAGCAGGAAACAGCGGGGTTGAACCCAGGCCTGAAGAGGCCAGATTCGCCAGAACCTGAAGATTGGCGCCTTCAACCATTCTGCTTCGGAGTTGTGCCAACAACGCAGGAAACTTTGCTCTGCAAATCATGCAGGACACACCACCCGCAGCAGGCGTGTGGGGGTGTTCTCGCGATCGACGAAATGCCCGCTGGTTCTTCCCCCCCCCCCCCCTCCCCCCTTTCTAATTTGCAGACGCGTTTTGTATCTCGGTCTGAGGCCCAGCCTCTGAAGCTGGAGCTGGCGGGGCTCGAGAAGCGGCCGAGGGCGTGCCAGACACACTTTGGCGGGGCCGTATCCACACCCGGCCTACACATGGACAGCAAGGGGTGTGGTGTGCCCCAGCAGGCTGATGGTGCTGTGTGCCTGCCTGTGGTGCTCGCCTGCCATCGCAGCCGCCTTCTGCACGTCGGTCCCAGACAGATACGCACGCATCGCAGCGTTGTAGGGGTCCCACTCTGCAGCAGCAGCACCGATGTGGTACATCCACTCGCCTGGGCGATTCGCATTGCCCTCCGTATTCTGCACTACGAGCTCGTACACACGGCACGTCGCGTCGTAGCATTGTTCCCCAGTCGCCTGAACAGCGTTGCGCAGACACTCACCACCACACGCACTCTGCTTCACCAGGTGGACCAGCCGCGGCACAAGCAGGACAACGTGTTCGTGCACCGCGTCCCGCTGCATCGCCGAGTTGCACACCACGTCCAGCCCGAAGGCACGCGCAGCACGCTCCATCCCACACGCCAGGACAGGCAGCACCCCAAGCAGGCTGAACCGCCGCATCTCGGCACACCCCGTGTCCCCGCACAGGACGTAACCCGACGCCGCTCCGATGTTGACACGCAGATCACTGTCTGTGCTGTTGTCTTGCCGAGTGTTGTAGCTGCGCACGGCCTGCACGATGTGCTGTGCTGCCCCTGCAGCTGCAGTGGCGTGCAAAAAGCAGGGTTGCGAAGCGTTGAAGGAGGCAAGGATGCGGTCACCGACGAACACGTCCACCAGACCACGGCGTGACTCCACTGCCGACATCGTCTTGGTCAGCAGCATCTCGAAGAACGACGTGAAGGTGTATGGGTCGTCGTCCAGACAAGCGAGCGCGTTGCATGTGTTCACCACAAGCAGTGTTGAGCGTACACTCTTCAAGGCACCAAGCACCTTCGTCACCCCAATGGGAAACTCTTCCCCCCCTCCTTCGCTCACTGAACTGAGGGAGAAGGACGACCCGTTGTCACTCAGAGTCGTGGAATGCGCCACCGCATCCAGCCCACCGCCGTCATCTTGCTGTGCAGGGAGGCACGACTTCGGGAGGTACGGGCGGTACGCACGCAGGTTCTGCTCCAGCCTGCGAAGGGCCTCGTGCATCGCTGCAGGCAGCCGCCCCTCCGCCTCCGCCTCCTGCAGCATCTCCGCCACGGTGTCGACGTCGTAGCCCGCCAGAAGCTGTGCAATCGCCTCCACAGTCTCGATGGTCCGTCCCATCGCCGCCTTCTCCCTCTCGGCTGACTCTGCGAACCCGCGTGTGGCGATGAAGTCGACAAGCAACACGACGAGCGACATCTGCACCTCAGAGATGCCCTTCGCCAAAGCCACAGGACACGGTGGGTGTGTGCAGCTGATGGAATCATGAATACGCTCCCACCTGTAGGCGTACGACGCGGACCCAGGCAGGTCGAAAAGCCCGAAGCGCACCATCAGTTCGACTGCAGTGATGACGACCCACAGCGCTGCGACTGCTGTCAGCCCTGTTGCGAACCACCTCCCGAGACCGACCACCAGCGACAGGTCTGCGAGCAGCACGAACACGCTCCACGCAGGAGCACTGCCGACTATGCGCATCGTCAGATCAAAGACTATGACGGCAACTGCGCAGACTGCGATGTAAACACGCATGATGTTGTGCGAGAGATGCACACGGCACAGGCATAGCGCGATGATCACGAGCTGCGGAAAGGAGATGACACAAGTGAGCATCAGGTGGATCGCAGACTGCTGGGTCAACGTCGGAACCGCCGCCACCGCACTGATTACTATGGCGATGCAGAAAAACAGCCTTCTGTCGCTGCGTGCCTTGCCCTGCAGCCCCCCGTCCATCGAGATGACATTTTCAAACCAACCCATCGTTGCCAGGCACCGCCAGCCAGAGTGTGGGTGAGGCGCCTGAGGGAGAGTCCTGTTCTGAGTTGCAATCAGTTCAACAGGCGCGCATGGCATTCAGGGGGGGGGGATTGATTGTCGTGAGTGAATGGAAAAGCAAAAGTCACACCTTCTCGCAATGTTTGTCCCTTTTGTAGCCACGACACCAGATATGCTGTAACGCCGCAGGCAATGCCAGCATGTGCTCACAAGGCCCCGTGGGGAGGGGAAGGGGGTGGGAGCAGCCTGCAGGGGGAGACGCTGCGTCAATCATTTGTGTCTCGCCCGTTCCGTTCTCGTCGCTCAAGCCGGGCTGGGGTTGGGGCTGGGGGGGTGCCCGAAACGGTGCGCCTTAGTGCATGTTTCCTCCCATTCGTCAGTGCCAGCAGCCGAGCAGGGCATGCGGTGAGGTCCTCCGGGCACAGTTGCGCGCGATAGGTTCGCTGCCCATCTCGCTCAAGCTTGGCTTTGCTGTGGACGGCTCCACAACCCCTTGCCGAATCGCAGACATACGGAGAGACATGTAGGGACATGTAAGGGTGGGGGAACGGAAACCACTGGAAAGTGGTTTCGGTCACCTCGGAAGAAGGAGGAGAAGGAGGAGGAGGGGGGTTGTGTGGGTGAAGGGAAGCAGTGCCCCGCCCTGTGGTGGGTCGGGGTGGCGTGCACTGCCTACACATGGACAGCAAGGGGTGTGGTGTGCCCCAGCAGGCTGATGGTGCTGTGTGCCTGCCTGTGGTGCTCGCCTGCCATCTCAGCTGCCAGCTCCTCCTCGGTCCCAGACAGATACGCACGCATCGCAGCGTTGTAGGGGTCCCACTCTGCAGCAGCCTTCCCGATGTGGTACATCCACTCCCCGCCCTTCCCGTGCTGTGCGTTGCCCTCCTCCTCCACCAGCAGCGAGTACACACAGAAGCATGTGTCATCGTTCTTGATGATGTTGTTGTCGACTTGTACAGGCGTGAGCTCAGCACCACCACGTGCATTCTGCTTCACCAGACGCACCCACCTCGGCACAAGCAGCAGCACGTTCTGGTGTTCTGTATCCTTGCGCAGTGCGGTGTCGCACACCACGTCCAGCCCGAAGGCACGCGCAGCACGCTCCATCCCACACGCCAGGACAGGCAGCACCCCAAGCAGGCTGAACCGCCGCATCTCCACACACCCCGTGTCCCCGCACAGGACACGCCCCGACGCCGCTCCGATGTTGACACGCAGAGCACTGTCTGTGCTGTTGTCCTGCTGGCTGTTGAAGCTGCGCACCTCACGCACGATCTGCTGTGCTGCACCTGCAGCTGCAGTGGCGTGCATGAGGCACGTGCGCGATGCGTTGAAGGAGGCAAGGATGCGGTCACCGACGAACACGTCCACCAGACCACGGCGTGACTCCACTGCCGACATCGTGTTGGTCAGCAGCCTCTGGAAGAACGACGTGAAGGTGCGGTGCTCCTGCTCCAGACAGGCGAGCGCGTTGCGTGTGTTCACCACAAGCAGTGTTGCGCGTACAGTCTTCAAGGCACCAAGCACCTTCGTCACCCCAATGGGAAACTCTTCCCCCGCTCCTTCGCTCACTGAACTGAGGGACGCCGAGGACACGGAACGCACCAGCGCCTCCACGTCACCGTCGTCACGCTCCTGTGCAGGGAGGCACGACTTCGGGAGGTACGGGCGGTACGCACGCAGGTTCTGCTCCAGCCTGTGAAGCGCCTCGTGCATCGCTGCAGGCAGCCGCCCCTCCGCCTCCGCCTCCTGCAGCATCTCCGCCACGGTGTCGACGTCGTAGCCCGCCAGAAGTTGTGCAATCGCCTCCACAGTCTCGATGGTCCGTCCCATCGCCGCCTTCTTCCTCTCGGCTGACTCTGCGAACCCGCGTGTGGCGATGAAGTCGACAAGCAGAACGGACAGCGACGCCTGCATCTCAGAGATACCCTTCCCCAAAGGTACAGGGCACGGTGGGTGTGTGCAGCTGATGGAATCATGAATACGCTCCCACCTGGAGGCGTACGACGCCGACCCAGGCAGGTCGAACAGTCCGAAGCGCACCATCAGTTCGACTGCAGTGATGACAACCCACACGGCTGCGACTGCTGTCAGCCCTGTTGCGAACCGCCTCCCGAGGCCGATCACTAGCGACAGGTCTGCGAGCAGCACGAACATGCTCCACACAGGAGGACTGCCGATGATGCGCATGCTGAAATCATAGAAGATGATGGCAACTGCCATTGCCATAATGTATGCGCGGATGATGTTGTGCGAGAGATGCACACGGCACAGGCATAGCGCGATGATCACGAGCTGCGGAAAGAAGAACGCGCATCCCAAAATAGTATTTTTCGATGACGGCTGTGCTGCAGTTGGGATATAGGATAGCGCAGCCACTACCGTTGCCAGACAGAAGACGAGCCGCCGGTCGCTGCGTGCCTTGCCCTGCAGCCTCCCGTCCATCGAGATGACATTTTCAAACCACCCCATCGTTGCCAGGCACCGCCAGAGTGTGGTGAAGCGCCTGCAGGTGAGTTATTATTTGCAATTCAATAGGCACACATGAACAGAATCACCGAAGAATGACGTTGTGTGGGGTGGGATGGTGACAGAAACCATCACCGGCGCCTGCTGTCCGAGGCGCAAAGAAGGTTCACATCTGGGCAGGGATAACAACGCTCGGACCAGGCTGCAGTGCTACACCAGCACTCTGAACCCAGCAGGACATCCCGAAGAAGGCCCTGCATCAGATAATGTCAGAGGGCCAGGTCAAGTTTGGGGAACGCATCACGGATCGCAAAGCCAACCGGTCCGAGGGGGTCCAGGTCCCGCCGGGGGTTATATTTAGCGGCGAGGCGGTTGAAGCGAGGGATGAGAGATGGGTGTCTATTGCATGTGTCGAACATCGTACAGAGGATGCGGTAAGGTAACGCGATGCCTGGATCAAGGCGGTGGCCTGGTCCGTATATGGATAGGGTTGCAGTAATGTTGCGGGAGGGGTATCTGCCGCCGAAAATGCTGTCGGTGCTCTTCTGTCGCAGGGACCCGATGGCCCTCTTGCTAACTGGCGCGTATGATCCGCCACTGAGAATGCCCTGGAGGAGAGACGAAGCCCCGAGTTCGCACTTCTTCTGCGATCGTGGGAGGAAGGAGGGCTTCATGCCGTCCAGGAGGGAGTCCCCTTTGGCAAGTTTGTCGTCCATACTCCGCGCCTTGTTGTCGAGTGAGGTAGAGATCTTATGTCCAACCACGTCCGTGCCCAGGCGAGTCGGGAAGGTTGCCCCGTTGAGATGGAGGAAGCTGACGTCGGGCTCTGCAGGCCTGCTTGAGTTTCCCGAGGGCGACTGTCTTGTCGACGTTGAGCTTCATGCCGGTGAACTCACAGAACACGTGGGTGCAGTCCACGGCTCTTTGCAGGTCCTCCCTCTCACGAGGTGGGAGAAGAGTGTGGCGCGTCGTCAGCATAGGAGCGTGTGTGACACACCCAACCCAGGCAGCCTTGAGTTCCAACCGTATTTGCATATCGCCGAACTGTGCACAGCAACCTCAGCGGTGTTCTCACACTCGCGTGAGCGGAAAGTGACTCCGGGACAGGTCAGGCTGCAGCCTGACACGCTTTGACACAGAGCGGAGCCCCCCATCACAACCAATCTGTACAGTAACTGGAGCGCCTGAAACAGTTGAGTCAGGGTTCTCTTCCCCAGTCTTTAAACTTCTGATGAACTTCTGATAGAAAGGGTCTCAGACGGCCCACTAGCCCCACCCTTCATGAGGCTCGGGTCGGACCCTTCGGGGGGGGGGGGGTTCAATTGCTTTGTTATGCTCATCCACATCCCATCCATTATCAACACTCCAAGCAAATGTTTCCTTTACTCGAGGGTTTCGTCACGGTTGTGGATGCTGTCAGGGGATGAGAAGCGTCAACGCATCAACAGTATTCCCGCCCAAAGCGCTGCGGCTATCTTGATGCCACTGACAGGCGCCCTGCTGTGATAAAAACAATCGCCGCGAAAAAAATTCCGTGAAACAGCATGGTGATGGCAACCACCGGGAAGCGTCTTCGTCGGTCATATCTGGGAGAAGGAAGAGGAGGGGGCTGTGCGTGCTTTCGCGGACTCAGCATCTATAAGGGGGAGCGCAATACACCACATCAATCCGTTGCCCCTCTTCATCAGTCAGATGCACCACACAGTGCCCCAGAACCGAGCAGGGGCTGAGATTTATTACAGGGGGGGGGTCAAATAAACGTACTAAGTACTACTATTCGGCGAACGGGCGGGCCTAAATCGACCTCGCCAAAAAAGTATAAAATACGTTGCGAGCGAATAGACGTACGTAGTACGTCTATTCAACTTTTCCGAAAAACACTGTTTGCAGGGGCTCTGCGGGGCTATTTGGTCCACCAGGGGCGCGCTGGTCACTGCTGCGTGCCCTGGCCCGGATCACTTCGTTGAAGGAAGGCCGGGGAGCGCCTGGCTGTGGCCCATCCTCTTGAGGCATTCCGTGAGCAGATGAAATCATCGGACGTCGCCATTATATCGGACACCAGCCGAAGATGTTGGCCCTGTTGGTGGATGTCACAGGTCTAC
Source organism: Rhynchopus euleeides (assembly GCA_963210315.1). Lineage (NCBI taxonomy): Eukaryota > Euglenozoa > Diplonemea > Diplonemida > Diplonemidae > Rhynchopus > Rhynchopus euleeides. Next base: position 2,644,697 of record OY723239.1, on the reverse strand, counting down.
GGTGAGCTTTGTCTGGGGCCATCCGTTCACATCTTCTCGGTGGTGGTGGGGACTGCGGACGCCGTAGCTGAGGGGAATGCGCGGCGGGCTTCAGCAGTGGTTCTGATGCCTCTGGACTGCATGAGCTTGTGGGTTTGCGGGGCCCGTGCACCCGTGGCACCAATAGACCTTGTCCCCATTCCTTGCCCCAAAGTTTGCGGATTTGTGTGCCCCCTCCACTGGCAGGCGGTCCTCCAAAAAGAAAATCTCAAAAAAAACGAGATATTTCCCAAAAAAAACGGGTGGACAAAGTAAGTACTTGTATTCAACGGCCCAACGTGCCCCAGAGCCCCAAAAATACTACGAGAAACACTTGGCCTCTATGCTGTGAGTGTTGCATTGGACGCTTCCACCTGTTGAACGGGCTCCACCTCTTGCACTTTGAACCCCCCCCCCCTAGGGGGGGTCAAATGGGGGTGACAAACACGATTTTTCAAAAAACCGGCGCAGAGGCCCCAAAGCCCCCGTAAACCCTCCAAACCCCCCCAGATCGGTCCGGAAACCCATCGAACCCCACTTTTCCACCATTCCGGGCACCTCAGGTGCCCGAATTGGGGTACCTAAATTTTGTGCCACCGTTTGGTACCGTACAGTGCCACTGTGTGGGAGGTTGGAAAAGAAAATGCCCCAACACACCACATCTGAGGGTTGCAATGCATGTTGCTTGCCAACCACGTCATCCGGTGGGTGTCAGGCGCTATGTAGGTGGCATTAGCCAGGTCTTCGATGTGTTCTGGCTTGTATATATACCTCCCTGCCTGCGGCACAGGCACTGCCTTTGTCCCCCACACCAGCCACAGAGAGCGTATTGTACTCGGTCCACGGTTGCTGATTCATTGTGATGCGTTGTATCCTCGAGTGAACGTCACACACTAGTGGCACCACCACCCGCCATCCGAGAGCTGTATTGACTTTGCGCGCTTCCGTTGTATTCACCTCGCCACGCATATTGCACCGTTCAGTACCAGTGCTCTTGGGCCAGGCAAAGTAGACCGCAGCAACTACCAATTCTGGCACAATGGGTACCACGACAGCGCACTTCATGTGTTCCCGGAATGTACAGCTCGTGTTGCAACAGTCGTTGTCAACACATCCCGGTTGTGGAGCACTGCTGCACAGGAATCACACGACCATCTGGACTGTTCCGTACCTACAGGCAGCCTCCCGGTGCATGGTGGCAGGGAGGTATATATACAAGCCAGAACACATCGAAGACCTGGCTAATGCCACCTACATAGCGCCTGACACCCACCGGATGACGTGGTTGGCAAGCAACATGCATTGCAACCCTCAGATGTGGTGTGTTGGGGCATTTTCTTTTCCAACCTCCCACACAGTGGCACTGTACGGTACCAAACGGTGGCACAAAATTTAGGCACCCCAATTCGGGCACCTGAGGTGCCCGGAATGGTGGAAAAGTGGGGTTCGATGGGTTTCCGGACCGATCTGGGGGGGTTTGGAGGGTTTACGGGGGCTTTGGGGCCTCTGCGCCGGTTTTTTGAAAAATCGTGTTTGTCCACGTAAAAGGGTGGCATTTGACCCCCCCTACCCCCCCCCCCCCCCATATTTTTTTTTTGATTTGACAACTCCGGTTTGGTGTACCTCGATGAGCTTACCTTACCTTGTCGTCGGACACAACATATCATCGTTGTCCCAAACCCCGTAACCCACGTGAAGTGGATCATCTGAAGTGCAGAATGAGGTGGAGCAGGTGGAGCACGAAACATAAGTAAACCATAGCAAGAGAGGCCAGCAGCAGTCCCGAGTCCATCGCGTTCCTCGTAGCATTTCCCGTACCACACAGGTGTGTTATGTGCAAAATACTACGAGAAACACTTGGCCTCTATGCTGTGAGTGTTGCATTGGACGCTTCCACCCAGGACCCTTAGGACCCAAGGACTTAGGGACGCCGCGCGAACGGTCTACTATTGAAGTGATCAGGCTCCGTCGCCCATCGTATGCATCCCTCCGATGGTAATGTACCGCTTTCTACGTTGTCACGAGCACCTTGTACGGAAAACGATCGAACCTCACTCGCTGAGGGGATCCGCCTGCCTCGGCCGTGTGCCGCCGTCGTGTGGTCAGCCTCGTGATTCTTGGTGTGCCCTATCGACAACATGCCTGTCTCTCCAGTTGCCGCACCCGGCGAGAGAGTTGATGCGTCTCAACCCGGCGAAACTAAGGGGGCAAAGGTTGCACACAGCCCCGCCTGTGCTGCAACCACCCGCTCTTGGCTGACCCCCGACGTCTGGTGCGTTTCCCACTCCGGGTATTTGAATCCTCACCCTGTACCTCTTCGGGATCCTCCATCCCCTGGGGAACCCTTCCCCTCGAGGCTTCTTCACGTCTCCGACATATTGGTGTGTGCCCACATGACCCTTCTTCCTGACATCCTCGATGTCGTTTTGCACCCCGGGCGATGCACTGAGACGGCCGTATCCAGGTAGTCAGTGGCCATGCCCAGCCCCTCAGCGTGACAGTCCTCTGGTGCGCTCCCAGCACCACCACCGCGACGCTCGTGCATATTCAGCCACCATGACCCGGCAGCTCTCGCCTGGGGACAGGGCTCGGCGGATCGAGAAATCACAGTCTGAAACTCGCCTCCCAGCTCCTCCGCAGCAGTCTACTGTCCGGCCGTCTTAAACTCTCGCCCTTCGGGAGCCCGGCCAACACCCGGTGCTTTCCGGCGTGATCTCGATCGCTCTGTGGCTCTCTGTGTCCTCTCCGGTCTTCGCTGGCTGCGAGCGAGTTGCGGGGTGAAGCCCAACGCGCCTCTTCATGGCGCACTGGAGACGCTGCATGGAGTGCCCAGGGGTAGGTGTGAGAGGTGCCGGCCCTTCTGGGTGAAAGAGGGCGATCGCGCGCACTGTCGTCTCCTGAACTCCGCTCGAGCGGTGGACAACACGTTCCTGCGGCCCCCTTCCCACTGGGCTGATCCCCACTGTACCTGCCCCATCGCCCGCCTCGTAGACAGCGCATCAAACGGAGGCCCTGTGGCCCCACGTGGCGTCGATTCAGTGGTAACGCCCGGACTCAGTGTGGAGGGCGTATTTCCCGGTGCGTGAGGAAATTCGAGGCCCTGGAGGTGTGGGCATGCCAGAAGGATTCTCGGAGTCGCCTTCTTAATGAGAGAGGTGAGTCCCCGCGGACCGGAGCTTGTCGCACGCTGCAGTCGCTGTTCGGGCTTGTCGAGTAGGCTGCTGGGTACTCGGGAAGACTGGCCGACTGCCCCCCAACCTTGTGGAATGATCTCGGCCCGCTGCCATGGCTGCGGTTTCGGTGGACCCCCTCAGCGGCGGCACCGCTGACACAGGCGATGCGGACGCGTCTCTCAGTCGCTGCTTCTTTTGCTCCCCGAGCAGTGCAGCTTGGGAGAGCGTCTCGGCTGTGTTGGATACCTGATCTCTGTGTATGTCCCACGGCACCTCGCAGGTGTCCAGTCAGCAGCTCCCCTTCCCTGCATGGAACTGTGAGGTCGTACGTCTCAACACCGGGCCACAGACGCCCGGAACTCCCCCTGACCCCTGTGAATAATGCAGGCTTGAATGTGTGTCCCCCGGCAGGGAGACTATGCTTCGACGGAGTATGCCCCGCTTGGGGCGTGTGCGGGCATCCGCTTGACGCCGGGGTGCGCGTAGTCGGCATTCGCGCAGATAAGCTGGGCACGACAGACGTGCCGGCTTCTCGGGGGCGTGTCCGGGGGCGTTGCATTGGTACACGAAAACTGTCGCCCTCGGAAAGCTCACGTCGCGTCACCGTGCTCGAGCTGGATCTGGCAGGCTGTGTGTGACAGGCCACCCTTCCGCCTTCAGGTGCCGTCGCTCGGGCAAAAAGGGTGTATTTCTCAATCAAGAGAGTATGCCCCTCACGATTGTGGCACGATTGTGTCTCCCCGGGTCAGGCTCGGTATTCCAGTCGAAAGCGTAAATGCCCCTCGGCACTGTGCTGGGCGGGGTTGTGTCTCGGTCAGGAGAGGAGGTGCCCCTCAGGCAAAATCCTGCGTCTCGCGGTCGGGAGTGAGTGCCCCTCGGCAGGAATGTGTCTCGGCCAGGTGTCCCTCAGGCAGGGAATGTAATGTCTCGGCCCGGTGTCCCTCGGGCATGAATGTGCGTCTTGGCCAGGTGCCCCTCAGGCAGGGTGCCCCGTAGGCGGAAGTGTATGTCGCGGCCAGATGCCCCTCAGGCAGGGTGCCCCGTAGGCGGAAATGTATGTCTTGACCAGGTGCCCCTCGGGCAGGGTGCCTCGTAGGCGGAAGTGTATGTCTTGGCCAGGTGCCCCTCGGGCAGGGTGCCTCGTAGGCGGAAGTGTATGTCTTGGCCAGGTGCCCCTCGGGCAGGGTGTCTCGTAGGCGGAAGTGTCTGTCTTGGCCAGGTGCCCCTCGGGCAGGGTGCCTCGTAGGCGGGAAGTGTATGTCTTGGCCAGGTGCCCCTCGGGCAGGGTGCCTCGTAGGCGGAAGTGTATGTCTTGGCCAGGTGCCCCTCGGGCAGGGTGCCTCGTAGGCAGAGGTGTCTGTCTTGGCCAGGTGCCCCTCGGGCAGGGTGCCCCGTAGGCGGAAGTGTGTGTCTTGACCAGGTGCCCCTCGGGCAGGGTGCCTCGTAGGCGGAAATGTATGTCTTGGCCAGGTGCTCCTCAGGCAGGGTGCCCCGCAAGCGTAAGCTGTAGGTATGTCGTGGCCAGGTGCCCCTCAGGCAGGTAATGTCTCGGCGAGATGCCCCTCGGGCAGGAAAAATGCGTCTCGGCTAGGTGCCCCTCAGGCAGAAGTGGGTGTCTCGGTCCGATGCTCCTCGGCAAGATCGTGTCTCGGTCAGGAAAGTAGGAGTTGGATATCACTGACGTCACTTTGCTGCATCAGTATCGACCCATTTATCAGCACCCGACTGTTGCTCTTGGTCCCGCCTTTGTCAGCGCCTCTGTGACGGAACCTCCAGCTGAAGTATGCGTTTGGAAACCTTGAGCGCGATCAAGCGTGAAGCAGGTTTTCGGCGAGGCGCGGTGATAGTCTCGATGGCTGATGGGAATGTCCTCAATCCGCTGCGGCCACGGGCGCAGCGCTGTCCCGCTGTCACGTTCATAAGCGGCGGAGGACCACCTTGAACACCACGGCGTCATCATCCCCATCTTTTTGCGCCCCTCCTTCGTGCTGATCCCCCCGTGCACCTCGCCGTCATTTATTAGAACCAGTGCGTGGGGGTGTTGTTGTCCTCAACCGCGGCTTCGGCCCTCTTGAGACCTGACACGAGCATGGTGTGAGGGTCGTCTTCTCGGTCGGGATTTGGTGCCCCTCGGGCAAGATTGTGTATCTCTCGGTCGGGAGAGCGGGTGCCCCTCGGGCAAAATTTTTGTCTCGGTCAGGAGAACAGGTGCCCCTCGGGCGAGATGCTGCGTCTCTCGGTCGGGAGAGTGGGTGCCCCTCGGGCATAGTTTTGTCTCGGTCAGGATAACGGGTGCCCCTCGGGCAAAACTGCGTGTCTCTCGGTCGGGAGAGTGAGTGCCCCTCGGGCAGAATATTGTCTCGGTCAGGAGAACAGGTGCCCCTCGGGCGAGATGCTGCGTCTCTCGGTCGGGAGAGTGGATGCCCCTCGGGCAGAATATTGTCTCGGTCAGGAGAACAGGTGCCCCTCGGGCAAGACTGCGTGTCTCTCGGTCGGGAGAGTAGGTGCCCCTCGGGCAAAATTTTTGTCTCGGTCAGGAGAACAGGTGCCCCTCGGGCGAGATGCTGCGTCTCTCGGTCGGGAGAGTGGGTGCCCCTCGGGCAGAATATTGTCTCGGTCAGGAGAACAGGTGCCCCTCGGGCAAAACTGCGTGTCTCTCGGTCGGGAGAGTGAGTGCCCCTCGGGCAGAATATTGTCTCGGTCAGGAAACCAGGTGCCCCTCGGGCAAGACTGCGTGTCTCTCGGTCAGGAGAGTGGGTGCCCCTCGGGCAGGGTAGAATGCTGCGTCTCTCGGACGGTCAGATCGTGTGTCCCTCAGTCAGGAGAGGAGGTCTCGGTCGCTAAAAACGCGCCCCCTCGGGCAGAGTGGTTGTGTCATCGCTGTTGTGTCACACCAATTGCCTCTCGGGCGGTGTGTCTTTTTTGATTTGACAACTCCGGTTTGGTGTACCTCGATGAGCTTACCTTACCTTGTCGTCGGACACAACATATCATCGTTGTCCCAAACCCCGTAACCCACGTGAAGTGGATCATCTGAAGTGCAGAATGAGGTGGAGCAGGTGGAGCACGAAACATAAGTAAACCATAGCAAGAGAGGCCAGCAGCAGTCCCGAGTCCATCGCGTTCCTCGTAGCATTTCCCGTACCACACAGGTGTGTTATGTGCAAAAAATAAGTACTACTATTCGGCTAAGTACTACTATTCAACTAAGTACGTTTATTCGACCCCCCCCTGTAAGCACACTCGTGTGAGCGGAAAGCGCCCCGCCACAGCTGCAACCAAACGTGCTCTATACACTAACCCCACCCTTCATCAGGCTCAGGGTGTGATCAGTTCAGGGTTTTGTGTGTAGAAGCGTCAACGCAACAAACTATCAAGCAGGCGAGAGAATCAAGAGGGGAGCAAGAGTGACAGAAGCGGACAGAGTACGCCGAGCTGCGTGTATAGGAGAGGAACAGAACGGGCTGAGGGAGTACGCCGAGCTGCGTGTATAGGAGAGGAACAGAACGGGCTGAGGGAGTACGCCGAGCTGCGTGTATAGGAGAGAAACAGAAACTACGCCGAGCTGCGTGAATAGGAGAGGAACAGAAACTACGCCGAGCTGCGTGAATAGGAGAGGAACAGTAACTACGCCGAGCTGCGTGTATAGGAGAGGAACAGAACGGGCTGAGGGAGTACGCCGAGCTGCGTGTATAGGAGAGGAACAGAACGGGCTGAGGGAGTACGCCGAGCTGCGTGTATAGGAGAGAAACAGAAACTACGCCGAGCTGCGTGAATAGGAGAGGAACAGTAACTACGCCGAGCTGCGTGTATAGGAGAGGAACAGAACGGGCTGAGGGAGTACGCCGAGCTGCGTGTATAGGAGAGGAACAGAAACTACGCCGAGCTGCGTGTATAGGAGAGAAACAGAAACTACGCCGAGCTGCGTGAATAGGAGAGGAACAGAAACTACGCCGAGCTGCGTGAATAGGAGAGGAACAGTAACTACGCCGAGCTGCGTAACAGAGAAGATGGCCACTCTGGATTGGGACACCCTGAAGGTTCCCGACCCCGCCCACCCCGACAACGAGCCAGCAGAGCGTCGCCCCGAGTGCATATTCGAAACGTGCAATACTACACACACAGCCAGGACCGCATTCAGCTGCCACGACTGCGGTGGGACCACGGTCAGGACGTGCTTGAGAGAGCACATCCCGGCGCACGTCGTCCCCGAATGGCTCGAGGGCGCAGGGGACAGGGGCTGGGTGTGCCCCGAGTGCGCATGGGTCCGGCAGGCAGTCGACGAGGAGACCGCGGCGGACCTGGCAGCAGCGACGGGCGAGCTAGGCGAGGACGGGGAGTACAGCGAGGCGGACAGCCAGAGTGGCACGGGCCTCCAGCACAGGGACGCACACCACCCCGCCGACTCGAACACCGATCTCCGCGTGGCGAACTCGCTGGAGTACCTGCTGAAATTGACAGGCCGGCTGGAGAAGGAACAGAAGGAGCTGAAGAAGACCGTGGAGACGCAGGCGAAGCAGATCGCCACCCTGCAGAAGACGCTGCAGCGGACGGAGGCCGAGCTGCCCGCCGATTTCTCCGCCCACATCGTGTCGACCTGGGGATCGTCGATCGCCACTGCCCCCGGACGCAGGTTGGTGAAAGCTGAGGTATCCCGGGTTTTCCGACAGGCGGAGCTCAGCGATGCCCCGAGCTCACCAGACTGGCAACACCAGCTCATCCAGGCCTTCGACGCTCTGTTTCAGACAATGGGACTGATCCGCGACGACGATGATCCGGATCGCTTTACCGAGGCCCTCCACAAGACAATCGTCGTTATGAACTCGCACTTTCTCCTGAAGGGGCGCGCGGGCGCCCGCCTCTACCTGGCAAAGGCGAAGATTATGGACCCAGCGAAGTACGATGCGGTGACACACGGGCGCCTACTCCGGGAGGGGCGGGCCACGCAGGACGACACACAGGAGAGGCGGGCCGCGTTTCAGGAGCGGTTCCTGCAGGAGCGTAACACGCAGGACCGCCCCGCGCCCTACTCGGGAAAGGGCCATCACAAAGGACGGGGGGGGAAAGGCAAGCGACAGTGACTCCCCGACACCAGCAGGGGACGCCCGCGGGCCACGACCCTCCCCCCCGCCGCGGTAGTGTATGTGAAGGCAGTACCATCTGCCCCCCCGTCAACAAGAGGACGCCCCCGCAAGACCGAGACGAGCGTGACCCCGGAGGAAGCAACCACCATTCGCCAGGAACTGCAACACACCCTGGCCCAAGCCCTCGCACCCACATACTGGGGGGCCCTCCGCCGCACATACGACAGGTACTCGCAGTTCCGGGAAGGGTGGATGAAAGCGGAGAGGCGAACACTGCCACACGACGAAGGGGCGGTGCTGTGGGTCACGAAGCAACGGAAGGACGGGCTATCAGTGCAGTCCGCCCTCCAGTACCTCAACAACCTTGCAGCAGCACTCAGACGCTTCGCAGCGTTCCCCCTCGACGGAAAACAAATTGTGGCGGACTACAGGCGGGCGCTGAAACGGGGAGGAGCACTACGACCACTGAAGCAAGCAGAACCAGCAACAGCCCACAACATCCGGGAGGCGCTAGCGAAGGAGCCACGTCCCCTCGTGAAACTGCTGCTCGGCATCATGTGGGGGGGTGCGGCAAGGGCCTCGGACGCACTGCGCTTGGATGTGAAGGACGTCACAGCGGAAAAGCGCAGCGAGCCGATATACGTGCGCTGGACCCAGTCGAAGGCGGACCCCTTCCACATGGGTCACATCACAGGGATCCCCCTGCCGAAGGACCTACACCGTATCCTCCGACACCGCCTCCGCAGGGCGCGCAGAGCAGGAGAGACGAGACTGTTCCCGGCGGACGTCACCTACCGGACCGTGGTAAAAGCCGTCAAGCGGGCACGGAGGGGGCTCACGGCACACTCTCTGCGGAGGGGGGCACTCACACAGCTTGCGCGAAAGAACGTTCCACTGGAGGAGGTGCGCCTCCTCTCGAGACACGCGACGGTCGACGGTGTGATGCGTTACGTATCAGCGGCGGAAAACGCACACGCGCGCGAGACAGCACAGGTGTCGGCGAAGATCGAGTGGTGAAGAAAAAACGACAGCAAGGGGGGACGACGCGCACACAGCCAAAACCCCTGACAGCAACCCACTTCCCGGGGACCACGAGGCTGTTCGCAGCGCGCCGCTACTACGAAGATGCCACATCCGACGAAGCCGCGTCCGACCCACCACCCAGTGATGAGGAAGCGTGGAGCGAGGTGGATAGCGCAGAGTCGTACGGTCCGGGTGTCGAGGACCTCTACGGGGAGGACTTGGGTGTGTGCACGGGGGGGAAGGTGATACGGCCAGCCAACGCGAAGACGGAGCTGTCGGAGGAAGAGGACTACATCGCGGAGATCTGCACCTCGCGCCTCAATCTCGGAGACAGGAGATGTGTCCGCTGGCTCGCTGGGTCGTGTACCACACACCCACGGGATGGGTCTGTTCCCCGCAGGACGCTCCCAGAAACACGAGAGAGTGATGCAGTAAACACAGCACTGGTGGGGACAGTGGGCCAGTGGAAAGACGTGTAAGGGTGGGGAACGGGAAACGGAAACCACTGGAAAGCGGTTCGTGGGTAGGATCGGAAGAAGGAGGAGAAGGAGGAGGGGGGTTGTGTGGGTGAAGGGAAGCAGTGCCCCGCCCTGTGGTGGGTCGGGGTGGCGTGCACTGCCTACACATGGACAGCAAGGGGTGTGGTGTGCCCCAGCAGGCTGATGGTGCTGCGTGCCTGCCTGTGGTGCTCGCCTGCCATCTCAACTGCCAGCTCCTCGTCGGTCCCAGACAGATACGCACGCATCGCAGCGTTGTAGGGGTCCCACTCTGCAGCAGCCTTCCCGATGTGGTACATCCACTCCCCGTCCTTCCCGTGCTGTGCGTTGCCCTCCTCCTCCACCAGCAGCGAGTACACACAGAAGCATGTTTCCTCGTTCTTGATGCTGTTGTTGTCGACGTGTACAGGCGTGAGCTCAGCACCACCACGTGCACTCTGCTTCACCAGACGCACCCGCCTCGGCACAAGCAGCATCACGTACTCGTGCTCTGCGTCCCGCTGCAGCTTCGTGTTGCACACCACGTCCAGCCCGAAGGCACGCGCAGCACGCTCCATCCCACACGCCAGGACAGGCAGCACCCCAAGCAGGCTGAACCGCCGCATCTCCGCACACCCCGTGTCCCCGCACAGGACACGACCCGACGCCGCTCCGATGTTGACACGCAGATCACTGTCTGTGCTGTTGTCCTGCTGGGTGTTGAAGCTGCCCACCTCACGCACGATCTGCTGTGCTGCACCTGCAGCTGCAGTGGCGTGCATGAGGTGCAGTGAGGAAAGAGGGTGGAGACTTTTGTTTGTGGTGGGGCCTTGGCTGTTGCCATTTGGCAGGCCCGGCCCCGTTGCACGACGCTGTGTCTTGAGTTCCCTTGAAGCATGGTGGCTGGTAAGCAGCCATGGATCACAGCGACGCACGAGGGAGGAAGATGGCATGTAGAAAGACGTGTAAGGGGGTCTTTGCTACGGGGTGGTCGTCAGTGCATTTTGGTGCATTTCCTGTTGAATTGGCTGAAAACTGAAGAAGTTTGTCGAAGTTTGTCGACCAGCAAAGACCCCCTAAGAGTGGGGAACGGAAGCCACTGAAAAGCGGTTCGTGGGTAGGATCGGAAGAAGGAGGAGAAGGAGGAGGGGGGTTGTGTGGGTGAAGGGAAGCAGTGCCCCGCCCTGTGGTGGGTCGGGGTGGCGTGCACTGCCTACACATGGACAGCAAGGGGTGTGGTGTGCCCCAGCAGGCTGATGGTGCTGCGTGCCTGCCTGTGGTGATCGCCTGCCATCGCAGCTGCCAGCTCCTCCTCGGTCCCAGACAGATACGCACGCATCGCAGCGTTGTAGGGGTCCCACTCTGCAGCAGCCTTCCCGATGTGGTACATCCACTCCTCATCCCCGTCGTCCTCCTCGTTGTCCTCCTCCTCCACCAGCAGCGAGTACACACAGAAGCATGTGGCATCGTTGCTGTTGATGCTGTTGTTGTCGACTTGCACTGGCATTAGGGCGTGCTCAGCACCACCACGTGCATTCTGCTTCACCAGACGCACCCGCCTCGGCACAAGCAGCAGCACGTTCTGGTGTTCTGTATCCTTGCGCAGTGCGGTGTTGCACACCACGTCCAGCCCGAAGGCACGCGCAGCACGCTCCATCCCACACGCCAGGACAGGCAGCACCCCAAGCAGGCTGAACCGCCGCATCTCAGCACACCCCGTGTCCCCGCACAGGACGTAACCCGACGCCGCTCCGATGTTGACACGCAGATCACTGTCTGTGCTGTTGTCCTGCTGGCTGTTGTAGCTGCCCACCTCACGCACGATCTGCTGTGCTGCACCTGCAGCTGCAGTGGCGTGCATGAGGCACGTGCGCGACGCGTTGAAGGAGGCAAGGATGCGGTCACCGACGAACACGTCCACCAGACCACGGCGTGACTCCACTGCCGACATCGTCTTGGTCAGCAGCCTCTGGAAGAACGACGTGAAGGTGCGGGGCTCCTGCTCCAGACAGGCGAGCGCATTGCGTGTGTTCACCACAAGCAGTGTTGAGCGTACACTCTTCAAGGCACCAAGCACCTTCGTCACCCCAATGGGAAACTCTTCCCCCCCTCCTTCGCTCACTGAACTGAGGGACGAGGTCACGGAACGCGCCACCGCCTCCAGCCCACCGTCACGCTCCTGTGCAGGGAGGCACGACTTCGGGAGGTACGGGCGGTACGCACGCAGGTTCTGCTCCAGCCTGCGAAGCGCCTCGTGCATCGCTGCAGGCAGCCGCCCCTCCGCCTCCGCCTCCTGCAGCATCTCCGCCACGGTGTCGACGTCGTAGCCCGCCAGAAGTTGTGCAATCGCCTCCACAGTCTCGATGGTCCGTCCCATCGCCGCCTTCTCCCTCTCGGCTGACTCTGCGAACCCGCGTGTGGCCATGAAGTCGATAATCAGCACGATGAGCGACACTTGCATGTCATATATCCCGCCCGCTGCATTGACCAGACACGGCGGGTCTGTGCACTCCACAAAACCTCGAACATTTTCCCACCTGTACCAGTCGGGTGCTGAGCCAGGCAGGTCGAAGAGCCCGAAGCGCAGGATGGTCTCCGACACGCTGATGATGACCCACAGGGCAGTGAACCCCATCAACCATGTGGCGAAGCGACGGCCGAGACCGACCACCAGCGACAGGTCTGCGAGAAGCACAAACGCTGGCCAAACGGGCTGCATCCCGACACTGCGGGAGCTGAGGTCCGATGAGATTATAATGAGAGCCATCCCTATGACGTATGCACGCACGATGTTGTGTGTCAGGTGCACCCCGCACACACACAGGGCGATCATGATATATTGGCACCCGAGTTTGAGGATGAAGCCAATAATGACTTGCGGATACAGTTCTGCCATCAGGATCATCACGCTTTGCGTCACACCGATCGCACAGCTCATGAGGAACAGCAGCCTTCTGTTGCTGCGTGCCTTGCCCTGCAGCTTCCCGTCCATCGAGATGACGCGTTCATACCAACCCATCGCCATTGTGCTTCAGTGTGTCACTTGCAGATGCCTGTACGATGAAGAACCGCTGTGGTGGCACCAGAGTGGGGAAGGGGGGGGGGGGGGTTAGGGGGGGTCTACTGGGGGAAACATTGGCCAAATTTTGAGAAACACGTTTTTGACCCCAAAAAGGTCGTTCTGGTGCCAGAAAGTGCCCAATATACTCCGGAAACTCGTTTCCGCCCACTCCCAGGGGGTGGTATGCCCCCGACGATGCCGTTTTTAGCAACCAAATTTTTTGGGACAGAACTTGTACCTGGGCTGCACACCACAGGACACATCAAGCAGAGCAAACACACCTCAACCTGCCAGATGCACAGAAGAACTGTTGTCGTTGATTGTTCTGAAACATAACAGCTTCTCGGTGCCCTCCAGAGGTCAAAAGCCAAGCCAATTTGAGGTAATCGCGCTAGGAACAGTTGTGGGAGAAGTATGGTACAGTTCGTGTCCCATTTGACGCTGTTCTTGGGAGCTTACGGCAGCTGGGTCTGTGTGGCACGGCGCATCCGTTGCCAGGGAGCGCGTCCTCGGGTGTGGTGCCTCACCTGCGAGCATGTGGCACAGGGACGCCATACGAGAGTCTCTCAGATGCCTCCTCTGATGGGAGGCAGCTGACTGGAACAGGCACCTGGTACAGCAGGCACGGGTACAAGAAGTGGCCAGAAATAGCGCTCAGCAGAAGCACAAGATTTTCCCGTCTCAGCTTCCAGCCCCAACTTCCGCTCAACGGTATTGTCGGGAAGTACTCAGGCATGGCTGCATTGTCAAATGGGAGGCTGATTGGGTGCCACAAATGACTTGATTGAGGGAGTCGACGGAGTCTACAGTTGAGATACGGGCCAGTCTCTCAAAGGAAGAGGAAACCAGACCTGATTGCTCTCGCCGACGAGCAGGGCGTTGTGCAGGGCGCAGTTCACGTACCAGAACTACGGACGGACCTCCTGAGGGCCATCCGGCGCTGCTGGCAGTCCCTGAGGGTGATACAAAGGGCAACAGCGGAAATAAGCAGACTGCACAAATAGCCCCAGGTACAAGTTCTGTCCCAAAAAAAATCGTTGCTAAAAAAAGCATCGTCGGGGGCATACCACCCCCTGGGAGTGGGCGGAAACGAGTTTCCGGAGCATATTGGGCACTTTCTGCCAGCAGAATCACCTTTTTAGGGTCAAAAACTTGTTTCTCAAAATTTGGCCAATGTACACGCTTTTTTAGGTGCAGTAGACCCCCCCTAGGGCAGTGAACCCAATAAACGACGTTTATTTCAGAAACCGTTTTTAAATAAACGTTAAGGGGGTCTTCGCTGGCCGTTATCCTCCGTCAATCTCCGTCAGTTTTCAGCTAATTCAACAGGAAATTCACTAAAATGCACTGACGGTCACCCCGCAGCGAAGACCCCCTAAACGTTTATAAACGCTAAACGTTTAGCGTTTATTTAGCGAAGCAGCTTGTGCCCACACCCCACCCACATAACCTGACCTCACACACTCCCACACGATTCTGGTGGCAGAAAGTGCCCAATATGCTCCGGAAACTCAATTCTGCCCACTCACAGGGGGTGGTATGCCCCCGACGATGCCGTTTTTAGCAACCAAAGTTTTTGGGACAGAACTTGTACCTGGGCTGCACACCACAGGACACATCAAGCAGAGCAAGCACACCTCAACCTGCCAGATGCACAGAAGAACTGTTGTCGTTGATTGTTCTGAAATATAACAGCTTCTCGGTGCCCTCCAGAGGCCAAAAGGCAAGCCAATATGAGGTAATCGCGCCAGGAACAGTTGTGGGAGAAGTATGGTACAGTTCGTGTCCCATTTGACGCTGTTCTTGGGAGCTTACGGCAGCTGGGTCTGTGGCACGGCGCATCCGTTGCCAGGGAGCGCGTCCTCGGGTGTGGTGCCTCACCTGTGAGCATGTGGCACAGGGACGCCATACGAGAGTCTCTCAGATGCCTCCTCTGATGGGAGGCACCTGGTACAGCAGGCCTGGAACAGGCACCTGGTACAGCAGGCACGGGTACAAGAAGTGGCCAGAAATAGCGCCGATGTTTTCGACCCTGCGCTTCGACATCTTGCTGTCCTCACCGCAGCGGTGACCCCCCGCCCTGGAATTTGGGGTGTGGTGTGCTGGCCATGATATATTATGATGTAAAGCGACTCAGCGGCAGAGCCTGCAGGAAACGTTTATTAAGCGTTTATCTGAACGTTTATTTCCGCTCAGAATTTTGAGAAACGTTAAACGTTTATAAACGCTAAACGTTTTCAACGTTTATTTAATCACTGCCCTAGGGGGGGGGGGGGTAAAGAGTAGAATGTAGAATTGATTGTTCCACGGGATTGAAAATCCACACGTGGGGGAGGGGGGGAACCTTTGTTTGTCCTGCTACGTGCGATGGTTGTTGCCTTTTCGCCACGTATTTGCAATACTAGTTGTGTCGTCGTTTCGAGCCTTCCACACTACGCCCTCCTCTCGCCGGCTCTCATCAGGTATGGAGCGAGGATCTTTGTAACCCGGGGGGATCAGTTCCCAGGCAGGCACAACTAGCACTGTGAACACAACACGCAGGTACGGTTCACTTTCAGGTCAAGTAAAAGCTTGTGATTTTCCACGTGGGCCGGAGAGGGCAATAAAGCAGGTTAACAGCAGTCCTGTAGCTGTTGTATGCGCCTCAACCAAATATCACGGGGGGGGGGGGGGCTGTTTGTTTGTCCTCATTCGAGGGCGTACTGCACGGCAGAACGGAGAGATGGTAAAACGCTTAGCCAGGGGAATTGCAGTTGGAGGGAGTAAAGAGTAGAATGTAGAATTGATTGTTCCACGGAAATGGAACACTACCGACACATGTCACTGAACACGGGGGAATGGGGAGGGGAGAGGTTGTGGTGAAACGCACACACGTCGACCTGTGATGAGGTGAGATGTGGCTCTGCAATTACGGCACTACGCGTGCTGTAAACTCAAATCGTCGTACTGGTCGGGACAGTGGGCATGTAGAAAGACGTGTAAGGGTGGGGAACGGAAACCACTGGAAAGCGGTTCGTGGGTAGAATCGGAAGAAGGAGGAGAAGGAGGAGGGGGGTTGTGTGGGTGAAGGGAAGCAGTGCCCCGCCCTGTGGTGGGTCGGGGTGGCGTGCACTGCCTACACATGGACAGCAAGGGGTGTGGTGTGCCCCAGCAGGCTGATGGTGCTGCGTGCCTGCCTGTGGTGCTCGCCTGCCATCGCAGCTGCCAGCTCCTCGTCGGTCCCAGACAGATACGCACGCATCGCAGCGTTGTAGGGGTCCCACTCTGCAGCAGCAGCACCGATGTGGTACATCCACTCCCCGTCCTTCCCGTGCTGTGCGTTGCCCTCCTCCTCCACCAGCAGCGAGTACACACAGAAGCATGTCTCCTCGTCGTCGACTTGTACGGACAGGGGGACATGATCACCACCACGTGCACTCTGCTTCACCAGACGCACCCGCCTCGGCACAAGCAGCAGCACGTTCTGGTGTTCTGTATCCTTGCGCAGTGCGGTGTTGCACACCACGTCCAGCCCGAAGGCACGCGCAGCACGCTCCATCCCACACGCCAGGACAGGCAGCACCCCAAGCAGGCTGAACCGCCGCATCTCAGCACACCCCGTGTCCCCGCACAGGACGTAACCCGACGCCGCTCCGATGTTGACACGCAGAGCGCTGTCTGTGCTGTTGTCCTCCTGGCTGTTGTAGCTGCCCACCTCACGCACGATCTGCTGTGCTGCACCTGCAGCTGCAGTGGCGTGCATGAGGCACGTGCGCGACGCGTTGAAGGAGGCAAGGATGCGGTCACCGACGAACACGTCCACCAGACCACGGCGTGACTCCACTGCCGACATCGTCTTGGTCAGCAGCCTCTGGAAGAACGACGTGAAGGTGCGGGGCTCCTGCTCCAGACAGGCGAGCGCATTGCGTGTGTTCACCACAAGCAGTGTTGAGCGTACACTCTTCAAGGCACCAAGCACCTTCGTCACCCCAATGGGAAACTCTTCCCCCCCTCCTTCGCTCACTGCACTGAGGGAGAAGGACGGCCCATTGTCACTCAGAATCGTGGAATGCGCCACCGCATCCACCTCACCGTCATCTTGCTGTGCAGGGAGGCACGACTTCGGGAGGTACGGGCGGTACGCACGCAGGTTCTGCTCCAGCCTGCGAAGCGCCTCGTGCATCGCTGCAGGCAGCCGCCCCTCCGCCTCCGCCTCCTGCAGCATCTCCGCCACGGTGTCGACGTCGTAGCCCGCCAGAAGTTGTGCAATCGCCTCCACAGTCTCGATGGTCCGTCCCATCGCCGCCTTCTCCCTCTCGGCTGACTCTGCGAACCCGCGTGTGGCGATGAAGTCGACAACCAGCACGATGAGCGATATCTCCATCTCATACATCCCCATTGCTGGACTGATCGGACACGGCGGGTCTGTGCACTCCACAAAACCTCGAATATTTTCCCACCTGTACCAGTCGGGTGCTGAGCCAGGCAGGTCGAAGAGCCCGAAGCGCAGGATGGTCTCCGACACGCTGATGATGACCCACAGGGCAGTGAACCCCATCAGCCATGTGGCGAAGCGACGGCTGAGACCGACCACCAGTGACAGGTCTGCGAGAAGCACAAAGGTTGGCCAAATGGGCTGCATCCCGACACTGCGGGAGCTGATGTCCGATGAAATTAAGACAAGAGCCATCCCCACGACGTATGCACGCACGATGTTGTGTGTCAGGTGCACCCCGCACACACACAGGGCGATCATGATATATTGGCACCCGAGTTGCAGGATGAAGCCAATAATGACTTGCGGGTATAGTTCTGTCATGAATAGCATCACGCTTTGCGTCACACCGATCACACAGCTCATGAGGAACAGCAGCCTTCTGTCGCTGCGTGCCTTGCCCTGCAGCTTCCCGTCCATCGAGATGACGCGTTCATACCAACCCATCGCCATTGTGCTTCAGTGTGTCACCTGCACTGTGTAGGTGTGGCTGCAGGACGACGTGCCGCCGTGCGCTGGTGCCAGACGACTGTAGTCTCTCCGTGGGGAGGGTGGGGTGACACGATGAGCATGCAAGCGTGATGTTTCGCAGCCACACAGGGCCCAGATGTTGCTACCCCACCGATGTTTTTACCCCATGGCAGCAAAACACAATGCATATTTTTCAGAACGCGCAAATCACCCGCTCGAGCGAGAAGTGTGTTACTGCGGGGGGCAATTAATCGTGCATAGTGAATAATAGTGCCTTTTTGAAACGGCATATATAAAGTCTTTTCCGCTGAATATTATTCCGCACACTCGTGTGAGCAGAAAGTCACCCACCACAGCAAGCATCCAAACGTGCTCTATACACTAACCCCACCCTTCATCAGGCTCAGGGTGTGATTATCATTTCAGGGTTTGTGTGTAGAAGCGTCAACGCATCAACAAACAAAATACAGGCTAAGAGCGGTTGCTGCTGAATGGTGAAGTGACTTTTTATAATCGTGGGGTGCACGATTATTCACTTTTGGCTATTTTCGGTCAGTTCTGGAAGAAAAATGCGCAATTTTCCCGGCAGGATTTTCAAAAACCCCGTTCTTTTGAATGTTGGGAGCTCGTGCGGATCGGTGGGGTCATGTCGACCATGGGGTGTCTGTCTTCACCCGTGACTGGTCGTCACCATTTTGGCTCATATTCGTCCACATGTCCGGCCTTGAGCCCCTTTCAACACGAAAATGAGCCCAGACGGTGACTGCCAGAAAGGGGCTGTAGGTGTGCAACGCCATGCTCGTCATCCTCACTGACAATGTACACGTGGGTGGGTGAAGGGATTGGCCTTTCTTCCGCACCAGTTGTGGCCTGGCATGTGGTGAGCAAGCCCGGGTGACCAGAAACTACCCCCCTTGGGGGCCCTCGCTACCAAGTGTGACTGAGTGAGAAAAAGTGAGAAGTCAGCCATGTTTGGCTGAAAACTGACGACTCGTGACTCACAGTGACTCGTAGCGAGGGCCCCCCTTCAGGGGGTTCTATTTTGCATGGTCTCCTGCCACCCAACTCCGCCAAACTTTAGTCACCCCCGTTCAGAAAATCCCTCAAAAACCCAAAAATTTGAATACAAGCCGTACGGCTTGTATTCAAATTTTCAAACCGTGGAATTTGGAAAACCACGACCCGGCTTCTAATCCATTATACGTCTTGTATTTGAACCCCCCCAGTAAGAAACTTTTATCGTTTCTTAATTTTGTCGATTATGATCTGTACCTACCCCCCCCCCCCCCTTGTAATTGTCCGCCTCGGGGCCTCGGGGGGCGGGCAATTACAAGGGTTTTATTGGATACTAAGGCCTGCAGTGCGAGTGGTTGGGTTGGCGGGGGTTGGGGGTGATAAGTGACCACCTAACACCCCTGCTGATGTCGGTGGGCAACACAGAAGATGGGCGCACGAGCAGGTCATCCCGCTTGTGCCAGGCGCCACCAGGAAGCTGTGCCATACAGTGGAATGTGGCGAGTGGTCCTCTGAGGAAACTGATCAAACCGTGCACAACACGCCGGTTGGTGTTCACAGCATGCACCGGCGCACCGCGGACCCAGCCATAACCCGTGGTCTCCTCGCCCGCTCCACACCCTACCGTCGGGTGGGGTGCGGAGCGTGGCTGGGGAGGGCTGGAGCAGCAACCAAGGCAGGGATGAGGCCGAGAGCGGGGCTCCGCCTGCGTGACAAGGGTCTCTTAATCACCCCTCGCTACTCCCCTATCACCCCCTGGGGGTGGTAGGGGTGAGTAGCGAGAGCCCTGGCCACACAGAGCGCACAAACACTATGGAATGTGCCTCTGTTGTGTTGTGTGCACGCTGCAGCCAGTGCTACAGGCCAATCCCTTGTAATTGTCCGTTTCGGCCAAAAATGTCAAAATAGGGCGGACAACTACAAGGGGGGGGGGGGGGTAGGGACCGTCTTAAGGTACCGAAATCCGTCAACTTTACGACATTTTTCGACATAGGCAATTTTCGACCAGAAACCCCCCAAAAATGCTGAAAACGTGGCCAGACCACCCCAAAAACCGCCCCTGGGTGTGGGACACCCACTTTGGTGCCCCGGAACGCGGCTGAAACGCTGTGTTGAAAAAAGTGTCACGGTTTGGTACCGAACCCCTCCCCGGGCGAGTCTCCCGAGCACCCTGTCACCTGCGTCATCAACATCCCCCGTCATGTACCACGTTCTGCCGCCTCTGATGAGACATCTGAGTACTATCGGGCCAAAAAAATGGTATTTCAGCGAGTGTTCTGTCAGGTTTCTGCCGACATCCTCAACAAAGACCGGGTGTGCCTGCGAATGCAAAGGCGTCGCTCGGGAGGCGTTATTATGTGCCCTCCCTGAGGTGTCGGATGCATCGGGGACTTCATCAGGGGTAACGGCAATAGCGAAGTGGGTGTGGTGTATAACCTGTGTCACCCCGGCTCCACGGCACTGCAGTGGCACTTCTCAGTGGCGATGATCCTCGTCATCTGCACCATCACCCCCACTTACGCGCTCTTCATTGCAGCACTGAAAGAGCTAAAAGAGAGGCCGGACGACGGTCAGAATGCTGGGGAACTCAGCCGCAGATGGAAAGGAGAAGCCGGAGTCGGTGCGCGAGTGGGTTTTGGGGCTGGCGTCTTTGGAAAATATGCCGGTGTGGGTTCCAAAGCCTTATTCGGTGTGCAAACCGGCAGGCGCAGTGGTCGGTGGACGCTGCAGCAAGTGTGATCAGGAAATACTGGCGAGAAGACGCTCCTTCCCAAGCTTGTCACACGCATTTGCTCCCAAATTGAACCGAAGGCATCAGTGCCCACCCAAGACAAGAAAAGGCGGAATGTTGCGGGCAAGTAGGGCGGGACGGGCTCGGAAGGGTGGTTCAAATGAGGGGGCCGGAACCAAACCATGACACTTTTTTGAGCATGGTCACGGATTGGCTCAGAAGTGGCCAAATACCCCCAACAACCACCCAGACCGCCCCCAAATACTCCCAGGGGCCGGGGTTTCAAGTTTACTGCCATTTTGTGCGTGTTCCTCGCCTATGTGAAAAATCCCGTAAAGTTCCCCCCTTAAGGTTTTCCCTAAGGGGGGGGGGGGGTTAGGGGGGGGTCACTGCTAAGGAAAAGTGGTAGACAAACAGCAATTTTTCTGACACCCCCATTCCGACCCCCGGAGAGCCTATTTTTGGGTATCTGTTGGCCGATATGTGGTGGAAAACAGGTTTTAGGCCCATTTCGGTGATTTTTGACACCCGGGAAGGCATTTTTCGCCCATTTTAATTTTTCCTACCAGAACTTGTACCTCGGGGTAGTAGCGTGGCTTCGTCATTTTTTGACTACAACCACTGGGAGAGGCATTGTATCAAGTTCCGCATACATATCGTCCAGGAGGTTCTCCTGGAGCTCAAGTATGGTGAATTCATCCTGGTGGAGCCCGCTCTCCTCGTCGCGATCCATCAATTCAGCACCCCGTTTCCTTCCCAGGAAGCTGCGGATCTCGCCCTGTTTGTGGGTCAAGTATCTCCCGGAACGCTTCCTGGGCAGTTGTCTGGGGACGCGGTAGCTTCGCAAATGCGCGCACACCCTCTGCCGAGGGTACAGGAGGATTTCCCTACCTCAGTATTCACTATTCCGCTTGCGTTGACCTGTGCGAGTGCAGTCGCCGTTGAGGCTGTACACTGAAAGCGGCTGATCAGCTGTACTGTCACTGACGAGAGGAGACCCTCCAGCCAGTCGTGCACCACACCTGTTTGAATTCGATCCACACCGACCTCGGCTCACGTCAGCACTAGGGTGCGAGCGCTGCAGTGGAGTATGTGTTCGTACAGGGGCAACCGTGCCACCTGTGCTGCACCTTCACCACGGTGTGCTTCCGGTACAACAACCGGTAGGTACCTTCTTGTGCGATATCTGCGACCTGCAGCACCGCCATCTCACAGCAGGGCTTGCACCGCTGTTCCGATAGACTCCACAGGAACCTCTCGGCAGCTTTGAAGGGTGGAACAGAGCTTTTCTTGGCCCATTGCATGTTGATCGCGATGAGACCTTGCCCACGGGGGGTAGGCAAGGTACAAGTTGTGGTATGGAAAATTAGGATGGGGTCTGAGAGGGTAACAAGGCCACAGATCATGTTGTGTTGGGGGTATATCCGGGTTCCGACACATTCTGGACCGGGTTTTCATATTTTTTTGGCCCAAAAATGACCTCCGAGGGAAAGTGGAATTTTGGGGTTTGTCCCCCCCAGTGACCCCCCCCTAGGGCAGTGATGTCTGCAGACGCGGTCGCAACGCGTCTGCAGCAAATCGGCAGACGTGCAGACGTCTGCAGACGCAGACGTCTGCAAACGTGCAGACGGCTGCAGTGTTGGCCCGTGTGTACAAAGCCAAGCAAACAGAGAGTGAAGTGACAGTGCCCCACACCGTGCCTGTCTTGCGCAGCACGGCACCCCTGTGCAAGCGAGTTGATGAGCACATGCTCGCAAATCAGGACCTTTGCTTTTGCCCCAGGTTCTCCGAGAGACCTTCGCCCACGCCATCTTGCACTTTGGCGTCGAAGGCTTCAGTGAAGGCTGCAAAGCCGGCTTGGCCGCCGCCTTCACTGCGCCTTCGTTGGCACCTTCATTCCCGCGCTGCGGCCAGGCCCGGGCGCATGTGGTGCAGGGCCTCCCAAGATCGGGTGGCGCCCTGGGATGGGGCCTGAGGCCCCATCCCCAGGCTGATCCTCGATCTTGGGTAGTGTGTAGTGGCGCGGTTTGCTGGTCCCTCGTGCTTAGCCAACATATATACAACGCTGCAGACGCGTCTGCAGCAGATCGGCAGACGTGCAGACGTTTGCAGACGCAGACGTCTGCACGTCTGCAAACAGCACTGCCCTAGGGGGGGGGGGGTAGGTACATTTTTGTTGCACGCTCTTGGGGTCACACACAGCTCCCCCTGCAGTATCTAGAGAGTGGATTCAACAATGCCTGCTCAAATCAATCCAGCGCAGGTCCCGCGTGACTGACCAGGCCCTGTTCTGCCAGGGACAGGGTCAAAACCCTGACTAGGCGTGTTGGGAGGTTGGGCTAGTGGGAGAGGGCAAGATAACCGTCCCCAAAACCCGCAAGGGGAGCGCGGTGCGTTTGACAAGTTTGAAGTTTGTGCAAAAATAGTGAGGCTGCAGAATAGAGGACGTGGCACTGACAGTCAACGGAAGATGAAGTCACCGCCTCAGGGAAAGCAGGGTTGGTGCCTCCTTGGCCCGACGCTTGGAAAGGTGCCGGAGCGGAAGCAATGAAGCCAGCAGAAGTGACACGCTCACGCAGGGGAGGGGAACGGGGTAGGGAGCTGTCTGCAGAGAGACGATGCATCAATCATTTCCTCTCTCACATGCCAGATGCACCGCATAGAGTGCCTCAAACCCAGCAGGGTTAGGCGGGGCTGAGATGGACCCAATACACTATAGGCGGGAGCGCAAGACGGATGCACGGTTCTGCACGAGTCATCCGGTGTCTTGGGAGACAGGAGATATGTACCACACCCACGGACGGGTCTGTTCCCCACAGGACGCTCCCAGACACACGAGAGAGTGATGCAGTAAACACTGCACTGGTCGGGACAGTGGGCATGTAGAAAGACGTGTAAGGGTGGGGAACGGGAAACGGAAACCACTGGAAAGCGGTTCGTGGGTAGGATCGGAAGAAGGAGGAGAAGGAGGAGGGGGGTTGTGTGGGTGAAGGAAAGCAGTGCCCCGCCCTGTGGTGGGTCGGGGTGGCGTGCACTGCCTACACATGGACAGCAAGGGGTGTGGTGTGCCCCAGCAGGCTGATGGTGCTGCGTGCCTGCCTGTGGTGCTCGCCTGCTATCTCAGCTGCCAGCTCCTCCTCGGCCCCAGACAGATACGCACGCATCGCAGCGTTGTAGGGGTCCCACTCTGCAGCAGCAGCACCGATGTGGTACATCCACTCCCCGTCCTTCCCGTGCTGTGCGTTGCCCTCCTCCTCCACCAGCAGCGAGTACACACAGAAGCATGTCTCCTCGTCGTCGACTTGTACGGACAGAGGGACATGATCACCACCACGTGCACTCTGCTTCACCAGACGCACCCGCCTCGGCACAAGCAGCAGCACGTTCTGGTATTCTGTATCCTTGCGCAGTGCGGTGTTGCACACCACGTCCAGCCCGAAGGCACGCGCAGCACGCTCCATCCCACACACCAGGACAGGCAGCACCCCAAGCAGGCTGAACCGCCGCATCTCAGCACACCCCGTGTCCCCGCACAGGACGTAACCCGACGCCGCTCCGATGTTGACACGCAGAGCGCTGTCTGTGCTGTTGTCCTGCTGGCTGTTGTAGCTGCCCACCTCAGGCACGATGTGCTGTGCTGCACCTGCAGCTGCAGTGGCGTGCATGAGGCACGTGCGCGACGCGTTGAAGGAGGCAAGGATGCGGTCACCGACGAACACGTCCACCAGACCACGGCGTGACTCCACTGCCGACATCGTGTTGGTCAGCAGCATCTCGAAGAACGACGTGAAGGTGTGTGGGTCGTCGTCCAGATACGCCAGTGCGTTGCATGTGTTCACCACAAGCAGTGTTGAGCGTACACTCCTCAAGGCACCAAGCGCTTTCGTCACCCCATTGGGTCCTTCACGGTCAGGGGCACTGCGAGAAGAAGATGTCTCGCCACTCACTGAGGGCTCTGACACGATCTCCAGCCCACCGTGGTCATCTTGCTGTGCAGGGAGGCACGACTTCGGGAGGTACGGGCGGTACGCACGCAGGTTCTGCTCCAGCCTGCGAAGGGCCTCGTGCATCGCTGCAGGCAGCCGCCCCTCCGCCTCCGCCTCCTGCAGCATCTCCGCCACGGTGTCGACGTCGTAGCCCGCCAGAAGTCGTGCAATCGCCTCCACAGTCTCGATGGTCCGTCCCATCGCCGCCTTCTCCCTCTCGGCTGACTCTGCGAACCCGCGTGTGGCGATGAAGTCGACAACCAGCACGATGAGCGATACTTCCACCTCGTAGAACCCCATCGCTGCATTGATCGGACACGGCGGGTCTGTGCACTCCACAGCCACCCGAATGTTATCCCACCTGTACCAGTCGGGTGCTGAGCCAGGCAGGTCGAAGAGCCCGAAGCGCAGGACGGTCTCCGACACGCTGATGATGACCCACAGGGCAGTGAACCCCATCAACCATGTGGCGAAGCGACTGCCGAGACCGACCACCAGTGACAGGTCTGCGAGAAGCACAAACGCTGGCCACATAGGCTGCATCCCGACACACCGGAAGCTGATGTCCGCTGAAACGAAACTGACACCAAGCACCACGACGTATGCACGCACGATGTTGTGTGTCAGGTGCACCCCGCACACACACAGGACGATCATGATATATTGGCACCCGAGTTGCAGGATGAAGCCAATAATGACTTGCGGATACAGTGGTGTCAGAAATATCATCACGCTTTGCGTCAAACCGATCGCACAGCTCATGAGGAACAGCAGCCTTCTGTTGCTGCGTGCCTTGCCCTGCAGCTTCCCGTCCATCGAGATGACGCGTTCATACCAACCCATCGCCATTGTGCTTCAGTGTGCAACCTGCTCACCCGTGGATGGCTTGTGCTCTCCACCCACACGCGGACGTCATACCCTTCCACTGAGACTTCTTTCGCTGACAAGGCTTGTTTCCACCTGATATTGACACGACTTTGGCGGTGTTGCGCGGTGTGCGTCATCATCGTCGGGGGATACGGAAGTTGACTAGGATAAATCAGGTGGATTGCTGGGCAGTCAATGGTTGCCGGGTACATTCTGTATTGTTTGTGCAACGTTCTGGTCACCCTGCACGTTGGCCAAAAGGGGGGCGCTTCGAAAAATCCTCATGCACGCATGCAAAAACCAGCCATCCACGTCCGCCAGTACAATCGAAACTTGGGGACTAGCGCAGGCAGGACAGCCGGCAGTGCAGCACACTGGAAAGTGTGCTGAGGTCAGGGTGGTGGCACACAGCATGCATACCGTGTCTGGCGGATAGACGCGTCTGTGTGCTTGGGGATAGGATTCAGGGTGCGGGTGAGGCAGACTGCTCATAGGTCGGTGGGGGAGAAGACAGCGTCCTTCTCATCTTGAGGCAACACTTTCATCTCGTAGACAACGCTGTCAGGGCCATCGTGTTGTGGCACACGTGTTGTGGTGGCACGCAGAATCTCATGCACAGCACCCATCGGTGTCTGTGCCGTGTACAGGCACCGCATGTGCATCGACAGCGCCAGACGCCGCAGCGCAAGGCTCGCCTCCACAGCACCGCCTGACGCAGTCACGAAGCGCTGCCGTGCCGTCCCCACGTCTCCGTGTTCGACAGTCCCGCTCGCGATGCCAAGCGTCGCCACGGTCTGCCCGCCACCGTGCTGCAGCAAGCGTTGTGCAAACCGCAGTGCGCTCTCTGCGTGTGCCGTCCTCTTCTTCTTCCCGACGTTCCACCCGATGAAGAAGTTGTTTCCGATCAGCGACATCAGCACACCGCCACTCTGCTCCAGCAGTGGCCCCATGCCCACCAGCACTGCATCAATAACTCCCAGAGACATGCTGATGAGTGTGGTTGCAGCGACTGTTGCATCATGCTGTGAGGTGCTACGCATCAGCGCACTATCGCTGCCCAGTGACGGACACGACTCGTGACGAGGGGCAGCCGCCTGCAGAGGGTGGCGCTCACGGCCGTGCAGGGAGGCAGGCCACACGCTGCACACAGGCACAGGCTCGCTCACACCCTTCAGGTCGGTGGGCACCGCGTTGCCTGCATATGCACCGACACACCCGGACACCCCACGCACACTCGTCCACAGCTCGGCAGGCACCGCAACTGCACCAGGCACACACACAGACTCGAGGCGTGCAGCCACGTTCACTGTGTGTCCGAAGTAGTCCACACGCCCGGTCAGCGTGTTCGTCTCCAGCGTCACAGGTCCCTCGTTCACACCGACACGCACCGTCAGCCCGCCCCACAGCTCTGTCGGGCTGCAGATCCCGACTTCCAGCAGCGCAGCAGGCCACTCCGTCGCAAACAGCCTCTCCTGCACCTCAAGCCCGAAGCACACACCCGCATGTGCATCCTTGAACGCAACCATGAAGGCGTCCCCGATTGTCTTCACCTCGTACCCGCCCCACGCAGACAGTGCAGATCGTATCACTGAGTCATGCACCACCATCGCCTTCTT
Source organism: Rhynchopus euleeides (assembly GCA_963210315.1). Lineage (NCBI taxonomy): Eukaryota > Euglenozoa > Diplonemea > Diplonemida > Diplonemidae > Rhynchopus > Rhynchopus euleeides. The sequence goes on along the minus strand of OY723239.1, from coordinate 2,617,702 downwards.
CATCGCCTCAGGTGCCGCCTCCCAGATCGATGTGGACGCACGGATGTCGGTGAACACGATTGCCGCACGCTCGCTGTTCGCACCAGGTGCGGCGGCAGGTGGCACACAGGGCCGCCCAGCACCGTCAGGCGAGTGCTGCTGCTGTTCCTCCAGCAGCACGGCAGGGAGGTACGAGCGGTACGCACGCAGGTTCTGCTCCAGCCTGTGAAGCGCCTCGTGCATCGCTGCAGGCAGCCGCCCCTCCGCCTCCGCCTCCTGCAGCATCTCCGCCACGGTGTCGACGTCGTAGCCCGCCAGAAGTCGTGCAATCGCCTCCACAGTCTCGATGGTCCGTCCCATCGCCGCCTTCTCCCTCTCGGCTGACTCTGCGAACCCGCGTGTGGCCATGAAGTCGACAACCAGCACGATGAGCGACATCTCCATCTCGAACATCCCCTTAACTGGACTGACCGGACACGGCGGGTCTGTGCACTCCACGGCACCTCGAATGACTTCCCACCTGTACCAGTCGGGTGCTGAGCCAGGCAGGTCGAAGAGCCCGAAGCGCAGGATGGTCTCCGACACGCTGATGATGACCCACAGGGCAGTGAACCCCATCAGCCATGTGGCGAAGCGACTGCCGAGACCGACCACCAGTGACAGGTCTGCGAGAAGCACAAACGTTGGCCAAATGGGCAATAGCGCGACACTGCGGAAGCTGATATCTGCTGAAACGATAGTGATACCAAGCACCACGACGTATGCACGCACGATGTTGTGTGTCAGGCGCACCCCGCACACACACAGGGCGATCATCAGAAATTGGCACCCGAGCTGGAGGGTGAACGCAATAATGACATGCGGATATAGCTTCGTCACTAATAGCATCACGCTTTGCGTCACACCGATCACACAGCTCATGAGGAACAGCAGCCTCCTGTCGCTGCGTGCCTTGCCGTGCAGCTTCCCGTCCATCGAGATGACGCGTTCGTACCAACCCATCGCCATTGTGCTTCAGTGTGCCACCTGTCGATCTGTGTATGATTGGATGCACACGAAATCACGAAATACGGCGTTCAATAATTCATCAGATGTCACTGGTTGGAAGTATGGCGTGATTGGCAGCCGAGACTGCGCGTGACGGCAAGCACCTCGCACTTCCCCTGTCACTGCATTAGCACTTGCATCCTTCCAAGAAAGTCCCTTGTTGGTAGAATCTAAGATGCAATTTTGACACATGTCGCTCAACACGGGCGGCGAGGGCTCTGGTGAAACGCACGGATTCTGACCTCTGCATTTGCGGTACTTCAGTTATCAAACAGAAGCTGGCCTGGGACCTTCATCCAAAAAAGCAGTAACGTGAAACTCTTGATCATCTGCATGTGCCGCATCCTCAATCGGGCGTGCTTGCTCCGTTTTCCAGTTCCTCCTCCACCCCCCCCCATTTGACCCGAGCCTGGCGGAGTTGGGCGGCTCGACGCTGTCGAAGAGCCGGGTTCTGCCGGCACCTCGGGGTCGGCCAAACCAAAGGTTTCCCTCAGGCGGCGCCTTTGTGTGCACCACTTCCCGGTCTGATGAAGTGGTGTGAGTGGGGCCGCATGATCCAGCTAAAGGCACGGACTATCCAGAGGGAAATCGTCTTCATGCAGGACATTGGGGTATGTGGCACATGAAAAAACACCAAGACCTTGGTGCGATCATATAGGGGTTCTGTGCCAGATCTGGGGGGTTCCATGGCCACACCCTGAGACAAAAAAAAATAGTGAGGCTGCAGAATAGAGGACGTGGCACTGACAGTCAACAGAAGATGAAGTCACCGCCTCAGGGAAAGCAGGGTTGGTGCCTCCTTGGCCCGACGCTTGGAAAGGTGCCGGAGCGGAAGCAATGAAGCCAGCAGAAGTGACACGCTCACGCAGGGGAGGGGAACGGGGTAGGGAGCTGTCTGCAGAGAGACGATGCATCAATCATTTCCTCTCTCACATGCCAGATGCACCGCATAGAGTGCCTCAAACCCAGCAGGGTTAGGCGGGGCTGAGATGGACCCAATACACTATAGGCGGGAGCGCAAGACGGATGCACGGTTCTGCACGAGTCATCCGGTGTCTTGGGAGACAGGAGATATGTACCACACCCACGGACGGGTCTGTTCCCCACAGGACGCTCCCAGACACACGAGAGAGTGATGCAGTAAACACTGCACTGGTCGGGACAGTGGGCATGTAGAAAGACGTGTAAGGGTGGGGAACGGGAAACGGAAACCACTGGAAAGCGGTTCGTGGGTAGGATCGGAAGAAGGAGGAGAAGGAGGAGGGGGGTTGTGTGGGTGAAGGAAAGCAGTGCCCCGCCCTGTGGTGGGTCGGGGTGGCGTGCACTGCCTACACATGGACAGCAAGGGGTGTGGTGTGCCCCAGCAGGCTGATGGTGCTGCGTGCCTGCCTGTGGTGCTCGCCTGCTATCTCAGCTGCCAGCTCCTCCTCGGCCCCAGACAGATACGCACGCATCGCAGCGTTGTAGGGGTCCCACTCTGCAGCAGCAGCACCGATGTGGTACATCCACTCCCCGTCCTTCCCGTGCTGTGCGTTGCCCTCCTCCTCCACCAGCAGCGAGTACACACAGAAGCATGTCTCCTCGTCGTCGACTTGTACGGACAGGGGGACATGATCACCACCACGTGCACTCTGCTTCACCAGACGCACCCGCCTCGGCACAAGCAGCAGCACGTTCTGGTATTCTGTATCCTTGCGCAGTGCGGTGTTGCACACCACGTCCAGCCCGAAGGCACGCGCAGCACGCTCCATCCCACACACCAGGACAGGCAGCACCCCAAGCAGGCTGAACCGCCGCATCTCAGCACACCCCGTGTCCCCGCACAGGACGTAACCCGACGCCGCTCCGATGTTGACACGCAGAGCGCTGTCTGTGCTGTTGTCCTGCTGGCTGTTGTAGCTGCCCACCTCAGGCACGATGTGCTGTGCTGCACCTGCAGCTGCAGTGGCGTGCATGAGGCACGTGCGCGACGCGTTGAAGGAGGCAAGGATGCGGTCACCGACGAACACGTCCACCAGACCACGGCGTGACTCCACTGCCGACATCGTGTTGGTCAGCAGCATCTCGAAGAACGACGTGAAGGTGTGTGGGTCGTCGTCCAGATACGCCAGTGCGTTGCATGTGTTCACCACAAGCAGTGTTGTTCGTACACTCCTCAAGGCACCAAGCGCTTTCGTCACCCCATTGTGTCCTTCACGGTCAGGGGCACTGCGAGAAGAAGATGTCTCGCCACTCACTGAGGGCTCTGACACGATCTCCAGCCCACCGTGGTCATCTTGCTGTGCAGGGAGGCACGACTTCGGGAGGTACGGGCGGTACGCACGCAGGTTCTGCTCCAGCCTGCGAAGGGCCTCGTGCATCGCTGCAGGCAGCCGCCCCTCCGCCTCCGCCTCCTGCAGCATCTCCGCCACGGTGTCGACGTCGTAGCCCGCCAGAAGTCGTGCAATCGCCTCCACAGTCTCGATGGTCCGTCCCATCGCCGCCTTCTCCCTCTCGGCTGACTCTGCGAACCCGCGTGTGGCGATGAAGTCGACAACCAGCACGATGAGCGATACTTCCACCTCGTAGAACCCCATCGCTGCATTGATCGGACACGGCGGGTCTGTGCACTCCACAGCCACCCGAATGTTATCCCACCTGTACCAGTCGGGTGCTGAGCCAGGCAGGTCGAAGAGCCCGAAGCGCAGGACGGTCTCCGACACGCTGATGATGACCCACAGGGCAGTGAACCCCATCAACCATGTGGCGAAGCGACTGCCGAGACCGACCACCAGTGACAGGTCTGCGAGAAGCACAAACGCTGGCCACATAGGCTGCATCCCGACACACCGGAAGCTGATGTCCGCTGAAACGAAACTGACACCAAGCACCACGACGTATGCACGCACGATGTTGTGTGTCAGGTGCACCCCGCACACACACAGGACGATCATGATACCGTATACGTAAATATTTTGGAACGTAAATATTATGGAACGTAAATATTATGGAACGTAAATATTTTGGAACGCTGGTGGGTTGGCGTTCCAGATTTTTTTCGTTCCATAATATTTACAGGGCTTTCTGCGACTCGGGGACTTGGACCAGGTGATCGGACGGCATACAGAGTCCCTGACGGGACCTACTCGTGCACTTTTCGCGCGATTCCTGACGCAAGCCGTCCTCACCACCGAGTCCCCAACTGGCCCTGTAAATATTATGGAACGTAAATATTATGGAACGGACCGGCCAAAAATGGGCCCGTTCCATAATATTTACGTTCCATAATATTTACGTATACGGTATATTGGCACCCGAGTTGCAGGATGAAGCCAATAATGACTTGCGGATACAGTGGTGTCAGAAATATCATCACGCTTTGCGTCAAACCGATCGCACAGCTCATGAGGAACAGCAGCCTTCTGTTGCTGCGTGCCTTGCCCTGCAGCTTCCCGTCCATCGAGATGACGCGTTCATACCAACCCATCGCCATTGTGCTTCAGTGTGTAACCTGCTCACCCGTGGATGGCTTGTGCTCTCCACCCACACGCGGACGTCATACCCTTCCACTGAGACTTCTTTCGCTGACAAGGCTTGTTTCCACCTGATATTGACACGACTTTGGCGGTGTTGCGCGGTGTGCGTCATCATCGTCGGGGGATACGGAAGTTGACTAGGATAAATCAGGTGGATTGCTGGGCAGTCAATGGTTGCCGGGTACATTCTGTATTGTTTGTGCAACGTTCTGGTCACCCTGCACGTTGGCCAAAAGGGGGGCGCTTCGAAAAATCCTCATGCACGCATGCAAAAACCAGCCATCCACGTCCGCCAGTACAATCGAAACTTGGGGACTAGCGCAGGCAGGACAGCCGGCAGTGCAGCACACTGGAAAGTGTGCTGAGGTCAGGGTGGTGGCACACAGCATGCATACCGTGTCTGGCGGATAGACGCGTCTGTGTGCTTGGGGATAGGATTCAGGGTGCGGGTGAGGCAGACTGCTCATAGGTCGGTGGGGGAGAAGACAGCGTCCTTCTCATCTTGAGGCAACACTTTCATCTCGTAGACAACGCTGTCAGGGCCATCGTGTTGTGGCACACGTGTTGTGGTGGCACGCAGAATCTCATGCACAGCACCCATCGGTGTCTGTGCCGTGTACAGGCACCGCATGTGCATCGACAGCGCCAGACGCCGCAGCGCAAGGCTCGCCTCCACAGCACCGCCTGACGCAGTCACGAAGCGCTGCCGTGCCGTCCCCACGTCTCCGTGTTCGACAGTCCCGCTCGCGATGCCAAGCGTCGCCACGGTCTGCCCGCCACCGTGCTGCAGCAAGCGTTGTGCAAACCGCAGTGCGCTCTCTGCGTGTGCCGTCCTCTTCTTCTTCCCGACGTTCCACCCGATGAAGAAGTTGTTTCCGATCAGCGACATCAGCACACCGCCACTCTGCTCCAGCAGTGGCCCCATGCCCACCAGCACTGCATCAATAACTCCCAGAGACATGCTGATGAGTGTGGTTGCAGCGACTGTTGCATCATGCTGTGAGGTGCTACGCATCAGCGCACTATCGCTGCCCAGTGACGGACACGACTCGTGACGAGGGGCAGCCGCCTGCAGAGGGTGGCGCTCACGGCCGTGCAGGGAGGCAGGCCACACGCTGCACACAGGCACAGGCTCGCTCACACCCTTCAGGTCGGTGGGCACCGCGTTGCCTGCATATGCACCGACACACCCGGACACCCCACGCACACTCGTCCACAGCTCGGCAGGCACCGCAACTGCACCAGGCACACACACAGACTCGAGGCGTGCAGCCACGTTCACTGTGTGTCCGAAGTAGTCCACACGCCCGGTCAGCGTGTTCGTCTCCAGCGTCACAGGTCCCTCGTTCACACCGACACGCACCGTCAGCCCGCCCCACAGCTCTGTCGGGCTGCAGATCCCGACTTCCAGCAGCGCAGCAGGCCACTCCGTCGCAAACAGCCTCTCCTGCACCTCAAGCCCGAAGCACACACCCGCATGTGCATCCTTGAACGCAACCATGAAGGCGTCCCCGATTGTCTTCACCTCGTACCCGCCCCACGCAGACAGTGCAGATCGTATCACTGAGTCATGCACCACCATCGCCTTCTTCATCGCCTCAGGTGCCGCCTCCCAGATCGATGTGGACGCACGGATGTCGGTGAACACGATTGCCGCACGCTCGCTGTTCGCACCAGGTGCGGCGGCAGGTGGCACACAGGGCCGCCCAGCACCGTCAGGCGAGTGCTGCTGCTGTTCCTCCAGCAGCACGGCAGGGAGGTACGAGCGGTACGCACGCAGGTTCTGCTCCAGCCTGTGAAGCGCCTCGTGCATCGCTGCAGGCAGCCGCCCCTCCGCCTCCGCCTCCTGCAGCATCTCCGCCACGGTGTCGACGTCGTAGCCCGCCAGAAGTCGTGCAATCGCCTCCACAGTCTCGATGGTCCGTCCCATCGCCGCCTTCTCCCTCTCGGCTGACTCTGCGAACCCGCGTGTGGCCATGAAGTCGACAACCAGCACGATGAGCGACATCTCCATCTCGAACATCCCCTTAACTGGACTGACCGGACACGGCGGGTCTGTGCACTCCACGGCACCTCGAATGACTTCCCACCTGTACCAGTCGGGTGCTGAGCCAGGCAGGTCGAAGAGCCCGAAGCGCAGGATGGTCTCCGACACGCTGATGATGACCCACAGGGCAGTGAACCCCATCAGCCATGTGGCGAAGCGACTGCCGAGACCGACCACCAGTGACAGGTCTGCGAGAAGCACAAACGTTGGCCAAATGGGCAATAGCGCGACACTGCGGAAGCTGATATCTGCTGAAACGATAGTGATACCAAGCACCACGACGTATGCACGCACGATGTTGTGTGTCAGGCGCACCCCGCACACACACAGGGCGATCATCAGAAATTGGCACCCGAGCTGGAGGGTGAACGCAATAATGACATGCGGATATAGCTTCGTCACTAATAGCATCACGCTTTGCGTCACACCGATCACACAGCTCATGAGGAACAGCAGCCTCCTGTCGCTGCGTGCCTTGCCGTGCAGCTTCCCGTCCATCGAGATGACGCGTTCGTACCAACCCATCGCCATTGTGCTTCAGTGTGCCACCTGTCGATCTGTGTATGATTGGATGCACACGAAATCACGAAATACGGCGTTCAATAATTCATCAGATGTCACTGGTTGGAAGTATGGCGTGATTGGCAGCCGAGACTGCGCGTGACGGCAAGCACCTCGCACTTCCCCTGTCACTGCATTAGCACTTGCATCCTTCCAAGAAAGTCCCTTGTTGGTAGAATCTAAGATGCAATTTTGACACATGTCGCTCAACACGGGCGGCGAGGGCTCTGGTGAAACGCACGGATTCTGACCTCTGCATTTGCGGTACTTCAGTTATCAAACAGAAGCTGGCCTGGGACCTTCATCCAAAAAAGCAGTAACGTGAAACTCTTGATCATCTGCATGTGCCGCATCCTCAATCGGGCGTGCTTGCTCCGTTTTCCAGTTCCTCCTCCACCCCCCCCCATTTGACCCGAGCCTGGCGGAGTTGGGCGGCTCGACGCTGTCGAAGAGCCGGGTTCTGCCGGCACCTCGGGGTCGGCCAAACCAAAGGTTTCCCTCAGGCGGCGCCTTTGTGTGCACCACTTCCCGGTCTGATGAAGTGGTGTGAGTGGGGCCGCATGATCCAGCTAAAGGCACGGACTATCCAGAGGGAAATCGTCTTCATGCAGGACATTGGGGTATGTGGCACATGAAAAAACACCAAGACCTTGGTGCGATCATATAGGGGTTCTGTGCCAGATCTGGGGGGTTCCATGGCCACACCCTGAGACAAAAAAAAACACTATGCCCCCCTGTGGTCCTCAAATCGTGTTGCTATGAACGGGATTTTTTTTGGCCATTTTTTCGCACACACCCGGTCTCCCATCTCACCCCCACACGCCCCTACCCCCATCCCACCCCTGGGCACCCCCTGCTCTGCCTCCCACACGCCCGAGGGCGCCAAGAGTCTGAGAATGAGAACGTGCGCGTCATGGCGAGGGCGAACCACAGGGGGGATGCGTACCTCTTGGGGCACCCCCTCGTGTTGCACACTGAGGGGGCTCGGTACAGGCGAGGATCAGCCATCTGTGAGGCGCTCGCGGCTTGGGGGGTGTGGGGTGACGGGTGGAGGGGGACCTGATTCTCTCGCCAAACTGATTCGCGGGGTGACTTGATCAACATAGTCTCAAAATGATACGCGGGGGCGGGGGGAGTAGCACACTCGGAGGGGGGTTGTCTGGTTTTGGATTTTGCGGTGAAGACCGGGTCGCGCTTCTGCGAGAAGTCCGCTCGCTCCTTTACGAGCCATGCGCAGCCCAAGAGGTGCGCGACATCACATTCAGTAAACTTGTTTAGTGCGACGAGGGAGTTAAGGGAGGACTAGAGAAGACGACTTCCCTGTGCGTGCTTGTTTTTCTACCACTTGCAACAACAGTTTTCTTGCAAGGTTGGAAGGGGGGCAAACGGAACAAACACCTGGTTACACCACCCTTCATCAGGCCAACGAGTGGTATTTTCGCTACCGTGGCCTCCGGCGGCTGGGGGGCTCTGCCCCCCAGCCGTGGCTTGTGCCTGTCTTGTCACCAAGTCCTTCGCGTATGCCACTATGGCAGGTCAAGAAGGGGTGTCGTTGGAAAAAACGGTCCCGGTAACCAATACCGGGCCGAAACCCATTTTTTGCTTTCATCCGGCAGCTGATGATGGCGGGATCACTGGCCACAGGAGAGATGAGCCGTGGACGCCGGATACCCCATCTAGCGAGTCGAACCAGTGGGAACTGTCAGGTGGCGCCGACCCTATAGGAGGTCATCAGGCCGTGCAGTGCCTCAAGCTGTTGATGCAACCATCGCATGCATCGGTCGTACGCGCCTTACATCACAATGAAAACAAGGCGGTCATTGCCGACATTATGTTTGGCCGAGGATGGCGAGCTACCGGACCTGGGGCTGCCAGTGGTGGTCTCGATCGAGGAGACCTTCACCATGCGGTTCCGGTTGCGGCGGTCGTGCCGAAACGAGCGCCCATGAGTGATTTGTGACAGAATTTTCCAAGGCAGTGCACTGCGTGAGGTTGTGGGACTGGCACAGGGAACTGCTGGGTCCGAAATCCAAGGCAAAACCCGGTTGCACAAACAAAACAAAGAAACCCGGCAATCCTTTTTATCCTTAGAAAAAGGGGGTCTTCGCTGGTCGTTATCCTTCGTCAATCACCGTCAGTTTTCAGCTAATTCAACAGGGAATTCACCAAAACGCACTGACGGTCACCCCGTAGCGAAGACCCCCAAAAGCAGGAATACATTTCCGGGATTTTGGCTCTTTTTCAAGGAATACGGAGCAAGCCTGGTCGCGAGCTCAGCTTACTTGGGTTTTGGTTTATGCGTTGAGACTGCCACACACTCACCTGTGAAGGCGATGCAGAGCACACTGTGAGCGACTGAGCCCTGACTAGCGACACTACCCACACGAGTTTGTTTGTGCGCCAAGTACCTGCAAGAAACAAAAGCCGTCTCCGCAGACTGATGAGGAGGCTGTCTTTGATGCCCAAAGCGCTGCCTGCGATCTATACGACACTGACAGGAGCCCTGTGGCGGGAAAAAAGCGTCACTTTCGAAAGAATCCACATTTTCATCTGCACTTCTGATTTCGGTTTCTTCAACTTCTTTTTGTTTGAGCACATTTACGATGCGGAAAAGTGTAGGGGTGCTTCCGATGACCCTGTTCCTTTTCTGCGTGTCTAGCTATCTCATATTCACATGTGCTCCACACCCACAACAAATCATAAGGAAGAAGGAAGCACGCTTGATACGCTTTTGCTTTGACGCTTCCACACTCATGCATGTGATGGTGTGTCGTGAGTGAGTAGCACAAGGACACGAACAAAACGCACGAAAAGTTCACTGAAGTGTGCGAAAACTAATGCAACCCAAGTGAAATACAAAAGAGAAGGGTAGGCTACCGTCGCAACGGCAGTTGGAGTTTTTCGAAAGCTAAACATCCCAAACAAGGACACCTACCGGCGATAGCGAGAACACTGGCCGGTGATGAAAATACACCACAGCAGACGTCACCAAAAGTACAGCAGCAGTCTCTCGAGTCTTCCTTTCAGATGATTTTGCATTGATCGCTTCCACCCAAAACTTTTTTTTCTCGCTGGCGCTAGTGATATCGGCTGGCAGAAAAAGCACACACACACAACCCCCACGCGTGTCGAGTGACCTTACCTGTCTGAAGTACAGAAAATGTGTCGGGTTGGGTGGAGCATACACACACACACACGTTCACACACAACACAGAACAAACCGCACAAACGTGTTCACACATCCGGCATCCTATGCGAATACCCGCCGCTCCCCGGGAGCTGTTGCGGGAACCATCTGCTCTTCCGGCCCAGCGAGACTCTTGCCGTATTTTCTCTACCACACGGGGGTGTGTTTTACCAAAAAAAACACGGGGAGGTTGTGTGGTGTAGCAGAAAAGAAGGTTTTTGACTACGAACGTACTACGAAATATGGGTGTGGGGTGTGGGTTTTTTGCCCTGATTTTGTGCGATGTTGTTTGCCCTTTTTTGCCTTGGTGAGCAACTGTTTTCCCCTTGGAAATGGCTCTGTGATGCTTCCTGGGACCCCAGTGGGAGGGAATGTGGAACTGCAGTGCATGCTGTATGTGGGGCGGGAAGTAGACGCTGTCGGGGACGTGCCGTCGCCCTCAGCAGTGGTTAGCACTATTGACCTGTTATGTCGCCACGAGAGACGCAGCCCGGCAGCAGGACGTCCTTGCCTGAGTGTCGCAGCATACACGCGCTTCTTCCTGCAGTTCCACCGTGAGTGACTCCCAGTCGTCGGCCATTCGATCAACACCTTCAGCCAGTCCTCCTGGACCAGCCACAGCTAATCCAACCAATCAAAGTATACCCATCGAGCCCACCAAACCGCGGCAGCACTGGGTCTGGAGGCAGCGGTCGCAAGGTGTTGACGCAACGCAACCCTGCAGGATTTGGGCCCATATGGTGACCCCCAGTCAGTGGTGGAGACAACAGGGGGGCGTTTCCTCACTGGGTTGATCTCAGTCGCACATGCACTTTGTTTCCTTCAGACAGCGGCTCGCGAAGGAGACCAGTGAAGTCTTTTTTAGAAGTTCGCAGCATGCCTCAGTGAGGGGCATGCTGCGAACTTCTAAAACCATAAGGGGGTCTTCGCTACGGGGTGACCGTCAGTGCATTTTAGTGAGTTTCCTGTTGAATTAGCTGAAAACTGACGGAGATTGACGGAGGATAACGGCCAGCGAAGACCCCCTAAGTGCTCTTGGAGTACCCTCCAATGGGTCAATCTCTGCGCTTCCACAGAGTCCCGCAACTTCACCCGATCGTACCCCCCTTGTGCCAGGTTGTGTTGAAGGAGTGGTTAGCCACCTTCAGGCAGCCATGGGTTGGGTGGCGGCGACTCTGTGCCGTTGGTCGCCTATCTGGGGGCGTCAGCATCTGGGATACAATGACTGCACAGTGTGCCCTCTACGACCCCACAGGGGGGCCGCTCGTGTCCGACATGGCCTTGTCCCCTGCGCACGGCGGCTTGCCGTCTGTGCGGTGCTGCTGTACGACAGGGGGGATTGGGGTGCGCCCCACGCGCGTACGGGATGAACCCCTTGCGGATATACCTTCAGCATGGACTCACCGAGAACGACAGGACTTCCCCAGCCAACTAACCCGGAACTTACCATAGATAGGAAAGGTCATGGAAAAGCAAAGCTTCCAACTGGGGGATGTCAATCGCGGTGTGAGGCAGGCACAGGTGCCTGCTTCACACTGTGTCCCTCCTGGTGGCTGAAGAGCCACAACTCAGGTTTCCCAAGGGCCCCAAAAGGGTACATAAAACCACACCCCCAAGGAGTTTTTACAGGGGGGGGTCAAATAAACGTACTTAGTTGAATAGTAGTACTTAGCCGAATAGTAGTACTTATTTTTTTGGGGCTCTGGGGCACGTTGGGCCGTTGAATAGTAGTACTTACTTTTCACCCTTTTTTTTTGGGGAAATTTTTCGTTTTTTTTGAGATTTTCTTTTTGGAGACACACAAATCTGCAAACTTTGGGGCAAGGAATGGGGACAACGGGGTCTATTGGTGCCACTTAGGGGAACCAGGGTGCACGGGGTCCGTAGAGGGGGGAAGTGACCTACGCTCAAAGATATGTCGTGACGAAGGGAATCGGGGCATCCCCCCTCAGACACATACGGACGGGAAACCAGCGAACCCGCAAACTCCTGCGGTCCAGAGGCATCAGAACCACTGCTGAAGACCGCAAACCCGGAAACCCGCAAACTCCTGGGGTCCAGAGGCGTCAAAATCACTGCTGAAGAGCGGCGCGCATTAAACGACTCCTCATCTACGGCGTCCGCAGTCCCTACCACCAACGAGAAGATGTGGACGGATGGCCCCAGACACACCTCACCATAGATGTAGCCTTCGAGGACCAGCTGAGCCCACCCCCCACCCCCCGCAGCCCCCTTCCCTGACGTTGTTTGACATTCTCTCCTGTTGTGCAGCACTGATCAACACACGCCCGCAAACCCGCAATCCAACTGCCCAGATTTCACCATCCACCAACAGAGCCAATAGCTTCGGCTGGTGTCCGACATAATGATGACGTCCGATGCTTTCATGTGCCTCCTGCTGATGGAATGCCTCCTGTTCAAGATATTCGAGGATGGGCCACCGCCATGCGCTCCCCGGCCTTCCTTCAACCAACTGGCCCGGGCCAGGGCACGCTGGTAGCCGAGCGCTTGCGGGATATGGGGTACGTGCTGAAGGTGTCGGGTGAGGAGGACGGGTTCGTGAAGAGCTCCCTTTGTCCGGACCTCACCTTCGCACCAAGCACAGAAACATCCCCTGAGGCTGGTGGTGCGGACCTTGAACCTGGGTTGGACGGGAAGGCAAAAGAGAGCACAGAGAAGCAGTCCACCCAAAAGAAAGTTGTGTCTCAGCCAACCCAACAGTCAAGCATCTTGGCATGGGCGAAGCCGGTTCGTGTGAACTCTCTCACACAGACACAGCCTTCCCAGTCCTCCCAGTCCTCCGAAAAGAAGCGCGCAGCGTCCCCGACCACCCAGACTCCCAACAAACACCGCAGGCTCTGCAAAGGGTGTAGGAAGCCTGGGCACAACATGCAGACTTGCCCCAGCAAGCCCAAGAACTTGAAGAAGAAGTAAGTTGGGGCGTGCTGGTTGTGGCTTGTCTTTTTCACATCTTTTTTTTAAGCATCAACGCACCAACCAACCACCGACAGTGAAGCTGACAGCTCTGATGAACTGTGTATGCTTTCACTAACTCAACAAGAATGTCAACCAGGGGGGGGGGGGGGCAATACAAATCAAAACGGTACGAAACCAAATGAGGGGCGAGTGGTAGGACGAGAACAGAGCGGATACTCGACCGGAAGGCAGAAGAAGTGAGAGACGGACGACAGCAGTGACCAGCGCGCCCCTGGTGGACCAAACAGCCCCGCAGAGCCCCTGCAAACAGCGTTTTTAGGAAAAGTTGAATAGACGTACTTAGTACGTCTATTCGCTCGCAAACTATTTATTAATTTTCTGGCGAGGTCGATTTAGGCCCGCGCGTTCGCCGAATAGTAGTACTAAGTACGTTTATTTGACCCCCCCCTGTAACTACGAACGTACTACGAAATATGGGGGCTTCTGCTACACCATTGTGGTGAACTGCACACACCTCGACCTGTGATGAGCGATATGTGGCTCTGCTGTGCACTCAAAACCGATCTGGGAATGGGAATGAAGAGGTTGTTATGGCAACGCACACCCTCGACCCTGCTGAGGGTGAGGTGGCACTTCCAAGTGCCGCCTTACAGTAAATGAGTTACATTTCCCCCTTCATTGCATGAGGAAATCGTACTCCTTCCGCGATACCTAGGGTACCAGGGGGGTACCAGGTAATAAGAGAAAAACACCCGAGCCAGCAACTGCAAAAAGGCAGATCCGGGTGACTTTCCGTGAAGCGCACACTCCAGTGTCAAAGGCTGTGTAAGCTCCTGTGAAGTAGCAGAAAGGTGTGACACAGGGGGAGGCTAGTGGTGTGCGGAGCACGTTTGGCTGTGCCTCGTGCCATCTTCTGCTCGCAAGTGTGCGTACAGGTATTTGTGCAACCTTCTGGTCACCCTGTTGTCCAAAAGGGGGGTCGCTGTCGAACAAAATCATGATGTACACCGGTGAGAATCCTGCCGAAACGCATCCAAACATCACTCAGACGGCAATGTCTTTTTCATCTGGAGACAAGATTTCCACCTCGTAGACAACGCCGCCAGGGCCGTCGTGCTGTGGCAAACGTGATGTGGTGGGACGCAGCATCTCGCGCACAGCACCCGGTGGTGCCTCCGCCGTGTACAGGCACCGCATGTGCATCGACAGCGCCAGACGCCGCAGCGCAAGGCTCGCCTCCACAGCACCGCCTGACGCAGTCACGAAGCGCTGCCGCACCGTCCCCACATCTCCGTGTTCGACAGTCCCGCTCGCGATGCCAAGCGTCGCCACGGTCTGCCCGCCACCGTGCCGCAGCACGCGTTGTGCAAACCGCAGTGCGCTCTCTGCGTGTGCCGTCCTCTTCTTCCCGACGTTCCACCCGATGAAGAAGTTGTTTCCGATCAGCGACATCAGCACACCGCCACTCTGCTCCAACAGTGGCACCACACCCGCCAGTGCGGTGTCGATAACGCCCAGAGACATGCTGCTGAGTGTGGTTGTGGCGACTGTTGCATCATGTCGTGACGTGCCGCGCATCATCAATACAGCATCGCTTCTCTGTGACGCAGACAACCAACTCTCACTGCCCACTGACATAGACAAATCGTGACGGGGCGGAGCAGGCGTCTGAGCTGCCTGCAGAGGGTGGCGCTCACGGCCCTGCAGGGAGGCAGGCCACACGCTGCACACAGGCACAGGCTCGCTCACACCCTTCAGGTCGGTGGGCACCGCGTTGCCTGCATATGCACCGACACACCCGGACACCCCACGCACACTCGTCCACAGCTCGGCAGGCACCGCAACTGCACCAGGCACACACACAGACTCGAGGCGTGCAGCCACGTTCACTGTGTGTCCGAAGTAGTCCACACGCCCGGTCAGCGTGTTCGTCTCCAGCGTCACAGGTCCCTCGTTCACACCGACACGCACCGTCAGCCCGCCCCACAGCTCTGTCGGGCTGCACATCCCGACCTCCAGCAGCGCAGCAGGCCACTCCGTCGCAAACAGCTTCTCCTGCACCTCAAGCCCGAAGCACACACCCGCATGTGCATCCTCGAACGCAACCATAAAGGAGTCCCCGATTGTCTTCACCTCGTACCCGCCCCACGCAGACAGTGCAGATCGCATCACCGTGTTGTGAACCACCAGCGCCTTCTTCATCGCCTCAGGCACCGCTTCCCAGATCGATGTGGACGCACGGATGTCGGTGAACACGATCGCATCACGCTCGCTGTTCGCACCAGGTGCGGCGGCAGGTGGCACACAGGGCCGCCCAGCACCGTCAGGCGAGTGCTGCTGCTCCTCCAGCAGCACGGCAGGGAGGTACGGGCGGTACGCACGCAGGTTCTGCTCCAGCCTGCGAAGCGCCTCGTGCATCGCTGCAGGCAGCCGCCCCTCCGCCTCCGCCTCCTGCAGCATCTCCGCCACGGTGTCGACGTCGTAGCCCGCCAGAAGTTGTGCAATCGCCTCCACAGTCTCGATGGTCCGTCCCATCGCCGCCTTCTCCCTCTCGGCTGACTCTGCGAACCCGCGTGTGGCGATGAAGTCGACAACCAGCACGATGAGCGAGATCTCCATCTCATAGAACCCCTTGATTGGACTGACTGGACACGGCGGGTCTGTGCACTCCACGGCCTCTCGAATAAATTTCCACCTGTACCAGTCGGGTGCTGAGCCAGGCAGGTCGAAGAGCCCGAAGCGCAGGACGGACTCCGCCGTGCTGATGATGACCCACAGGGCAGTGAACCCCATCAGCCATGTGGCGAAGCGACTGCCGAGACCGACCACCAGTGACAGGTCTGCGAGAAGCACAAACGCTGGCCACATGGGCTGGTTGCCGACACTGCGGAAGCTGATGTCCGACCACACGATACTGAAAGCAATCACCGCGACGTACGCACGCACGATGTTGTGTGTCAGGTGCACCCTGCACACACACAGGGCGATCATCAGAAATTGGCACCCGAGTTGCAGGATGAAGCTCATAATGACGTGCGGATATAGTTCTGTCATGAATAGCTACTGTGCCCAAAAATGCCCGGAAACACATTTTTGGGACATATGCGCACCCAGAGAGCCAGATTTGGCCGTTGGGGGAAAATCATATTATGGGTCCATCCGGGCCCAGGTACATGTACCAAGTACCTTGGTACAGGAGCCAAATGGGCCGTGGGGCCCGGCCCATACTTATGGGCTTTCCCCGACCCAAGGTACCCAGGGGCCGAAACAACGTACGTGGGTCCACTGCGCACTGAGAACCTAGCCCACAGGACGACAGGACGTGCACAGGCACCGGGCCCACTCTCCTCCACCGGTGACCTGCCAGCCTTATGCGTATTCGAGCCGTATGCGTATTCATACGTATGCACGTATGCAGATTTTGGGTTTTTCGAAGAATACGCGTATTCTGCAAGCACTGCCCTAGGGGGGGGGGGGGGAGGGAGCTGCACAAAAGGCAGGAGCAAAGCGCCGCGAAGCCTCCCACCGGCGGCCTTCGCTCTAGCTGCCGTACACAGCGGGGAAAAAGGTGATCAAAATTGGAGCAGGCCCAAGACACTATGGGACGCACTGGCACAGGTTGCTTGGAAAACGGCAGATGACCCTCCCCCCCTCCCAATTCACCCAGTGGGGGCCTTCGTTCAGAAAGTGCAGGACAGTGAGTCGCCTCACAATGACAGTGACACAAAAGGGGGACACGCTGACACAGTTTGACACACAGCAAAGGCCCCCTTGCAGTTGCGCTCTTTGTTTGTACGAACGGTACCTGCTAGTGTGCAGATACCGAACGCTGCCACAAGTCTTTTTAGTGGAACAACACGACGTCACGTTGTTCTGCCAAAAACTGACACAGTTTTTTGATTGTCGAGAGTGAATGGAAAGGCAAGTCTCCCAGCACCTTCTTGCAGTGCAAGAACATTGAAGGGGGGGGGGGGCAGAAAGAGTGAACCAGGAAAGGAAAGGAAAGGAACGGAAAAAAATTGCCGCGCGGGCTGGAATTTGGAAAGGGGACTGATCATCCACTTTCGTTTGTTTTAAAAAACCACCCCCGCGTGCCTCCCCCCCCAAAAAAAAAATGGCAAAACAATAGCTGGCCCAAGTGGATACACGACATGAGCGTTTGAGTCGATCGCGAGAACACCCCACACTGTTTGCGGAGCGTGATGTTCTGCAGGGATTTACACGGGCACAGTTTCCCTGCGTTGTGAGCACAACTCTCAAAAAGCGCCCTATCACTTCACAGCTACAACCGCTCTGATGAATTTCCTTTTGTTTGTTGCGTTGACGCTTCTACACACAAAACCCTGAACTGATCACACCCTGAGCCTGATGAAGGGTGGGGTTAGTGTATAGAGCACGTTTGGTTGCAGCTGTGGTGGGGCGCTTTCCGCTCACACGAGTGTGCTTAAAAAGCGCCCTATCACTTCACAGCTACAACCGCTCTGATGAATTTCCTTTTGTTTGTTGCGTTGACGCTTCTACACCAGGACCCTCATCCGGAGGGACGTGTCCGTCTCGTTCTCAACGAGGCGGGCGCGCTGGTAAAAGTGTAGGTGGCATCGACACTGGTGGCAACTCCACGGGGTGTGTGGCCTGCGTCCCTCGCGTGTACGCGTCTGCGCGTTGGTCGTGGGTCGCAACCTATAACTCCGGTTTTGGCATGATTCGGTGAGCTGACCTTGCCTTGTCGTCGGACCCAACTTCCATGCCATCGTTGCCCCAAACCCCAGAACCCATGTGAAGTGGATCATCTGAAGTGCAGAATGAGGTGAACGGGCGAGCACTAAACACAAGTAAACCAAACAAGAGAGGCTAGCAAGCAGCCCTGAGCCCATCGCGTTCCTCGGAGCATTTTGCAAGTGGCTTGCGTTGCCGCTTCCACACTCACACTCCTGCTGATGATAGTGTGAGGAGCACAAGGGCACAAATAAGCACGTGACACTTTCCGCCCACATCGAAGTGTGCTGAAAAAAACTTCGCATCTGCAAATCAGAAAGGGGAGAGAAGAACCAGTGGGATTCTCGTCGATCGCGAGAACGGGCCTGGGTGCCTTTGATTCAGAAGTGGAGAAGAGCGAGTTGCCTCACAAGTGCAGAAGGTTGAGAAGGTTTGCCGCCTCACAACACACTGGCTGCAAAAGTGACACAGTTTGACGCGCAGTGGCACAGAGCAAAAGCCCCCCAACGCTGCTGTTTGCGCGCCAAATCCGGACAAAGCAAATGCCGCAGCCTGATGAGGAGGTTGGCCTTTGAGAACCTTCCTGCGCCAAACGGCACGCTTCCTCCTCATTTTTGGTGATGACCATCGAAGTTTGGCGAAAAACCCCCGGATAGCGAAGACTCTGGCAGAATGACTCTTGCACTCTTGCTCGAACACACACCCAAGGGTGGCTGCTGCAAGTCGGCGAAGGGCTGTCTGCCTTGTTGTGTTGCCGGAAAAGCCCTTGGCGAAAGAACGCATGCAAATAAGAAAGGGGGGGGAGGGAGAAGCTGCTATCATGTTGACACTGACAGGAGCCCTGCTGCGGTAAGAATATAACGCCAATGGTCGGGAGTACGTGTGTAGTTCACGAAACAAATCCTAAAACACTCTCTTGGGGGCCTTCGCTCAGAAGTGCAGAAGTGAGCCACCTCACAAAAGGGAGGCAACCTGACACAGCTTGACACAGGGCAAAGGCACCACTTGCAAGGACTTCGAAGAAACAACGAAGGGAGCCACTGTCGCCCACTGTCACTCTCAATGGATGACAACGAGGGCAATGCGTATTGTTGGGGGCCGGGATGTGGCGATAGGGATTCGCCTCCAAGGCATAGCCAGTGCTGCTCAGACGGCAATGTCTTTTTCATCTGGAGACAAGACTTCCACCTCGTAGACAACGCCGCCAGGGCCGTCGTGCTGTGGCAAACGTGCTGTGGTGGGAAGCAGCTTCTTGCGCACAGCACCCGGTGGTGCCTCCGCCGTGTACAGGCACCGCATGTGCATCGACAGCGCCAGACGCCGCAGCGCAAGGCTCGCCTCCACAGCACCGCCTGACGCAGTCACGAAGCGCTGCCGCACCGTCCCCACATCTCCGTGTTCGACAGTCCCGCTCGCGATGCCAAGCGTCCCCATAGTCTGCCCTTCACCGTGCTGCAGCGCGCGTTGTGCAAACCGCAGTGCGCTCTCTGCGTGTGCCGTCCTCTTCTTCTTCCCGACGTTCCACCCGATGAAGAAGTTGTTTCCGAGCAGCGACATCAGTACACCGTCGCTCTGTTCCAGCAGTGGCACCATACCCGACAGCGCGTTGTCAATCTCGCCCAGAGACATGCTGCTGAGTGTTGCTGCAGCGACTGTTGCATCTTGCTTTGTGCTGTCGCAAAGCATGGTCCCGTGAGGCAGCACCGAGGAGAGGGCCGACCTATGTGAACCGGGGGATTTGGGGGTGCGTGGCGTTGCTACGGGGCGGGGCGGTGCAGCCGCCTGCAGAGGGTGGCGCTCACGGCCGTGCAGGGAGGCAGGCCACACGCTGCACACAGGCACAGGCTCGCTCACACCCTTCAGGTCGGTGGGCACCGCGTTGCCTGCATATGCACCGACACACCCGGACACCCCACGCACACTCGTCCACAGCTCGGCAGGCACCGCAACTGCACCAGGCACACACACAGACTCGAGGCGTGCAGCCACGTTCACTGTGTGTCCGAAGTAGTCCACACGCCCGGTCAGCGTGTTCGTCTCCAGCGTCACAGGTCCCTCGTTCACACCGACACGCACCGTCAGCCCGCCCCACAGCTCTGTCGGGCTGCAGATCCCGACCTCCAGCAGCGCAGCAGGCCACTCCGTCGCAAACAGCTTCTCCTGCACCTCAAGCCCGAAGCACACACCCGCATGTGCATCCTCGAACGCAACCATGAAGGCGTCCCCGATTGTCTTCACCTCGTACCCGCCCCACGCAGACAGTGCAGATCGCATCACCGTGTTGTGAACTACCATCGCCTTCTTCATCGCCTCAGGCACCGCCTCCCAGATCGATGTGGACGCACGGATGTCGGTGAACACGATTGCCGCACGCTCGCTCTTCGCACCAGGTGCGGCGGCAGGTGGCACACAGGGCTGCCCAGCACCGTCAGGCGAGTGCTGCTGTTCCTCCAGCAGCACGGCAGGGAGGTACGGGCGGTACGCACGCAGGTTCTGCTCCAGCCTGTGAAGCGCCTCGTGCATCGCTGCAGGCAGCCGCCCCTCCGCCTCCGCCTCCTGCAGCATCTCCGCCACGGTGTCGACGTCGTAGCCCGCCAGAAGTTGTGCAATCGCCTCCACAGTCTCGATGGTCCGTCCCATCGCCGCCTTCTCCCTCTCGGCTGACTCTGCGAACCCGCGTGTGGCGGAGAAATCGACAAGCAACACCATCAGCGACACCTGCATCTCTGTGATGCCCCTCGCTGCCCGCACAGGGCACGGTGGGTGTGTACAGTCGACGACATCCTGTAGACGCTCCCACCTGTAGGCGTACGACGCCGACCCAGGCAGGTCGAACAGCCCGAAGCGCAGGATCGCTTCTGCTGCGGTGATGACGACCCACACGGCTGCGACTGCTGTCAGCCCTGTTGCGAACCGCCTCCCGAGACCGGTCACCAGCGACAGGTCTGCGAGCAGCACGAACGCACTCCACACAGGAGGACTGCCGATGGTGCGCGTGTTGAAGTCAAATACCATCAATCCGACTGCGCATACTGCGATGTATGCACGGATGATGTTGTGCGAGAGATGCACACGGCACAGGCATAGCGCGATGATCACGAGCTGTGGCACACTGACGAGGGATATTGTCGCAATCGCGTCAGCTGACTTGTGCGTGAATACGGATGGAACTATTGATGTCACCACGAGCGCGATGCTGCTGCAGAACATCAGGCGCCTGTCGCTGCGCGCCTTGCCCCGCAGCCTCCCGTCCATCGATATGACATCTTCGAACCACCCCATCGCTGCCACACGCCACGTCCCACCCCCCCACCCACCTGCTGGGGTTTGATGCTGTTCTATCGGGTATCAATGCAGGGGAGTACCACAAAACGCATCCATGTTCACGAGACCCTCCTCACTCCCTCAAACATTACACCCTCCTCAATTCAGTCGGTGAGATGTGCCGTGCCCAACGCAATAGCAGACCACATGCGAGACTCTGGGTCGACGTTTCCATGCGTTGTGGGTCGTCGCACGGCGCCCTAGTTTCTAGTTTGGCGAGTGAGGCAACTAGTTGTGTTCTAACTAACGAGCTCTCTGACGTCATCACTCGAGAATATAGGGCAACTCCATGATCTCTCCGGGCACTCATCGAGATGGTATACCGTTCCGTAAATATTTTGGAACGCTGGTGGCGGGTAACCAGCAGCCCAGGGTTTGTTGCGGGGGGCAGCCGCATCGCTTGGCTGTCGAGGGGGCGGCAGGGCAGGCAATCTGCAGATCTAAAAAAGGTAAGCAGCGGGCCTGGTGTAATTGACATCCCGTATTTCGTACTTCTTTCGTAACGATTTTAGTGGTAGGGGTGTCGTTTTTTCCCCTGCTTTTTTGGCGGCTGGAGTGGCGCATGTTTTTCCCGGCGCGCTTCGCGCGCCGGGAAGAATGCACGCACTGATACACTCCGTGCAACTCCGTGGCAGCCCGGCAACATCCACCGTCCTGACAGACCCATCTAGCTCACACAATACCACATCAAAAGCAGCAGCATGTTGAGGAAGGGGGCCTGGGATCGCCCCCGACGCGGAGCGGGGCGACCGCCACCGCCAAGCGACGGCCCGCCGACCCGCGTACTGCAGCACACCAGTCAACAAGACCGCCACAGGTGAGCAACAAAACCACCATTCGCCGCGGTTGATCACGTGGATCATGTTGGCGTGTGGAATTAAGATGGTTTTGCAAGGGTAATACGAACCTGGCGTGTTTAGTAGTGACCGTCTGAGGCCAACTCTGGCACTGCTCGCTGACCTGATATCTGTTAAGGCTGCTTGGGGCAAGATCAGCAGTTCTGTTCATTTCCTTCTACGGGCTCTGAGAACAAAGGACATGAACAACAACAATTCTGATCAACAAACCACGCACTGGGCTCCAGGCTGGTTGCTGTGCTGGCGGAATGGACTGTACGTGACTTCTAGGCCTGTGGCATCAGGAAGTCGAGGAGGGTTGCCACCGCACTGTCCGTGGCGCTCGGCGCTGCTGGGGGGGTCTCCAACAAGGCGCCTCTTTGCGAGGGGGGTTGAGCTGGCTGCCTTAGCAGCCGGCTTCTTGGCAGCCTTCTTTGCTGCAGGCTTGGGCCTCCACAGGTTGGAAGGCCTTGCTGACTTAAGGAGGGTCTTCACCTTGTCGGTGCCATGCTTAAGAGCGGCTTCAGCACCTTCGCACCTTATTTTGAAAACAAGGCAGCTGCCTTGTTTTCAAAATAAAGTGCGAAGGCTGACACATAAACACTGCCTCATGGCTTCGCCCAGAGGCAGTATCCCCATTGCCTCCAGTAAGTTGCCCCACAGAACACGGAGCAGAGGGCGCTTCATCTTGTAGCCGGCCTCCCTCACAGCTGCCTCCACCCCCGCCATCGTGAGCTCCTGTGGTAAGGGCTCATTTGAAACACGCCGGTCTGTGCAGCCACTTGCCGTTGAAACCTGAAATGTGAGCCCGGGCATGTTCTTCACCAGTTTTGGTAGCTTCCATACTGAGGGATGCTGTGAGAACTGATCTGCTGGGTGTGTCATGTGCCGTATGTGTGTGGATGCTGAAGTGGTAGCAAGGCGATTTTGTGAGGTGATATCAACGGGACATGACTCGTCACTTTGCTGCATCGCACCCTGGGCTTGTTGGGTCACCTCAAACATTGAAGGCTCCCCCCCAAAAATACCCCCCCAAAAAAAAGTGCCACCAAAATAAAAAACGACTCCCTGGGGGCCTTCGCTACCAGTCACTGCTCGTCACAGCTCGTCAGTCAGTGAGGGGAAGTGGGCCGTGGCTCACTTTTTCTCACTCAGTCACACTTGGTAGCGAAGGCCCCCCCTACCCCGTATTTCGTAGTTCTTTCGTACGGTATATACGGGATTTCAGGTACACCAGCGGGGTGTTCTTTAATGTTGCTTTTTCACCTACACTCCACGCCCCAACGTGCAGGGTGGGCAGAAGGTTTGCACAAACAAAAGAGAGGAGCTCGGGGGGGGGGGGGGGGCGCAGGTGTGGGGGTGGGGCGAATAAACACGGGCAAAAAAGAACTGCCGGGTTTCTTTTGTTTTGTTTGTGCAACCTTCTGGTCACCTGCACGTTGGGGCGTGGAGTGTAGGTGAACAAAACATTGCTCCCACTGCAACCTTTTTAGTTCTGAACGCCTTCCGTGAGCACGGTGCGTTTCACACAAAAAAAAAAGATACTCGCAACCCCATGCAACGGAGCGGATAAAATGAAACACAAGGCAGACAATGCCCCGATATTGCCAAGGCAGCACTCGGAATCGCCGCATCGAAGAACCACACACCACCCCAACCGTGGGGTGCTGAGGCGGTGTGCGTTGTCATCGTACCCCACCCCCCTTAGAGGACTACTGAACCACCTTCAGCGGCATGCGACTGCTGTGTTGCCGTTTTGGAAAGATCCGGCGGCACATTGGTCGGGGGCAAGGTCAAAGAACCCACCCTCCAAACAGAGGGCAAGCTTAAGCACCACATCGGCCGCCACCAGCGATAGTGGAGAGCTGCCGAGCCGCGGGAAAACGGCCTCCTGACATGAGGGGGTTTGAGGGTTGTAAGCTCAGCTGAGCCCATCTGAGCTCTATGTTTGAGCGTCGACCTCCCAACCTGATGCGATATTGGCTCTCAGACGCACGCATTTGTGTATCTGTTGTCGCGGTGGCAGGGGCACACGGAGCGCGCCGCCTGCTCTGAGTGCGTATCTCAACTGACACATCACCACCACCGCCACCACCACCACCTACCTTCGTCCCCTCCTTCCCAACCAACCGACAGAACGAGCAAGGGAGGAGTGGCCTGGGGCAGCACTGATGAAAGACATCTTGGCTGATCATCCCAGCGTGATCAGCGGACAACCCCGGCAATACAGTCTTGAATTGGAGCGGGAAGGCACTGCTGCAGCTGTTCAAGGGCTGGAGTGTTGCCACTGGCAACGAGACGCCCATGTGGTGTTGAGCCGAACAGGTCCCGCTTCGTTTGGTCGGCGTCCTTCCCCCGCAGCGCCTTCACCATGGGCACCACATGCGTGTCATTCATCACGGCGCTGAGCAGCGGCGTGTCACCTGCAGCGTCACGTGGCGGGGTTGTGGCGGTGGCGTCTGAGGAAAAAAATCGCATGTGCCAAATCGAAAGTGCGCTGCACAGCTCTGCTTCGAGGCGCCACCCCCCAAAGGGGGGTCCCGGCGGTAAACTGGAGTTTTTGAGCACATTTATGATGCGTAAAAGTGTAGGAGTGCTTCCGACGATCCTGTTCCTTTTCTGTGTGTCTCGCTATCTCGTGTTCACATGTGCTCCACACCCACATCAAAGCAGCAGGCTCTAGGGTGGTGGAAGCGTCAACGCATCATTAAGGAAGAAGGAAGCACGGTTGCTACGCTTTTTTCGGAGATTGGCTTCGGGCAAAGTCAGGTGAAGGGGGAGAGGGGGATGGGGGTGCGTACCGAATTTATCTACCCCGTTTACGTCAGGGTTGCACTTTAGAATCTCTTGCACCATATCTACAGCATGTCTGTGAGTCTGCCTCACGGCGCAGTGCAGCGGCGTCCAACCTGGGAGGGTGTGTGGTGGTGGTATGGAGGGGTAGGTGGGTCGGTGCTGGCAGAATCGCAGTCCATTCAAATGACCCTGCGAGCTGATCCCAGAGACGATAAACACCCCCCCCCCCCCCACCTCCACCAGACACACGACGCCCTCCTGCGCTCTCAATCAATCCACCACCAAGCCCCGCCACCCCGACCCACCCCCACCCCCTGAGCAGAGAGGGGTTTGGAGGCAATCCCCGACACATAGTGTCATACCGGATGCGTCTTTGGAATCGAGTGCCCCCCTGTCTCCGGGATCACGGTTTCTCTTGCCGACCAGCAGCTCC
Organism: Rhynchopus euleeides; assembly: GCA_963210315.1. Classification (NCBI taxonomy): domain Eukaryota; phylum Euglenozoa; class Diplonemea; order Diplonemida; family Diplonemidae; genus Rhynchopus; species Rhynchopus euleeides. The sequence continues at coordinate 2,592,324 of OY723239.1, read as the reverse complement.
CGCACCGTTCTGAGTGCTTCGTCCTGGCTGCACCTGAGGGCAAGGTGCAGAGGCGTCCAGCCTGCGGCGGGCGGGGTGGGTGGGGGGTGTGGGCGGCATGTGTTTCACTCCATGCCCCAACGTGCAGGTGACCAGAAGGCAGTGCTTGCTGAATACACGTATTCTTCGAAACATCCCAAATATGCACACGTGCCATACGTATGCCCGTATTCAGCAAGCACAACCCCCGGGTGGGGGGGCTGCAACGTGAGGCCAATACAAGCCCCAATCCCGTGTGTTGGCACCATCGCCACTCACCCACACACCCCCATCCTGTGGCATGGGGCGCGGCACAGGCATACCGAACGTGTCTTGGCTTCTCACCTCAGCACCGGACTCCAGCAGCAGTCTCACCAGCTGGGGCGCGTGGGTCTGGTTCCTGACTGCCCAGTGCAGGGTCATCAACCCTGGAGAATGCGGTTGCGGCATGGGGAACGGGATAATGGTGTGCGAGGGGCAGTCAGGAAGCCACGCGGAAGGCCTTGTCGGAGAAGCGGGTCATACCATCACTGTCTTGTTCATTCACGGCAGCCTTCTGCAGCAGCGCTGAGACGATACCGAGAGCGTTTTCATTCTCACTGGCGAGGGCAGTGCGCAGCGCTGTCCAGCCTGCAGGTGCAGTGAGGGTGTGGTATGCACCCAGGCAGATGCAACCTGGGAGTTGGCGCCTGCAGTGCGAAAGGCCCCACCCCCACCCCCCCCGGAAGCGTTTGTGAGCCCAACGCATAAAACACACCTTTGTTGTCCACAGCCTCCACAGGCGCGCCTTTCAGAAGCAGCGCCTTTGCTACCTCCGCTGCGTGGCTGCCACAACTCCCTGCAGCGATGTGCAGAGGCGTCTTCCCTGTAAACGGGTTAGGGTGTGGCCAGGGATGAAGCCTGGTGAGGCGTGTGGCGGTGGAGCCACACACCCAGCGGCGGCAGGCGCGCCCCGATCCAAACTTCTGTGCCGCCGTGAGGGAAACAACGCCGTTCTGGCACAGAGCGGCACAGCGAAGGGGCCCTGAAATGCAGAACGCCCAATCCAAACACACACAGTGCCTGCGCGTTGCTGCGCTGGGGTGGGGTGGGGGGGGTGGGTCCGCCGCACACTTTGCCAGAGGCCCCGCAGCCATACCGTCGTCGTTTGTGGCACTCATGTTGGCGTCGAACCTCAGCAGCTGGCGTGTGATGCGGGGCGCGTCCTCCCCGTCCGTCCCCGCGGCCACGTGGAGTGGCGTCAGGCCTAGGGGGTGGCAGAGGTGTGTCGGGTGTGTGTTGAGGGGTGAAATGCTGGAGAGCTGCATGGCGGGCATGGGCTCGTGGGGGGGGACAGAGGAGGCATATGCCGCCACAGGGGCCCTGCCCGCAGGTGGGTGTGTTTTCTGCAAAGAGTCACATCACTCAGGCCAGGGCGCAGTGTGCAGTGTGTGGGTCCTGCGGCAGGGGCGCTCGACGTGGGATGGTGGGTATTTTGTAGTTGTCAGGCGGAAATGCAGCGTTAGGGGAAGTGCTAGGTGATTGCCGTCACACACAGTCTTATGCGCCTGCCAATCACACACCAACACTTCCGCAGGCAAAATTTAGTGTGATCAACGAAAAACGTTTTCTCATTTACCTTTCGTATTTATTCACGAATGATCCTGCACGACTCCAGCTGTATTTTTGCTGCTGTCTGCTACATCAAAGAAGGGCACTAGTGGGTGCCGTGCACTCGCACATACCTTGCGCATTCAGCACGTTTGGATCAGCACCCCTATCCAAAGCTTTCCACACGTTGCGGGGTGCGCTGTCATTACTCGGCAGGACAGCTGCGTGCAGCTGCTGGTCCAAAGCTTCTTGCCCCTTCAGCATCCGCCACAGCAGGAGCCAGAGTCCCATCGCAGCACAGAATCATCAAACCAACCCGCCCCGTCTGGTTTGCGCGTGGGGTGGTGTGGCGGGGTGGGGTGGGGTGACGACGGCTTATACTATGGTATACTCCATATTCCCCCGCTCTGGGGGTCTTCGCAACGGGGTGATCGTCAGTGCATTTTGGTGCATTTCCCGTTGAATTAGCTGAAAACTGACGAAGATTGGCCAAGAATAACGACCAGCGAAGACCCCTTATACTGGTCAGCACACTTCGACACCAGGGGGCGATCCCCGGGGGGGGGGGGGGAGCTCGCTCACACCAAGGGCGTCCAGCCTGCTGCAAAAAGCTGTGAGTATGCGGCAAACATATCGTGGGTGAGCGGGGGGTGGTGGTGGTGGTGGTGGGGGGGTGGGAGGCAAACAGGCACCCACGGGGCACGACGCGCACGCGTGAACGCTTCAGCAGAGGCGGAGAACAGACCGCCGCCAACGAGACCCCCCCCCCCCCCGCACACCTCATTCCAACCGGCAACCCTCCTTCCCACACACACACACACCACCCTAACCCCCCCGCTGTTTTGACTGCAAACCTCTTGCGTTCTCCTGCTGCTGGTATACACACACGAGGGAATGGCACACCTCAGCCCAGAGCTGGCACCGCCTTAAAAATGTGGCCAACGCGTGTCACACCGGTATACACACACACACACACACACAGAATCCGCTACAACAAAGTGGCCGCCCATGCCCCCACCATCCAAGCTCCCCTTCTTCCTCATCCGCCCGTTGTCGGCACTGCGCTTCCGTGGGAAAAAAGATACCCCGACACGCGCAGCGTCAGGGCCTGCGAATCCAACAACAAAGTTGCCAATGAGGATGGCAGTGGCACCCCCCTCCACCCTCACCCCCCCTCCCTCCCCCTTCAACCAAAGGCAGATAGAAAGGTGTGGTCACACGAATTGGAGCGGGTCGGCTGTCCTGGGCTTGAGCCGCATCAGTCCTAACACAAAATTGCCCTTTCGTATGTGTGGTGAGAGGGGTTTGATTGTCGAGAGTGAATGGAAAAGCAAGTCTCCCAGCACCTGCGGCGAGAGGGGGAGAGGGTGGGGGCGAGGGGGGGGCCCAGTGGCATTGCCTCGAGAGATTCTGTGTTGGCCCGTGTTGGCTTCGTGTTGCCAATTGGTTCCTTTGACGCGCCGTTGTGTGTGGCTCAACTCGTTACCACTCGCGCCCACCGGCACACACACATGATGGTGCACACACCCTGAGCTGCCGCTTCGCTGTTGCATGGCAGATAACACACTGCTGCCAAGACACTGCTGTCACATAAAACAAGACGGGCACAGCGATTCCTACGCGCGTCCCACTCGCCATGGCTCGTCAGTCCAGGCGAGTAAGGCAGAAGGCCGCCAATCACTTCTCCTCCACACTGTTACTCGAACACTTTTTTTTCCGTAAAACATCTCCCTTCCTCCGAATCAGGGCTCCTGCCATAACGATGTTGCAAAAATTCCGCTCTTCCGCCGAGCTCGCTCATACAAGGTATAATGATGAAATAACGGGCTCTTGACGGACGGCTGACGGCACACACACATTGCACGCGCGGCGTGTGAATATTTCTTCCCCATATCACAAGATATAGGGGTCATTTTGTTCGACATGCCATACTGTTTTTGGGCAGAGAAGCAACGCAGCACGCACGCAGACATTTCTTTTTCAAATTGGACCCCACCCACCCCCGAACTCTTTTTTCCCTCCTGGATAGCGGCGCCGAAGTGCAGGGGGCGGGGCTGAGGGGTTGGGGTTGGGGTTGGGGGGGGGACGAGGGGTATACTTACCGACAGGCGTTGTGTTTTGATAGCCAGCCCACTCTCCGCTTTTGAGCGAAACACCCAGAAAAAAACTGAGAGAGGGGGGGGATAGAGGGGGGGGGAGAGGAGCATGTGTTTCTTTTTCCTTCTTTTCCTTCTCTCGCCCTCCCTCCCCCCCCCCCCCTCCCCTCTTCCCCCCGCTGCTCCTCTCCTTCCCCACCCCCAACATCCGAGAGGTAGGGCGCACCAACCCATGCCAGACAGACAGACAGGATAGCTGTTGCGGGTAAAACAAAAGAAAATGAACAAATTTCCCGCCGGTTTTGAAGCTAGAGTTGGGGCAGTGCCTTTGGCTGGGATGGGGGATGGGCTCGTGAAAATGGAAGAATAAAAAAGGGTAAAAAAAAACCAGGGGGTCCCAGACAACAAACCTCTCATTTCTCCCACTGCACCAACCAACCACCCCACACCCCTGGCTCACTGTGAGACAGCCACTGTACACACGCCACGCACGAAAAGGCCTGACTGTTTTGTTTTGGGGGGTGCGGGGTGGGGGGCAGAACCCACGTAGACTTGTGGCACGGTGAAAACACTTCCTGGCACACTTCTGGAAATCTGTCGCTTGCTTGCATCGCACCGCATCCACAAATGTTCTTTGGGCGTTCTTCCTCTCTGACACCCCCCCCTGGCTCCACTCCGGCTATCCTCTCTCCTCTCTGCCTGGTTTTTTGGACCCATTTTTTGGCATGCAGGATTAGGGGTGGGGTGGGGTGGGGCCGCGCCCCGCGCGGCAAAAAATAAATGAACATTGAGAAAAACGCATCGCGGGTGTCGAAAGGCGTCCACGGTGGCCCAGTCGGGGTTTTGACCAGGCGATTGACCAGGCAAAAAATTGACCAGGGGGTAGCAGCCCATATTTCCCTGCCCCCCCTGGTCATCACCAGGTCACCCTTCTTGACCAGGGACAGGCCTGGTCAAATCCCTGTGCAGAGGCCGAGGGAGGGGAGGGGGGGGGGGGCACGGAATGGGCAATGTGCCTTGTCTCTCTATGTCTGTGTGTGTGTGTGTTTGTGGCACCTCCGCATCAGTCGGTGCCCACCTCCTTCTCCTTCTCCTTCTCCTCCTCCACAGCCTCTTCGCCCTCCTTCTTCTCCTCGACGTCGAGGGGGTGCACGGACTGCACCTTGACAGGAGGTGCGCCCTTGGATGCCGCACGCGCAGCGTCCGCCCCCTCCTGGCCCTGTGGTGGGTTGGTGGTGTTGGTGGTGTTGGTGGCGTGTCGCGCAACAGTACTGTCGCCCGAGGCGGTTGTGAGGGCCTTCGAGGCCTAGTGGTGTGAGGCTGCCCGGTCCCCCGAGGCATACCAGGACCTGCTCCAGTGGCGTCTCTGTCTTGGCGCAGAACCACTCGATGGTGCGCTGCGGCTGGGGCTGGGTCCACGGTTCCGCATCCGTCCACCAGTTCCGCTCGGCAGACGGGGGCTGGCTGTCCCGCCTGTTGGTGTGTGTGGTTGGTATGGGGGGTGGGTGGTGTAGTGTGCACGACGCAGTCGTCGGCAGTCGGCGGTTTCCGCGGTCGACAAGTCGCTGCCGACGAGTCGCCTGACTCGTCGGGTTTTGAGGACCATTCCAGAGTAAATACAGGCCCCAACCCGAAAATGTCAACACAAAACAATCTGGCGTGTTGCCCCCCCCCCCCCCCATCACCTTCATCCACTGCCGCCACCCACCTGACCTCACCATCCAGACAGGGCACCCCCCAGCACAGCCCAACTTGCATACCAAGCAGCGTAGCTCTTCGACGCGTTGTACATCTTCCCCACAAGGTTGGGGCCTTGGGAGGTGATGATCTGTGAACGTAAAGGGGGGGGGGTAGCGTGGTGGAAAAAGAAGGAAGCACAGGCATGACCCCCCTTCGCTCAATAGAACGTCAAGGGGGTGGGGGTGGGGGGGGGGGGGGGGGGGGTTAGCAGATTGGCAGAACGCACGAAATCAATGTGTGGGGGCCCAGATGTGAATCACCGCGGTTTCTGCGGGGGTGATGTGCACGAATCACCTCGCGCGGGGCCCACAAACCCACAAAAGCGTGTGCGCTGTGTGCGCGTCAGGCAGACGGCGTCAGGCCGCCCTCGCTACACCTTTCTCCTCGGCCCGCCCCTCCTCTGATGTGGATGAGCACAACAAAGCAATCGACCCCCCCTCTGCCCCACACATACGCTGTTGAGGATCATGGTCGGAATCCAACCCTTCGGGTCGGACTGGCTCACGTAGGTGAAGCTGCAGCCGCCATCGCCGTGTGGCCGCACCAGGTAGCCGCTGATGATGGAGACGCCACGGACAGCCTTCCTGCAGAGCAGTACGCGAGTGGCGGGTGAGTGGGGCGAGTGGGGTTGCACAGGGCTGCGGGGGGTGTGCTGCAGCAACATATCATCGCTGCCGGCTCCCCATCCCGGGGCACCAGGCATGCAGGCCATACGTGGGTGGGCAGCGCTCGTGCGGCACGGAGTGGTTCATGATGATGAACTCCTTGTCGTCGATGTTGCGCCACGACCGCTGGTTGCAGAAATCCCGGTTCGCCACACCGGTGGGCAGGCGGACGTGGTAGTAGCCGACGTCGTTGTTGGCGTCAAGGCGGACGATGTTGTACCCCGCAATCATGTTGTTGTCCCAGGTAGCCCGGTACTCTGCGTCGTGCAGCGTGTCGTACATCACCTTGGGGCTGACACCCTTAAATTCCGCAAACAGCTTCACGCAGTTGACAGCGCTCTTCGCCTTGTCGGTGGTGGGGCGGTCCCACACGAAGATCCCATTCTTCTCGGCACGCAGCGTCCACTCCTCCGAGGTACCGTCGGCGAAGTCGCGGAATTTCTGTGACACGCAACACAAGTGGTGGTTCAGCGTGGCGGCATGCACCCATCTGCAGCAAGTTGAAAGAAGAACACAGCGCAGGCACGACCTGCAGGACATGCTGTGCCTCCGCAGCACACCAGTTCAGATCACACCAAACACATCGGTATCATCACCCGAGCTGCAGGCGCGGCAGGCACACCATTCCAGCACCCCCCTCCCTGCCCGAAGCACATACCGAGAAGTCCTCTTCTGTCGCTATTTTGTAGTCACGCCCAGCGTCGTTGACGTACTTCCCGTCATCCTTCGAGACGTACTCAACCTCAAGACCAGGCTTCCATCCGTGGTGGACGTGCTGTTGTGCGCATGGGTGGGTGTGGGTGTGGGTGTGGCGTGCATTGCGCTGTGTATACCTCCTGCTTTGGCTCGTCCTTCTTCTTGCCCCACCCGAACATGCCCGCGACAGAGAAGGGGGGGAGGGGCTGTAGGTAGTGCCCTGTGGGGTGGTGGGGTGCTGTGTTGTGTTTGGCTAGCATACAGCCAACCCAGCCAGCATGGCAGGTGATTCCAGTGGGGTGGGTCGTGTGTACAGGTGTCGAAGGCTTCCAAGGGTCGAGAGGGAGGGGGGGTGTGCCGACGTACATCTACCATGAATCTGCCCCGTTAACGGCTACCGGGTATTACCAGGTATTACCGGGTCGAAAAACGGGTATTACCGGGTCCGGTAATACCCGTTTGCCCGGTAATACCCGGTTATAGCCCGGTAGCGCTACCGGGGATTTTCCATGGGAATTTCCCTTTGTTTTTGGGTTGATTCCCTTCCCCTTAGCAGTGTGTTGTGGTCGACATTGGATTCTATGGCGCATGGGGTGATCGAAAGATGGGTTCCGCAGTTCATGTCTGGTTTGTGTGGCTCACTGCAGACTTTTCGAGTTTCGCAGCAATGCTGACTACTGCACGGTGCCCACACACCACCTGAGCCCTTCCAGAGCCGGCGGTGTCGTCAGATCAGGCAGTCGAGCCACTGTTCCCGTAGCTTCCATCATTTAAGGACCTTGGCTCAGAAATGCAGAAACGGTGCGTCACCAAACTGGTTGCAAAGTGGCACAGTTGGGCACACAGTGGCACAGAGCGAAGGGCTCCTCGTTTTCAATGATCGATCCTTCGTTCAGGGAAGCCATCTTCTCTTACCCCAGGCTCGAGTGCTTGGTCACGCCAGCTCCGTTATTCGGTCACATCGCTCTGCTGGCTGGGTGCTTGTCGCAACACTTACCTGCGAGCAGCCAACGAGCATTATGGTACCGAGAGATGCTTCTTGGCGTGGCCGGGCTTGTGGTTCCTGCCACAGCAGGTCACAGTACGGTGAGCGGACTTGCTATATTTGCTGGGGTGGCTTCAACACGGGCTCGCCACTGGACTGCCCCCGGGCCAAGGTGGATAATCGCACCTGCCTTCGGGACGCTGAGTATCCGCCCCGTGTATGATGAGCGGAAGCTAACCAGCCTGCAGTCGACCCACGTGGTGGCCTCACGACTCCCAGACAACGGCTGGTTTGGGCAGGTGGACGGGAAGAGCTGGTTCTGGAGTTGTGGTGTCGACACGTTTCCATTTTGAGAAATTCTCTGTGATACGCTCCACAGCAAGACGCACATTCCCATGTGAAGCCTCTCTGGCGACACCCTTGACAAGAGCACCTGGCACTCTGTACAGGACCTGCAGCTAAGATCCGGGCTGGTGCGGCAAGGTATTTGAGCGACCCCTTACGATATGATGCAATCCAGAGAAGTCCCAGCAAAACGTGGATTCGACCAGGCCCTCAATATATGCACGAGTTACGCCTGCTTCTTGTCATCTTGCTTGGCTACTGGTCCCTCTGATAAATCATCAGCTTGGTTCGAGTCGGGACAAGTCATGATGCATGCTTCAAAGAACTTAGCCTCGTGGACGGCCTGTTGTGTGACGACACGCTCTGCCTCCGTGGAAGCGGACGAGGCCATGAAGTGCATTGAAGAGGGAGGGAGAGGAGGCAACACACGGAGGACACAGTCACAGACAGGGGGGTGTGTGTCCCTCATAGATCTTGGTTGAACGAACAGGTGTTGGAATCAGGGCCTGGGCTCATTATCTCGACCTTTGTTTGTGTAATCATCGGGGCACGCCACGCCAACACAGCCCCCCACCGCCATGCCGCAAGGCCTGCCTCATAGATCTTGGTTGTACTGAACGTGGGTGTTCCCCAGCCGTTCCCACTCCCAGTGTTCCCAGGGCCGCCTCTGTGAGGGGTGGGCCAGGAGGGGCTGCAGAGGCTGGCCTTCAGATAAACGCAGGGGGGGTCACCTAACACCTGACATTCCCCCCGCGCACCTTCCCTTGGACTGCCAGACGGAAGATCACCAGAACCCTGCAGTTGATTCACTGCGACACCCCACGAACCATCCCTGTACCAAGGAAATCCCCAAGGAAAATCCCCGGTAATACGAAAACGGGTATTACCGGACCCGGTAATACCCCCGATTTTACCCGGTAATACCCGTTTTTGACCCGGTAATACCCGGTAATGGAGGCCGATTACCGGGTTTCCGGTAATACCCGGTAATACCGGTTACCCGTTAACGGGGCAGATTCATGATCTACATTTGGAGGTCCCAAAGCTCTGGGCAAATGTGCCCTGTGTAATTCCCTGATACGCGGTGGTCAGGCCACTGTGGGGGTAACCTGAGTGGGGCATCCCATTGTTTGGAAGCTGAGCTGAAACCGCTGGAAAGCGGTTTTTACGCACATTTTGTGAGCAGAAAACAAGTCACTCCACCAAAGCCAAACGTGCTCCGCACACCACTAGCCTCCCCATCACAGGAGTTGAGGCATTTGTGTGTGGGAGCGTCAACGCATCACAAACAAAATACGAGTAAAGAGCGGCTGTACTGGAGTGACATTTTCGTGGGTCAAGAAGCAGTGCCCCGCCCTGTGGTGGGTCGGGGTGGCGTGCACTGCCTACACATGGACAGCAAGGGGTGTGGTGTGCCCCAGCAGGCTGATGGTGCTGCGTGCCTGCCTGTGGTGATCGCCTGCCATCTCAGCTGCCAGCTCCTCGTCGGTCCCAGACAGATACGCACGCATCGCAGCGTTGTAGGGGTCCCACTCTGCAGCAGCCTTCCCGATGTGGTACATCCACTCCCCGTCCTTCCCGTGCTGTGCGTTGCCCTCCTCCTCCACCAGCAGCGAGTACACACAGAAGCATGTTTCCTCGTTGTTCTTGATGCTGTTGTTGTCGACTCTCACAGGCATGACGACGTGCTCAGCACCACGTGCACTCTGCTTCACCAGACGCACCCGCCTCGGCACAAGCAGCAGCACGTACTCGTGCTCTGCGTCCCGCTGCAGCTTCGTGTTACACACCACGTCCAGCCCGAAGGCACGCGCAGCACGCTCCATCCCACACGCCAGGACAGGCAGCACCCCAAGCAGGCTGAACCGCCGCATCTCAGCACACCCCGTGTCCCCGCACAGGACATGACCCGACGCCGCTCCGATGTTGACACGCAGATCACTGTCTGTGCTGTTGTCCTCCTGGCTGTTGTAGCTGCCCACCTCACGCACGATCTGCTGTGCTGCACCTGCAGCTGCAGTGGCGTGCATGAGGCACGGGCGTGACGTGTTGAAGGAGGCAAGGATGCGGTCACCGACGAACACGTCCACCAGACCACGGCGTGACTCCACTGCTGACATCGTCTTGGTCAGCAGCATCTCGAAGAACGACGTGAAGGTGTGTGGGTCGTCGTCCACAAGACAGGCGAGCGCATTGCGTGTGTTCACCACAAGCAGTGTTGAGCGTACACTCTTCAAGGCACCAAGCACCTTCGTCACCCCAATGGGAAACTCTTCCCCCGCTCCTTCGCTCACTGAACTGAGGGTGGACGAGGACACGGAATGCGCCACCGCATCCAGCTCACCGCCGTCATCTTGCTGTGCAGGGAGGCACGACTTCGGGAGGTACGGGCGGTACGCACGCAGGTTCTGCTCCAGCCTGTGAAGCGCCTCGTGCATCGCTGCAGGCAGCCGCCCCTCCGCCTCCGCCTCCTGCAGCATCTCCGCCACGGTGTCGACGTCGTAGCCCGCCAGAAGTTGTGTAATCGCCTCCACAGTCTCAATGGTCCGTCCCATCGCCGCCTTCTCCCGCTCGGCTGACTCTGCGAACCCGCGTGTGGCGACGAAGTCAACAAGCAACACCACCAAGGCACTCTGTATCTCGAGAAACCCTGTGATTACCCTCACAGAACACGGCGGATGGACACACTGCACAGTCTCCAGCAGACGCTCCCACCTGAGTGAGTCCGGTGCCGACCCAGGCAGGTCGTACAGACCATAACGGCCCATCTCCTCTGATGCAGTGATGAGGACCCACACGGCTGCGGCTGCGACTGCTGCGAGCCCTGTTGCGAACCGCCTCCCGAGACTGATCACCAGCGACAGGTCTGTGAGAAGCACGAATGCCGGCCACAGAGGTGGTGCCCCGACCATACGCGCATTGAGGTCGAGCCCCATCGTCGCCAGGGCACATGCTGCGATGTAGATTCGTATGATGTTGTGTGTCAGGTGCACGCGGCAGACGCACAGTACGCATCGTGATATTGCAACAGAGGACAAACACCAGAGAGAACGTCAAGATGGGCCACCTTGCTGATGCAAGCAGGATGATGCTCACGACTATGCATAGACAGCTGACGAGGAACAGGAGCCGCCTGTCCCTCCGCGCCTTGCCCTGCAGCCTCCCGTCCGTCGAGATGCCCCCTTCGAACCAACCCATCGCCATGGTTGCAAGGACTCCGCAAGGGTTGCTGTGTGAGGATGTGTCCGGGAGTGATGTGATCCTTGCCAGTTGCTCTGCTGTTGAGAATACACTGGGCGTGCCGGCCTTCGTGGCGAGATACAAAACAGCGGCACCTCCGTCACAATGAGTGTGAGACGAGAGAAATCAGACGTTCGTTGTGGGCCTCCGGCGGCAGCGGGTGAGGCGGCTGCCGGACAAACAGCAATATATACGCCTTGTGACGCGTCTCGCTCCCTGGTTGCCTTGTGTGCCTGTTGTGTTCCTGCCCCTCAGGGTGGGGAATCGCGTCAGGCCAAACGGCCACTGCGAGGATGAGTTTCTGTGAGGCAGTCGCCCAGAATCGATCAACAATATCCACGAAATAAAACCGGCGTGCCTTGCAAAACTGGTTGCAAAGTGACTACCATCACCCAAGTAATGCTGGTGGGGCAATAACCCACCAAATTGTTTTCAGAGCCCCAAATCCACCAAATTAGTACCCCACCAACATTTTTACCCCACCAACAGAACTTGGGTGACGGTACGGTATGACCCAGTGACAGAACGAAGGCACCCAAGGAGGTCTGTTGGCATGAACGGACGCAGCAACCCCTCTTGATGGCAGCCTCGCAGTGTAAACACACACGTGGCACCTGGAAAGGTTGGGCCACAGCTGGGATACACCCATATGAGTCACTCATGCGAGTGAGCAAGCGCCGAGGGATAGTCGTGGCTGTGTGTCAACACAGCTGCCCTCGGACCAGACCAGCCAAGCATTCTTGAAGGGTACGGGCTGGCTGCACGGGCCCCTGCGTCCTGCGTTGCGAGGGGCAGGGGGGCGTGAGGGGCCATGCTGCAGTTCACGAGACAACTTGACAGACTTCACTCACAAGCGAGATGTCACAGGTCGGACGTCTCTGTGATACTCGCGCTTAAGCTTGTGCCGCATCTGGCAATGAAGTTGGGATCATCGTTAGACAGGTCATCCCTGTAGTCGTTGTGTCTCGGCGTGTGTGTGGCATCCTGGAGACGCACGCTGTCCTCCACCTCGTAGACAACGCCGCCAGGGCCGTCGTGTTGTGGCACGCGTGCTGTGGTGGGAAGCAGCTTCTTGCGCACAGCACCCGGTGGTGCCTCCGCCGTGTACAGGCACCGCATGTGCATCGACAGCGCCAGACGCCGCAGCGCAAGGCTCGCCTCCACAGCACCGCCTGACGCAGTCACGAAGCGCTGCCGCACCGTCCCCACGTCTCCGTGCTCGACAGTCCCGCTCGCGATGCCAAGCGTCGCCATAGTCTGCCCGCCACCGTGCTGCAGCGCACGTTGTGCAAACCGCAGTGCGCTCTCCGCGTGTGCCGTCCTCTTCTTCCCGACGTTCCACCCGATGAAGAAGTTGTTGCCGAGCAGCGACAGCAACACACCGCCACTCTGTTCCAGCAGTGTCACCATACCCGACAGCGCGTTGTCAATCTCACCCAGAGACATGCTGCTGAGTGTTGCTGCAGCGACTGTTGCATCTTGCTTTGTGCTGTCGCAAAGCATGGTCCCGTGAGGCAGCACCGAGGACAGGGCCGACCTTTGTGAACCGGGGAATTTGGGGGTGCGTGGCGTTGCTGCGGGGCGGGGCGGTGCAACTGCCTGCAGAGGGTGGCGCTCACGGCCGTGCAGGGAGGCAGGCCACACGCTGCACACATGCACAGGCTCGCTCACACCCTTCAGGTCGGTGGGCACCGCGTTGCCTGCATATGCACCGACACACCCGGACACCCCACGCACACTCGTCCACAGCTCGGCAGGCACCGCAACTGCACCAGGCACACACACAGACTCGAGGCGTGCAGCCACGTTCACTGTGTGTCCGAAGTAGTCCACACGCCCGGTCAGCGTGTTCGTCTCCAGCGTCACAGGTCCCTCGTTCACACCGACACGCACCGTCAGCCCGCCCCACAGCTCTGTCGGGCTGCAGATCCCGACCTCCAGCAGCGCAGCAGGCCACTCCGTCGCAAACAGCTTCTCCTGCACCTCAAGCCCGAAGCACACACCCGCATGTGCATCCTCGAACGCAACCATGAAGGCGTCCCCGATTGTCTTCACCTCGTACCCGCCCCACGCAGACAGTGCAGATCGCATCACCGTGTTGTGAACTACCATCGCCTTCTTCATCGCCTCAGGCACCGCCTCCCAGATCGATGTGGACGCACGGATGTCGGTGAACACGATTGCCGCACGCTCGCTCTTCGCACCAGGTGCGGCGGCAGGTGGCACACAGGGCTGCCCAGCACCGTCAGGCGAGTGCTGCTGTTCCTCCAGCAGCACGGCAGGGAGGTACGGGCGGTACGCACGCAGGTTCTGCTCCAGCCTGCGAAGCGCCTCGTGCATCGCTGCAGGCAGCCGCCCCTCCGCCTCCGCCTCCTGCAGCATCTCCGCCACGGTGTCGACGTCGTAGCCCGCCAGAAGTTGTGCAATCGCCTCCACAGTCTCGATGGTCCGTCCCATCGCCGCCTTCTCCCTCTCGGCTGACTCTGCGAACCCGCGTGTGGCCGCGAAGTCGACAAGCAGCACGACGAGCGAGATCTCGACCTCATGCAGTGTGGTCAGTCCGTTGACGGGACACGGCGGGTGTGTGCAGCTGACAGCCTCCCGCACACTTCTCCACCTGTGCGAGTCGGGTGCTGAGCCGGGTAGGTCGAAGAGCCCGAAGCGCATTGCCGCTTCTGCGCCCGTGAGAGCAACCCACACTGCGGCAACACCAATCAGCCCTGTTGCGAAGCCCCTCCCGAGATTGAGCACCAGCGACAGGTCTGCGAGCAGCACGAATGTCGGCCACAACGGTTGTCGGCTCAGGGTTCGTACATTCAAGTCTGTGCCGATCACAGCAAATGCGAGTGACATGACGTAAGTGCGCACAATCGTCTGGGAGAGGTTGACACGGCACAGGCACAGCAGGGCGACGCAGGCATGTGGCACGAGCATCGCAACTGAGAAGAAGACGTCGATGAACCACATCGACATGAACACCGGAACTGTTACCTGCACGGCGACCAGCACGACACTTATAATAAACAGCAGCTTTCTGTCGCTGCGCGCCTTGCCCTGCAGCCTCCCGTCCATCGAGATGACATTTTCGAACCAACGCATCGCACACAAGCCTGCCATGCCACCTGCTGTCGCATTGGGTGTTGACACGAAGTGGAAAGACTAATCTTGAAGCAACAAAACAAAAACCCGTCTCATCAGGCTCTCTTCCTGCCTGCGCGCTTCTGATACACAGATATCAGTTCATCATGCAAAACGCTCCCCAGCGTGTGTCAACATTCCTGCCACACTCGCGAAAAGCATGCCACGGAGAAGACAGGAGCCGAAGCAACCTACGACGACGATTGGGCGGCCGGTGCCACGTTGACCCACGCAGCGATCTCCCACGACAGGAGGCTTAGTGCCGCAGACTGTGGGAGAGGTGACATGTGGAGAAAACGGACATCAGGGTGAAACGGAAGACACAGCACACACAGAGACAGAATCATCATCCGGTGTGAAGACCCACCTCCCGCAGGGGCTGAGGGCAACACGGTATCCGCTCGACTCGATGTCACCCAGACGCTCGCCTGTGCTGAGGCGGTACAGAGTAGTGACGTTGATGGGGGGTGAGATCACTGCAACAACATCGCCTGCGTGTGAGGCGGCCAGCGAGTAGGTCTTGCGGTCCAGCTGCATAGTACGCAGGCAGCTGAGGGAGGTTGCGCACCACACCTTGAGGGTGTTGTCCCAAGAAGAGGACACCAGGTGCTGCTCGTCGTTGGCGAGGGCGATGCCGCTTATGCCACCAGTGTGGTCATCCAGGGTGTGTGTGTGTGTGAGGGTGCTGATGTCCCACACACGGATGGTGCTGTCATCTGAACCGGTGAAGAACCTGGTGCCCGACACAGCAATGATGAGTATAGCGTTGCTGTGGCCCTCCAGCACTGTGGTGCTGGGTGTGCCCTTCAAATCCCACACACGCACTTTCCCTCTGTGGTCTCCGGACACCAGACGGCCGCAGTTTGTCCACGCTGCACAGCCCAGGCAGTCGTTGTTGTACAGCATGCACGCCTCCCACGTCGCTGTTAGCCATACACACTGGGTGCCGTCATTTGAGCACGTCGCCAACCACGTCCCGCAGACCGAAAACGCAATGCAACAAATTGCCTTGTTGCCGTGTCGGAAGTTTGCCACCACAGCAGCGGTGCTGGTATCAAACACAATGATGTCTCCGTTGAAGCAACTCACTGCACACAGCGTCCCACACCTCGATGTTGTGATACACCAGACGAGGCCATCGCGCACAGGTGAGTAGACTGTCGGAGCCTTGACATGCGGCCAGCGCGGGACGAGCTCCACAGCACCTCCGTCCTCCAGACCCGTGTCGGCAACACGTTGTGCATCGTCCAGCTCCTCCTCACACCCTTCGATGCGTACTGCTACCCCTGCCGCTGTGCGGTCGGTGTTGATGGAACCCGCGAACATCTCGTTAAGCGCATCCGCCTTCAGGCTGAGCACGGTCCCGCCTTCCGGAACACCGACAACACAGCTGTGCCCGGTCCCGCGATGACGAACAGACACATCCATGTGTTTGTGTTGGCTTTTTCCTGTGCCACGCACACAAAGTAAAGCCTTCCTGGGTTGGTGGGCAAGTTGCAAGTTGGTAAGCCTCATCAGGAGGTACCTTTAGAGAATGCTGAAGACAACTGTTTCGCCACTTCCTTTTTTGCGCATTTGAGGCACTCTCGCACATCCCATATATGGCCTCGTCCATAAAACCCCCCCCCCCCAAATACCGTAATCTAGGGATTTTTTCAGGTTTTCGCCCATTTCCGACCATCTACACCCCTCTGTCACCCGCCACACACCCACAAAACCCATACCGCACCTCCGGATGTGGTCTCAGAGGGCATTGGCACCCCCCAGTGGCCATTTTTTACGGTTTTCCTGTCATTTTCGACCCCTGCCATCCACCCCGCAGAACCGCCTCAAAGGGGCCCCTTGTGGTGCAACAAGTGCTGATTTCATCATTGCGACCTGGGCCCCTTTCGGAGACAACGGTGTGTGTGGTGTCAGCACCGCATCATCTTCACAGCTTAGTGTCACCGAGCAGCCACTGTACAGGGGCACATCAAGAGGGCCCTTCTCGTATTGTTCTTGAAACAGTACACCGAGGCCACGATGGTCTCAGGGGAATCAAATCGGGCGAGGGTCCTTTCGGGGGCAGGCCACATGCAGCGATAAGAACAGAGGGCTCACATCATGTTCCACCGTGTTGAGGAACGGGGGGCTTCATGTGATCGGGGTGGTTGCTGCAGGCCCAAGAAAGTTGTCCTGCAATGCCCCTACCGAAGAAGATATTCCACAATAGTACACATCCCGTGGTCCACCCTGCCAATGGATCGGCATAAGGGCAGCCTCGGTCTGTCTGTCGGCGAGCTGGGGGGTGCAACCCATTGCTGACCTGACCCGGCTCGACTCGGTTCTCTGGTGTTTCGAGGAAGAATGTCGTCACCGACCACCAGCCTACCCGACTTGGGACTCTGGGGCTCTGGGACAGCCGCCACCTGCACAGATCCATTGCACCTCCATGTCACTCTGGTTCGAAGTCGCAGGTTGCTAGAGTGGGCCAGAGTGCTGGGCTCTGCCAGCAAGGCATCTTGTGTGATGACCTTGCCATCAAGCTTCTCAAACCGTGTACCAAGAAACCTCCCGGCTCTACTACCATATATGCGAGGTGGCTGGCAGGGGTCAAAAATGACAGGAAATCGGTAGAAAATGGCCACTGGGGGGTGTCAATGCCCTCTGAGACCACATCCGGAGGTGCGGTATGGGTTTTGTGGGTGTCTGGCGGGTGACAGAGGGGCGTAGATGGTCGGAAACGGGCGAAACCCTGTGCCTGGAATTTTGACCGAGTTAGATAAAATTTTCAGTGCAATCCTTCAGCACCTCCCCCCTAGATTTTTAGGTTTTCTTGACCCAATGATCGAAATCTGCGACATAGTGGAAATCCCGGGGACATGTCGAATTCGAAAATTTTGGGTTAACCCTTTATTTTTTTTTTTTGAAGTATCCGTCAGGTGGATCACCGGGTGGGGAGAGAACCGGTGTGAGGCACTTGGGTGCGACCAGGTGGGCAGGGAACCTGGGGGCGGGGGGCCTCAAATCCCTCTCACTCTCGCTTCTCTCTGCTGCTCTCTAGGACAAACAAACCGCGCACTGGCCGGGGTTGAGCTGCAGGTGACTCAGTGCTGGCGGGACAAAAACAGGGCCGGACCGGGGAGATCTAGCATTCACAGGGCCCTGAGGTCGGGGAGTAATCAACAAATGCCCAGGCCCCGGCAAGCCGGGGCGTCGGTACTTCACACGTCACGTACCCTGGGCGGGCGCTCAACACTGGAGGGGAGAGGGGGGAACTGGGGAACGCGTGGGGGAGTGCGGTTGCTCCGCTCTACGCCGCGCTGCGCATTCTCGAATGAGAACAGATCTTCGTCTTCGGCGCTTTAGGGACCACGGGGGGGTTAATTAATTTTCGAGATTTCGGGTTTCACACCGCGATCGTGAGTAAGTTGGACGGATTTTGGGAGGATCCTTGAAATCGGTAGTGGACAGTAGCGGACAGGGCGGACATTTCCTTGTGGAAAAAGTGCCCGAAAAAAAAAATTCGAAAAGGTCCCCCTTACAGAATTAGCCTTTTTTCAAAAAATCGGAAAATTTCGGACCGCAATTTGTACCCAAGAAAGTGCCGAATTTTCGGACTTGGTCCGATTTGAACGATTTCCGTGCCTCTTGCAACCCCTATGAGGGGGGGGCTGCTGTTTCGGGTTCTTCCGGTGGTACATGCTGGGGTGTCAGGACAGGGAATCCTGCTCGCTGTACCCGGTGATCCCTGACGCAGCCAGGAAGTGGAGAGCCTTGGAACCCTGGTTGAGGCCTGTAACACCCGGCCTTCCTGCCACTTGTGGCATTGTGGAGTGGAGGTGGTTATGGAGAAGGTTCTCTCTCCGTCCGGTCGAGCACAACCGTCCTCTCCAGCCAGGGGTCATCTACTTTCCAAACAAGGGCCAGGAACATGCTCAAACAAACCAATTGATCAGAAAATCTGGCTTGCCGTGGAATCATTGAGCATTGGGGAGTGGTTTGCCCCCTTGCTGCGTATGACATGTCCATTTTTGACGATTTTTGGGCAGAATTTGGTGCGTGGGACCTTTCGATTTTCATGATTTTTTCGGAATTTTCGTGGGGACCGGTACCCCATTTGAGGGCCAAAAATCTCATTTCCGAGGCCTGGGAATGGTCGCAGTGGCCTCAGATGTCCAAAAACGTTCAATTGACCTCCTCGAAAAAAAATTCGAAAGGTCCCCCCGACTGGCACCCCGGATTAGGACATGTCTCTGGGGGTGTCCGGGGGGCATTTTTGGCCCATTCTTGGCTGGGGAAAATGGGCCATTTTTCACGATTTTTTCGGTTTTTTGTCCGGACCGGCACCGCATTTGAGGGGCAAAAATCTGATTTCCGAGGCCCGGGAATGGTCGCAGTGGCTTCATTTGGCCAAAAACGTTCAATTTACCCTTCCCCAAAAAAAAAATTCGAAAGGGTCCCCCTACAAATCGCCGGTCTTAGGAGCAAAAAATTTGGGCACCCAGATTTCAAAAATTTTCAAACTATTTTCCATGGATGTATTCAGACCTTAATAAGAGAGGAAGAATTTTCGCCAAATCTACCTCCTCCTCCTCTTAGATTAAGACCTTAGGCCCAAAAAACACGCAACCTCTGAATCCCCTTAATTAAGATCTTGAACCTCTGAGTGTAACCTCTTTAAGGTCTTAGGAGGGTGTCCTAAATTTAGGAAATTTTTGAAAAATTTGGAAAATTTTGGGGGATTTTTTGAAAAAATGGCAAAAAAAAGGGTGTGGGGAGTTGGGTCCAGTTTAGCAAAGTCCGTGTATTTGGACGCGGCCCCTCAGATAAGGAAGCCGCGTCTCAGGTGCAGGATGTGCGGTGTTGTCGATTTTTCAGGGTTCGACATTCTCGGGCTGGACGGAGAGAAACGGTGGGTGCAACTCTGATCAGAAAAAACTTCAACCGAAAAAACGGGGTGTAGCTCCCTGACTGACGAGCAGCGGGAGGTGGCGAAGAGAAGCTCCTCATGCGTGGCGGCCTCCCTCGTTCGCGGCGGGTGAGGCATGCGGGGGTACGAGAGCGGCACCCGCCTGAGTTCTTTATGGAACCCACAAACCTGGGTGGCCTCACGGATGTGAGGTTGGAAATGCTCCGGGAGACAGCCGATGGCGCCTCAACGCAACAGGCTATCGTTGCCGGCTTGGTGCCCATATGGTGCAAGATGAGCGGCGGAATCCGCGAACTTCGGGAACTATCAGGTAGTTTGAACGCTGAAGACTGCCCCGCCAGGCTGAATGGGAGTCACAACGCGATGAGGAACAAGGATCAGCAGCGCCCTTTGCGGCAAACACAGGGCAGCTCTCCCTGAGCAGCTGGGAATGAAACGGGACGGAACTAACGAGCAGCAGCGAAAATGTTGCAGAGCACCAGTAACCACAACGAGTCCATGACACAAGTGGAACTGCAGACACGGGGCAGCCAAGAAACCGACGCAGTCGCAGGAGACCACCTCCACGGTCAGAACGAGCAGAACTGAGAGACACTCAATGGGATGGAGCGGAATCACTGTAACGGGGACACACTGATGGCACACAGGACAGACAGACAGAAGTCAGAGTGAAACGGTTGTACAAAGGGCTCGGCTTTACCGACGTCCTTCCGAAAAATTTTTGGGGTGTTTTTGGGAGAAAAACCGGGCAACCTGGGCCCTTTGGGACCACACAGGCCAGGAAAGGCCAAAATTTTCGATTTTTTTCGGAAATTTTTCGGTTTTTCAGAGTGTGGCAGTCCGCAGATACAGATTTTCGGGTCGGAAAAAAAAATTTTTTTTCGACCCAAAAAAATCGGATTTTTTCGGGGAGGGTCTCCGGTGGCCCCCCCTGGATTTCCTGTTTTTTCCCGATTTTTCCTGATTTTCGGATTTTGCTCGAAATTTGCCCTTGTGTCAACCAGTGGCAAAACTTTCGGAAAATCGGGAAAAATCAGGAAAATCCGGAGTACCGGACACCCTCCTAGATTCTGGGGGGGTGAAACGGCGGAAAAATTTTTGGGGTGTTTTTGGGAGAAAAACCGGGCAACCTGGGCCCTTTGGGACCACACAGGCCAGGAAAGGCCAAAATTTTCGATTTTTTTCGGAAATTTTTCGGTTTTTCAGAGTGTGGCAGTCCGCAGATACAGATTTTCGGGTCGGAAAAAAATTTTTTTTTTCGACCCAAAAAAATCGGATTTTTTCGGGGAGGGTCTCCGGTGGCCCCCCCTGGATTTCCTGTTTTTTCCCGATTTTTCCTGATTTTCGGATTTTGCTCGAAATTTGCCCTTGTGTCAACCAGTGGCAAAACTTTCGGAAAATCGGGAAAAATCAGGAAAATCCGGAGTACCGGACACCCTCCTAGATTCTGGGGGGGTGAAACGGCGGAAAAATTTTTGGGGTGTTTTTGGGAGAAAAACCGGGCAACCTGGGCCCTTTGGGACCACACAGGCCAGGAAAGGCCAAAATTTTCGATTTTTTTCGGAAATTTTTCGGTTTTTCAGAGTGTGGCAGTCCGCAGATACAGATTTTCGGGTCGGAAAAAAATTTTTTTTTTCGACCCAAAAAAATCGGATTTTTTCGGGGAGGGTCTCCGGTGGCCCCCCCTGGATTTCCTGTTTTTTCTTTTTTTTTTTTTTTTTTTTTCGCGTATCCGTCAGGTGGACCACCGGGTGGGGAGAGATCCGGTGTGAGGCACTTGGGTCCGTCCAGGTGGGCAGGGGGAACCTGGGGGCGGGGGGCCTCAAAACCCGTCTACCAGTGCCGCTTCTAATCTCGTCGGTCTTGTCCCAACCACCACCAGCCAGCCCAGAACGCCCTGACGCTGCGACCTCGTCGATTTTTCCGTTTCGCCCATCCGCCCAACTCCGCCAACCCAACCAGCCCTACCCTTTCTCCCAGTCAGGGCGGTACTCACACGAGCGGCAAAGCGCTGGGGGAGGGGGGGGGGACATCAATAGGGGAGGGGAGGGGGGGGGAGGAAGGGAGGGGAGGAAGGGGGGGGGGGGTTATGTTGTTTCTAACCCAGACCTGCTGTGCAGAGCCCGGGGGAGGGGGTGGCCAGCCCCTGTCTAACCATTCACAACGGCCACCTGCACACATCTATGAAAGGGGGGGGGGGGGGAAGGTCCCGGGGGGGGGGGGGGGGGGGGGTGGGGGTGGGGACGCTGCTCCGCCTACTCGCCCCGCTCCACCTCCGTCTGCAGCTTGCGCATGTAGACGCGCAGGCTGACCCCCGGCTCCCTCGTCTGGTTCCCGGGCTCGGCCTGCGCGCCCCCTTGCAGGATGCGCGCCTGCAGCCACTCCGCCGCTACGTCACCTGCCACCCTGGGCGAGAGGGGGCAAAGGCCATAGCTGGGGTGGAAGCAGTGCCTCCACGCCTCGACGGTGCGGGGGATGGCTCCTCCCATCGAGACGCAGGGGGCCATGCCGCGGGCCCGCGCTACCACCCCCTCGGCCCAGACACGGGACGCCGCAAGCTCCTGCAGAGCGGGGATGTTCGCCGCGGGCGTCTCGTCGTCCCCGTAGGCGTCGATGGCCTGGAGGTCGTCCTCGGGCTCCCACACGTTCGCCGGGTCGTCGTCGAACTCCATGGGGCCCGCCGCGTCACCCTGACGCAGCTCCTCCAGGCGTCTCGAGGACGCGGCCGTCCGGCTGCGGCGCTGCCCGTCCCGGCGGGCCTGCGCGGCGTTGCGCATCATCGTCGCAGCAACCCCCTGGATCCCGCCAGCCCCACCGGGGGCTGTTCCGCCAGAGGTGCCAGAGGGGGCTGTGTTGAAGGTGTGGGAGCCTCCGCCCTGGCGGCGCCGCGCGGCCTGAGCGGGGCCAGACGGCTGGGCGCCTGCCGCCGTGACCGGAGCCGCAGAGGGCACACCAGAGGGGGCTGTGTTTGAGGTTTGGGAGCCTCCGCCCTGGTGGTTCTCTGTGGCCCCCGACCCCGACGGCGGGCACTCTGCATGTTGGGCCTGCCCCTGCATGGGGGCTGGGGCAGCCCGGGAGGCACTCTCCGCCGGGGGCACGCTGTGGCCGTGGGTCGCGGAGGGCGCACCAGAGGGGGCTGTGTTTGAGGTTTGGGAGCCTCCGCCCTGGTGCATCTCCACGTCCTGGCCGGGAGCGACCGGCTCCTCCGCCACTTCCTCCTTCACCCGCGTTGGATGGTGCGCAGCCCCCGACGAGTCGTGCGGGGCACTCGGCTGCCTGGGCCCCATCGGCGTGTCGTGCATGCGGCTCGGGATGGGCTTCCGCCGGCGGGGGCGCGCCCGGGCGGACTCCAGGACCTCCCGCAGATCCGGGGTGACCGCGGGTTGCTCCGCAGGGTCTGGAGCGTCGACATCCACCGCCACCCGGTCAATGTAGCCTGGGCACCGCTCACCCCGCACTGCGCATGACGCGCACACTTTGCGCCAGCATCTGCCACACGCGTGATGCCTCGCGGAGCGGTCGAACGGGCGGCGGCACTTCTCGCACTCCTCCACCTGGCCCGCCGAGCCCCCCTGACGCACCATCTGCATGGGACTATCACCATCGCACCCCGTGACATCCGCTGCCATCGGCTTCGGGGGAAGACCCGCCAGGTGCTGACGCATGGGCTCCGGCATAACTAGGGGCACGTAGTGCCCATGTTGCCCCCCCGTCCTCCGCAGACAGTGGGCGTCCACCACTGCACCCGCACCTACTGGGGACAGAAGCATCGGCTGGTGGTTGTCGATGAGCACGAGGACGACGCATCTGGTCACGCGCGCAGCCGCCGCCAGGGCGATGAAGTCCGCCCAGGTGCGCACGTCGTCGCTCCCTGCGCGCATCATCTGCTCGGCCCACTGGTTCGGACCCTCCTCCACCCGCATCCGGAGGTCCGGGTCGCGCATCGCCCTGCGGACTGCCTCTTGGCGCAGCCACCCGCTGGATTGCTTCACCGATCGGGCACCCAGCGTGGCCAACGCATCAAAAGCACAGTCCCCCACCCGGAACGACCACCCGTCCGGCTCGACCAGGCCCAGCCGCGCCTGCTGCTGCAGGGACGACAAGCTCAGCCTCCCGTCCGTCTGGCCGCGCCACTCCAGCAATTGGGCCAGGGGGTCAGCCGCCACCCCACCCGCCGGCTGCGGGAGGTCCCCCTCCGCGGGGGGAGGCGGCGGGCGTGGGCGGCGGGGAGGGGCAGGTTCGGGTTCAGGGGTCGGCTCCTCGGGGCCCGCCGCGTCATCCGGGTCACACATGAAATCCTCCGCGTCCATGTGCCCGTCGAAGTGTGGCGCGGGGGCCAGGTCCGTGTCAGGCGCGAAGAAGTAGTCCGGCTCCACGCCCACCAGCGGATCCGGCAAGACCCGCTCCCGAGTCTGACCAGAGCGCAGGTCCGTGCACAGCGCCCCCCTGCGGAGCGACGACCGCCCCACCGCCCGCATCAACGGCACCACTATCCGCGCCGCCCAGGAACGAGTGAGCTCGGCCCTGTCCCCCAGCTTGTGGTCCACCGCGAAGCTGACCAAGTGCCTGAAGAGCCGCACGGCCTCCGGACCCATCCCGCCCGACTGCTCCAGGGCGAACGCGGAGAAGGCGATCTCAACCTCCTGACACCGCGCCCCGTGCTTGCGATGCTTGGATGCTTCAGCCCGCGACGCGGTGTACCCCCGCGCTCTCGCCGCACCCTGCCTCGCAGACTCCGCGCACGTCGACCACACGGTCACGTCGATCGCCCGGCCCCGCGACTCACCTATGCCGCACGGGAGGAACACGTCAGCCGGCTTGCCCCCGCCCAAGAGGAGGTGGTTGGGCTCCAGCTGGGGGCCGAGTCCCGCGTCCCGCGCCAGCCCCAGCACCCCGAGCTTCACCGCGTCGTGGCGCTTGATGCGGTCCGCCGATGCCTGGCAGCTGAACACATGGGCGCCCAAGACGTCCATGGCGTCCCCGCACTCGTGGCACCGCGACCCAGGGGCGAAGACGACGAGGCCCAGGCGCAGGCGAGCCGCCACTTGGTACTCCTCCCTCCCCATCGCAAACTGTTGTTCTGGCGTCACCGTCACCCACGCCCCTGCGCCTGGGAGGGACGCGGACAACTGACGCCCTTTACTCAGCACGTCAGCCTCCGCCAGTAGGGTCTCGTGCTGCCGGCTGATGATCGCCAGGGATAGGTCGCGCTGGCGGAGGGGCTCGCCCGGGCGCTTGTGAGGGTCCACCCAGTCCGCCTCCGCCACCAGCTCGTTGTGGGCGGTCGCTGCCACGCGCCACGCATCCGCATCCCAACGATATCCGCTGTCCAGCTGCACACATAGGGGGAAGAAGGAGCTAGCCGCCGCCAAAGCCGCAGCGGTGATGTGGTCCTCCGACCTCCGAATGCCCATACCCCCTAGCCTGACGGGCAGGGCCGCCTGGTCTCGCGCATCGTCAGGGAGGGTCCCGTCCCTGTCCCCGAGCACAGATGCCAGCACCATCCCGATTTCCTTGTCATACTGGCGAAGGTATTCTCTCCCGGCGTACCCAATTGCGCGCATCTGGAAGACCAGCTTGCAGAAGCCTTCACAGTGTCGCAGGAGGGTCATGGCCACTTGCGCGTCTTGGAGGTGGTGAAGCTGGCGCAGGTTCGGGATGAACTTCTCTCTCAGTTTTGTATCCATCACCCGCTCGCAGAATTCCGCATCCCCCACCGGAGCCCCGAGGAACTCGAAGTTGTGGTGGAGGAGGTCCATGCGAGTCGCGCGCTCCTTTTCCGTCGCGGCTACATCAAGGCCCGCTCCCCGGAGGCCCTCCACCGAGTGCCCATTCAGCGAGATCACTTCGCATTTGCGGCGTGCCACCACCAGGCCCAGCTCCGCGCTCCGCCGCTCGAGGATCGCGAACGCGTGGCCGACCGCCCCGGGGGAGCCCATCAGCGTGCCATCGTCCAAGTACCACACGCTGCCCTCCACCCCCGGCAGCTTGCCTAGGTCCTCGGTCAGCTGGCGGATGGCCAGGGAGAACAGGAGCGGCCCGAGGGGGTCCCCCTGCTGTACCCCCCTCTGCGATTCGAGCACTTCGCCACGGTATATCAGGGCTGAGGGCGACGCGTAGCACCACTCGACCCACGCCGACAGCTCCGGGAGGTCCCGCCTGACAGCATCGATGAACGCCTGCCTGTTAACCATGTTAAAGGCGTTGGCATAGTCGATCTTCAGCAGGACCTTGTCCGCCCCCCTGTTGCGCGCCGCGAAGTCCTTCACGACCGCCGTGGCCGCCTCCAGTCCGCCGTCCACCGCCACTCCTACTTGCCTCCCCTTCAGGAGGAGCTTCCCAGCCTGTTCCCTGACGTCTGCGGTGAGGGTTTTGGCCACCAGGCGGCGGAGGGTCTCCCCAACCGCGATCGGGCGGATCCCCGCGTCTGGCTTGGGGAGCGCGACCAGAGACGCGCCCGCGATGTGCCGGGCCAGCTGCGGGGGGGCCTCGCCTCTGCGCAGGACATTCACCACCGCCGTGAGGGCCGGAAGCACATCCACTCCCTCCACCTGGACGAGCTCCCGGAGGTGGTCCGCCCTCAGGCCTGAGGGGCCGGCGCCCGTGCCCCTCGGTAACCCCTTCAGCGCTTTAAACACCTCGGCGGGGGTGGCATCCGCGGGCACTACCCGCGTCGCCGCGGAGATGGCTGGGCTGTCCGCTTCCGGGTGCATTGCTAGGAGCTTCGCTTTCGTGGCAGGGGTGGCAGGCGCCAGGCCGGCGCTCCTGGTGCGCGCCATCGCCGCCGAATACCGCCCTTGTCTCGCCGCTTGCACCACCGCTTCCTCCGTCTCCTCCCATGTGGGGGCAGCCTCCACCCGTCCCGGGCCCGGGGCTTCCGTCCGGGCCCGGCGCCAGAGCTCCGACGCGCGTCCTTCCCGCCAGAGGATGATCGCCTCCTCCCGGGCCCGCTTCGCCAGCAGCTGCTTCTTCTTCCCTCCACGGTAGGTGCGGAAGAGGGTTTTGGGCACCAAGAGGAGGCGGAGCCACGCCGTGGTGCTCGAACTATTCGCTGCGACATCCCACAGGGCCTGGCTATAGGCTACCGCCGCCGGGCGGAGGATCGCCCCGGGGACCGACAGCGACACCCCCACTCGCTCCGTGTGGATGCTCTCAAGGGGAGGGAGGCGACCCGCATCCGCTGCCTCCGCCGCAGAGGGTGCGCGCCTGTTCGGCACCACAGGGGTCGCGCCACGTGGGCGGCACTTCACGCAGGAGTCCAAGGAGGTGCTCATTACCTTCGAGCACCACATGCACTTCTTCATGCCCAGCAGACGAAGCGCGCTCGGCGGGAACTCCTCACCCTGGTCTGCGTGCGCCTGGGCGTGCTTGCGGAGCGTCTCCTTGGACGAATACGGCGTATGCCGGTGGAGAGCCGAGCCCGCGCAGGCCGTGAGGGGGCAGAACCAGCGGCGACGCACATCCCCCAGGCCCGCCCCTTCTGCCTCCTGGGCACCCTCCCCTAGGGCCGCCGGGCAGGCGTCTCGACACGTGGCTGGGCTGAGGTGGGCCGGCGCCGCGCTCTCTCGAAGGGCCCTGCGTCGGGCAAGGGGCATGGCCACTCCCTCGTAGTGGTTGCCAGAGAGAGCCACCACCCTGACATCTGCGGGGGCTGGCCCCTGCTTCTTAGGGCGCCGCGGGTCCACACGGATTGCCTGACCCCTGCCCTCCTGCACCACCACCACTGACAAGTCCCACGCTCCCGCCGCCAGGTGCAGCGCCAGGTGGTCCCCATGCGCCGCACCAGCCAGGCCCGCCCGATACTCCTCGACCCGCCTGGCGTCCCCTAACAAGTGAAGCAGTTGAGGTTTCACCGAGGCGTCCCCTGCACGCCGGGACAGCTCGGAGCGCATGCCCACTATGTCGTCGTGGGAGGGGAGGGCGGCCGTGGGCGTGAGTGCCGCGAAGAGGCAGTCCCCTGTCGCCTGATTCGGCACCCTGGACCCCCCGAACTGCGACAGGACCTCGTCCACCCCAGTCCAGTCCTCCTCCATCTCCAGGTCCCCACCGCACAGGTCGCGCGGGCCGAGGAAGAGCGGGGGGCGCTCTGACGTTGCGCACAGGAGGCGGGTCCGTCTCATGGGCTGTACGGAGCGCCACAAGTCCAGGGTCACCGCGTCCCGCATCTCCGACTCCCGCAGCCGCGCTGCCGTCACGGCCACCTCCACCCCAGCCCAGACGAGACACGCGAGCGACAGGAACCCCAGCCCCCAGACCCCGCCCGACAGGGCCCCCGCCGACGCCAGGACCGGCAACACCTCTGCCACTCGCTCCGCCCGACTCACCCGACGCAGCGCGTCCAGCCCGGCGCCGATCCGGTCCTCCGAGCGGCGGACGGAGGCAGGCAGGAGAACCTCCAGGCGCGGCCTGCGGGCCACCCATCGGGATCGCCTGCGGGCCCTCCACGACCAGCGAGGGAGCCAGCCGCGTCGGTTGGCCAGGCGGCGCTGCCGTACCATCGCCGAGCCCACCAGCACCCACCCGCCCGTCGCCAGCCCGTATGCGGACGCCGCCACCACTCCTGCCCGTAGATCGCTCGCAGATAGGACCTCAACCCAGAGCACGCCGGCGGCGATCACGGCCGCCCCGCCCAGGCCCGCCGCCAGCCCGCACGCCTCCGTGAACCCCGGGAGCACACCCGCCGCCCTGCCCGACACCCTCAGCCAGCGCACCACCCGGCTCACCCGCCCTAGGGCCCAGGAAATGCCCCGCGCCGCTCTTGATGGGGACAGCCCCGCAGCCAGCAGTACGGGCAGGACCCCCAACCCCCACCACCAGGCCCAGGCCGTCTCTCCCTGTAGTGCGACCCACCTAGGCTCCCAGACGAAGACGAACCCCCAGCACGCAGCAGCTGACGAGGCCCAGGCGCGTTCCACCCCGCCCGCCACCACCCAGCAGCACCCTCCCACCACCGCTGCTCTCCACGCTTTCGACTGCCCCCACACACTGTGCATCAGCCTCGTCGCCCGTCTCCGCCCGACTGCCCACCAGCCTCGCGCCCGGCACCGACTCAGGGCAAATACAGCCGGCCACCAGCTCCAGCCCAGCGTCCCCGCCACCACCACCGCCCACCCAAGAGTCGCCCTTACCCAGCCAACCCCCCAGTACCCGCCCAGGGGGGGGAGCTCGGGGGAGGGGGGTGGAAAGACATAAGCTGGGAGGGGGGAGCCCGGGACGGGGGGGGGACCACACGACACTCCCTCCCACCATCCCCCACAACGCGGGCAGAGCCCATCTCGTCCCCCCCTGTCAGCTATCACGCCGGGGGCGCCGTACTTGGCCCCGCGGGGGCGGCTAAGCGGCTTCCGCCGCTCCAGAGGCCCTGCGGGCGTGGTCTCTGCAGCGGTGACCGCCGCTGCCTGCTCGGGGGGGGGCCGCGGCCCTTCCGCAGCCGTCGGGGAGTGCCGTTGGGGGGTGCATGAAGCCGGTGGGTCAGACCGGTGTGCTGTTGTTGGGGGGGGGCCCGTGTGGGCCCCGCCCTCCCCCGGCTCCGCCTGTCCCGGTGCTGCCGCCGCCGCCGCAGCCGTTGCTGCCGCTGCTCCCGCCGCTACCGGGGGCGACCCGGGCTGCCCACGTGCGGGGGGTTGCGACCCCCGCGCCGCTGCCGCTACCGGGGGCGGCCCGGGCTGCACTCGTGTGGGGGGCTGCGACCCCCCCGTCTCCCTCGCTACCGGGGGCGGCCCGGGCTGCTCTCCCGCTGGGGGCGTGAGCGCCGCCACCAGCAGCGCCATGAGGGCCCACTGCCCTCGCCTCCTCGCGTGCCCACGGCCGGGCGCATCTCGCGCCTCCATCACGACTCGCGCTCGCGTGCGTCGGGGGTGGGAAGGGGGGGACTGGGAAGGGAAGGGGAACAGAGCCCGAGGGACAAGTGGCCCCAGGGGGAGTGGTTTTTTGCTTGGGGATACGCTATTAGCCCAACCAGCCCTCCCGACTCTGCCCGCCCGCAAGTTCAAGAAGAAGTTTGGAAAGGGGAAAAGGGATGGGGGAGAGGAGGGAGAGGGAGGGGTTTTTGAAAGGGGAGGGGAGAACCCAACCGACCCAACCGACCAGGGGGGGGGGGGGGGAGCGCGAGTGTGTATACCAATGAAGTACAGAAACTGTAGCTTAAGAAATCGTTGGTTTTTTCCTTAAATCGTTCGTTTTTTCCCGATTTTTCCTGATTTTCGGATTTTGCTCGAAATTTGCCCTTGTGTCAACCAGTGGCAAAACTTTCGGAAAATCGGGAAAAATCAGGAAAATCCGGAGTACCGGACACCCTCCTAGATTCTGGGGGGGTGAAACGGCGGAAAAATTTTTGGGGTGTTTTTGGGAGAAAAACCGGGCAACCTGGGCCCTTTGGGACCACACAGGCCAGGAAAGGCCAAAATTTTCGATTTTTTTCGGAAATTTTTCGGTTTTTCAGAGTGTGGCAGTCCGCAGATACAGATTTTCGGGTCGGAAAAAAATTTTTTTTTTCGACCCAAAAAAATCGGATTTTTTCGGGGAGGGTCTCCGGTGGCCCCCCCTGGATTTCCTGTTTTTTCCCGATTTTTCCTGATTTTCGGATTTTGCTCGAAATTTGCCCTTGTGTCAACCAGTGGCAAAACTTTCGGAAAATCGGGAAAAATCAGGAAAATCCGGAGTACCGGACACCCTCCTTAGGGGGTCTTCGCTAGCCGGTGCAAAAAAGTGCAGGCTGGTGCAGGGCAAAATGGGCAGAAATTTATACAAATCGGAGGCAAAAAAAAGGGTGGGGAGTTGGGTGGCCCCTAGCTGGGAGCACTATTTTGGACCCCAAAATTTTTTTTCCCGCGGTCCCAGGCTTTCTTCAAGCCTCAGAGGGGACGAGAAGGGTGCCCCGTGGCACGCGAACCTTCCTGACCCTTCCCCAGGGCGAAGCTAGGTGCAGGGCTGTTCTGGGGGGTGCCACAGGCCGTCTGAGGCATTACGCGCTCTGCGCCGCTTGCTTCAGGGATGACCGCTCCCCAGAACCTTCGAAGAACCTCGCTAGACCTTGGAAAATGAGGGAAGCGACCGCCATGCTGCGGGCACATTTTGGGATAGTGGGCCCAGCCCCGTTGCACGACACTGTGGTGCATTATGCCTTGTGGCGCACGGTAACTGGTAAGCGACCATGGGCCACGCAGGGAGGAAGATAAGACGAATACAGCCGTTTGTGCTGGGCGGCAACCCCGTGTAACCCTCTGTTAGTATTAACACAGAACCGAACAAAAAGAAGTGGACGCCATCAGAAATCCAGAACGCAAGAGAACGCCCCGCGGACCCCCTCAACCTCCCAGAAGAAGAACTCACAGGTCATGCCACTCTGCACACTCATCGTCACTCCGTGTCGCATCGAGGAGGGAATCCATGACGTCGTCGCCCTCCTCCTCCGCCTCCACCGGAAAGGGGTCGCTCACGCTGCGGCCCCCTGCGATCTCTGCGGTAAGCGTCTCCAAATCGTACTCGTCGTCCTCGTCCTCGTCGCCCTGCCTTGAGGTGTCGGGCACCTGGGGGGTGCGGCCAGACGATTTCCTCGGGGTGCCCTCCTCCGCGTCCTCCTCATCCTCAGCAGGTGTAGGCGCCTCGCCCCTGCAAGGCACGAAGTCAGTCACCTTGTTGGGGTAGGGCCCGACTGGCAGCTCCGGGAGGGCGTATTTACACATGAAATTGTGCAAATTCGCGACGATGCTCACGCATGCCGTCATCTCCTTGAGATCGTTGACGGTGGTGAGACGCAGCCACTGGTACGTCAAGATCCGGAAGACCTTCAGCCTCGCGATCGCACGTTCGACGCGCATCCGGATCAGGTTGTGAGCACCGTCGTACTCACGGCAGTCGACCCGGGGCATGATCGACTGCTGCAGCGGCCCCACCCGGTTCTCGTCCCCGGTCCCGCCGACCCGCCTTGTGGCAATCACACAACGCCATGCACCGGCGTACGCCCCGTCTCCCATAACCACGTGGTGCGCGTCGAGGTTGGGGTGGAAGGCGTGGGAGGTATCCTTGCTCGTACCCCACAGGCTGGAGTCCGATTCTGAACCTGGGTGGGGACCCGTGACGTACGATACCAAGCCGTAGGCGTTGATGGCGACTTGCACCTTCACTACATCCTTGCCGTAATAGCTGGAGTAGTTCAGGTTGCCGCAGTCTACACCCCCCCGCGCCACAGGAATGTAGGTGACATCGAGGATGTGGGTGACAGCGGGGAAGAGAGGGGCGTGGTTGTAGGGGTCGCAGTGTGACGTATCCCGCACGTTCTCCACCTCGTTCATGTTCCTGAACAGGTGCTCCAACCCTTCCGTGACGTAGACCTTCGCCCGGGCAGGATCCATGTCGGAGAAGGAGAAGGGGGCGGCCAGGAGGCGCTGGATCGGCTTCCGCCGGAGGTGGTGGAGGGTGAGGAGGAGGTGGTGGGGGGTGAACAGGTTGGGCGACTGGTACTTTTCATACAGGAGCACCACCTGCCACTCGCTGAGGCCGGTCAGCTCACGCACACGCCCCTTGCAGGCCTCGTCCCAGTTGAAGGTGGAACGGCCTTCCTCGACGATCTGCGAGAGGGGCTTGCCGACGAGTGGATGGGCGATGTTGGGGTCGTCCTTCTCAGAGATGTACTGGTCGTAGAGCTTTTTTTGCACGGTGGCAAGCTGCTCGCAGATACCGTCTCTCCGCCCACGGCCAGCCCCCGGTTGGGAAGCAGCTTCCACCGCAGCCGCGTCCTTCTTCTTCAGGAGGCGCTTCGCCTTCTTCCACTTCGCCTCCATCTCCTTGCTGCGCTTGCCCGGCTTCACGACCCCCCCCACCTCATCGGAGACGAAGATGGCCTTCACAGCAGCCTCCTGCTTGGTCTTCGACCGGCGCGCCAGCACCTTCGCTTGTTGGTCCATGTAGGGGATGGGGGCCTCTGGGTGGATGGTGCCTGCTGGGATGGCTTCCCGGCGGGCTGCTGCCGCAGCCTTGCGCAAGATATGGCGCTGCACCTGCAGCGGCCGATGACCCTGCCCCGGGCGAAGCGCCAACCATGCGCCGGGAGGAAAGCGCACACCTTCCGCCGCGAGATGACTCAGGTCAAACCGCTTCGGATGCTCGCGCCACATCCGCACATGCTCGGCACGCCAGACATCCTGGAACCGCGTCCCAGAGGCGAACCCCGAAGCCAGCTTTTTGAGGGCTGGGTTCTCCGGTTTTGGCAAGCTGCCAAGGAGCGCCTCCCAGAGCCCCTTGTACGCCGCATCTGCGGCCTTGATCTGGGCCGTCAGATCCGGACCGTTCAGGAGGCGACGGTCCATGTACGCCGGCCGGGGGTCCGCGCCGTTACGGCCGGTCTCGAAGCCGCACACAATCCGCTCGGCGGGTCCCTTCTTGTCGAAGTCCTCCGCAGTCAGGGGATCAGGGAGAGTCTTTGGGGTGACGACAGGCTTCGGCTTCTCCTCTGCAGTCCCTTTCCCCTTCCGCTGGCGCTTCTTGGGGACTGCGCTTTCAGCAGCCTCCGTCAGGGGGCGCTTGGCGGTCCTGCTGTCCTCCACCCTGGCACGCTTGGCCTGAGGAGTGCCCAAGTCAGAGTCGGACAGCACCTCCTCGCGCTCAGACTTCAGCGGAGAGGGGGCGTAGGCGAGAGTGCCTTCCTTCACCAACGCATGGATCGTTTTATCGACCACATACTGCACGGACGCTTCCGACATGCCCGACAGAGGGAGGGCGTCAGTTGTTGTTGCAACGGAACCGGGGGATGCGGCTGCTGGGACTGAGGGTGGGGTCGCAACCACGTCGGAGTCGTTGGAGCCGTCGCCCCTGCCACCAGGACGGGTGTGCTTGTCGTAGCAAGCCCTCGCCTGGGTATTCGCCTCTTTGGGGTTGCAGAAGTACTGGCTGACAAGCCTGTCAGCCGTGTCAGCCCTGCTGCGGTTGCAGCGCTCGAACACATAGTCCGCCAACGGCAATCCGTCGTTTTTCAACGGAGGGAATGCGAGGGGGGTGACCGTGCCGTGCGTCTTCTTGCCCAAAGCGGTGTTGAAGTCCGACAGCTTGTGCCTGAGCCTGGAGTGGTAGTCGCCCTTGCTATTGCCGCAGAAGACATGCTCCTGGGTCCAGAGGAACGGCTTCCTCATGAGGATTTTTGCCAACCGGGAGTAGCCGGAGGAGCCGCCAACCACATCCTTATAGGCCTGAAACAGCCCCTTCAGAAAAGACACTTTGTCGGTGGCCCACCCCGTGGCCGCTCGTTGCGTCGCAGATCCGGGGGATGTGGTAACACCGGGCGTTGTAGCAGCAGCTGCAGCAGGGGCGCAGGGGGCGACCCCAGGCGGAGATGGCGGAGCTGCAGATGCAGGTGCGGTCGGAGGCGGCCTCGGTGTGGAGTCTCCGGGCGTTGAAGCATCAGCTACGGCGGTGGGGGGTGCGGGAACCCCAGGTGGTGGCGGCGGAGATGCAGGTGCGGCTGGAGGCGGCCTCGGTGTGGAGTCTCCGGGCGTTGAAGCATCAGCTACGGCGGTGGGGGGTGCGGGAACCCCAGGTGGTGGTGGCGGTGGTGCAGGTGCGGCTGGAGGCGGCCTCGGTGTGGAGTCTCCGGGCGTTGAAGCATCAGCTACGGCGGTGGGGGGTGCGGGAACCCCAGGTGGTGGTGGCGGTGGTGCAGGTGCGGCTGGAGGCGGCCTCGGTGCGGGCGGGAGGGGTGTTGCAGTTCCGGCCGATGAAGGTGAAGGGGGGAGCTGTTCCTCAAACAGGAAGAGGTACGGGGTTTTGTCCCTCTTCAACCTGGCGCAGGTCTTCGTCATGCTGG
Source organism: Rhynchopus euleeides (assembly GCA_963210315.1). Lineage (NCBI taxonomy): Eukaryota > Euglenozoa > Diplonemea > Diplonemida > Diplonemidae > Rhynchopus > Rhynchopus euleeides. The sequence continues at coordinate 2,558,102 of OY723239.1, read as the reverse complement.
CAATCTTGACGACCTGGTTGTCGTTGTACCAACGCCAGGTATCACCGTACCGACAGTAGGCGGTGTAGTGCCCAGATTGGGCACTCTTCCCGTCGTGGACCACGACGCTGCGGAGAGAGTACGCCCTACCCGCAACATCCAGCTCCAGGGGGACATCCGTGCGGGTGAAAATCTTCCGCGCGGTGTGGCCGTCGTGGCGGAAGCGCACCAACTGCACCATCAGGACACGCGGGATGAGGACAGGCTCTTGACTCATGATGGCGCGCTTCGCACCAGGGCACCGGGCATCGCACTCGTAATCCATCTCCTCGGATGCCCACATCGACCCGAGGAGGAGCTGCTCGAAGCTCAGGGCATCAGGTCTCTCCGGAATCGACACCGGGTACAGCAGGAAATGCTGCGGCGTCACCGACTCCGCCTTGCACTGCAGGCACCGAACCACCGTCTTCTGGTGCACGAGGAGGTCGTCGTAGTCCCGAAGCGGGGCCAGCAGGGCCAGCCTCAGAAAGTCGTCGGGATCCTCCTGACTCGCCCCACTCTGGAACTGTGCTGGCGACAAGGTCAGCAGAGCAGTGGGCCGCACCAGGGTCCTCTTGCCATCACACGCTTTCTCGAGCAGGCTGACCAGAGACTGCATATGATCCGACTCCTGAAGGAGGCATGCCTGCTGGACACTGAGAGCATTGAGGTTGGCAATTCCCGACTCATCGACACTATCCTGCAAAGACCGTGCATTCGCGAGGAAGACTGCGCGGACAAGTGGGCTGGCAAACAAGTACTGCAGGGTCGCAGCCGCGTAGCATGACGCCCCAATGTTGTCAATGCCTCTGGGCACTCGCAAGTCGGGAGTAGTGGGGGTGGAAGGCTGAGGAGTCGGGGCAGCAGAAGAAGAGGGAGGAGCAGGGTTTGTAAACAGCGGGGGGAGGGGGTCATCGGTCGGAGGTGCAGGCATAGGGTCCGCAGCAGCAGAGGAGGTGGGGGAGTCAGGCGCAGGGGGAGGACTCGGCAAGCCGGTCTCGGGTGGCAGGGGGGAGACGTCGGGCACATCAGGTGACGTCGGCGATGAGGGGGCAGCAGCCGTCGTGGGGGCAGCAGTGCTGGGGAAGCAGGGGCATCGCTTCTGACCGACGTGCACGCAGTACTCCGTGGTCTTGCGCCTCCCCTTGCGCTGCACCTCTTTCGTAGAGGGAAGGTGTGCGGTGGCCACTTGCTCTACACACAAAACCGCCCCCCTCTGCAGCTTCACGCCGTCGTCGCGAAAGAAGCGGGAAAGCGTGGATACCACTTGCTGCTTAGTGATATCAACCCCATCGCGCTCTAGCAAGCCGAAGAGGGTGGCGGGGAGCTCGGAGCACTTGCCCCAAATCGTCAGCCCCTGCAAAGCAGATACGACGAGTGCCCGAAGGTCCGACATATCATCGAAACCCTGCATAGGTGATGAGTGACCGTGGGCGCAGGAAATCAAACCGGCAACCAGCGCAGAGAACAAGGTCGGAGCGGGAAGGGGGGCAGACTACCGCGACACCAGGGATTCACTCAGTCGATGCGTGCGCGGCGACAGAACCTGACGGATGTCACAGCTCACTTGACGCTACCCAGAACAGAAGTGTCGCACGGGAGTGCCGGCACTGCCAACTCTCACTTTTACGATAACAGGGCATCGGCGATGCAAACTCTAGCACTCCCTGGTCTGGCACAGGAAGCGAGAAGCAGTGCCGTCCAGGTGAAGTGGAAGTGACGAGTGGCCACACACACGCGAAGACCGGATTACCTGCATACTTCGATGATGTCCTGCCTCATACCCGCCATGCCCGCAATGCACTTCCGGATCACATGGTTGTGGATTTTTAGCGCCTTCCGCATTCCCTCGAAAGACTCCTCCAAGCAGAGGGTCGAGGCCTGCACGTCTGTGACCACGAGTGTCGTGATCTTCGTCTCTGTGGAGTAGTCATCGAAGAGCAGCGCCTGCTGGCTGTCTTCGTTCAGCATCATACGACTACTCGGCCGGCGATGGGCCGATCTCGGCAGTGCTGGGCCGGCTACGGGCCGATCTCGCCCGTACTGGGCCGGCTATGGGCCGATCTCGGCAGTACTGGGCCGGCTATGGGCCGATCTCGCCCGTACTGGGCCGGCTATGGGCCGATCTCGGCAGTGCTGGGCCGGGTATGGGCCGATCTCGCCCGTACTGGGCCGGACATGGGCCGATCTCGGCAGTGCTGGGCCGGCTATGGGCCGATCTCGGCAGTGCTGGGCCGGACATGGGCCGATCTCGCCCGTACTGGGCCGGCTATGGGCCGATCTCGGCAGTGCTGGGCCGGCTATGGGCCGATCTCGCCCGTACTGGGCCGGACATGGGCCGACCTCGGCAGTGCTGGGCCGGCTATGGGCCGATCTCGCCCGTACTGGGCCGGCTACGGGCCGATCTCGGCAGTACTGGGCCGGCTATGGGCCGATCTCGGCAGTGCTGGGCCGGCTATGGGCCGATCTCGCCCGTACTGGGCCGGACATGGGCCGATCTCGGCAGTGCTGGGCCGGGTATGGGCCGATCTCGCCCGTACTGGGCCGGACATGGGCCGATCTCGGCAGTGCTGGGCCGGCTATGGGCCGATCTCGGCAGTGCTGGGCCGGACATGGGCCGATCTCGCCCGTACTGGGCCGGCTATGGGCCGATCTCGGCAGTGCTGGGCCGGACATGGGCCGATCTCGGCAGTGCTGGGCCGGCTATGGGCCGATCTCGGCAGTGCTGGGCCGGCTATGGGCCGATCTCGCCCGTACTGGGCCGGCTATGGGCCGATCTCGGCAGTGCTGGGCCGGACATGGGCCGATCTCGCCCGTACTGGGCCGGCTATGGGCCGATCTCGGCAGTGCTGGGCCGGCTATGGGCCGATCTCGGCAGTGCTGGGCCGGACATGGGCCGATCTCGCACGTACTGGGCCGGCTATGGGCCGATCTCGGCAGTGCTGGGCCGGCTATGGGCCGATCTCGGCAGTGCTGGGCCGGCTATGGGCCGATCTCGCCCGTACTGGGCCGGCTACGGGCCGATCTCGGCAGTGCTGGGCCGGCTACGGGCCGATCTCGGCAGTACTGGGCCGGCTATGGGCCGATCTCGGCAGTGCTGGGCCGGCTATGGGCCGATCTCGCCCGTACTGGGCCGGACATGGGCCGATCTCGGCAGTGCTGGGCCGGCTATGGGCCGATCTCGCCCGTACTGGGCCGGACATGGGCCGATCTCGGCAGTGCTGGGCCGGCTATGGGCCGATCTCGGCAGTGCTGGGCCGGACATGGGCCGATCTCGCCCGTACTGGGCCGGCTATGGGCCGATCTCGGCAGTGCTGGGCCGGCTATGGGCCGATCTCGGCAGTGCTGGGCCGGACATGGGCCGATCTCGCACGTACTGGGCCGGCTATGGGCCGATCTCGGCAGTGCTGGGCCGGCTATGGGCCGATCTCGGCAGTGCTGGGCCGGCTATGGGCCGATCTCGCCCGTACTGGGCCGGACATGGGCCGACCTCGGCAGTGCTGGGCCGGCTATGGGCCGATCTCGCCCGTACTGGGCCGGCTATGGGCCGATCTCGCCCGTACTGGGCCGGCTACGGGCCGATCTCGGCAGTGCTGGGCCGGCTACGGGCCGATCTCGGCAGTACTGGGCCGGCTATGGGCCGATCTCGGCAGTGCTGGGCCGGCTATGGGCCGATCTCGCCCGTACTGGGCCGGACATGGGCCGATCTCGGCAGTGCTGGGCCGGCTATGGGCCGATCTCGCCCGTACTGGGCCGGACATGGGCCGATCTCGGCAGTGCTGGGGCGGCTATGGGCCGATCTCGGCAGTGCTGGGCCGGACATGGGCCGATCTCGGCAGTGCTGGGGCGGCTATGGGCCGATCTCGCCCGTAGTGGGCCGGCTATGGGCCGATCTCGGCAGTGCTGGGCCGGCTATGGGCAGATCTCGCCCGTACTGGGCCGGACATGGGCCGATCTCGGCAGTGCTGGGCCAGCCCAGGGAGTGATGTCCAGACCCTGGGACGACCCAGGCTGTGGGTGGTGCATTTTGGTGCATTTTCCGTCGGTTTAGGTGAAAATTGTCGAATTTTGTCGAAATTTGACGACAGGTGACGAACAGCGAGAATCCCCGAAAAACCGGTTTTTAATTCATTTTTGGGGGGGGGTCTTCGCTGACGAAGTTTTTGTCGAAGACCCCTGTCGTCGTCGTCAGAACACTGCCGTCTTCGGTGAAAAACCCCCTGAAACAGCCGTTTTCCTAATTATGTGACGAACGACGAAGTTTGTCGAAGTTTGTCGACCAGCGAAGACCCCCTTACACTCAGAGGTTAAGACCTTCATTCAATCTTAAGCAATAGTACGTTGACCCCTGCGTCTTAATTAAGGTCTTAGAATAAGAGGTTAAATGCAGGAACCTCTGAATAAGGTCTGAATATATCCATGATTTTCTGGACCAAAAATCAAACTATTGAGGTCCTGGCCGGACATGTCCGGGGGGGGGGGGTCAAAATTGGACCCGGACATCCGGACACCCGGATTTCCGGGTCCGGGCATGTCCGCCCTGTCCGCCCTGAAACCGCCTAAGGGGCCGGGGGAAATCCAGGAAATTCGGGAAATCCAGGAATATGAAGAATCCTCCAAGGGGGCCCTCGCTACCAGTCACTACTCGTCACTGCTCGTCAGCCAGTGAGGGGAAGTGCGCCGTGGCTCACTTTTTCTCACTCAGTCACACTTGGTAGCGAAGGCCCCCCAAGAGAGATACTAAAAATACTTCTTGACAGGACTGGACAGGTCGAGGTCATTCTATTTGCGATGTCAGCATCCAGTGGACTCGAAAAGGCCCCCATGTCGAGTGGTTTGGAGGGATGGACCGCTCGGTTGCGGAAACCACTCGACTGGGATAACGACCCTGTTGAGGTTGGACATTCCTCTTCTGGCCTCTCTGCCTGCGATCCGCAAGCTCATCCGCTTTGGGCAACTCGCAGCAAACCTGGCGATAGGGGACAGATAGGAGTAACCTGAGTGAGGTTGAAGGATGCTGACACCCGCCTGACCCAAAGACTGCCTGTTCACAGCGCTGGAGTGTTGCACATGTGGCACATCATCCACACACCTCTAGGAAACTCCCATGATGCAGGAAAATAACTTTTAAACCCCCCCCCCCCCCGCATAATATTAAATATAGAATATTTAATGGGGGCCCTCGCTACCAGTCAAAGCTCGTCACAGCTCGTCAGTCAGTGAGGGGAAGTGGGCTGGAACTCACTTTTTCTCACTCAGTCACATCTGGTAGCGAGGGCCCCCAATATTATGCGTATATTTAATATTACCTGGGACCCCCCGTGTTTAAGTCCCCCCCCTGGAGGCGATTTTCGGCCGGGGGGGACTTAAACACGGGGGGGGCGGACCTAAACACAGGGGGGGCTTAAACACGGGGGTGGCACAGTGGAGACCAAGAAGACCTCTTCCTCTGCTGTCGTAGGGGGGTAATTCCGGTCCGGATGGACTTTTGGCACCCCACTTTTCGACTCAGACAGCACCTGGAGGGCCTAGGGGCCACCTGATGACCCTCCAGACCAGCCCACCCCCGTGTTTAGGTCCCCCTGTGTTTAAGTCCCCCCCCTGCCAGACCCCCAGGGGGGGACTTAAACACGGGGGTAAGGGGGGGGGACTTATACACGGGGGGTCCCAGGTATGAGTTATATTTACTGGGGGGGGGCAAATACAAGCATATGGGGGTCTTCGCTCCGGGTCAATTTGGGTCAACTTGGGTCAATTTGGGTCACCCTGGGGTTTTTCACCTTAGGAAAATGGGGGGCTTCGCTCCGGGTCAATCTGGGTCAGCTTGGGTCAGTGACCCGGAGCGAAGCCCCCCCCCCTTAGGTGACCAAAAATAGGTGAAAATTTTTGCCTATTTTCCCTTGTGTCAAACTTGGAGTCTGACCCAAAAATCGGAATCTGTGACCCATGGTTTATATGGGCAAACCTGAAAATTTCCGACTTTTTCCTCAATTTTTCCCACTTCCTGGCCATACCTTTCCCGACCCAAAATCAAACAAATGCAGCGGAAAATGGCCAAAAATAGGCCAAAAAACCCCAAATTTTTTCCTATGGGAACGAACATGGGGGTCTTCGCTCCGGGTCAATTTGGGTCAACTTGGGTCAATTTGGGTCACCCTGGGGTTTTTCACCTTAGGAAAATGGGGGGCTTCGCTCCGGGTCAATCTGGGTCAGCTTGGGTCAGTGACCCGGAGCGAAGCCCCCCCCCTTAGGTGACCAAAAATAGGTGAAAATTTTTGCCTATTTTCCCTTGTGTCAAACTTGGAGTCTGACCCAAAAATCGGAATCTGTGACCCATGGTTTATATGGGCAAACCTGAAAATTTCCGACTTTTTCCTCAATTTTTCCCACTTCCTGGCCATACCTTTCCCGACCCAAAATCAAACAAATGCAGCGGAAAATGGCCAAAAATAGGCCAAAAAACCCCAATTTTTTTTCCGGGGGGCTTCGCCCCCCGGACCCCCCTTGCGTGGGGGGCTTCGCCCCCCACGCCACACGCACCTCCCGGCCGGTGGCCGGTTCGGTCGTCGTCGGCTGCGCCCAAAGGGCGTGCGGTAGCCGACGCCCTTTTGTGCTCGCCTCCTCCTCCCACACTTCAGTATGTCGTTTCATGTGAGTCCGTGTTCCTGCTTTGTTCTTCTGTCGACTGGGACGGGCCAGTCCTCGTGGGTTGCCGGCCGGTGTGTCCTCCCCCGGGACCCCCTCCTCCTCCCGCCACTTGCATCTGGTTCAACTTCAGTGAGAGCTGAGCGGGAGCCATACTTGCTCTCTTGGACCATTTGTCCGCAGTCCTGCATCATGAAGAGTTAGGTAATGCCCAGTCGCAGCCATCCCCCGACCCAGGTGTTCTGCCGTGGGCCAGGTCACCATCTGTAGGTCACCCCGTCACACACCAGTGGGCAGGCCCTGTCAACGATATCGATGTGACTGCTCTTGCCGCAGGGCAACGGATGTGGGCCTGCATTGCATCCTGTTGCCGCTCAGTTCTGTTCCCACCGGAGCTTCTTGTTGCGCCGCAGGTCGAACAGCCTTTCGTGTGGTCGGCGCTGATCTTGTATAGAACGTAGGCAGTAGGCTGCTGTGGGTGACCTGCAGGTTACCCGTCCCTTTCGTGCAGGCAGCGCGAGAGGTGCGATGTTTATGTGTGGGAGCACGGCAGCTGCCCCACACTCCATTCTGCTCTCTTGTCTGCTGTTTATGTTGAACAAGGTCTGGCTGCCAGTGATCTCGCTGGGGGTCGGGCAAACCAAAAAAGAAGTCGGGCACAGGGTGGCCGAGCTCGCGAGAAAAAAAGTGCAGCCCAACCCCGCCCCGACTTCCCGTGGTATGATGCAAACAGGATCGAATGCACGGCCACAGAACATTTTCACCCAATTCGAGAGGCACCGGATGTTGCTGCCTTTGGTCGTCCTGCTCGATCAAAAATCAGGAATCCAGCCCCCCAGCCGCCGCCACGGTAGTGAACATCCTGAAAGTCTTCGAAGGCTAGTCCCCACACCGGTTGGTGCTGTTGCACATTCCAGGCGGGGATGGTCCTTCGCTTGGGGCATGATGAGGTGCGCTTCGATGAACACCATCAAGCCCCCAGCATGCCGTTGGGTTTTCATACGCTGCGGCGCATGAAAACTCGGCCACAAGGCCGAACCCAAAGCCCCAAAATCTGACCCGGGAGGTAGGGCCGAGGGTAGGGCCATGCCACCCCTGGCGGCCCACCCTCCCAAACAATTACAGAAAAAGGGAGGTGGGGCCGCGGCCCCCTGCCAGCCCTGGCACGGGATCACTGCTGGCGGGTAGTTCAGGCTCGTGGCCCTCCTCGTTCCGATAGCCCCTCGGACATCCAAATGATTCACGTGCAGCAGCCCATGCGCAGAGAACGGTGTGCCGTCTTGTACAGCAACTGTTGGACAACTGTTGAAATCGTTTTTCACCAAAAAAAATTACTCTGCGGGCCAAGTCGAAGATTTTTCTGGGGACTTTTGGTGTCCCCAATTTTTCAATTTTCGAAAAATAAGCTCACTTTGCTAAACTGGACCCAACTCCCCACACTCTTTTTTTCCGACTTTTTCACGGGTTTTTTCCGGTTTTTTTGGTTTTTTTTGGCGGATGGAGCGAAGACCCCCTATATGCTTGTATTAAGCGTGCCAGCTCGCATAATGCGGGGCTTTCTGGAAAAATTATAAATGGCTATACTGCGAATACAAGCATACTAAAACCCCAATTTTTGTTGACCAGGCTAATACAAGCATACATGCTTGTATTAGCCTGGTAGAAAAAATTGATATTTTGTGGTGGAAACCCCCCAAAAACCCCAAAAATACCCAATATTTTCTACCAGGCTAATAGAAGCATATATGCTTCTATTAGCCTGAAAATTTTATTTAAATCCGGATTTTCATAATATGCTTGTATTCGCATGTATGCTTGTATTAGCATGTATGCTTGTATTTGCCCCCCCCCAGTAATATTATGAGTTTTGGGGGCCTATATTTAATATTATGAGTTCTGGGCGTTTTGCTATCAGGACTCACTTGCAAAAAACCGCTGGCGAACAACGGGTGCTGAAAATAGGATTTTTTCAGTCACCTACGTCATGTACAGACACTGTGCGTCCCCGGAGATGACCTCTTTTGGCCTACTAGCCGAAAAAAACGCCCAAAAAACGCCCAAAAACGCCCTATTTAATATTACGAGTTATTTAATATTATGCGTTATATTTAATATTATGCGTCATATTTACTGGGGGGGGGCAAATACAAGAGTATATGCAAATACAAGGGTATATGCTAATACAAGAGTACTCCAGAAATCGCGATTTTAAAAAGTTCACCGAGCAAATACAAGAGTATACTCTTGTATTTGCATACTAGACTTTTGAAGAACTTTTGTGGGGTTTTCATCATATTTTGTACTTCCAATGACCTCCCCCAGGCCAGTGGGCCTCCTGTCTGGAGTCGTCACGGTCGGGTGGGAGTCGCCTCGGGGTGGGAAAGGCCAAGAGGACGCTCGTATTGTCTCTTCGGCGCCGCTGCCTCCATGAGGGCCCACCCGGAGGCCACATTTCTAGTATGCAAATACAAGAGTATATACTCTTGTATTTGCATACTAGACAACTTTTCAGCTAAAAAACAATTTTTTGAAAACCCTGAATTACGTAAGCTGGCACGGTGAATAGAAGAGTATACCCTTGTATTTGCCCCCCCCCAGTAATATTATGCGCTATTTAATATTACGCGTTATTTAACATTACAGTTGTCCAACAAACATTGGTGGGGTAAAAATGTTGGTGGGGTAAAAACGTTGGTGGGGTAAAAACTAAGGTGGATTTCAGGATTTCTCAGAGCTAAGGTGGGTTATTACCCCACCAATGTTTTTAACCCACCGATGTTTTTAACCCACGGCAGCAGAACACAATGGAGATTTTTTCAGAAATGTGGTGGGTGGGGTGAGTGCCTCATCCGTCGCACGGTGCCTACGCGATCACATGTGTGGTTGGGGGCGTGGGCTGGTTGGGAGGCGGGGCGTGTGGGAGGGGGCGGGGGGTTGGGGACGGCTATCTTGCAAAGCGCAGCTCTCTCATCAGCATCAGCAGAACAGCAGGTACCGACACAGGGTACGGAATGCAATGGCGTATACACTTCTGGTTACTGGTGTCGGTACCTGCTGTTCTGCTGATGCTGATGAGAGAGCTGCGCTTTGCAAGATAGCCGTCCCCAACCCCCCGCCCCCTCCCACACGCCCCACCTCCCAACCAGCCCACGCCCCCAACCACACATGTGATCGCGTAGGCACCGTGCGACGGATGAGGCACTCACCCCACCCACCACATTTCTGAAAAAATCTCCATTGTGTTCTGCTGCCGTGGGGTAAAAACATTGGTGGGGTAGCAACATTGGTGGGTTAAAAACATTGGTGGGGTAAAAACTAAGGTGGATTTTAGGATTTTTTGGAGCTAAGGTGGGTTTTTACCCCACCAATGTTTGTTGGATGACTGTATACAGGGGGGGGGGGTTTAAAACAAAACAGAAGTTTTGAGACGAAAAAACTTTCGAACAGAGAATTTTAAAACTTTTGTTCGTTCGAAACTTTTCTGCGGCACTGTATTTTTCGACTTCCTGAGGCCAAAAACCGGTGTTCCTGGGCCCAGATGTGACATCTGGATGACATAATAAAAATCCAGAGTGCCTTAGAGGCGCGCGGGACATTTTTTTGGGGATCGTGGCTGGGGACCCCCTATTTTGGGGGATTTCCCGTAGGTGGAAAATGTCGATTTTCCAATTTTAAATCACACTGGGGGCACCTGCGGGGCCATATTTTGCATTTTCAGACAGGGGACCGATACCCTACAAACCCGATTTTCGGGTTTTTTGACCATTTTTTGCCTTGTGCGAAAACGTGATATTTTTTGGACAAAATTCCAGGCACAGGGTTCAAAAAAATCCCTAGATTACGGTATTTGGGGGGGGGGGGGGGGGGGGTTTATGGACGCACCCATATACATCCGCCATCTCTGACATGAACAGAAGAGAGCTCGGCACACGGGAAAGAAGCGGAGCCGCCGGCAGGACCCTACACTTCAGCACATGCCTGCAAAGCCGACAAACCCATCTGGCTGCGTGATGCTGTCCTGCAAAGGACTGCGGCACCGCCACCGATCTCGACGGAGAAGAAAACTGATGCGGCCTCCACATCCCCCACACACCTCCTGGCCACCCCAGCACGAACGGGCGCACGAGCACGGAAGTGCCTCGCACCCCATTCACCCGCCAAACCAAACCATATTTTTGAAAAGCGCCGGATGCCAAGTGCGAACCCTTCTGCCCCACACAGCCCCTCCCTTTCAGAACCGCTGTGGTAGCCTTCGCTTGAAAACACCCTGCTCTCACAGGTAGAATGCGCGGTTCTTCTTGCGCTGCGAACCGTGGCCCTGCCGTGCCGCCGGGTCGACGAAGGGGAACGTCCCCAGCACGCGGCACGACTGCGGGTCCTCCACCCCCAGCCCCGACGTCACGACATCCCCTGTCGTCGTGCTGCGCAGAAACCTCTCCAGCTCCGCCACGATCACCCCCCGCCCCAGCGACAGCCAGTCACGCTGCCCGTAGCGCCGCCGCGGCGGCGGCTCTCCAGCAGAGCTACACTCTCTCTCTTCCGCACCGCCGCCACCGCCACCGCCGCCCTGCCTCCTTGCGACCGCCCCCCCCTCGCCCAGATCACCATCCTCTTCGGCGAAGGAGACACTGCAACTGCCACCGGCATAGGCCCAGGAATCCCCACCCGGCTCCACCCCGCCCCCTTTGCTGAGGGAGGCGGATTCAGCCAGCCCGGCACCGCCTGCGGTGCACCCTGCGAAGCGGCTGCCGCGGGCGGGCGGCGCCCGCCCAGCCGCGCCGGATGGCTTCCACAGGGCAGACGCAGCGGCAGCGGCGGTGCCGTGGGCGGAGGGGTGCTGGCCCCCGCTCGCGCCGTGGATCGACCGCCCCCTCTCTGCGGTGGCGGCGGCGCGTTTGATGCGGAAAGCTGCCCCCACACCGCCCCCCGTGGCAGCGGGGTGGGCTGCGCCGGTGTGTGCAGCAGGGTCGCCCCCCCCGCCCCTCAGCTCCGCCCCACGGTGCCCCACGAGATTCGCAAGCTTCAGCTTCGTCCGCAGCGCGCCTGCCGGGGAATGGGGCCCTTCGGGCCCACCGCCCCTGGGGCTGCCGCCTCCGCCGCCACCAACACCCCTGGCCCAACGCCGCGCCCCGCTGGGGAGAGCCGCGTTGTGCTGGCAGGCAACCCCTGCATCGGGGAATGGGTTTAAACCATCGCGCTGCTCCGCATCCCCCGGGGAGGCCTCGCCGAAGAGGCAGGAGGCGATCATCTGCTCATAGCTCCCGAAGGGGCCGTCGCCGGAGGGGTCATCACCCTCGCCACCCCCCTCCCCGAAGAAGCTCCGAAAAGCCGGGTAGGCCACGCCCAGCTCCTCATCCTCATCAAAGTAGATCGAGAAGGGGATCTCGTTTCCACCGCCACCCCCAGGGCCACCCCCCTCCTCCTCCGCCGGCGGCGGCGGCTGCGCCGCCGCCGCCCCCGCCGCGGCGGCGGTGGGCTTGCCGCTGTGGGCAGCACCACCACCGCCGCCCGCTCCGGCCTGCCTCGCCCCGCCGCCCCGCCCAGCCGTGCCCCTGGGGGTGACACCGCCGCCACCACCCGCCACGGTGGTGTGCGGGGAGACGGGGCGCTTGCCGCCCCTCGGGGTGACGGCAGGCTGCTGCGACGTGGTGGAGATGGCGGTGGGGGCACCCCCGACCCCACCTCCACCGGGGGGTGGCGGGGCGGAGGGTGGCGAGGTGGCTGCGGCTGTCGTCTGCGGCTGCTGCTGCTGCTGCGGTGGGGGTGGCGACACCTCCTCCTCCTCTTCCTCTTCATCTTCTTCGTCGTCGTCCGCCCCCTCGGCGGGTGGGTGTGTGGCGTCGTCGCCGGAGAGGAGGACGGGGCTGCCAGGCGGTTTCTTTGGGGAGGCAGGGTCGACAAACATGCCGTCAGGCACGGACAGCTGGAACTCGCTGCAGAGGGAGCGGACCTGGTTGAGGTCGATGCGGCGGCGGGGGCGGCGGCGGCGGCGGCGGGTCGGGTTGGCTGCCCCGGTGCTGAGGGCGGCAAAGGCGGATTCCACAACAGACTCCTCGGTTCCGGGGCGGAGGGAGCGCGCCTTGAGGATGGACAGCGCCGAGGTGAGCTGGGCACAGCTCAGAGACTCCTGCATCGCCGGAAACCCCGGGGCGCGCGGCGGCGGCGGCGGGGGCGGCGCCGCCGCCGCCCCCGCGGCACCTCCACCCCCCGCCCCGATGCACCACCGGATCACCTCCTGGATCTCCCCAACAGGCATGAGCGGGTCCACCTTCTGCAGGATGGCCAACGCCTCCGAGTCATTGACAAACCTGTTTGGGAGGCACTGCGCTGCACACCACTCACGCTCCGCCTTTGTGAGAGGGGCATGCGTCCGCTTCGGGAAGAGGTTGTAAACAGGCTTCGCGCCGCTGCACGACACCCCGCAGGGGGAGCAGGAGTTCATGTTGAGGGAAGGCGGTGCAGGGGGCTGCGACGTCGTGCCCGGCACGGACATGACGGAAACCCCAGAGGAGGCGTCAGCTCCGAGGAGGGCAGAGGCAGCTGTGTCCGTCACGGCAGACGGGGGCAGGGGGCGGCGCTGCGCCCCTGCCTGCGACGCGGCGGCGCGAAGCGCTGCAACCCCGGAGTTGGCGTGGATGGGGGCTCGGCCCCCTCCCAACAGAGGGGACCCCTGTCGCCCGCCACCCAGGCACTGCACGATCCCGGCGAGGTGGGTTCGCGTGCCGTGGGGTGGCGTGGTGGTGGTGGCGGCGGCAGCGGCAGCAGGATGGTGGTGACTTCCATCATGCCCGGTGCGCGGGGTGATGGGAGGTGGGGGCATGGTGGTGGTGGTGGGGGTGGGGGTGAGGGGGTGAGGGGGGTGGGGTGGGGGTGTGTGTGTCCGGTTCCTCTCCACCCCTCTACCCCTCACCGGCCCGCTCTGTGTTTAGTAGGGTTGTGTCAGGGGGGTGTGTTGGTGAGTTTTTACGCACGCTTGTGAGCAGGAAATATGTCACTTCACCACAGCCTAACGTGCTCCGCACACCACTAGGCTCCCCCATCACAGGGGTTGAGGTTTTGTGTGTGGGAGGTACAGCAGTCAGAAGAGGGGCGCCAAGGAGGCAGGCATCAGGAGGTACTACAGCGGCTCGCACCGCGCAACAGGCATCAGGGGCGTCAAGGAGGCAGGCACCAGGAGGTGCTACAGCGGCTCGCACCGCGCAACAGACATCAGGGGCGTCAAGGAGGCAGGCGTCAGCAGGTACTACAGCGGCTCGCACCGCGCAACAGACATCAGGGGCGTCAAGGGGGCAGGCATCAGGAGGTACTACAGCGGCTCGCACCGCGCAACAGACACCAAGGAGGTATAACAAGGACAGCGAGAATGGCAAGCTTCGACGCCGCCACGGCTGACTGGGACCGTATCCCGATTCCCCCGTTGGCGAAGACCGCAGCCGTCGCACCCCCGGGGGCTGCGTCTTCCCCACCTGCGACACCACCCACGGCGGCGCCACAGCCCATTCGTGCCACACGTGCGGGCGTACGACGGTGCCGTCATGCCTGAGGAAGCGCATCCCGACGGCGGCGGCGAACGAGTGGCTGGAGATGTGGGGGAAGTCGGGTGGACTTGCCCCGTGTGCACGTGGGAGGCCCCCGAGAGGGAGAGGGACGAAGCAGACGCCGAGATGTGGGACGGAGAGGAGTACGACGAGGAGTCCTCCAGCGAGAGGGTACCGGCGCCACCACCCAAGGAGGACACGAACGCCGCGACTCTGGCCACCATCCTGCAGGAGATCCGGGAGCTCAGGAGCGAAGTGACAGGCCTGAGGGGGACGGTGGCGGAGCAGAAGAAGGAGATAGCTGAGCTCAAACTCAGCCAGAAGAAGGCCGACCAGGACCTCCCCGCGGGTTTCACGGCGCACGTCGTCTCGACTTGGGGAGACGCGCTGACAACGGCGAGCGGGCAGCGCCTTGTGAAGGGGGAGGTGACGCGGGTGTTCTGCAAGGCGGAGCTGGAGAGCGGGCCAGACGCCCCCGATTGGCACCACGAGATGGCGTCGCGTTTCGAGCGGGTGTAAGAAATGTTCGGCCTAATCAAGCAGACAAACGATGTTGCCCCCTTCGTGACACCACTCCACAAAGTCATCGTCGAGATGAACAGCTACGCACTGCTGCGAGGCCGCGTGGGGGCGCGCCACTACCAGGGGAAGGCGAAGGCCCTATCACCCTCCGACGACACAGCCCTCCACAGGAGGTTCATCGAAGAGGGCAGAGCCAAGCAAGAGGCAGTGTGGGAAAAAGCGGAGGCGAAAGCCGAAGAGGGACGCGCGTCGAAGGGACTCGGGAAGCGGAACTGACCGGACAGGGGGGGACACTATGGCCTGCTGTACCAGAAGGCCGTGCCGACTCCCCCCGACCGGTCGGGGGCGGCCGCTGAAGGAGGGCACCCGTCTCACACCCCAGAAGTGCAAGGAGATCCGCGACTCTTTCCAAAAGACCCTGACACACGCCCTCGCCCCGACCTACTGGAAGACACTACGCAGAGCATACGACCAGTACACACAGTTCCGCAGACAGTGGGCAGACACAGCGAGGAGAATGCCGCCACACGACGAGTGCGCGATGCTATGGGCGACCAGCCAACGTTTGGGGGCCTGTCGACGACCTCGACCCTGCAGTACCTGAACAACATCGCAGGGGCCCTCAGGAGATTCGAGGGCTACCCGCTCGACAGTGTCCAGGTCCTCAGCGATTACCGCCGCGCGCTCAAGCGGCAGGGAGCGCTGAAGCCGAAGCGTCAGGCACAACCCGCGACCCCACAGGACATTGTGTGGAAGCGTCAACGCATCACAAACAATACGAGTAAAGAGCGGCTGTACTGGAGTGACATTTTTTCGGCAGGTTGTGTTGAGGCGCATTTCGAGCGTTTTTTTCCCCCTTCAAGTTGAATCAACACATTTGTGTGTGCGGGGAGGGGAGGGGAGGGGAAGGGGGGGGGGTGGGATGAGGTAGCTTCCCGGCGATACGATCACGTTTTTTTTTCTTCTTCTCCTTCTTCTTCTTCTTTTCAATTCCTTGACCAGCAGTGCCCCGCACCCCACAACGTTTCTATTCACCCACAGCCTCATGAGTATTTGCCTCCCGATTATCGCCATGAAGAATACCTCAAACCCCTCCAAGATGGTCTCCCCAAAATCACCCACCCCCACACCCCTCACACCGTCTCTCCGTCATGCGCAGTAGTAAGGTGGCCACCACACAACCCACACACGCGCAACGTGAACACTGCGCCGCCAACACCACCTCTTGAGACGATATCTCCACATCCCACCACCCACTGACGCCTACCTCCTTCCCTCCCTTTTCCCAATCTCCTAGGCCTGCAACAACGTCAGAAACCCGGCACCGCACGCTAGTGAAGCGTGTTTGGATAGAGTAGCATTGGGCTCCTGCATGCATTTGCCGACAGAGTTGGACCAACCCGCGGAGGTGGGGAAGAAAATCAACGGAGCACAGGGTGGTAGCCTCCCCTCCCCTCCGCCCGGCTCTGACTCTGACTGCCAAAGGGGCAGTGGGTGGGTGGGGAGGGGAGTGCGGTGGGGCGGGGGAGGGGGGAGCAAGTCTGCAGTGTTGATCCCACGATTTGAAGGGGTTGTTGTGGGGGGGAGGAGGGGGTGCCGCGCCTGAAGGCCCAGGTTGTGTGTTTCATATCCACTCATCTGGGGGGGGCTTCGTGAGGGAGCGGGAAAACGGTGCGTATATTTTGGTGCACTTTCCCGCCGAAATTTTGCTGAAATCACCAACCCCGTCTGTCTGTGATGATGCGATCTGTCGGACACATCCAAAAAAAAACCCTCCCCCCCCACCCCACCCACGACACCCCCTTCCGATGATCAGGCAATATATCTGCAGCGCAGCAGCTCTTCGCTCGTAGTTTTGTGTTGTGGCTCGCCGACGCTTCCACATGCCAATCCGCTGCCCAACCACTGCTGCCATGCCCGCTCGAAGGTTGGCGGGTCAATGCAAGACCCCCTTCACCTATCGCACCCCTCGAATGATTCTCAGTCGTATGCCTATGTCCGCTGCGTCACACACGCTTCGCCAATCCGTTGCATCTGCCTGGATCTCTCTCTCTCTCTCCTCGCTCCCAATCACTTTGGCATGCCTGCCACCTGTAGATCCGAATGTCCATTTGGCCCAAGCTCTGATCTGACAGGTCCTTTGCATCTTTCAGGCGAAGCAAGGCTCCGCCCCCCATGGGGGCTCACCCGACGGTGACGGAGGCCAGAGGGGCCGTGATGGGGCCGGTGGTGGCTGTGAACACAGCCTCCTTCCAGCGCGCGTTGCCCTTCTCGTCGGTGTTGAGGGGCGCCAGAAGCGCGTCCTTCTTCTTCTTGTGGATCTCAGCCGGGTCGGTGACGGGGAAGCCGGGGAACGAGATCCGCTCGCCCAGCGGGGTGCCCGCGGGCACATCCAGCACCTTCACCTCCTTCTTCTCCGCGGTGGACGCGCACAGCACCATGCCGAAGGACTCCACGCCACGCACGGCTGCCGGCTTCAGGTTGCACAGCACCGCCACCAGCTTCCCCTTCAGGTCGTCCGCGGCGTAGAAGTTGCGCAGCCCGCTGACGATGGTGCGCGGCTCCTTCTCGCCCAGGTCGATCTTCTCCACGAAGAGCGCGTCGGCATCGGGGTGGGGCCCGATCTCCACGATCTTGCCCACGCGGATCTCGAGGTCCGATGCGTCCAGCTCCTGTAGCAGGGGGGGGTGGGCGGTGTGGGGCAGGAAGTGTGGAAGGACAGCAAGGTGCAGTGATGGAGAGGACGACCTGGCCATCTTTGGGGACTATGCGCCCCTGTTCACGGTCATCGGCACACGCCAGGCCAACTAGTACCCTTCTGGGGAGGCGCCGTATCTGGTCCTCCTTGACCTCAAGGGGTGGGTCAAGGATGCGCCGAATGAGGCGAAGGCGACTGGAGAAGCGGTCACCCGCTTCCGTCGACCATGTACAAGGTGTGGGGGATTGAATACCCCATCCTGCAGACAAGTCCGACGACCCTCAGCGTGCCGCACTGATGGAACTGAGGGAAGGACACCTCCCGTCTTCCTCTGCGACAATAACAGAGTATGCGATTGTATGGAGACGAAAAGCCGCGTTCAGCAGGCAGATCGATGCCATGAAGAAGGCATTTGCGACAAGGGTGAATGATCGGTCCGCTGCCAAGGTCGCCGTGAAGAAACAGGAGGCCGATGCCCTGAAGGCAGCCGAGGCTGAGGAATAAATAAAGGCCCCGCCCCCCGCGTGTTCTTGAGAGAGTGGGGCTGCGCTATTTAGTTGCATCTGCAAGGCCCACTCCATAGGGGGTGGGGAGCGGGGGTGGTGGGGCTGCGACATCAAGGGGGACACACCTTCTTGACCTCGGCCTTCTTCGCATCGCCCTTAGACTTCTCGGCCTTCTTCTTGGCGCGCTTCTCCTCCAGGCTCATCCCGCGCTCGTCCGCCGCAACCTTCTTGTCGTCCTTCTTCGCCGCCTTGGCGGCAGGCTCTGCCACCTTGCCTGCCAGGCGGTCCCGGCGCGCCCAGAACGAGAGGTGGTTGCGCTTGGCCTTCCCGTCAGGGATGTTGATCATCACTGCATCAGGTGGGGTGGTGGTGTGATAGTCGTGTCGAATAGTGGTGCGGAAGTGAGGAAATAGCGTGTGATATTTTTGTTAAGCACACTCGTGTGAGCGGAAAGCGACCCACCACAGCTGCAACCAAACGTGCTCTATACACTAACCCCACCCTTCATCAGGCTCAGGGCGTGATCAGTTCAGGGTTTTGTGTATAGAAGCGTCAAGACTCAACGCAACAAACAAAAGGAAATTCATCAGAGCGGTTGTAGCTGTGAAGTGATGGGGCGCTTTTTAGCACAATTTTGCCCTTTGCGAGACACGAGACACCCACGCCCACTCCCGCCCCACCCTCTCCATACCAAGGTGCGGCGAGACGCTGTCGCAGATGTAGTACCCGCGGCGCTCGAACTGCACGATGTCGCCCTTCTTGATGTTCTTGCAGGCGCCCTCACCCCAGGCCATCGTCACCGCCTTCGAGTCCCTGTTCACCACATCCTCGATGGGGTTCTCCGGGTCCGGCTTCACGGTGGTGATGAGGTGGTCGTACTCCACCAGCTCCACCGGCACACGGTTCTCGGGGCAGTCCGCCAGCCACGTCAGCTTCTGCGTCTTCTTCACAGACCCCTCAGGGTGGTTGCGCGCCTTCGCCGCCGTGATCCGCTTCCCGTCGGCGGAGCGGGTGGCGCCCTGGAACACGACGTTGCCCCAGCTCATCAGCGTCACCTCCTCGTCATCCTTCACCAGGGCCATGTCCTCCTCCTCGAGCAGGACGCGCTTGCCGAAGCAGTAGAAGTCGCGCTCACCCAGATCAAGGTTCTTCGCGTGCAGAGGACGCGTCTTCTTCAGCAGGTCGGGGGCACCGTCGATCTCCACCGCAACGTGGGCCTCCTGCGCCACGCAGGTGTAGCGGGGGCACTTGGAGCCCTCGTTGGGGTCGATGACATCGCGGTTGGTGTTCCACAGCTTCCCCCACTCCTGGAAGTTGTTGGCGCGGGACATGCCCTGCGCGATGATGAACTGCTTCAGCGCCTCCACGGTGAGGCCGCGGCGCAGGATGCCCTTCACGGTGGGGAAGCGGGGGTCGTTCCACCCGTCCACCAGCTTCTGCTCGACGAACCACGTCAGCTTCCGCTTCGACATCACCGTGAACTCCATGTTGAGGCGGCTGAAGTCCTCAATCATCGGCTCCCGCAGACCCAGCGCCTTGCAGATCCTGCTGTACTGCTCATTGCGGTCGTTGTACTCGCTTGTCCGGAGGGCGTGGGTCACGCCATCGAGGGAGTCCACGATAGGGCAGGCGAAGTCATACGTGGGGTACACCTTGTACTTCGCGCCAGTCCTGCAGTGCTCAGCTGCGACGCTCCTGTAGAGGACAGGGTCACGCAGGCACTTGTTGTCGTGGGTCACCTCCATCTTGGCGCGCACGCAGGAGTCGGTAACCTCGCCCTTCTTCATCTGCTCCCAGAGGGCCAGGTTCTCAGCGACGGTGCGCTCGCGGCGCTTGCTGGCGATCCCCTCGCGGCGCTCGTGCTGCATCGTCTCCTTCTCGGTGTCGTCGACGTAGGCGTTGCCGTCCTTCAGCATCTTGTCCATCAGGGCAAGCAGCTCGTCGAACCGGTCGGAGGTGTAGGTCATCTTGTCGTACTTCACGCCCAGCGTGGCGGTGTCCTGAAGGATCTGCACCTCATACTCGGGGTTCTCCTTCACAGGGTTGGTGTCGTCGAAGCGGAACACCATCTTGCCGCCGTACTTCTCCGCCAGGAGGTAGTTCGTCAGCGCCGCCTTGGCGTGCCCGATGTGCATGAACCCGCTTGCCTCGGGGGGGAAGCGCGTCACGACCTGCCCCTGGACAGCCCCCTTCAGGGTGAACTTGTCGTCATCCGACTTGTTCACCTTCGGCGGCGCCTTGCCGCCCTTCTGCTTCTTCGTCGTGTCGACGTTGCCAGCCGCAGGCGCAGAGGTCTCGCCCTCCAGCTCGCCCAGGCGCTTCTTCTCCTGCGCGATGCGGCGCTCGAGCTGTGCGATGCTGCTGCGCAGCTCGCCAACCTCGGACGCGTTGGCCTTAGCGTGGATGTCGATCCGGAAGGCCATGTCTGCTGAGGGGCGCCGGAAGCACAGACGCAGGAGACTAGCCCCAGTCACGCGACGAATCGTCGGGTGGCGGTGTGCCGCGAACACTGATGATCTGAGAGCGGTGGGTGGGTGTGGGGGTGGGTGGGGGGTGGGGGGTGGGCAGAAGCGTCATGAAGGACATGAAGGAAGGGGGGGCGTGGGAGAAAGGGAGGGTGGGGGTGGGTGGGATGGGATGGTTCCGTGCCGGGTTTTCATTTGCAGAGTGCCGTTGAAAGGGGATAGCAGGCAGCATGGTATAGCACAAAGTGGGGCACTGATTCTGGAGGATGAAACCAAGGATAAACCCAGTCGTGTGGTGGGAAAATGCCAGGGGGGAAAAATGCTGCAGACACAGCTGGCTCGCGCATGGCTTGCCAGTGTTGTCTGGTTTCAAAACTAGTTTTCTCGTGACCCGCTACCGCCACCGTTCACTTCACGGCACTTCGGGTGACAGCACACTTCATTTTTACCGGTGGAGGCGGGCAATCCAATCAACAGCGCGGAGGCCAGTGCGACACACCGGTGCGACGGGTGTCGACATGGCGATACGAATAAAAGTCCCACCAAAGGATAGAGGCAGGAGGGACTCTAATCAAATTGAATGGGGGTCCTCGCTACGAGTCACTGTGAGTCACGAGTCGTCAGTGTTCAGCCAAACATGGCTGACTTCTCACTTTTTCTCACTCAGTCACACTTGGTAGCGAGGGCCCCCAATCAACTCAAATCGAATCAAAGCTTGTCGGGGGTTGTGAAGCACGTCCCAACAAGACAGAGTAACACACACACGGGGATACTGCTTTTTTTGAAGAAGTGGCAAGACACCTTGATACGGACCCACCGCTGTGTGACAACGCACGCTGATCATGTGCGCTCAGCGCAAGGGCCGATGCACCGATCAGAAGGAGGAATCAGATGCAACAACACACTTGGTGGAACACACGCTCCTCTTTTGAATGTGTTGCATTGGGGAGGTCGCACCGAGCATGCTCTGATGATCCCCTCCCCACACACATGAATCGTTTGATCGTTGTGAGCACACCGTTCAGAGAGTCTGTTCTTGGTGCGATCTTCACTGTACACAATACTATCACAATAACCATTTTCCGGCCCGATTTTGTCACAATCGGGTCAGGCAAACAAAGGATGCCCCTCCCCCCTCCCTGAGAAAGGCCGCAGCGGGCCGCACGGACACGCGTGCCTAACCAACACGCCCTGATGAGAAAAACTACAACGTATTGAACTATTCACACAACACCCCCTCCCATCCCCCTCAGCTGAGAAAACCCCACCTCCACACACTCACACACGAATCTCATTTTTGAAAAAGCGCCGCCGGGGCACCCTCAGCAGAGGCGGCAGGCCCAGCAGCTGCCCCACCCACCCTTCTCATAACGACGGAATGCTGCCACGCCACTGTGCGCTCCGGAGCATGTCCATGATGTGGTAGAGGCCGTTCTCTGCTGCGATGTCCTCCGCTGTGTTGCTCTGCGAGTCGTGCAGGGTGAGGTCCGGCTGTGACACGAGGAGGGCATCCAGTGCTGAGGCATGCCCGCCCGCCACAGCGAGCATCACGGGCGTCACCCCGCCCTCCGCAGCAAGGTTGGGGTGGAACCCCACAGCACCGCAGAGCATCAGCACGGCATCCGCGTCGCCCCTCGCCGCTGCTAAATGCAGCGCGGTGCGCCCGTCGTGCTGTCTCCGCAAGACACTCTCCTCGCGCTG
This sequence comes from Rhynchopus euleeides, assembly GCA_963210315.1. Taxonomy (NCBI): domain Eukaryota; phylum Euglenozoa; class Diplonemea; order Diplonemida; family Diplonemidae; genus Rhynchopus; species Rhynchopus euleeides. The sequence continues at coordinate 2,536,009 of OY723239.1, read as the reverse complement.
CTCCATTGTGATGCGCATCACAATGCCACGCGCCTCAGCCTCCACAGCGAGCATCAGAGGAGTCATGCCGAACCGATCCCCAGCGGGGGCCCGCATGTCCCCGCCGAACCGCACCAGATGGGCGAAGCACGCTGTGTGCCCCCCCGACGCAGCGGCGTGTATGGCGGTCATCCCATCCCCGCCGCGCCACGCCAGGGCCTCTGCGAGCGCATCGCCCCCCGCGTGCTGCAGCGCCCGCAGGTGCCGCAGTAGATCCACAGTATTCCCAGACCCTGCAAGGGAGACCAGTGCCCCGCCAGTCCGCAGGGAGGCAGAGAGCCCGGCAGACAGACACCCCCCTGGCAGGGAGGGGTCCTGCGGCTGCGCCTGGTCCAGCCTGTTGACAGACCACACGCCTCCCGGGATGCCGGGTGTCGGGCTACTGACGCCACCGCCACCGCCGCTGCTCCCTGCAGCGGCAGGCCCGGCAAAGCCAGCCAGGTCAATCCACTCCACATCCCGGCTGATGTGCTGCGGGGTCTGTGTCGGGGGAGCCGGAGGAGCCGGAGGAAGGCCCGACTTCTTCTTCTTCTTCTTCCCACCCCCGCCGCCCCCGCCGTCAGGCGCCTGCTGTGGGTGATGTGCCGCCGGCGGGGCTGTTGCCGCGCGAGCCACCATCGCGGGAACCCCTGCCCTACCCCTCGCAAGCTGGAAGAGGGCAACTCTCCGCGGCCCGACCACCTCCGGGCGCAGCAGGGCGCGGAGATGGCACAGCACGGCGGGGTGGGGCTGAGACGGCGATGCCACTGTAGCCTGCAGCAGGGCGGGCTGCAGGTGGGGTGGTGCATCCTGCTTCTGGCGTGCCCCGTTGAACTGGAGGAGCAGGGTGGTGCCACGGGTCAGGAGGACGGCGTCAACCCCGGCCTGCTCGAGACCCGCGTGGGTATACACAACCCCCTCGCGCAGCGGGGTGGGTGGCGGCGGAGGTGGAGGGGAAGGGGTTGCAAGGAGGGGGTCTCCGGACCCACCGTCGCCCCTCTCCGCCTTGTCTGCCCGCTTCCCGAGATGTAGAGGTTCAGTCTCGCTCGCTGGTGCCGCCATCCGCACCGCCCCCTCCGGCACCACCTCCACCGCACCTGGGTTGTATATGCGGAGAAGCTCCACCACTTTGCGCTCCCATCCCCCCGGTCCCTCTGCATCCGCACCTCCCCCCTTTGCCACATCCGAGGGTGAATCCGCCCCCAATGGTGAAACCCCCGGCGGCAGCGGTAAGGCGTAGAGCGATGTGTCCCCAGAGGCGATGGAGGCGAGAATGCGCGCCTTTTCGATCCGGTCCAGAAAGGAGGTTGCCCAAGGGGTTGCGGATGGCGGCAGTGTGGGGAGGGCGACAGAGGTGTCGCGCGGGAGCAGCGGGAGTGCCTGGGAGACGAGGTTGTGCCACATCAGTGGTGTGTCGAACCCGCGGGGCGGGGGGATCCGCAGCGGCAGCTCGCCGGAGGTGGCGACCGCCCCCCGGGTGAAGAAACGCGCGAAGGAGAAGGGTGGACGGCACGCTGCCTGCTCCGGGTCTGTTACGAGCTGCTTCAGGTCAGCGGTGGAGAGGTCCCGGGTCTGGGGGCCCGGCAGCCCTGCAGAAGCGTCGCGCAGCGCGTCTGCCTCCGGCATGTGGTACCACGCGATGCGTCCGCCGAAGGCAACCCAGCGTGGGGCGAGTTCCTCTGCCGCACAGCCCAGAAGGTCTGACACCTCGGAGATGGACCACTCTGGGTGGATCACCGGAGTGGGGCATATCCAGGCTCGGGCGGTTTCGGGGGGCGTTGCCTCCAGGGCGGCAGGTTCTGGTGCTGCAGAGCCTCCGGAGGTGTCGTTCTCGGGGGTGGTGGTGGTGGTGTCAGCCATGTAGGGGCTGACCTGGATAACTGTGGTGCCGTGTGGCGGCAGCAGGTGGCATAGTGCGGGTGTCTCCGAGACGATGAGGCTGGAGGAGGCGGTGTCAGCGAGGAGGTCGGCTGGCGAGGTGGTGGGGTCTGCGGTGAAGGTGACGGTGGTCTCGGTGTGGTGGTCGGTGCGGGTGACGGTGAAGCTCCGCCCGCCGGAGAGGGAGATGCCGAATTGGGGGTAGTTTAGGACCCATTTGCTCTGCAGTGGTGGGTGGTGGGGGTGGGGGCGGGGTGGGAGTAAAATGCAGAAGTGGAGTTGTCTGTGGCATGGCCACAGAGAGAGCGCCCCTGTGTTGTTGTGAGCAATGTAGGAATGCGTTGGTTCTGCGCAAAAACCAACGAATCCGTTTGGCAAAGGCATTCTTCTATACATACACATTCGTGCCCACTCCAGTGCGCGCACAGCCACACCCTCAGCAGCCAGAGGCAGAAGGCTGTCCTCCCGACAGGCTTGGGGACCACCACACGGAACACGCCCCGATCGCCGCGTCTCATGCAATGTCTCACAGTATCCAGGTAGCACTGGCGCTGCAGCATGCGTGGTTTCAGGTCGGGCACCACCTGCTGCTGCCACTGCAGCCTGCCGCGCTTGAGCCAATCCACAAGCCCCTCTGGCGAGAGGACTTCGGCCGCCCGTGTCAAACATTCTATCACTAGTGCTACCAATGCAGCCGCCCCCGCTGCTGCGCGTCCTGAGAGGAGTGGGTGGGAAGTGGAGGGCACCAATGACGTTGGGAATGACAGGTCCGAATCCACTTGTCCAGTGGCACGGCATCGGGGCTGCATTCTGACGTGTTGCACCCGCACAGCGTAAGAAAGCGCACGATCATACCCTCAAGACCGTTGATCACTTCGTCCACAACCAATCGTATCTGCGGGACCTCCTCAGTCATGCTCCCGATTAGCCTCACAACATCTACAGGCAGCTGCTGCACGCCATCAGAAGGACTCGTCGGTCGTCTCTGCGCGTCCTCCTCAGTCATGCTCACGATTCGGGTCCTAAAATCTCTAGACAGCTGCAGGCCGTCAGGCAGGCTCAGCTGTGTGAAATAGGGGTCGCCGATGATCATCACCCACGCAGTGCGCCCCAGAGAATACACGTCGGCAGCGCTGCTGCCCCTGCTGCCATGAAGTAATTCAGGTGCCCTGTAGGGCCCTGTACCGAAGAACGTGTCGGGAGGATTGTTCAATAGATCGACCTTATTTGCACTCCCCATGTCCACCAGCTTTGCCTCGTTGTTCCCATCGATCATGATGTTCTCTGGCTTGATATCGCGGTGCACGTAGCCCTTGTCGTGCATGTACTTCAGGCCCTTCGCAGCGCCCAGGAACCAGGTGTAGAAGTTGGGCAACTCCACACACGGCAGCTGGTTCTGCTCCTTGCCGCTCTCGATCACAGACCACAAGTCGCGATTCGGCCTCTCCATCACCAGGTACATCTGCCCAGCCTCGTACAACACCGCGATGTGTTGGCACGAGGACAACTCGACCAGCGCGTCCACCTCATTTCGCAAGTCATTCTCTTCTTGGCCCTCGTACCGAAACAGCTTCACTGCCACATCAGTGCCGTCAGGCAACTCGCCTGCATACACAGAGGCATATGCGCCGCTGCCGAGCTTCCTGCTCCAGGGGTCAAAACCCTCATCCCTGAGCTCCAACGCAGCGGGGTCGCGACAAGGAGATGGACGGTTACGGGCTGTGTGTGGAGATGATGTGGCGTCACAGGATGCACAGCGGGACACGCTGCGCGGGCACTCGGCATCACGGATGTGGCTTACAGAGGCAGACAAGGCGTGCATACCCCCGTGGATAGTGGGCCCCTTCAGGAGGTCAGTCAGTTCTTGGTCGGAATCCATGGCGCGAGCAAAATCTAGAGGCAGCCTTCCTGTACAGCAGGTATTCGGTGGGATGACGCGACACCACCACACCCATGCACACACCAGGTGAGTCACGTGTTGCAGAATATCACACACCGCCACACACAATCGTATTGCAATTTGGGTTAGCGTGCTGGCATCGCAGCCTGGCCCCGAAGGACCATACCGTGAGGAACCGGGCCCGCTATCCTACTCTTGCTCTACGTGACACCACACGGTTTCGCTCACACACAATCGGTGCAGACAGATTCATTCTGCCACACTGCGAGTCTCCCCCAGGGTGCACAACAGCACTGCAACTCTCTTTCGGTGCGGCGGTGCGGACGCCCTCAACCATAACGATGTCTATGCATGATGGCTGGTCACACCACGCCGTGCCATTGGCAGTGCAAGCTTCCTTCCAGTCCACAGGAACACCGACAGATGAGTAACAGTCTTCAGAGTGCAACACACATCGGCCCACACTACCTCCAACACACGCCATTGCAATGACACACATACCCTTCTTGTCCTTGATGTCGATACGTGCACCACCGTCGATGAGTGTCTTCACGAGAGCGTAAGGATGCCCCTCCAGACGCTGGACTGCCAGATGCAGAGGTGTCCATCCTGTGATGGAGAAATCAGTGTGGCATAACATTGGCAGATAGACTGTGCTGTGTCCTTGCGTCAGTGTGCATACCTGCAGCATCCGCTATATTCACATCACCCCCATTCTCGACGAGTATCTTCACCACCTCGTCAGAATACTCGCTTGAACTAGAGACAGCGCGATGCAGAGGTGTCCATCCTGTGAAAGGGGAAGGCAGTGCGGCACAGCACAATAGGCAACACAGACACACAGCACCTGACTCCAACCCGGTCACCCAGGTTGTGGAGAACCTGCAATAAAATAGAGCCGTGCATACTATCCTCTTTATCCTGCACATTCAACATTGCACCGTTGTCGATGAGTATCTTCAGCACATCTGCGGCATGTTTGCTCGTGGCAGCGTAATGCAGAGGTGTCCTTCCTGTGAACAGAGAAGGCGGTGTGGCACAGCACAACATGCAACACACAGATTCACATCACCTGCAGAACTCCAACATGCTGAAGATGTGTTGTGATCATGCATGCCTTCAAGGCCCCTACGACAGGAGCGCCACTGTTCCCTGTATACTGCCAGCGTGCTTGAGTCAAGCGACGACAAGGAGAAGGACAAGAAGCAGACCACCAAACTGCATGGGTTGCTGGTGCAGGTCCTCGACGACACACATTTTCCACTTGAAGACATGCCCTGAGCTGTGTGATCTGCCATCAGGCGCATGTTGACCACAAGCGTGCAGAAGGATGGAGAATAGATCTCGGGGTGCTTGGGTTTGTTGTCGAAGACTGGGAAGACACAGGGTGCCCAACAAAGAAGCGTGACATGCACAACCTCGGGGACTTCACGTGCATACCCGAAGCTGGTGTGACAGCATTCACATATGCACCCTGCTCGAGGAGTGCCATCACCACGTCAGGACCATGCCTACCGGCAGCGAAATGCAGAGGCGTGGCTCCTGTGAAAGGAGAATGCAGATGATGTGCCCTGCAGTGGTGCCTGCCTCAGGTGGCTTGGGCAAGGTGAGGTGCAAGTGTCAGTACCCCCCCAATGGCAGCCCCAGGCACAGAGGGCTGACGGTGGTACTGGCACAGCCGCCAGCTGCTGGGCCTGCTCCACCACAGTGCCACCCGCCCCCCGACACAAAGTTGGATGGCCTACACACCTCTGTCGTCACGTGTGTTCACATTTGCAGGGTTCGCGATGCGACGCACCTCTGCAAGGTCGCCCTTCTTTGCTGCCACATGGATGAGTCGTGTCAGGCCGGGCACAACCTGCTGCTGAGGCCCCACAGGCCCCTCTGGCGAGAGGCCTCCCGCCCGCCTTGCCAACCCTGCCTTCGGCACTCCTGCCGATGCAGCCACCGGCCGCTCTGTGCGTCCTGTGAGGAGGGTAGGTGGTGTGGGGTCATTGTTGTTAGCCCCCATTTAAAACTTTACGTTTTAAACGTTTTAAATGTTTTAAATTAAAACGCGTTTTAAATTAATTTAAAACGGAGTTTAAAACGGGGTTTAAAATCGGCTTTTTTGGTGGCGTTTTCACACCAGAAATGGCAGTTTTCGGACAAAAAGGGGGGTTTTCAGGCTGTTCGTGACCAATTTGGGGTGCGATTCCTCCATTACTGCCCAGAGGGCACATATTAGGTGTAAGTTTAGGTGTAAATTAGGTGTAAACGTACAGCGAGCATGGTAATGCTGCGTTGTAGCTCGAGACCGGTGCGCCAGAGCGTTCCAGGCATCATCCTATGCATTGCCCTCCGCTGGTGGCCTCAGGGCAGCGTGCACCGTCGACAGCTTTTCGATGGTCTGGGGGTTGAGATTCACTCTTCTACCGCCCGAGATCCACCCCATGGAGCTGAAGCGGCGCTCCACCTCAGCCGTCGAAGGACGGATCGCCACGATGGGCCTGGCAATTTCGCTCAGCCCACCGCAGGACCTTCTTCCCTTCAGAACAGCCCACCACTCTTCTGGCGGAACCGCATCTGCAATCTTCCAGTAGTCGGGATTTGTGTAAATCCCGAACCTGGAGGAGAGAAGGAGCAGGTTCGCCGTGATCCCCCCACGCCCCCTCACGTACTCCTCGGCCCTTTCGATGACATCATCAGAGTGCTGGTAGCCCTCGTAGAAGGCCTTCGCGTCACCAGCACCCTTCAGTCCGTACTCCACAGGGCTCAGGACGGTCGCAGCACAGAGCCAATCCAGGCTCTGGTACTGCGCAACCCTCCGCTCAGCCGCCTGCTCTGCCCAGTCGGACATCTTCTTCTTCTCTGCACGAGGAAGCTTCGCCGCACATGCAGCGATCTTTGCCTCGATGGCAACGAAGAAGGGAATGATCATGCACGCACGTGCAGAGTTTCCCTGCAGGAGGTTAATCGCGATGGTGATGAAGGAAACTGCTTCGTACACAACTGCGAAGGTATCCCACTTCTCCAGCAGGGTGGGGAGACCGGGCATCTGGGCTGCGACCCCATCTTTCTCGTTCATCAGGATGAGGGAGGTTTTCGATTCAAACAGGACCTCCCAGCAGGTGTGCGAGCTGGTCCAGCGAGTCAGGGTCGGGCGAGGAGGCATCTTCGAGCGAACCCGGCCATTCTGAATCTGGAAGGCTCCGAACATGCGGCCGAGAGCTTCGACGTTCCGGATGGAGGAAGCGACACCGCTCAACAGGTCCGTCATCCAGGCGAACGGGTTCTTCACCTCCTTCCCCCCGCTCTTCCTCACACCCAGGCTGTCGTTCAGCAGCCGGTTCAGCGTGTGCGCTGCACAAACCAGGTGGAGGCACTGCTGACCGGCAGACGGCCTCTCGGTATTGACCTTGTCGGCAACACGCCTGCATCCCGCTACGACAGTCGAAGCACCATCGCTGACGAGGGCCGCGGTCTTCGTCAAATACGGGAAGCCCATCAGATGGTTGTACAGCTCATCGGCATTGTGACACTCCTCCTCGAGGGGTTTCGAGCTCACAGGGTGGGCCTGTCCACCATCGCCGGCGCCGAGAAGGGAGAACACTTTGTCGCCACGGTTTGTCTTCCACTCATCCATGTACACAACAACGTGGGTGCTCTTGGACAGGGCTTCCTTCATCGGAGCTGTGACTTTCTCATACTCCGCCTCCAGCACCCTCCCAGCGAGCTGATGCCTGCTCGGGACCTTGGTTATGTCGAACGTCGGCCGGAGGCGTTTGATCACCTGCCTCAGGTGGGGGGATTCAACCGTCGTAAACGGGATCGCATGGGCAAAAAACAGGCGACCCAGTTCAGCCTCAAATGTGGTGTACTCCTCATCATTCAGAGTATCCAGCGTTTCGTTCCGTCTGCGCTTTGGCTTTCCCTTTGTATTCTGAGCTGGGTTCTGGGGGACGGGCACCTGGGATGCCGGAAGCGATGACGATGACTGCGGCTGGGCCTGGGACTGCGGGGCCACCTGCGATGATGGTGGCTGCGGCTGCGGCTGGGCCTGGGACTGCGAGGCCACCTGCGATGATGATGACTGCTGGGACTGAGACTGTGACTGCGATGCCTGCGGGACGGCCTGTGCCTGGACCTCCTGCTGTGATGTAGCCGGCACAGGAGCAGTGTCGTCGTCCGAATCGCTCACCTCCTCACCCCTGAGGCGGCGATTCTCACGATCGGCACGCCTCACGATGCCCTGAGGGGCCGCCTCACACCGGGCAAGGTGCCACTTCTGCCGCGTACCTGTTGCGTGGGACAGACTATCTGCGCAGTGATTACACTTTGCAGTGGTCCCCCCACCCACAGCGGCGGTGAAGTGCACACGGGCCCAACAAGCGGGCCTCCCTGCCTTCGGGGGCATTGTCCACCGTGTCACCTGTAGTGGTAGGTTATGCGGGCGTGACAAGCGCTGCACTCAACAACGGGAAAAATCAATTCGCGCGGATGGGTGAGTGGGGGATACGAACCTCACATCTCACCACTTCCATTCTGAGATCCATTCCGAGCCACATGCAACGTGTTGTGGGCTAGAACCATCGTCAATCAGGGAACTGAATGAGCGGGCATCAACCGGACATACTGTATTTGTACTTATGGCTTTACACACAAAAACCAGAATCTGGTTTTTGTGATGACATACTTCTGTTCACACAATGGTGTGAACAGATTATGCATGAAATCAGCCTCAAATGAGCAAAATAACAGGGAATTTGTTCACCCATTTGCGACCCCCAGGGAGCCTCAAAATTGGGTTTTTTTGTCGACAATGGGCTCAGATGTCCCAAAACGACCAATTTCGGTTTCCAGAAAAAAAAATCGAAAAGTCTCCCCCTATATTTTTCAGTATTTTTTATGTTTTAAACCCCGTTTTAAACCCCGTTTTAAATAATTTAAAACGGCGTTTTAAACTTTAAAACATTTACCTACCACCCCCCGTGTATATGTCACCCCCCCCAGGTGCAAAAATCGGGAGGGGGGTGACATGAACACACCTTTTAGGGGGTGACATATACACGGGGGGTGGTAGGTTAGTGTATGTCACCCCCCGCCAGGGCCGCTTGGGGGTGACATAAACACACCCCTTTTGGGGGGTGACATATACACGGGGGGTGGTAGGTAAAACGTTTAAAATGTTTAAAACTCGGTTTCTAACAACACTGTGTGGGGAGGGGGTTTGTGGAGGGGGGCAACAGTGACAGTGTGGTACGGCAGGTCTGCATCAGGACCCCACACCCTACTTGCCCGGTGGCACGACGTGCAGTGGGGCATCGGGGCTGCATTCCAGTTGCACGGCACGGTCATACCCTCCTTGGCCACCCCAGGCACATCTGCAATCTGCGATCTGGGTACACAGTCTGCCGTGGTCGCAGCCTGCTCGCTTGTGTTGGGTTCGACGCAATCCAGGGGTCTCTGTCCGGTGTCGTGTTGCGGCTGAGGCGGTGTGGTTGCGATGCCAGTGTCGCTGAAAGTCTGGTTGCACCCCACCGTGTTTTTAGCAGCCTTCTCTGCACTGCTCACGTTGTGGCAGAGGCGCGTCTCCCGACCGCTGCTGGATGTGGGGACAACATCTCCACCTGAATCAGACAAAGCCTGACAGCCTTGCTGTGTGCCGGGTGCTGTGTGTGTCTCAAGAGTGCTGATCACGTCGTCAATCTTCGGTCGCTCCTGCGCGTCCTCCTCAGTCATGCTCGCGATTAGGGCCATGACATCTGCAGGCAGCTGCACACCTTCAGGCAGGCTCAGCTGTGTGTAAAAGGGGTCGCCGATGAGCATCACCCACGCAGTGCGCCCCAGAGAATACACGTCGATAGCAGGGGCAGCGCTGCTGCCCCTGCTATCCCATGATTCAGGTGCCTTGTAGGGCCCTGTACCGAAGACGGAACGGGTATCGTTAAACTGAGCGACCTTCTTTGCACAGTCCAGGCTCACTAGCTTTGCCTCGTTGTTCTCATCGACCATGATGTTCTCTGGCTTGATGTCGCGGTGCACGTAGCCATTGTCGTGCATGTACTTCAGGCCCTTCGCAGCGCCCAGCAACCAGGTGTAGAAGTTGGGCAACTCCACACACGGCAGCTGATTCCGCTTCTTGCCGCTCTCGATCACAGACCACAAGTCGTACTTCAGCCTCTCCATCACCAGGAACATCTCCCCAGCCTGGTCGATGTGGTACCCGTGCAGCTGCACGATGTGTTGGCACGAGGCCAACACGGCCAGCGCGCGCACCTCCTTCCGCAAGTCATGCTCTGCTTGGTTGTAACGAAACAGCTTCACTGCCACATCTGTGCCGTTCCTCAACTCGCCTGGGTACACCTCGGCATATGCACCGCTGCCGAGCTTCGTGCTGCACAAGAAGTCAAAATCCTCATCCCCGAGCTCGAATGTAGCTGTGTGGAGATGTAGCGTCACAGGATGCACAGTGGGATACGTGCTGCTCGTGTCACAATTTGTCACAGAATGCACAGTTGGTCTGGCTGACGCCCAAAAAAAAGTCAAATTTCATACATCCTACTCTGGTTGAGTCTGGCAGAGTTCCGCAGACTTTTTTTTAAATTTTTTTGACTTTTTCTAGTCTGCCAGAGCAGGGTGTTCGCTATCTCCCACCTTCCTCAGAGACTGTGGGAGAAAGGGGTAAAATTGCCGCCTCAAATTTTTTTTCGCGCGCGCTTCGCGCGCGCGAAATCATGCAACATCGGCCCCTCAGACAAATTGCCTCAAGGGTCCAGACCAGGGTACTATATATGTTTGGCGCAAGGGGCCCATTTCGCGGTTCGCGGCTGCAAAATGGAGGTTTTGCGGCAATCAGTGAGTACTTCGGGAGTTGGTGACGAACCCAAAACAGGATCACGGACCGTCGCCGATACCCGTTCTCGAGAAGGAAGGGCACGGTCACATGCGTCCGTTAGTTCTTGTTGGACAGACTTCACAGGTCACAGGGGGGTCTGGGGGGCGGAGCCCCCCAGCCGCCGGAGGCCACGGTAGTGAACATTTGTCAGCCTCGTCCCCGAGTCCGCTTCATAGTCGAACACCACATACAGACAACGTGCACCTTGAGACAGCATGCTCAAGAGGTACATCGGCCTGGTGCCTGTGGCAGGCCACTATGCTCTTGGCTTCGGCCTCCTCTGGCTTTGACCATGCTGATGCCGGCAATAGCTCCGACGGTCCCCATCAGGTTCAGATCTCGCTTCTTTGGGTTATTTCCGCTCCGTGCGAAGCGTGGTGGTATCAATTTGTACGAGAGGGTGCTGCCCTTCTCCTTCAGAACCCCTTCCCACCTGAGGCAAAAACTTCCGAGAAACTTTTTTTATTTAATTTCTCCCCCTTGGGAGAAATGCCCGGGAGAGAGGTGGGAGAAGGGTTTTCCCAGAATCATTTTTTTACAGGGGGGGGTCGAATAAACGTACTTAGTTGAATAGTAGTACTTAGCCGAATAGTAGTACTTATTTTTTTGGGGCTCTGGGGCACGTTGGGCCGTTGAATACAAGTACTTACTTTGTACACCCGTTTTTTTGGGAAATATCTCGTTTTTTTTGAGATTTTCTTTTTGGAGGACCGCCTGCCAGTGGAGGGGGCACACAAATCCGCAAACTTTGGGGCAAGGAATGGGGACAAGGTCTATTGGTGCCACTTCGGGGAACCAGGGTGCACGGGCCCCGTAAACCCGCAAGCTCATGCGGTCCAGAGGCATCAGAACCACTGCTGAAGCCCGCCGCGCATTCCCTTCCCCACCACCACCGCCCCAGACAAAGCTCACCGTACCTGTGACATCCACCAACAGGGCCAATATCTTCGGCTGGTGTCGATATAATGACGACGTCGGATGCTTTCATCTGCTCACGGAATGCCTCAAGAGGATGGGCCACAGCCAGGCGCTCCCCGGCCTTCCTTCAACGAAGTGATCCGGGCCAGGGCACGCAGCAGTGACCTGCGCGCCCCTGGTGGACCAAATAGCCCCGCAGAGCCCCTGCAAACAGCGTTTTTAGGAAAAGTTGAATAGACGTACTACGTACGTCTATTCGCTCGCAAAGTATTTTATACTATTTTGGCGAGGTCGATTTAGGCCCGCCCGTTCGCCGAATAGTAGTACTTAGTACGTTTATTTGACCCCCCCCTGTAACGAAATAGGCCCCTATTTCTCCCCGAGCGAACGCCCTGTGCCAGAGTCAAGAAAAAGTCAAGGAAAAGTCAAAGAAAAGTCAAAACTATCTGTGCCCCCGCTGGATCGTAAAGTGACAGCAAAACGAGACAACAAACCAATTACTGCCGAAAGTTGTTTTGTTGGAACGCAGACCCCACTCTTTGTGTACACCACTCCCCCCGGTCTGATGAAGTGGTGTGAGTGGGGACGCACGATCCAGCTAAAGGCACAGAAAGTTTCCCCAGTTGGCTACGCCGAACTAACAAAAAAAAGTCAAAAAGCCAAAAAGTCAAGAAAAAGTCCAAGAAAAGTCAAAGAAAAGTCCAGAAAGTCAAGGAAAAGTCAAGAAAAAGTCAAAGAAAAGTCCACAAAAGTCTACAAAAGTCCGAGGAGGTCCTAGGGTGATAGGTGTGGTGAATAACAGCAACACAACAGCAAACACATCAGCGACACACAGCTCGAGGCAAGAGGAGGTGGGGCGGGGTGTCATCCTGCAGAAGTCTCCAGTTGGCCAGCAAGGCGAAACGTACGGGGGAGAGAGAGCACAGCCGGGGAAGCGACTCAGTGGCCTGATGAAGGGCGCTGAGTGGCGGCTGGTGCACTTCCCCTTCCATCCTTACCCGTAGGTAAGAGGTCAGACGGGCATATGCCCTATACTAGTAATCATTCTCAAGTACTACCTACACCCTAGACCTCCCTAGACGCAGCAGAGCTGCTTAAACAAGTTTACTTGGTAAGAAAAGTCCACAAAAGTCAGCCCAGTGCAGGACTCTTCGACAGAGGGGCGGGGGAGAGAGGATGCCGCTCGAAGCATCTGACGTTGAAAAGACAACGGGGGCGGCAACACAGATCCCTGCACATCTACCCGCTCTCATAGGATTTCATGTTTTGGGACATCTGAGTCCACGGTGACCATTCTCCATCCAACGTAAAGTTCTAGGAATTATTTAAATGGCAAACAGAAAAACCGGGTTTTTTGGCCATTTTTGGCCTTTTCGCTGGTTGGAGGAGGAAATCTTGCAAATGCTATGTGACTTCTGGGGGGGCAGATTCTTGGTTTTTCAGGAGTGCTGTACTGAGAGGAGTCCTGTACTGAGCAAGTCCTCCTGGACTGAGAGGAGTCCTGTACTGAGAAGGTCCTCCCGTACTGAGAGGAGTCCTGTACTGAGAAAGTCCTCCTGTACTGAGAAGGTCCTCCTGTACTGAGAGGAGTCCTGTACTGAGAAGGTCCTCCCGTACTGAGAGGAGTCCTGTACTCAGAAAGTCCTCCTGGACTGAGAGGAGTCCTGTACTGAGAAGGTCCTCCCGTACTGAGAGGAGTCCTGTACTGAGAAGGTCCTCCTGCACTGAGAGGAGTCCTGTACTCAGAAAGTCCTCCTGTACTGAGAGGAGTCCTGTACTGAGAAGGTCCTCCTGCACTGAGAGGAGTCCTGTACTCAGAAAGTCCTCCTGTACTGAGAGGAGTCCTGTACTGAGAAGGTCCTCCCGTACTGAGAGGAGTCCTGTACTGAGAAGGTCCTCCTGCACTGAGAGGAGTCCTGTACTCAGAAAGTCCTCCTGTACTGAGAGGAGTCCTGTACTGAGAAGGTCCTCCTGCACTGAGAGGAGTCCTGTACTCAGAAAGTCCTCCTGTACTGAGAGGAGTCCTGTACTGAGAAGGTCCTCCCGTACTGAGAGGAGTCCTGTGCCCAGCACCCCTGCCCATCGCGCCCGCAGCCGCCCACAAGCGCCTCCAAGCGCCCACAAGCGCCCACGCTCGGCCACACTCGCCCACAAGTGCCCACGTTCGCCCACGTTCGACCACCCTCGCCCACATTAGCCCACATTCGCCCACCCTCTTCCGCACTCGGGCACCTTCGCCCACCTTCGACCACCCTCGCCCGGAGGCGAGGTGGATTAGGTCATCATTCACAAAAAAACGCCAACATTTTCCGCAATCTTTTTGTGATTTTTTGTCATTCAACCCAGTTTCAACCAGTTCTGCGATGCTGAGTTCTCCGGCAATCTCAGCAGAGTGCGGGCACACCTGAACTCTACTGCCGGATTCGGTGTGCGGGTATGCGACCCCAGCGACGACGATAAAACAGAAACAAGACAACGCTCTCACTTAACCACGCGTCGACCGCAAATGACGTCCGACTTGCTGTGCGCGACCTGTGCTATGAAGAGGCAATCCCATTTGTCAAATTCGAATCGAGAGCTTTCAAACAGCTGTGTGATGTGCTGCACCGCCTCCTCCGTCGATAGAGCTGAACCTCCCGAACAGGCGGGATCTTTCCGGGAGCATGCTGCAGGATGCTATCACAGAATCAGACGCCGAGATGCTGCGAAAGATTGAGGCCAAAAAGCACCATGGGATTACCGTTGTCTCCGACGGATTTACGGACTGTGCTGGACGGGTCATCCTTCATGTCGTCCTAGTGGACGTCGACACGGTGTGGTATTACAGCAACAGTGATGTCTCGCAAAAAACAAAGTTCATGTATTTCATCGCTGAATTCCTTGATAAAACAGTCAAGAAACTCCCCAACAATCTCGAGAAAAGGGCTTGGTCAGTGACCTGGTATGACCAGGGGTACAGGGGAAAATGGGTTGCAACCCCCTGGTCAGTAAGGCGACCCCCTCTTCGGAAGCTACCCCCCTACACACCTACACACCTACAAGAGCGTCAACCCACCAAATCTCAAACCTCGAAAAGATAGCGACAGACCTGCCCCCATATGTAGAAAAGGCCCTGAATATGCCGTGTATGATGGCTGGACATACCTCGCAGTGTCATTAGCCGTGCATTGCCACCGGCGGACGAGACCCAGTTGATGGAGGCGTCGAGAGAAGCACTGTGCGCAACCAGCACGTCAGCGACTTCCGTATGACCCGCCTCTACAGCGAGATACAGCGGCGTCTCGTCATCATCATTCAGAGCACCTGGGTCAGCTCCTGCGCCAAGGAGGGCCTCGGCACATGCGGGATGCCCCTTCTTTGCGGCGTAGTGCAGGGGGGATCGGCCGAATTCCTTGTCATGGATGAAGGGGTCCGCCCCCCATTCGAGGAGGGTCTGGATGATGTTGCGGTGGCCTCGACGTGCTGCAACGTGCAGCGGCGTGCGGCCCTCACACATCGGTGCAGACGGGCGGGCGCCAGCAGCTAGGAGCAGTTCGGCGCACTCTACACCCCTTTCGTCCACCTCTTCCTCCTTATCGCATACAATGTAGAGAGGGGTTCTCCCATCGTCATCGGGTGCGTCCGGCACCGCCCCTCCAGAAAGCAGGCGGGCAACGCATGTGTTGCACCAACGGCTCGCAGCGATATGGAGCGATGTGCTGTTTTCGGAACCCAAAGGTGGCGCGGTCTGACAGGCGGTGCACAGCATGCTGGTTGTGTCAGCACACCCTTCAGGTGCCGCGCTGCTCCGGCTGGCGCTTGCGTCAGCTGGGGGGGAGCGGGGCGTCGGCTGGGGGGGGTTGCGGGCTGTGTGTGGAGATGTGGCGTCACAGGATACACAGCGGGACACGTGGCAGCGCTGTGCAGGCACACATCACCGTGGATGGAAGAGGCAGACAAGGCGTGCATACCGTCGTGGTTGGTGTTCAGCAGGTCAATCAGTTCTTGGGCGGAGTCCTGGGCGTGAGCAAACTCGAGAGGCAGCCTTCCTGTAAAGCGGTATTCGGTGGGATGACGCGACACCACCACACCCATGCACACACTGACGGCAACGCACCCAGGTGAGACGACGTGGCACAAGACCACACACCGACGCACGCATCATTGCTGGCAGATTCACCCTGTCTCCTCCGGGGCAAGGTGTGAAACAAGAACTGGTCGTTGTACCCCTTGTGGTGAGGCCCTGAAAAAGGGGGGCCTCCGGGCACTGAGCCGTCCTGTCCGCGATCCACGCACGGCACTTTTACGCATCATAAATGTGCTCAAAAAAACAACGGGGTGGCGACACAGATCCCTGCACACTGGAGAGTGTCCAACCGAGGCTGCACTTTACCGTGCGTTATGCCATCTACCCGCTCCGGCACGTGCCCCAGGCAGAGGTCACCTGATGTCGTTCAACGTGCGGGAGGATGCTCGGGGACATCATCACGACGAGTGGGGGCACATCCCTTGCCTCCCCAGGTCCGCCTCCGTCCTCTCCAAGGCGGTGCCCACAACCGATCTCTTGATCAGCAAATGGGCCTGCCAGGCGTTCGAGCTCCTTATCCAACGTTGCTTCCCCATCCGATGCAGAGCACACACACCGAGTGGTCACTGAGGACAAATCCACTCTGTGCCGGCTCTTCCAAAGTGCTGTTCCTACAGAGAACCGCCCTGGTTTCGGCCCCCTTGTGCATCATGGCACCAGAAATCCAGGAAATTTGGCTCCCCAGGTCCGCCGTCATCGCTGGTATTGCCCTTCTGATTTGTTCTTCGCGTTGACTTGCCTTCGGCGGAATTATTTACCCCCCCCCCCCTTTGGCTGGGGGTGGGGGGAAAATACCCATTATTTGCCTGGTACCTACCCCCCCCCCCCGTGTTTAAGTCCCCTGTCCATATACCGTAAACGGAAAAAGGGTGGACCGTAAAAATGTTCCAAGTTCCCAAAAAAAGGCCAAACGTTCCATCTTTTTTACGGTCCACCATTTATTGGGACTGAATATGGAAAAGACAATGCGATTTTCGCCCGCGGGCTGGTGGGTTGCGGGGCGCGGACTGCGGCCTCCACGCCGCAGACTCCCGCACGTAGGCCTCCCGACCTCCCAGCTTTGGACCCTCCCTCCACCACCGCAACCAACACCAGCAAGAGAAGCAAGTCCTCCCTGCGTGTGGAAAGGGCACGATCACCACCACTCACCTCGAGACTCACCCACCACCACACCTCGAGAAGTGTAGTACCATGCAAGGAGCGTTCCGGTAGAAGTAAAAGTAGAACCTGCTGCACGAGCCCACAAAAGCAGCCACAGTACGGCAGGGCGCGCAGACAGAAGCTGAGACCACCGGGCTCCCTCCAGATGTAAATTCGTGAATCAGTGCCCGGAAAATTCAGGGAAATCGTACTCCTTTAGTGTAGTACACCCTGCAGTAACTGTGGGAGAACAGTTCCCGGACGATGGTGAGCGCACACTCTGTGTTGAGGCCCTGCGGTGTTAATCCTGCAGCTTCAGTCGTGCGATTTCCTTGGTTCCTTCGCGACTTCGTCGAAGGAATTCGTAAAAAAAACCGCCAAGTCCACTATCCCAACCGTAAAATAGGTGGACCGTAAAAATGTTCCAAGTTCCGGAAAAATCCCATTTGTTCCATCTTTTTTACGGTCCACCTATATAGTACGGTTCACCTTTATTACGGTCCACAATATTTCCGTTTACGGTATGATGTGTTTACTGGGGGGGGGGCAATTAATCGTGCATAGTCGAATAATCGTGCATAGTCAAATAATAGTGCCTTTTTGAAACGGGCATTTATAAAGTTTTTTCCGCTGAATAATCGTGGGGTGCACGATTATTCACTTTTGGCTATTTTCGGTCAGTTGTGGAAGAAAAATGAGCAATTTTCCCCGCAGAAATTTCAAAAAACTCGTTCTTTTGAATGTTGGGAGCCCGTGCGGATCGTGGTGGGGTCATTTCGACCATGGGGTGTCTGTCTTCACCCGTGACTAGTCGTCACCATTTTGGCTCATATTCGTCCACATGTCCGGCCTTGTGCCCCCAGTTTCAACACGAAAATGAGCCCAGACGGTGACTGCCAGTAAGGGGTGAAGACAGACACCCCATGGCCAAAATGACCCCACTACGATCCGCACAGATTCCAAATATGCAAACGGACGAGGTTTTTGCGATGTTTGTCCCCAGAACTGACCAGAAAACTTGCAAAAGTGAATAATCGTGCACCCCACGATTATTCCCCCCCGTCAACTTTTTGACTTTTTTTGGGCCCCTCAATTATACCCGCTCGTTCGCCAATTAATAGTGGAGTGCACGATTATTTGCCCCCCCCCAGTAAGTCCCCTCGGCGGCCAATGTTGCAGGTTCTCGATTTCACACCATTTTCGGCGTGCAGGATGTGCCCTGCAGTGGTGCCTGCCTCAGTGTGCTTGGGCAAGGTGAGGTGCAAGTGTGTCTCCACGGCAGCCCAAGGCACAGAGGGCTGACACAGCCGCCATGCTGGGCCTGCTGCACCACACGCCCGCTCGCGACACAAAGCTGGATGGCCTACACACCTCTGTCGTCACGTGTATTCACATTTGCAGGGTTCGCGATGCGACGCACCTCTGCAAGGTCGCCCTTCTTTGCCGCATTATGTAAGGGGAACACTGCAGACACGCTGTGAACACCTGCAGCTGTGACAGGGTGGAAGGTGGGCGTGAGCTGTGTGATCTGCTATCGGGCACAAGCATGCAGAATTCGATGGAGAATGTATCGGGCGCTTGGGCAAAGGTAATGTGCAAGGGCCAGTGCCGTCTCATGTGACACCTCGAAGACTGGGAAAGACATGGTGCCCAACAACGAAGCGTGACATGCACAACCTCAGAAACGGTTGACGTGCATACCCGAATCTGATATGACAGCACTCACATCTTCACCCTGTTCGAGTGGTGCTGTCACCATTGCAGGAGCGTGCATAATATCAGAGACGAACTGCCTAAACTGTATGAGCGAAAACACAAAGAGGATCGGTAACCGGGCAGGGTGGTTGGCAGGCAACACATGTGGACAAGAGAGAGGTCACTGAAGAGGATGTGTGTATGTGATGCAGACACGGGTGGTGAGGAGGGTCGTGTGTCTGCAGCAGCACTGTCGATACGTCAGGAGAGACAAGGGGCCTCTCGACATGAAGTGCAAGAGGATGGCATCACAGAAGAGGATACAATGGTGACACACACAGGCGAGGCAGTTCTGCCACAGAATGAACGCACTAGGTGGTCGAGTTCAAAGAACGGACACAGCTCGATTGAGTGCCAGGCGGTGCAGGCATGTTTACAAGGTGCAGAACAACGCTGCACTGTGCCTCGGCATGCCGTTACGGTACAGTGAGGGAACATAGAAGTGCCTGTATCTCATACCTGGTCCACCGATAAGGAGTCCGTCGGGAGTGGGCCCAGGTTGTAGGTGTAGCTACAGGAGGGTGGCAAATCAGGCAGCACCCCATGAAGAGGATACACAGGCAAAGCCTGGCAGCCTTGCTGTGTGCCGGAATCACCGAGCTCGAATGCAGCGGGGTCGTGACAAGGAGATGAACGGTTGCGGGCTGTGTGTGGAGATGTGGCGTCACAGGATGCACAGCGGGACACGTGGCAGCGCTGTGCAGGCACACATCACCGTGGATGGAAGAGGAGACAAGGCGTGCATACCGTCGTGGTTGGTGTTCAGCAGGTCAATCAGTTCTTGGGCGGAGTCCTCTTTGGCGCGAGCAAACTCTAGAGGCAGCCTTCCTGTAAAGCGGTATTTCGTGGGATGACGCGACACCACCACACCCATGCACACACTGACGGCAACGCACCCAGGTGAGACGACGTGGCACAAGACCACACACACCGACGCACGCATCATTACTGGCAGATTCACCCTGTCTCCTCCGGGGCAAGGTGTGAAATAAGAACTGGGCCGTGGGGCTAGCCTCATTCATCAGGTGGGTGGGCGGCGTTGAGGTCAGCCCACTCAAGAGGAGCTGTGGCAGCAATGCGGGCGTGGTTCCCTGACTCGAGTACATTCACGCCCTTGAGAGCCACCACAGAGGCGTGAGGTACGGACTGCGAGCCTTTTGCCCGTTCGTTCAGCGCGACCGAACAGATGAGAAACAGTTGTCATAGTGAAACACACATTGTCCGCACTACCTCCAACACACGCCATTGTAATGACACATACCCTTCTTGTCCTTTACGTTGATACGTGCACCATTGTGGATGAGTGCCCTCACGAGAGCGTAAGGATGACTCTCCGAACGCTTGACTGCCACATGCAGAGGTGTCCATCCTGTGAAGGAGAAGGTAGTGTGGCACAGCACAAAATGTAGCATGCAGACTCGCAGTTGCACGACAACCAGACAGTCATGCTTGTACAGAGAGGTTCTGGCATCATGATGGGATTTCCTTGCATCAGATGTGCGTACCACCTGATCTGCCCAAACGTGGGTCTGCCCATAACACCGCTGAACACCGCCAATCTCGGTTCAAACCAGGTGGACATACCGTCGGAATCCGCTATATTCACATCTGCCCCATTCTCGACGAGTATCTTCACCGCCTCGGCAGAAGACCCAGTGACGCGATGCAGGGGTGTCCTTCCTGTGAAGAAGGTAGTGTGGCACAGCACAACATGCAACACACAGGCCCGCAGCACCTGAACTACAACCCGGTCGCCCAGCTTGTGCAGAGGCTGTGCATGATGTCCAGAATCTGCAGGGAAAGAGAACCGTGCATACCATCTTCATCCTGCACATCCAACATTGCACCGTTGTCGATGAGTGTCTTCACCACATCTGCGGCATATTCGCTTATACTCGAGACAGCGTAATGCAGAGCTGTCCTTCCTGTGAAAAGAGAAGGGAGTGCGGCACAGCACAACATGCAACACACAGGCTCACAGCTTCGGCAAGGTGAGATGCAAGCGTCAGTGCGTCCCACGGCAGCCCAAGACACAGAGGGCTGACGGTGGTGCTGGTGCAGCCGCCATGCGCTGGGCCTGCTGCACCACAGTGCCCGCTCCCCGACACAAAGCTGGATGGCCTACACACCTCTGTCGTCACGTGTATTCACATTTGCAGGGTTCGCGATGCGACGCAGCTCTGCAAGGTTGCCCTTCTTTGCCACCACATGTATGCGTCGTGTCAGGCCGGGCACAACCTGCTGCTGATGCCCCACAAGCCCCTCTGGCGAGAGGCCGTTGGCCTGCCCTGTCAACCCTGCCTTCGGCACTCCTGCCGATGCAGCCACCGGTGCCTCTGTGCGTCCTGTGAGGAGCGGGTGGGTGGAGTGGAGTGGGGTGGGGCAGCCGTGACGTTGGGCCTCATCAGAGTTAAGACACCGCCGGTGTCTCGGAACAAAGATGACACAGATGCTTCGGAAGGTGGCTGCACCGGCACAGCATGAGAGAGCGGCACGGTCATACCCTTGGCCACCCCAGGCACATCTGCACTCAGATCGAGTCTCCAGTCAGCTGTGGTTGCAGCCTGCTCGCTTGTGTTGGGTACGACGCAATCCAGGGGTGCCTGTCCCTTCTCTGCACCGTTCACATCCCCTGCCACATATTCGTTGGCGTCCTGCAAGTCCTCCGCGAGGAAGCAGATCAGAGACTCCGTCGACTCCTGCATGGTGTTCTTGTTCTGGTAGTGAGCACTGCCACTGCCACACATGTATGCATCCGTGCGCGCTTCGAGGAACCTATTGCATGATATGGCAGTGTCATCGGCAGTGATGCCACGGGTGCTGCCAGGTGCCACCGCCAGCCGCTTGCTGCGCTGCCCGACCACGTCGTCGAACATGTGCTGAGCGTCGCGTGCGTTCGCCCACCCGGGCTGCTGCCGCAGCTGTGCGAAGCACTCGTCCAGGCTCGCGTGTGCCGCCTCTTTGCAAGCAGGCTCGAACACCCAAGGAGGCTTGGCCCCGTCCACAAGCTTCTGCACGAAGTGCATGCACTGTGCAGGCGACCAGTCCGGGAAGTGAACCGTCTTGGTGAAGCGGCTCTGCAGGCCCGTGTTGCGCTGCAGCAGCCCTCGCATCCTGTCACGGTCCCCTGCCATCACCACCACCGTGCTGTCCCTGTAGCCGTCCTCCCTCATCATCGACAGCAGCTTTGCCATTGCCCTATCGCCGCAGGGGTCGCCCCCCAGCATGTACGCCTCGTCCACAAACAGCACACCGCCGCGAGCTGCCTTCATCGCTTCCTCCACACGTGCCTTCGACTGCCCAACGTCCTCTCCCGTCAGACCATGTGCCGATTTGTCCTCCACGCGGTTCTTCGTAAGCAGCCCGAATGCGTGCAGCACACGCGCCAGCATCCGTGCACCCGTCCTCTTCCCAGTGCCGGCAGACCCGTAAAATAGATAGTTGCTCAGCAGCCCGACAGTATCGCGTCCCTCGATACGCCGCACCTGCACCTGCTGCACGATCCCAAGCAGCGTCTCCTTCAGCCCGCCCACCCCCTCCACCTCCTCCAACTCCTCCACAGCCAGAGTGACGAGCACCTCTGTGCAAGCTGGCCCCGCAACGTCACACGGTCTCATTCCGTTCCCGTCAGCACGGAGTGGGTCGGCACCACGCTGAAGCAGAAGGCGTGCGGCAGCGACATGGTCTCCGCGGACGGCGTGATGCAGTGCAGTGCTGCCATCCGGGCAGGGCTCGTTGACATCTGCACCAGTATCCAGCTTACGACGGAGTGCGACTGTGCCGCCCTCACCCACGAGCTCTGCCAGGCTCAGGCTCCACCGCGTCAAGAGGCTGACAACCGCATGGCGCCCCTTGTCACGTGCGATGTCAAAAGCAGTATGACCTGTGAAGGAGAAGGAGGGCGTGGCAGCAGGGGTGTGAGTGTGGGGAGTGTCGGGGACTCTCTGGGGAGTCCCTCCGATGCTGGAGATGACCCAACAGGCCCAGGGTGCGATGCAGCAAAGGGGCGAGCTGTGTCCCGTTGATAGGCTCAAAAATCACTCGTGTTTGCGGAAATCCTTCAGGTCAACAGAGCTTCTAGAGGCACTGGCCATCTACTGCACAGCAGCCCGAGCAGGCTATCTTGTGCCTCGTGCAGGAAAGGGGGGCGAATGGAACAAACACCACCGTTCATCAGGCCAACGAGTGGCGTTTTGCACCCTGCATTCGCCCGTCCGTACGTCAGCTTTTGCACTGAACGGTGCCTAATGGAAAAGCGGTGGCTGAGCTGCCCCCTCTCTCCCACGAGACGCGTTTTTTTGATACTGATGGCACGGATGCTGAAGTGATCACAACGCCGGCAAGGGGAAGCCGCATACCTTCGTTGTTCTTCTCATGCACATCTGCACCCTGAGCGAACATGAGTTCTACCATCTTCACAGCATATTCGCTTGTGTTCTTGGCAGCAATATGTAGAGGTGTCCAACCTGTGAAAGAGTGAGGCAGTGTGGCACAGCACACACAGCACAGATGGCGAACCCGCAACTCACGAGTTCACCCCACACACAACCACTGGGACAGGCTGTGGCTGAAGGAAGGTGGAACCAGTGCAAGTGTGCACACAGGCGTGAAGGCAGGCAGGTCCAGCGAACGGATGCTGAGGTGATCACAACGTCGGCAAGGGGAATCCGTATACCTTCGTTGTTCTTCTCATGCACATCTGCACCCTCAGCGAACATGAGTTCTACCATCTCCACAGCATGTTCACTTGTGTTCTTGGCAGCACTATGTAGAGGTGTCCAACCTGTGAAAGAGTGAGGCAGTGTGGCACAGCACACACAGCACAGGATGGCGAATTCGCAACTCACGAGTGCACCCCACACACAACCACCGGGACAGGCTGTGGCCGTGGGAAGGCGGTAAGGACGCATTGCCTGGGCACACATGCACGACTGTAGGGAGGGCCACCGAATGGACGAGTATGTCGCACAACGGCACAACGCAAGTGATACATACCGTTCATGCCCTTCCCATGCACATCTGCACCCTGAGCGAACATGAGGTCTACCATCTTCACAGCATGTTCGCTTGTGTTCTTGGCAGCAATATGTAGAGGTGTCCAACCTGTGAAAGAGTGAGGCAGTGTGGCACAGCACACACAGCACAGGATGGCGAACTCGCAACTCACGAGTTCGCCACCTGATCTGCCCAAACGTGGGTTTCTGCCCGCTGAACACCGCCAATATCAGGTCAAATCAGGTAGGCATACCATCGGAATCTTTTACGTTCATGTCTGCCCCCCGCTCGATGAGGATATTCGCCATCTCGACAGGATTCCCCTTTCCACTGGAGACGCAATGCAGAGGTGTCCTTCCTG
This sequence comes from Rhynchopus euleeides, assembly GCA_963210315.1. Classification (NCBI taxonomy): domain Eukaryota; phylum Euglenozoa; class Diplonemea; order Diplonemida; family Diplonemidae; genus Rhynchopus; species Rhynchopus euleeides. The sequence continues at coordinate 2,512,101 of OY723239.1, read as the reverse complement.
TGAAGAAGGTAGTGTGGCACAGCACAACATGCAACACACAGGCCCGCAGCACCTGAACTACAACCCGGTCGCCCAGCTTGTGCAGAGGCTGTGCATGATGTCCAGAATCTGCAGGGAAAGAGAACCGTGCATACCATCTTCATCCTGCACATCCAACATTGCACCGTTGTCGATGAGTGTCTTCACCACATCTGCGGCATGTTCGCTTATACTCGAGACAGCGTAATGCAGAGGTGTCCTTCCTGTGAAAAGAGAAGGGAGTGCGGCACAGCACAACATGCAACACACAGGCTCACAGCTTCGGCAAGGTGAGGTGCAAGCGTCAGTACCCCCCAATGGCAGCCCAAGACACAGAGGGCTGACGGTGGTGCTGGTGCAGCCGCCAGCTGCTGGGCCTGCTGCACCACAGTGCCCGCTCCCCGACACAAAGCTGGATGGCCTACACACCTCTGTCGTCACGTGTATTCACATTTGCAGGGTTCGCGATGATCTCCCCTGCCATATCTTCTTTGACGTCCTGCAAGCCCTCCACGAGGTAGCAGTTCAGAGAGTTTTGGTCGAATTCCTTGTCGTGGATGAAGGGGTCCGCCCCCCATTCGAGGAGGGTCTGGATGATGATGGGGTGGCCCTGCCGCGCTGCAACGTGCAGCGGCGTGCGGCCGTCAAGCGTCGTCTTGCGAGGAGAGGCCCCGATACGAAGGAGCCGTTCGACGCACACTAAACCCTTTCGATCATTCGCGTCCACCTTGTCGCATGCGGTATAGAGGGCGGTTCTCCCAGCTCCGTCGGATGCGTCCGGCACTGCCCCTCCAGAGAGCAGGTTGTCAACACAATTATCGCACCAACGGCTCGCAGCGATGTGGAGTGGCGTGGCATCATCGAAAGCCAGCGCGATCGCGGCCTGGCAGGCCGTGCACAGCATGATGGGTGTCGGGTGTGTCGGCAAGGCGTCGCGCTGCTCTGGTAGGCGCCTTGTGTTCTGAGGGCGGGGAGTGGGGTAGGGTGGTGGGAGACGCGTCGAGGGGGGGAGTCTTGCTCGGTCAGAGGATACAAAGGAGATAGGGGGAGGGGGAGGTCAGGTCATCCAGTTCTGCTTGTAGTATCAGTTCGCGTGCGGGGGGGCTGGAGCAGGAACAAAGAGACACAAATCCTGCTGTGAGTTGTGCGGTGTTTCCCCTCAGCCCCCCTTCCAACCTTGCGTATTGCAAGTGGTAGAAAAAATTCTTGAGTCTCTGATTTGTGTCGGAGGATAGAAAAGGGAGAAGGGGTGAGGTAAACATTCTGAGATCTCAGAGAGAGTGGTTGTACTTGTTGATCGCTTCCACTATCACACCGGTGAAACGTACACACGAGCAAGTATAGTGGCGTCAGGGGCTGGCAGAACTGGGGGGGCCAGGCCAGCGCTGCAGCGCCATAACACACGAAAGCGAGAGGGCCACTGTAAAGGCCGATGAGCGAACATACGATGTACACCCGGATGTGGGCACACCGGTGAGCAGTCATGTCTCCATCTTCCTCGCGCTCCCACCCTCGCCGGGCAGGTCCTCCCCCCTGCCCGGCTTCCTCACACGCCTCCCTCTCCTGCCACGGTTCAGAAAGCGGTTGTGGGTGGCAGCAACATGGGGCAGGCGGGTGCAGCTTCGGATTGGAGAAGGTGGCAACGCAGAGGGCCCCCCCGCGAGCAGCCGGCGGCACCACACAAGTGTATCAAGCGCAGCCTGGGGTGAGGCGTCCTCAGGTGGTGGTGGCGGTGTGGAGGCTGCCTGTCTGGAATACCGCCTGGCTGGACAGCCCTGCGAGCTGCGGAGGGGGCAGCGCAGCGGCGGGTGGCCTCCCCATCCTCCGCCCTGGAGACATTGTCGAGGTCGCGTCGAGGGGAGCGCCTGCGGGCGGCAGGGCGGCAGGGCGAAGCCCCTGAAGACGATGCTGGCAACACCCCCCTCTGGCGACACTGTTCCCCAACGGGGTAGGTAAAAAGGACGAAAAGGATGACCTACAAAAACAGGCAATCAGGCAGGGTGGTTCGCAGGCAACACATGTGGACAAGGGGGGTCACTGAGGAGGCTGTGTGGATGTGTGCAGCAACAGGTGGGGCTCTGTGCGGGCGGGGAGGTGGGGGGTCTGAGGGGGATGGCATCGCCTAACTCGTGTTGCACCTTTGAAATAAACTAGTATGCTCATCTCCCCGTACCCCCACACTCTCACACGAATCATTTTTTCAGCACACTTCGATGTGGGCGGAAAGTGTCGCGTGCTTGTTCGTGCCCTTGTGCTCCTCACTCACGACACCATCATCAGCAGGAGTGTGAGTGTGGAAGCGTCAACGCAGACTTTAGTGAAAGCTACGACTGATCGAAGAGGAGCGGCATCAAGGAGACCAGGAGGGCAGGACCTTCCTACCGGGGAGACTGTCCGCGGTGTGCGAGCGAGAGGAGCGGCATCAGGAGATCAAACAAGAGGGGCAGTAGAAGCGCGTACAGGTGGGGGAGCCTGACGGGTGAGAGTTGAACGGCAATGGCCCTCTCCGCCGTGGACTGGGACAGGGTGGTGCCGAGTCCAGTCGGAGCTCAGATGTCCTGCGTTTGGACAGGGACGATGTCAAGCCGATGGGGAACGGACAGGTGGCAGTACGGTGGACGCAGTCGAAGCCCGATCCATACAGAGTCGGACGGATGACAGGGATGCGAATGCCTCGACGCTACTACGAGCTCCTCACAGAGCACCTGCGCACGGAAGCGTCAACGCAAAAAAGAAACCAAAGCAAAAAGTACCGAACACAGCGCAGTGACACTTTCTTTTGGTGTCGGCAATCACAAGCAAGCTTTATCTGCCCCATCGACGCCCTCTGCCCCACCCACCCTTCTCAACACGACGGAATGCTGCCACGCCACTGTGCGCTCCGGAGCATGTCTCTGATGTGATAGAGGCCATTCTCTGCTGCGATGTCCTCCGCTGTGTTGCTCTGCGAGTCGTGAAGGGTGAGGTCCGGCTGTGACACGAGGAGGGCCTCCAGTGCTGAGACATGCCCGCCCGCCACAGCGAGCATCACGGGCGTCACCCCGCCCTCCGCAGCAAGGTCGGGGTGGAACCCCACAGCACCGCAGAGCATCAGCACGGTCTCCTCGTCGCCCCTCGCCGCTGCTAAATGCAGCGCGGTGCGCCCGTCGTGCTGCCTCCGTAAGACACTCTCCTCGCGCTGCTCCTTGTGATGCGCATCACGATGCCACGCGCCCCAGCCCCCACAGCGAACATCAGCGGCGTCATGCCGAACCGATCCCCGGCGGGCGCCCGCGTGTCCCCACCGAACCGCACCAGATGTGTGAAGCACGCTGTGTGCCCCCCCGACGCAGCGGCGTGCATGGGGGACAGCCCATCCCCGCCGCGCCACGCCAGGGCCTCTGCGAGCGCATCGCCCCCCTCGCGCTGCAGCGCCCGCAGGTGCCGCAGAAGGTCTACAGCATTCCCAGACCCTGCAAGGGAGACCAGCACCCCGCCAGGCGGCAGGGAGGCAGAGAGCCCGGCAGACAGACACCCCCCTGGCAGGGAGGGGTCCTGCGGCTGCGCCTGGTCCAGCCTGTTGACAGACCACACGCCTCCCGGGATGCTGGGTGTCGGGCTGCCGCCGCCGCCGCCGCCGCTGCTCCCTGCTGCGGGAGCCCCGGCGAAGCCAGACAGGTTACACCACTCCACATCCCGGCCGATGTGCTGCGGGGTCTGTGTCGGGGGAGCCGCAGGAGCCGGAGGAAGGCCCGACTTCTTCTTCCCACCCCCACCGCCCCCGCCGTCAGGGTAATGTGCCGGCGGCGGTGCTGCTGCCGCCGCTGCGCGAGCCACCATCGCAGGAACCCCTGCCTTCCCCCCCGCAAGCTCGAAGAGGGCAACTCTCCGCGGCCCGACCACCTCCGGGCGCAGCAGGGCTCGGAGATGGCACAGCACGGCGGGGTGGGGCTGAGACGGCGATGCCGATGCAGCCTGCAGCAGAGCAGGCTGGAGGTGGAGTGGTGCATCCTGCTCCTGGCATGCCCCGTTGAACTGGAGGAGCAGGGTAGTGCCGCGGGTCAGGAGAACGGCATCAACCCCGGCCTGCTCGAAACCCGCGTGGGTATACACAACCCCCTCGCGCAGCGGGGTGGGTGGTGGCGGGGGTGGAGGGGAGGGGAGCAAGGAGGGGGCCTCCGGAACCACCGTCGCCCCTCTCCGCCTTGTCTGCCCGGTCATTCCCCTTCCCGAGATGTAGAGGTTCCGTCTCGCTCGCTGATGCTGCCATCCGCACCGCCCCCTCCGGCACCACCTCTACCACACCTGGGTTCTTTAAGCGGAGTAGTTCTACCACTTTGCGCCCCCATCCCCCCGGTCCCTCTGCATCCGCACCTCCCCCCTTTGCCACATCCGAGGGTGAATCCGCCCCCAATGGTGAAACCCCCGGCGGCAGCGGTAAGGCGTAGAGCGATGTGTCCCCAGAGGCGATGGAGGCGAGAATGCGCGCCTTTTCGATCCGGTCCAGAAAGGAGGTTGCCCAAGGGGTTGCGGATGGCGGAAGTGTGGGGAGGGGGATGGAGGTGTCGCGCGGAAGCAGCGGGAGTGCCTGGGAGACGAGGTTGTGCCACATGAGTGGTGTGTCGAAACCGCGGGGCGGGGGGGTGGTGGTGGTGGTGGTGTCGGCCATGTAGAGCGGCAGCTCGCCTGAGGTGGCGACCGCCCCCTGGGTGAAGAAACGCGCGAAGGAGAAGGGTGGGCGGCACGCTGCCTGCTCCGGGTCTGTTACGAGCTGCTTCAGGTCAGCGGTGGAGAGGTCCCGGGTCTGGGGGCCCGGCAGCCCTGCAGAAGCGTCAAGCAGCGCGTCTGCCTCCGGCATGTGGTACCACGCGATGCGTCCGCCGAAGGCGACCCAGCGTGGGGCGAGGTCCTCTGCTGTACAGCCCAGAAGGTCTGACACCTCAGAGATGGACCACTCTGGGTGGATCACCGGAGTGGGGCATATCCAGGGTCGGGAGGTCTCAGCGGGTGTTGCAGGTTCTGGTGCTGCAGAGCCTCCGGAGGTGTCGTTCTCGGGGGTGGTGGTGGTGGTGGTGGTGGTGGTGGTGGTGGTGGTGGTGGTGGTGGTGGTGGTGGTGGTGGTGGTGGTGGTGGTGGTGGTGGGAATTTGTTGTTGCTCCGATTCACTTAATTGGCAGAGAGGTGGGGGAGGGGGAAGAGTCTTCCGAACTAACTGTTACGTGCGTCGGGGTTTGGGACCCGCCCAACTTCCAGGTTACCGAGCTGGACAGGCCAAAGGAGGGTAGGAGGGTGGGAATGCTCCACCACAGCAAGAAAGCTCCTCAAGAGCAGAAATAAATAAGGGTTAACACCAAAGGGTACAACCCACCACGCCCAAAGGCACCTGACATAAGGCACGCCTGGGAAAGGGTGGGAGGGAAAACAAAGATGCAACAACCACCCAGGGTATAAAACCTGATGAAGGTGGTGTTGTGTGAGTGTGCTCTGCCTCTCTCTCCGCTGCAAATTCCCAACGTAAACTCAGAGAATTTGTTGTTGCTCCGATTCACTTAATTGGCAGAGAGGTGGGGGAGGGGGAAGAGTCTTCCGAACTAACTGTTACGTGCGTCGGGGTTTGGGACCCGCCCAACTTCCAGGTTACCGAGCTGGACAGGCCAAACCACCAACCCCTTCGCTCGTGAAGAAGTGCCCCACCGCGCGTATCACTTCACCCGTTTCTGGGGAGAAGAAAAATCACGTGGGGAAAACCGTGAGGGCAAATCGGCCGGGTTCAGTTTAGTACTGACCCATTCAATGGAAAAAACGCACTTCATTCTTTCCAGGAGGCTCAAAGCCCTGATCACCGCATCGTTAAGCGGTTGCGACCTTGCACAGTGTCGCTTGCGAGCTACCCCCCTGACCGACGTGTTGTCGACCAAAATGCGCACCGTGGCATTCCGAAAAACAGGAAGAGACACAACACCCGAGAGCGTGTTACGCAACGCCATCGCTTCGAGCACGTTGATATGCCACGAGCGCATAAACTGGGGCCAAGATTCACCCAGAATCGTCACTTCGGATGAAGCCGTGTTGACAATTACCCCTCCCCAACCCTCCAGAGAAGCATCAACAAACACGGTACATCCCACTTCCCCGCCACCCTTGGGGATACCACGTTCCCGCCCCACATCCCGAAACCAGCCCGCCAACTCCGATTGCACCGACGGAGGGACCGCGACCCGCTCCTGCACAGACCTAACCCCGGAGTTGAGGGAGTTGGTGATGCGCCTGAGGAATTTCAGCGCCCACCAGTATTCTCCCGGGGATATCCCGGCGATCGCGCTGGCGTGCAGAAGCCGCCCTGCGAGGCTCTCCAGCTCCCCGGCTGTTGCCGCTCGCAGGTCCGTCAGCCGGATCTTCTCCAGCAGCCTGGCGGACACCTTCACCTTGTGGGATCGGTGGTCGAAGTGGACCCCGATGAAGGTGTAGGCGGTTGCGGCGTCGAGGCTGTCGGCAGCCTTCCACGCAACACCACAAGCCGCCGCCGCCAAATCCAGCCGGACGGTCTCCTTCTCCACCATGGCGGTCGGCCCCGACAGCAGAATGTTGTCGATCCAACAACTAACATTCACCCCCCTTGCTGCAAATGGCGCGGCGGCAAACTGGGGGTCCCCCGCGATCGTCGCCGTCAGAGCGTGCATCAGCTCCGGCGCGCAGCAATGACCCATCGGGAGGCGCCGGAGCTCGTACCAGGCCCCGGTGTCATCCCGGAAACGAAAAAACCTGCGGGCCTCGCGGGGTACCTCCACCTGGTAGAACCCGGTGCGCAGGTCCCGAGTGGTCCCGCACTCCCCGTTAACCAGGTGGAGGTAGCGGGACACGTGTCCAATCGGGACCGCCGCCTTGTACCCATCGAGGTCCAGGGCAGAGTTGGCCTCTTTGGTCCACAGGATGAACCTCAGCCGGAGTCCGTCGGGCTTCGCCTCCACCACCACAAATGGGACGTTGATGCCCACCCCTGGGCCCTCAGCCCGGTCAGCCACTGCGCACTCCACCAGCTTCTCCGCGTGGCGACGCTCGAAGGAGGAAGGGCGGGGCGGTTCCACGACGTCGGTGAGCCCCACCGGGCAGAACGTCCGCTGCCAGGTCCGCAGGAACCGCTCACGGGCTGCCCCCGTCATCCTCTCCATCACGGCGTCGACGTCCATAGGCGGTATCGCCGCCACGTGCAGTCGCGCAGACCTCTCCTCCGCAGTCGCAGGGAGCCGCGTCGTGTGCGCCCGCCGCAGCACACTGTGCATCCTCACAGGTGCACCGTCACCTCCGAAGTCCGCAAAGCTCTCGCCATCGCCAGGGGCGACCCGCCGTACCGCAGGGTGGTCGAAGACATCGTCTCGGCAGCCGACGCGTGCTTCGTCACCCTGCCGATCAGCGTCTCGTCGAGAGGCAGGCCCGCCGCCTTCAGCGAGAACAGGTGCGTCACCGCTCCTCTCTTCACGCTGTGGCCCGTGAAGGGCGCCATCTCCGGCAGGCGCTTCCACAGCGCGGCGACGGCGTCCGTACCCACTTCCGTCAGGGTCTCGAACGGCCCGATCGCCCGCAGCAGGCCCGCGATCTGGGAGGTCCAATCCCCGGTGATCACCACCCACCGTGACGGGACGAACGGGTTCGACCGGCGCCCCTTCGGCAACTCGCCCCAATCGATGGCGACCTCCACGTCGCTGACCTCGAGGAACTGACACGACGCCAACTTGCACACCTCCCCCCACCGTGACGCCGTCTTCCACGCGAGGAGAGCGGCGAGATGCAGTCGGTCCGGCTGCTGTTCTGCCCATCGCAGGAGGGTCAGGCGCGGCATGGGAACGGCCTGCGTCACGGGGATGGCGGCCCCGTTTGCGCGCAGGGCCGACGCGAGGTTGAGCAGAGGGTCCGCTGGGGCGCCGAGTCGGCGAAACGTCCCGGCGATGCTCTTGGCGTATGCTAGCATCCCCTGCGGTGAAACCCCCGTCGCCACGACAAACAGCATGGCGGCCTCCGCGTCGAGAGGCATCTGCTGCTCGGCCACCCACCGGGACAGGCGATGCCACAGCTGCTGTCGTTGCGCGAGGGTCGATGAGGCCCAGACGCCGTGAACGAGGCCGTCCAAGCGCAGCGTAGCCTCCCCCGCTGACACCCCATCCTCCCCGTTCCGCCCGCGCGACACCACCTCTCTGTCTACCATCATGCGCAGTACGGCGCGACCGAACAGAGAAATAGGCGTCAGCCCCGACGACTCGGACACGAGTTTTGCGAGGGAGGTGAGTGGGGAGGTTGTGATGTAGGGTGGCGACTGTGTGGAAGCCGAGGCGGGGAGTCAGACCCGGGCCCCGGCCCCGCCGTTTCCCGGCCGCGCCGCAGCCTGCCGGTAGCCCTGGTTCCAGGGGCCGCCCCGCCCCGTCTGGGGAGCCAGGGGAGCGGCCCCGCGTCCACGCCCCCGAGGCCCCCCGCGGGCGCGGGCCTCCTTCACCTTGGCTGCCGCCTTCATCAGCGGGTCCTCGGCGGCTGCCTGCATCTGGTTGAGGACGTCCCGTCGCGGGAGACCCTCCACGACGTACAGGTGCTGCACGCGGAGTGAGGTGAGGAGGCTATCGCCGAGGGCGACGAAGGGGGCGGATGCGAGCGTCTGGGGGATGTCCGTCGCCGTCTCCACCCACGCCTTCAGCTGTGAGAATACGTCCCCCAGCTGGTCGCCGCCCCCCAGGTGCGACGTGCCCGCCGTGTAGCGGAGGGCGAGGTCGCGCCACAGGCTCTCGCCGGACCCCGTGCGGATAAGGGGAATCCACTCCGTGACACTGGTAGCGTCGGCCGGGGAAGGCACCCGCGTAGACACCACCGGGCGGGCAGGGGGCTCCGGGCCCGGAGCCTGAAGCTGAGGCGGCGCCCCCTGCGCGGACCGTAACGCCGCCAGCTCCGCTTGCTGCCCCTCCCACTGGCGCCGCATCGTCGCCATGTGGGCGTCCGTCTGGCGGCGGAGCTCCTCCATCCCCTGCCGCAGCGCCGCCGCCTCCGCCGCCGCCGACGAGGCGTGTGCGGTGGCTGCCACGGCCTGCTGCGAGGCCGCCACCGCGCGCGAGGGGGAGGCCTGCTTGGTGGGGTTTCGAAGTCGCGCGAACCCTTCATCCCCCAGTGCCGCACCTGCGACATGGAGGGTGAGGAGGGCGCGGAACTTCGTGAGCCCCTCCCACAAGTCATGCTCCCCCCCCACGATCAAGCACAGCCCGTGCTCGATGGGGCAGGCGACCCCGATCGTCGACCACCCGGCGTGCCCGTCCCCCTCATCGCCCTGCCAAGCCTTCTGCAGCAGAAGGGCTGTGGCCAGCAGCGACTCCAACCTCACCCAAGTCGGCTTGGCCAAGGCCGACGTGACCCGGGAGTCGAGGTCGTGCACCTGGGCGATGCACTTGGGGGGCTGGAGCTGCGCCCGGCCCGTCTGGTCCAGTCCCTGCAGGACCGTGGCCAACGCGGCGAAGTCGGGTGCGGCGTGGGCGCCGGTCAGGTCAACGGACACGGAGGGCATTGTGTATGTGGTAAATGAGGTAGAGAAGCGACCGGTGGTAAAACAAAGATGCAACAACCACCCAGGGTATAAAACCTGATGAAGGTGGTGTTGTGTGAGTGTGCTCTGCCTCTCTCTCCGCTGCAAATTCCCAACGTAAACTCAGATGGTGGTGGTGGTGGTGGTGGTGGTGGTGTCAGCCATGTAGGGGCTGACCTGGATAACTGTGGTGCCGTGTGGCGGCAGCAGGTGGCATAGTGTGGGTGTCTCCGAGACGATGAGGCTGGCGGAGGAGGTAGAGGCGGTGTCAGCGAGGAGGTCGGCTGGCGAGGTAGTGGGGTCTGCGGTGAAGGTGACAGTGGTCTCGGTGTGGTGGTCGTGGCGGGTGACGGTGAAGCTCCGCCCGTTGGACAGGGAGATGCCGAATTGGGGGTAGCTTAGGGCCCATTTGCTCTGCAGTGGTGTGGTTGGGTGGGGTAGAATGACGAAGTGGCATTGTGACACAGAGAGAGCGCCCCTGTATGGAGGCATTGGTTCTGCTAAACCAACAAATCCGTCTGGCAAAGGCACTCATATACACATACACATTCGTGCCCACTCCAGTGCGCGCACAGCCACACCCTCAGCAGCCAGAAGCAGAAGGCTGTCCTCCCGACAGGCTTGGGGACCACCACACGGAACACGCTCCGATCGCTGCGTCCCATGCAATGTCTCACAGTATCCAGGTAGCACTGGCGCTGCAGCATGCGTGGTATCAGGCCGGGCACCACCTGCTGCTGCCACTGCAGCCTGCCGCCCTGTAGCCAAGCCACAAGGTCCTCTGGCGAGAGGCCTTCGGCCTGCCCTGTCAACCCTGCCTTCGGCACTTCTGCCGATGCAGCCGCCGGCACCTCTGTGCGTCCTGTGAGGAGTGGGTGGGTGGGCAGCCGTGACGTTGGGCCATCAGAGCGACACCGCCGGGTGTCGCGGATCAAAAATGCCACAGACGCTTCGGAAGGTAGCTGCACCACAGCATGAGAGAGCGGCACGGTCATACCCTTGGCCACCCCAGGCACATCTGCACTCTTTTCGAGGAGTGCCGTCACCATGTCAGGAGCGTCATGCGAGGATACAGGTTGCTGCTGCCTCAAATCAGGGAAGCGCTGTATCATCTGTATGAGCGAAAGAGGATAGGTAACCGGGCAGGGTGGTTCGCAGGCAACGCATGTGGACAAGAGAGAGGCCACTGAAGAGGATGTGTGGATGTGATGCAGCAACGGGTGGGTGAGGGTCGTGTGTCTGCAGTAGCACTGTCGGTACGTCCGGGGGACTCGTGAGGAAACCCCACATGACAACATCTCCACCTGCGCTAGACAAAGCCTGGCAGCCTTGCTGTGTGCTGGGTGATGTGTGCGTCTGAAGAGTGTTGAGCACGTCGGCGGTCTTCGGTCGCTCCTGCGCGACCTCCTCAGTCATGCTCGCGATAAGGGCCATAACATCTGCAGGCAGCTGCACGCCGTCAGGCAGGCTCAGCTGTGTGTACTCGGGGTCGCCGATGTTCATCACCCACGCAGTGCGCCCCAGAGAATACACGTCGGCAGCGCTGCTGCCCCTGCTGTCAAGCACTTCGGGTGCCTTGTAGGGCCCTGTACCGAAGACGGAACAGCTATCATCATCCAAGGCATGGTCGTACGTGTTGATGGCAGCTCTGTTGGTAGCAGGCACTTCGAGTGCCTTGTAGACATCTGCGGAACGGAAGCGACTTCTGGGTCTTTCAGAAGAAGAACTGTCCGATTGAGCGACCTTCATTTTTTTTGCACTCCCCATGTCCACCAGCTTTGCCACGTTGTTCCCATCGATCATGATGTTCTCTGGCTTGATGTCGCGGTGCACGTAGCCCCGGTTGTGCATGTGGTTCAGGCCCTTCGCAGCACCCAGCAACCAGGTGTAGAAGTTGGGCAACTCCACACACGGCAGCTGATTCCGCTTCTTGCCGCTCTCGATCACAGACCACAAAGTGTGCTTCAGCCTCTCCATCACCAGGAACATGCGCTCAGCCTTGTCGATGTGGTACCCGTGCAGCACCACGATGTGTTGGCACGAGGCCAACGCGACCAGCGCTTCCACCTCCTTCCGCAAGTCATGCTCTTCTTGGCCTCGGTACCGAAACACCTTCACTGCCACATCTGTGCCGTCCCTCAACTCGCCTGAGTACACAGAGGCATATGCACCGCTGCCGAGCTTCCTGCTTCCACAGACAAAACCTTCATCCCTGAGCTCGAATGTAGCTGTGTGGAGATGTAGCGTCACAGGATGCACAGTGGGATACGTGCTGCTCGTGTCACAATTTGCAGAGAAAGTCACAACACCACTCAGGAACCGCCCTTCGCCAAAGAACAGAAAATTGTTCGTTCGAAACTTTTCTGCGGCACTGTAAGCCCTCAATATGCCCGTGTATGGCTGGTCATACCTCGCGCGCGTGTCATTAGCCATGCATTGCCACCGGCGGACGAGACCCAGTTGAGGGACTCAGCCTCCTCCTCGTCGAGAGAAGCAACGTGCGCAACCAGCACGTCAGCGACCACCGTATGTCCTGCCTCTACAGCGAGATGCAGCGGCGTCTCGCCATCATCATCCAGAGCGCCTGGGTCAGCTCCTGCGCCAAGGAGGGCCTCGGCACATGCGGGATGCCCCTTCTTTGCGGCGTAGTGCAGGGGGGAGAAGCCGAATTCCTTGTCATGGATGAAGGGGTCCGCCCCCCATTCGAGGAGGGTCTGGATGATGTTGCGGTGGCCTCGACGTGCTGCAACGTGCAGCGGCGTGCGGCCCTCACACATCGGTGCAGACGGGCGGGCGCCAGCAGCTAGGAGCAGTTCGGCGCACTCTACACCCCTTTCGTCCACCTCCTCCTCCTTATGGCATGCGGTGTAGAGAGGAGTTCTCCCATCGTCGTCGGGTGCGTCCAGCACCGCCCCTCCAGAAAGCAGGCGGGCAACGCATGTACTGCACCAACGGCTCGCAGCGATGTGGAGCGACGTGATGTGTTCGGAGGGAAAGAAACGTGGCGCGGTCTGACAGGCGGTGCACAGCATGCTGGTTGTGTCAGCACACCCTTCAGGTGCCGCGCTGCTCCGGCTGGCGCTTGCGTCGGCTGGGGGGGAGCGGGGCGTCGGCTGGGGGGGGGTTGCGGGCTGTGTGTGGAGATGTGGCGTCACAGGTTACACAGCGGGACACGTGGCAGCGCTGTGCAGGCACACATCACCGTGGATGGAAGAGGCAGACAAGGCGTGCATACCGTAGTGGTTGGTGTTCAGCAGGTCAATCAGTTCTTGGGCGGAGTCCTGGGCGTGAGCAAACTCTAGAGGCAGCCTTCCTGTAAAGCGGTATTCGGTGGGATGACGCGACACCACCACACCCATGCACACACTGACGGCAACGCACCCAGGTGAGATGACGTGGCACAAGACCACACACACCGACGCACGCATCATTGCTGGCAGATTCACCCTGTCTCCTCCGGGGCAAGGTGTGAAACAAGAACTGGTCGTTGTACCCCTTGTGGTGAGGCCCTGAAAAAGGGGGGCCTCCGGGCACTGAGCCGTCCTGTCCGCGATCCACGCACGGAGGAGTGGGATGTATTTGCCGACTGACGGCAAGAGAACCCCCGGTAATGCGAAAACGGGTCTTACCGGACCCGGTAACACCCGGTAATGAAGGCCAATTCCCGGGTTTCCGGTAATACGCGTTTCCCGTTCACGGGGCAGATTCATGAACAGTCTTCAGAGTGCAACACACATCGGCCCACACTACCCCCAGCACACGCCATTGTAATGACGCACATACTCTTCTTGTCCTTGATGTCGATACGTGCACCACCGTCGATGAGTGTCTTCACGAGAGGGTAAGGATGAATATCCGGCAGCTTGACTGCCAGATGCAGAGGTGTCCATCCTGTGAAGGAGAAGGTAGTGTGGCACAGCACAAAATGCAGCACGCAGCACGCAGGCTCGCAGTTGCACGACAACCAGACAGTCATGCTTGTACAGAGAGGTTCTGGCATGATGGTGAGATTATTTTGCATCAGTTGTGCGTCGCCACCTGATCTGCCCGAACGTGGGTTTCTGCCCGCTGAACACCGCCAATATCAGGTCAAATCAGGTGGGCATACCATCGGAATCTCTTACGTTCATGTCTGCCCCCCGCTCGATGAGGATCTTCGCCATCTCGACAGGATTCCCCGTTGCACTGGAGACGCGATGCAGAGGTGTCCTTCCTGTGAAGAAGGTAGTGTGGCACAGCACAACATGCAACACACAGGCTCGCAGCACCTGAACTACAACCCGGTCGCCCAGCTTGTGCAGAGGCTGTGCATGATGTCCAGAATCTGCAGGGAAAGAGAACCGTGCATACCATCTTTATCCTGCACATCCAACTTTGCACCCTTGTCGATGAGTGCCTTCACCACATCTGCGGCATGTTCGCTTGAACTCGAGACAGCGTAATGCAGAGCTGTCCTTCCTGTGAAGAGTGAAAAGAGAAGGGAGTGCGGCGAAGTGCAACACACAGACTCACAGCTCCGGCAAGGTGAGGTGCAAGCGTCAGTACCCCCCAATGGCAGCCCAAGACACAGAGGGCTGACGGTGGTGCTGGCACAGCCGCCAGCTGCTGGGCCTGCTGCACCACAGTGCCCGCTCCCCGACACAAAGCTGGATGGCCTACACACCTCTGTCGTCACGTGTATTCACATTTGCAGGGTTCGCGATGATCTCCCCTGCCACATCTTCTTTGCTGTCCTGCAAGCCCTCCGCGAGGAAGCAGGCCAGAGACTCCGTCGACTCCTGCATGGTGTTCTGGTAGTGCTGCTGTGGCATCTGAACCTTAGCTCTACCACTGCCACACAAGTGTGCAGACCTGCGTGCAAGGTACCTATTGCATGATTTGGCAGTGTCATCGGCAGTGATGCCACGGGTGCTGCCAGGTGCCTCCGCCAGCCGCCTGTCGTGCTGCCGGACCACGTCGTCGAACATGTGCTGAGCGTCGCGTGCGTTCGCCCACCCGGGCTGCTGCCGCAGCTGTGCGAAGCACTCGTCCAGGCTCGCGTGTGCCGCCTCCTTGCAAGCAGGCTCGAACACCCGGGGAGGCTTGGCCCCGTCCGCAAGCTTCTGCACGAAGCGCGTGCATTGTGCAGGCAACCAGTCCGGGAAGTGAACCGTCTTGGTGAAGCGGCTCCGCAGGCCCTCGTTGCGCTGCAGCAGCCCTCGCATCCTGTCGCGGTCCCCTGCCATCACCACCACCGTGCTGTCCCTGTAGCCGTCCTCCCTCATCATCGACAGCAGCTTTGCCATTGCCCCATCGCGGCAGGGGTCGCCCCCCAGCATGTACGCCTCGTCCACAAACAGCACACCGCCGCGAGCTGCCTTCATCGCTTCCTCCACACGTGCCTTCGACTGCCCAACGTACTCTCCCGTCAGACCCTCTGCCGATCTCTCCTCCACGTGGTTCTTCGTAAGCAGCCCGAATGCGTGCAGCACACGCGCCAGCATCCGTGCACCCGTCGTCTTCCTGGTGCCGGCAGACCCGTAAAATAGATAGTTGCTCAGCAGCCCGGCAGTATCGCGTCCCTCGATACGCCGCACCTGCACCTGCTGCACGATCCCAAGCAGCGTCTCCTTCAGCCCGCCCACCCCCTCCACCTCCTCCACGGCCAGAGTGACGAGCACCTCTGTGCAAGCTGGCCCCGCAACGTCACACGGTCTCCTTCCGTTCCCGTCAGCACGGAGTGGGTCGGCACCACGCTGAAGCAGAAGGCGTGCGGCAGCGACATGGTCTCCGTGGACGGCGTGGTGCAGTGCAGTGCTGCCATCCGGGCAGGGCTCGTTGACATCTGCACCAGTATCCAGCTTACGACGGAGTGCGACTGTGCCGCCCTCACCCGCGAGCTCTGCCAGGCTCAGGCTCCACCGCGTCAAGAGGCCGACAACCGCATGGCGCCCCTTGTCACGTGCGATGTCAAAAGCAGTATGGCCTGTGAAGGAGAAGGAGGGCGTGGCAGCAGGGGTGTGAGTGTGGGGAGTGTCGGGGACCCTCTTGGGAGTCCCTCCGATGCTGGAGATGACCCAACAGGCCCAGGGTGCGATGCAGCAAAGGGGCGAGCTGTGTCCCGTTGATAGGCTCAAAAAGCACTCTTGTGTGCGGACTATATTCCATACTGGAATCCACACCTGACACAGCGCACCCCCACGCAGCTCAACAGAGCTTCTAGAAGCACTGGTCATCAACTGCACAGCTGAAGTGATCACAACATCGGCAAGGGGAAGCTGCATACCTTCGTTGTTCTTCACATGCACATCTGCACAACGAGCGAGCATGACATCTACCATCATCACAGCATGATCGCTTGTGTTGTTGGCAGCGATATGCAGAGGTGTACAACCTGTGAAAGAGTGAGGCAGTGTGGCACAGCACAAGGTGACGGGCTCACGACACCTCCCTCACGAGTTCAACCCCACACACAACCACTGGGACATGCTGTGGCTGAAGGAAGGTGGAACCAGTGCAAGTGTGCACACAGGCATGAAGACAGGCAGGTCCAGCGAACGGATGATGAAGTGATCACAACGTCGGCAAGGGGAAGCTGCATACCTTCGTTGTTCTTCACATGCATATCTGCACCATGAGCGAGCATGACATCTACCATCATCACAGCATGATCGCTTGTGTTCTTGGCAGCAATATGTAGAGGTGTCCAACCTGTGAAAGAGTGAGGCAGCGTGGCACAGCACGGCAGGATGGCGGACTCACAACTCACGAGTTCACCCCACCGACACACAACCACTGGGACAGGCTGTGGCTGTGCGAAGGCGGCAAGGACACCTTGCCTGGGCACACATGCACGACTGTAGGGAGGTCCACCGAATGGACGAGTATGTCGCATAACGCAAGTGTGATACATACCGTTCATGGTCTTCCCATGCACATCTGCACAATGAGCGAGCATGAAACCTACCATCTTCACAGCATGATCGCTTGTGGTGTTGGCAGCGAAATGTAGAGGTGTCCAACCTGTGAAAGAGTGAGGCAGTGTGGCACAGCACAGGGTGACGGGCTCATGACACCTCCCTCACGAGTTCACCCACCACACAACCACTGGGACAGGCTGTGGCTGAAGGCCACGGAGTCCCTGAGCGACTCTGAATCTATGAATGCAACAGCAATTCTGATCGTGCTTCTTCTCGAGGAGCATACCATGAGCGTCCTTGGCCTTCACGTCAGCACCGGATGCCAACAGCTGCTGACATGTCTGCACGTCACCCTGCTCAATGGCTGCAGCCAGCGACATTTTCTGAGCCTGCTGTTCACCCGCACACACCTCAATGATTGTGCGGTTTGCGGGGAGGACAAAAGGACGAAAAGGATGACCTACAAAAACAGACAATCGGCAGGGTGGCTCGCAGGCAACGCATGTGGACAAAGGGGGGTCACTGAGGAGGCTGTGTGGATGTGATGCAGCAACAGGTGGGGCTCTGTGCGGGCGGGGAGGTGGGGGGTCTGGGGGGGTGGCATCGCCTAACTCGTGTTGCACCTTTTGAAAGAAACAAGCGAACCTGCCCCCTGTTGCGTGGGGGTGGTGTGCGTTCACTCTTCTGCACTTTCCAGGTCTCGGGGGGGGGGGGGAAAGGGGGTAAGCCCATACACCCCACCACTACCCCCCCCCTCTCTCCCCTCCCTCGGTTCGCCGCCGTTTTTTTTTCTGCTGAAAAAATAACTGGTGAAACAAATGCCACCCAAAACACGGTGCATTTTTTTATGATGCCCATTCCCGCTCGGCGGAAGAAAGGGAGGAGGCCCTCACTAAAAAAACAAGAACTTACCTGTCCTGTAGATTGCACTCTCAGGAGTGCAAGATGAAACAGGACAGCCACCACACCACCAGTCTTGACGCCCACAAAATGGTGGATTTTCCAGCGTCAATTCTGTCTCACAGGGTTAGCCACTTCGACCACACGGGTCGTTGTGCAGAACTTCTCTTTTCGACGCGACGGTATGTATGTCACGCTTGCAGTTGGCTCTGGCGCTGGTTGCGGGTCTGTCGAGGAGCAGCAGCGGGGTCAAACCCGTCTGCTGTTTTCTGTCATTCCTGTGGTCTGTCGTACGACTTCGGCTTGCGAAAGACTTTTAAACGTTTATAGCCTCTGGTCACGGCCCCCTTTCAACTTTGACCGTGGGTGGGTTTCTGAATTTTCTGGAAAGCACCATGGATTCGAGGGACTGCGTGATTCGGACTTGCAGAACGGAAGGGCTACTGGGAAGGAACTGTACACTTTCTTGAGGCACGATCATTGGTGACCTAGGACGGAGGCATGCACGCCTGTTGACTGGTGAAAAGGGGACACCCCAAGCAAGGCATACAAAGCGGAAGGCAGACTTTGTTGCTCCGGCACCACTGTTTCTATTCCCGCCTGGGCTCTGTTTACCCCACCGTCAACAACGCGGCGCCGTTAAAACTCTATAAGGGGAGGTTTGGTATGTCGCACTGTTCGTCGCATTCAGCGGGGGAGCCAGTGGACGTGTGGAGAGGGGTGCACAGTTCTGAAACAGTAGTCTGGTTCTGCGGGGGCGAATCACGTGTGGGAGTGTGGGTGGGAAGTCCTGAGATGAAGTGGTGCGATCCTTGGGGGGGGGCAAAACTTTCATTTGCCTTTGGTCAAGGCCTTTTCAAACAAATTTGACCACGGAGCCAAGTCGCCGGTCCCTCGAATAGCATGAGTCTATGACAGGTTCCGGCACCAGGTTGCCTGCGATCGCAAACCCCCCCCCGGGGGGGGTCAGCCCAAGGACCCTTTAGGCCCTTTAGCCCCCAGCTGGGGGAGGGCCTGTGTGTACTGGATAGTTTAAGTGGCATTTACGATAATACCACTTTTTCAGTACCACTTTTTTGGCCTGTGCCCCTGTGGCCTGGCCAAGGCCCTGACCCCCCCTGAGCCCTGGCTTGGGGGGGTCCCTGTGGACCCCCTGGCCTCCGGCTGGGGGGGGGCCTGTGTGGACTGGATAGTTTAGGTGGCATTTACGATAATGCCACTTTTTCAGTACCACTTTTTTCTTACGATAATACCACTTTTTCAGTACCACTTTTTTGGCCTGTGCCTGAGGGCCAGGCCAAGGCCCCCCTGGGTGGGCGGCCTGTGTACTGGATAGTTTAGGTGGCATTTACGATAATACCTGGGACCCCCCGTGTATAAGTCCCCCCCCCTTACCCCCGTGTTTAAGTCCCCCCCTGGGGGTCTGGCAGGGGGGGGACTTAAACACAGGGGGACCTAAACACGGGGGTGGGCTGGTCTGGAGGGTCATCAGGTGGCCCCTAGGCCCTCCAGGTGCTGTCTGAGTCGAAAAGTGGGGTGCCAAAAGTCCATCCGAACCGGAATTACCCCCCTACGACAGCAGAGGAAGAGGTCTTCTTGGTCTCCACTGTGCCACCCCCGTGTTTAAGCCCCCCCTGTGTTTAAGTCCCCCCCGGCCGAAAATCGCCTCCAGGGGGGGGACTTAAACACGGGGGGTCCCAGGTACCACTTTTTCAGTACCACTTTTTTGGTTTACGATTTTACCACTTTTTTCTTACGATAATACCACTTTTTGAAAAGTGGCATTATCGTAAAAACCCCCAGAAAAAAGTGGCATTATCGTAATTACCCCTTACTGTAATGATGCGTTGACGCAAAAAGATAAGGCTGTTGTTTGTGCGCCAAATCCGGGCAAAACAAAAGCAACTCCGCAGCCTGATGAGGAGGTTGAATTTGTTGCCCAAGCGCTGCCTACTATCTTTTTGACACTGACAGGTTCCCTGTTGTGGTAAAAAAGATAAGGCTGTTGTTTGTGCGCCAAATCCGGTTCCAGATTGTACGCACCCCCCCCCCTCCCCCCCGCCCTCAATAGTGTGCCAGAGGAACCATTCCAGTTCTTGGCCCTCTTGATCTGTATCGCGCAGTGCATCTTCTCGGTCATCGACCTCTCAGGATCACTCCTTTGGGGATCATCGTTCCCCAGCGGGAGATACTGGAACTGCGTAGCCGCTTGAGTGGCTGGGGAGACGCGTGTATCTGTCCGCCATATTTGCGTGAGTCGCTACATATTCAAGCGACACGGACAGTCCATATGTTCCCGCGAAATCCACCACAAAGTGGCAAAACAGCAGCCCCCATGGATGCAGGGAGTAACCAGCACGCACCGCCGCGACCACCGCCATGTTGTCCACATGTAAACGCAAGCGTAGTGGCTTCCGCCATGAAAGCGCTGTAGACACCGCCACGAAGACGGCGAAAAATTCCTTCTCGAAGATACCTTCCGCCCGCAATTCCTCTGGGAAACCGCCCCAGTACGCTCGGCCCCGGATAACCATCGCCCAGCCCGACAAGCTGGCGTCCGTGTGGCATTCCACCACATGCTGCGGAGGCGCTGTCCAGTGGAGTCGCTCGTTACGGAGTAGCTCATCGAGCTGTACCTGTATCAACGCGCAAACGTGGGGGGGAAGAGTGAGCATGCTCTTCCAGAATCTTTGACCTTCGGCCCCCTGCAGACAACGCCCTCTGGAGATGTCCGACATCCAGAGTAGAAGTCCCGCCGCGCGCAATAACCCCTTCGACATCGCATGTAGTCTCCACAGAATTACGCCCACCACCCGCCACCACACCAGCACCGGTGCTGCCGCGGATAGGGACACCGTCTGAAGAAAGGGTCCGATTCGCCGCAGCCACTCGGGATCCATGCAGTATTCCTTTGAGGACACGTCTACCCAAATTCCGAGTGCTGAGCCCTGCTGCTGGATCTGCGTTGTGTCTCCGATGGTGATGTCGTATCTTGCACAGAGCGCCCGAAGTCTCGCCGCTGCCTCCTCCACACCTTCCCGCGATCCGCAGAAGAAGATGTTGTCCAGCCAGCAAAGGTTCTTTGCTGTCGTCGGTCGCACCGCCTCATCTGCCACGGCTGCAGATACGTTTTGGCCCAGCTGTGGAGAAGCTCTGAATCCCATCGCGGCTCTGGTCATTCGCAGTAAACGCCCGCCCACTCTGAAGGCGAACAGCCCTCTGACGTCCTCATCGAGGCCGAATCGAAAAAAATCTTGGCTTGGCCCCGTCCGCAGGCTTCTGCACGAAGCGCGTGCATTGTGCAGGCAACCAGTCCGGGAAGTGAACCGTCTTGGTGAAGCGGCTCCGCAGCCCCTCGTTGCGCTGCAGCAGCCCTCGCATCCTGTCGCGGTCCCCTGCCATCACCACCACCGTGCTGTCCCTGTAGCCGTCCTCCCTCATCATCGACAGCAGCTTTGCCATTGCCCTATCGCCGCAGGGGTCGCCCCCCAGCATGTACGCCTCGTCCACAAACAGCACACCGCCGCGAGCTGCCTTCATCGCTTCCTCCACACGTGCCTTCGACTGCCCAACGTACTCTCCCGTCAGACCCTCTGCCGATCTCTCCTCCACGTGGTTCTTCGTAAGCAGCCCGAATGCGTGCAGCACACGCGCCAGCATCCGTGCACCCGTCCTCTTCCCAGTGCCGGCAGACCCGTAAAATAGATAGTTGCTCAGCAGCCCGGCAGTATCGCGTCCCTCGATACGCCGCACCTGCACCTGCTGCACGATCCCAAGCAGCGTCTCCTTCAGCCCGCCCACCCCCTCCACCTCCTCCAACTCCTCCACGGCCAGAGTGACGAGCACCTCTGTGCAAGCTGGCCCCGCAACGTCACACGGTCTCCTTCCGTTCCCGTCAGCACGGAGTGGGTCGGCACCACGCTGAAGCAGAAGGCGTGCGGCAGCGACATGGTCTCCGCGGACGGCGTGATGCAGTGCAGTGCTGCCATCCGGGCAGGGCTCGTTAACATCTGCACCAGTATCCAGCTTACGACGGAGTGCGACTGTGCCGCCCTCACCCGCGAGCTCTGCCAGGCTCAGGCTCCACCGCGTCAAGAGGCTGACAACCGCATGGCGCCCCTTGTCACGTGCGATGTCAAAAGCAGTATGGCCTGTGAAGGAGAAGGAGGGCGTGGCAGCAGGGGTGTGAGTGTGGGGAGTGTCGGGGACTCTCTGGGGAGTCCCTCCGATGCTGGAGATGACCCAACAGGCCCAGGGTGCGATGCAGCAAAGGGGCGAGCTGTGTCCCGTTGATAGGCTCAAAAAGCACTCTTGTGTGCGGACTATATTCCATACTGGAATCCACACCTGACACAGCGCACTCCCACGCAGCTCAACAGAGCTTCTAGAAGCACTGGTCATCAACTGCACAGCTGAAGTGATCACAACATCGGCAAGGGGAAGCTGCATACCTTCGTTGTTCGTCACATGCACATCTGCACAACGAGCGAGCATGACATCTACCATCATCACAGCATAATCGCTTGTGTTTTTGGCAGCGATATGCAGAGGTGTACAACCTGTGAAAGAGTGAGGCAGTGTGGCACAGCACACACAGCACAAGGTTACGGGCTCACGACACCTCCCTCACGAGTTCAACCACCACACACAACCACTGGGACATGCTGTGGCTGAAGGAAGGTGGAACCAGTGCAAGTGTGCACACAGGCATGAAGACAGGCAGGTCCAGCGAACGGATGCTGAAGTGATCACAACGTCGGCAAGGGGAAGCTGCATACCTTCGTTGTTCTTCACATGCATATCTGCACCATGAGCGAGCATGACATCTACCATCATCACAGCATGATCGCTTGTGTTCTTGGCAGCAATATGCAGAGGTGTCCAACCTGTGAAAGAGTGAGGCAGTGTGGCACAGCACGGCACAGGATGGCGGACTCACAACTCACGAGTTCACCCCACCGCCACACACAACCACTGGGACAGGCTGTGGCTGTGCGAAGGCGGCAAGGACACCTTGCCTGGGCACACATGCACGACTGTAGGGAGGTCCACCGAATGGACGAGTATGTCGCATAACGCAAGTGTGATACATACCGTTCATGGTCTTCCCATGCACATCTGCACAATGAGCGAGCATGAAACCTACCATCTTCACAGCATGTTCGCTTGTGTTGTTGGCAGCGAAATGTAGAGGTGTCCAGCCTGTGAAAGAGTGAGGCAGTGTGGCACAGCACACAGCACAGGGTGACGGGCTCATGACACCTCCCTCACGAGTTCACCCACCACACAACCACTGGGACAGTCTGTGGCTGAAGGCCACGGAGTCCCTGAGCGACTCTGAATCTATGAATGCAACAGCAATTCTGATCGTGCTTCTTCTCGAGGAGCATACCATGAGCGTCCTTGGCCTTCACGTCAGCACCGGATGCCAACAGCTGCTGACATGTCTGCACGTCACCCTGCTCAATGGCTGCAGCCAGCGACATTTTCTGAGCCTGCTGTTCACCCGCATACACCTCAATGATTGTGCGATTTGCGGGGAGGACAAAAGGACGAAAAGGATGACCTACAAAAACAGACAATCGGCAGGGTGGCTCGCAGGCAACGCATGTGGACAAAGGGGGGTCACTGAGGAGGCTGTGTGGATGTGTGCAGCAACAGGTGGGGCTCTGTGCGGGCGGGGAGAGAGGTGGGGGGTCTGGGGGGATGGCATCGCCTAACTCGTGTTGCACCTTTGAAAGAAACAAGCGAACCTGCCCCCTGTTGCGTGGGGGTGGTGTGCGTTCACTCTTCTGCACTTTCCAGGTCTCGGGGGGGGGAAAGGGGGTAAGCCCATACACCCCACCACCACTACCCCCCCCCCCCTCTCTCCCCTCCCTCGGTTCGCCGCCGTTTTTTTTTCTGCTGAAAAAATAACTGGTGAAACAAATGCCACCCAAAACACGGTGCATTTTTTTATGATGCCCATTCCCGCTCGGCGGAAGAAAGGGAGGAGGCCCTCACTAAAAAAAACAAGAAAACCCACCACCCCTGGTGTGGATGTCGAAACAAAGCCATGAGGTATTCATTCGTGCGGTGCACAAGCAAGGCGGTACAAGCAACGCGGCATAACGATCGGGGTGGTTGTCCTCTGGTGGCTGCTTCCGGCCTTCATCACACACAGGTGGGCAATGATCCACGCAGGATCTCCCATGTAAAACGTGGACACCACACACACACATACAGGTGAATCTGTTTTGTACGAGTGTTGTAGAGCACACCGAGTGTAGGGCACTGCTTTCGATGTGACATCTGTGATCCCCCGAAGCAAGACAAGAATATTCGTGTGGGCCGGGTGTGGTTGCATCAGAGTTCGCTCAGTGCACCTTACACTGTTGTGTCATGGCTGCCCACATGTTAATCTGTCTGTCACAGAGGGGGTAGGATCTTGACCGCGATATGCGTGTACACTGCAGTGCATCGCACGCGCCCAACTGGCTTTTTTCGCACTGGCAAGGCAAGTGTATTGGGGCAAAAGAAGAAGAGGGTGGCGGGTGGAGAGGGGGCTGCACAAAGGGGAGGGGGGGTTGACAACTTCAGATGGTTTCTTCTTCGTCTTCGAAATTTCTCAGGGGTTTTTCATCGAGCAATACCTGGCCCAGACCGATTCAAACAATCAACCAAACACCTGCCATCTTCTGATTGGAACAAGCTACATCTTTCAACAGGCGGTGTGTATATGTTGGCGAAGGCAGCACTCTTGTTGTGGCCAAACCACGTGGTGTAGTTCGAGGCTTTCAAGGCCACTGGCAGCCCGGCAGGCCCTGATGCAAGGCTCGCCCTTGCATCAAAGCCTGCCGCGCTGCCAGCGGCGGGGCAGTCTTTCTTTGCTCCCACCCTGTGCGTTGAACTGGCCAACAAGTGAGATCAGCTGCACACCGCAGCGGAGAAAAAGGCATTCGAAAAAGGGTGGCTTCTGATGGCAAATGTCTGAATCCCAAAACATGCCCCTGGTGCAAAAAAGGAGGAATACCCCGCCACAAACGAAACAAAAGAAAGACGCCCTTGGTGCTCCTGATTGCCCGCGCAGTGCAATTCTTTTTCCAGCGGAGCATCTCATTGGCACGATAACCCCCTGGTCTTTACCAAAACTGCACAGCGCCGCCTCATTTCCCTTTGATGAACTCCTGTCGTCAAGCAGCATGCGATATACAGGCCCTCAAAAAGACCGGAATGCCGCTGCGTACAGGATGTGCACAAGATGTTGAATATGTTGCGGCGCTGCCGACTATCTTTCTGACACTGACAGGAGCCCTGTTACAATAAAAAAATGACTCTCGTGGGCAGCGTTCGGTAGCCTGCACATAATGCAGCACCTAAGACAAGCTAAGTCCTAGGCAGGCGACACAAGGAGGTGTTGTTGTTTGCAAGCCCTCTTCACGCCCCCTGTCGAGAGAGTCCACCGCTCTTGGGGGCCGCACTGGGGTTCTGGGATCTTGTTTGGTGAAGGGATGGGATGGGGGTGTGGTGTGGTTGTATGTACATTAAACCCAGGCCAACCCGCGGCAAGGCTGTGCGGCGTGGGGCCAAAGCAAGCTGAAAGGGTCGGCAACTCCACAAAACTGCGTTGCCTCCCGCAGTCCGCGTTGGCCTTTTTGATGGGGGCCGTTTGGTGTGGTTCTGTGTGTTTTCTTTTCAAATAAAGGGGGTCTTCGCTACGGCGTGGTCGTCAGTGCATTTTTGGTGCATTTCCTGTTGACTGCAAACTGACGAAGATTGACGAAGAATAACGACCAGCGAAGACTCCCAAAAAGTAAAAATCATGGTGTGATCATATAGGGGTTCTGTGCCAGTTCTGGGGGCCCTTCAGGAATCCTTCGAGAAATGTACCCTGGGGAAATGGTACCTAACTTGGCCCCAACATGGGGCCGATCCTCGCAATCCTGAGGGCCTGGGGCCTCTTCAGCACCAAGTATGTGGGTTTGGTGCGTGTCGGGGACTGGGAGAGTTCACTTCTTGTGAAAGGGTCAGTCGGGCAGCCAACACCCACCCAGACCCAGCGGGACCCCCAGACGGTTTTTTCACAAACCCGTTCATTTGAATATTCGGAATCTGTGCGGATCGTAGTGGGGTCACTTTATTGGCGTAGGTGCCACACATCACCCCTGAAATGTGGGTCTGGTTCCAAGGCGTGGGTGGACCAACACTGCCTCTGAGGTGACACCACAGGCTCTGGAAGGGCTCGAGTGGACTGTGCTGGGCTCTCGGTCGGTGGTGCACTGTGCAGTAGTCGGCACAGCCACAACCTAAAACCTCAAAGGCAGTGAGTCTGAGGAACCACACGTACACGGAATCTACATGGAACCCGATTTTCAATCACCCCAACATCGGGTTTTGAACAATTGGACTCCGTGCAAATCGTAGTGGGGTCACTTTTGCAGTGTAGGTGCCACACACCACCCCTGGAATGTTGGTTTGCTTCAGGTGTGGGGAAGTGACTCGCTCCCGAGGGAGGTGACATGAGCCATCGACACCCGTGTTGTTGGGCATCTGTGGCAGAGGCTAGAGAGCCGTGTACTCGGCGTGCTCGAACAACAATGGCTGGGCGTCCTCTCAAGTCTCCTCCTAAGGGGTGACCATCTGTGCGTATTGTGATGGGGTCATTTGGCCACGGGGTGCCGATTCACACCCATATCTGGCCTTTCGTCACTGGGGCTCACCACAAGGTTTGTTTGTGGTCTCTCGACCCACTACAGGGCCACTACAAACCTGCACGGACATTTCCTGAAGGATTGTGGACCGGTGTTCTGTGCCAGTTCTGTGCCGGTTCTGTGCCAGGTCTGTGCCAGTTCTGGGGGGTTCCATGAGCACACCAAATCATCAAAAAAAAATGGGGCCGCAAGCTGGATGTTGGGAGAGCGAATCCGGAATCGAACAGAATTCCACGCAAGGCTGTTGCACGACACCCAGGCACGCTATCCCACATCATGGCCGACGTCACACGGATGTCGTTTCTTTCGTTTCTTTGGATGTCGACAATCACAAGCAAGCCTGATCTGTCGTATCCTGGCATTCTTTCTTCCTGAACCAGACACGCTATCCCAGGGACTGATGAAATTCTTATCCCATTCTCATGGTTGCATAACGGCCGTTTTAAAAAATCCCTTGTATTTTGTGGACTTGCAAAAACGGCCGCTGATTTTCAGCATTTTCAAAAACGGCCGTTTTTTTTACCTGGGAATTTTGTATGGGGCGTGGGTCATCAGGGCGAGATTGGTGGACTGGGTGGACTACTAGCAGCTGCACACTGCTCAGCCCTCCAACACGAGTGACGTCCCGGTATTTCCCCTGTGCGTCTTTGCCCGTGCATGAGGCGTGAAAGTAAGTGGGCTTCCAATGACTGTGTCGTACGGGAAATGTTATGAGGAATGCGAGGGGTCTTCGTGATCCACATCAAGTCGGCAGGCTGTAGGCCCAGTATAGGGTGGTGGAAGCGTTAATGCAATGTGCGGAGAATCATGCAAGTTGCAAGTCCCGTGTATTTGTAGGAGGGTGATCTAGCTTACTGGGATGGCCTCGCTCACTCTCTGTAAGGTATCGCTGGAATGGCTGAGGCAAGTGCGGAACCTGTCCCCACAGCACCCCCAGCACCCTCCAACAAATGCACAGACTTGCAACTTGCATGTTTACCTGCCACCACACACGCTCACGCCAGATACACCCGCATTCGCCATGAGCGGTGCGGGTAACACTGATGAGCCGATGGAGGACGGTGTGGAACCTGAGCTGACCCCAAGCGAGCTGCAGGTCTTTGCCGAACGGGAGAGCGCCCTGTCGCAGTTCACTGTGCCTCAGCTGCGTAACCTGGCGACGGGTGATGTGACCGGCAAAAGGAAGGCCGATCTCGTTGACCTCGTCGCTCGCCAAGAGATCTACAAGCGTCGTCGCGAAGGCTTCGGCCCGCCAACCCCACCACCTTCAAAGGCAGCCTCCAAGCCCGCCCCGAAGAGAGGGAGGAAGCCATCCGCCAAGACGGTGGAGCGTCGGCAACTGATGGAGGGGTTGGAGGCGGCGAGCAGCGCACCGGCCCCGCCCAAGGCACCCGCAGCGCCCAAGCCCGATCCGGAAGTCCGCGATATTCCGGATCGGGTGAAGCAGTACCAGCAGCGGTGGACGGACCTGGGGTTCCGGCAGCTGTCCGCAGTGCCGCAGCACTGGGCGGGTCGGGTAGATGCCGCCAGGAACGTCTCCCCACTGCAAGAGATACCCTGCTGCAAGTATTGTGAGCGCGCCTTCAAGTATGATGCGAAGAGTTCAGACTTCGTGGACCACTTTGACGGACCGCGCCACTTCAAGAAGAAGACCGCAGCGTTGAAAGCGCAGGGCCAGGGACAACAGCTGACACTGTCGGAGTGCGACACCCGCTCAACGGCAGGCTTGCAACTACGGATCGCCCGGGGTGCGTTGTTCACCGGAGCACCGGCTGGTATGGTGCAAGGTGTGCTGAACTGCCTGCGTGGAGTCACAATTCCCAGCGATATCAGCACAACGGCGGTGCGTGATGCTGTCAAGAAGTGTGCCCCCGTTTTCTTGGAGGAGGGGCTGAACATGATTGCGGCCAACCTCAAGAAGGCACGTGTGTCGCTCGTGCACGATGGAGGGACTGTGGGCAAGAGCCATGTACATGCAGTGCTCCTACAAACTCGCCATCACAGCTACGCACTGCCGTTCCTCTACTCAGAGAGGGCGGGCTACAGCATGAGGGGGCGTGAAGTGGCAGATGCGTTGCTCAAGAGAATGGCCCTCCTGGGGCTGGAGACCCCTTTCGTTGTCCGGTCGGATAGGGGGGGGGGGCCAGCGGCGGGGCATCGCGGGCCATTGCCCGGGAACTGAACACGTGTTTCGTGGCGTGTGTGCCCCACTTGGGGAACAACATGGGGGACGACGTTGAAAAGCTCCAGCAGGAAAGTAATGACGTTGCCTTCGACCTGATCAGGCTGGTGGACAGGTGCATGCGGGGGGTGGGGGGAACCCGGGCAGCACGGTGGGTGACCGTGCAGGCAGAAGTGTCTGGGCAGGTGTCGCTCACTGGCATCAGGGCTTTTGCGACAGAGCTTTCCCTTGATCTCGACAACAGCACCCCGGATGAGAAGGACGCCGCCTTCGCTGACTTCTTCCCGAAGGCGCGGGCAATCATCCCGAGCAATATGCAGCACCAGCTGGAGGGGGTCACGACCGCAGTGGCGCTGAAGGATGTGCTGTGCCACATCGCTGATGCAGCTGAGAGGGAGAAGCAGGCGACCAGGAAGGCACCACCGGCTGTGCGATTCCCCCTTCTCTCCGACACACGCTACCTGCACCGCTTGACTGGATACGCGCACCTTGCACCACGTCTCCGGGCATTTACCATCTTCCTGGCTCGTGAGCTGCAGGACAGCGGCTCTGCTTCGTGTGCGTCGCTCGTGCAGTTGGCAGAACTCGTGGTCGCCCACGAAATCGCTGGGCTGGAGTCCCACCTGCAGGCCGCCATCCGCCTGACGGCACCCCTCGCATCGCTGCTGCAGAAGTACTGCGATGCGCAGTTGGGTGTCCTCAACGAGGTGCCCCTGTCGACGCAGGTGTACACCGACATTGAGAATGTCATCGAGAAAGTGTCTGAGATGGGGAAGTGCGACCCCCCAGTGCCCCTGGCAGGGGAGCTGGCTGACCGCATGCGCAGGAGGTGGGACGGCACGGAGTCAGGGAAGTCCTTCTGGCTTGCGGTCCGCCATCTGTGCCCGAGCGCGTACGGCCGCATGAAGCGGAGCGAGAAAGCGATGAGTGTGCCAGAACTCCGGTGTCACCTCCCCTGCTTCGGGGAGGTCACGAGCAGGGCCTGGGAGCTCTATGGCCAGGCCGCAGAGAAGGCGCCACGCTCCGTGGGTGTGATGGATTTCTGGGACA
Organism: Rhynchopus euleeides; assembly: GCA_963210315.1. Classification (NCBI taxonomy): domain Eukaryota; phylum Euglenozoa; class Diplonemea; order Diplonemida; family Diplonemidae; genus Rhynchopus; species Rhynchopus euleeides. The sequence goes on along the minus strand of OY723239.1, from coordinate 2,482,830 downwards.
AGTTCCCCCCAGCTGCGACGGTATCCTCCCTGCAGTCGTCCGGCACGTCCAGCACCAATCCGGCTGTGGTAGAAGTGGAGTGTGAGGGAATTGATGAAGAGGCAGCCTTCCTCAAGGAGCTGGCCTTGGATCTGCTGCATGTCAGCCCTGCGGTAACGCAGGCTGACTCGTTGCTGAGTGTCGCGGAGCGCACGATCTGCGATCCTCTGCGCCAAGCGACCACTCCAGAAACGCAGCAGCAGATCCTTTTTTTTGCAAGCAACCAGGACATCACACATGCAGTGAAGAGGTACGACAAGAAACCACTGTTCCGCTCCGGCTTCCCTGATGTGCACCAATCCCAGGAGGAGGAGGTGGATGATAACATGTTCCCAATGCCAGCAGCTCCTTCGCCAACGGGGCTCTTCTCCTACGACACGTGCATGACTTTCCTCAGGACTGTGGTTGCAGATTGTGCGCACCTGTTGTGACAGTGAAGAGACGGTGCCCCAGTGCAGACGGACGCGCTGGTTTCCTTACACTGCCTCATCTGCACCCCCGACGCCGTGCCACGTCTGCGCTCCTGACACCGCGTCCGACGTCTGCCTGCACGCCCCACCAACCGCCTGCGCCTACCCTGTGGGATGGAGAAGATCTTCGAGCATCCTGGCACCCCGTGTCCGGCTCCTTCGCGCCTACCCCTCCAAGCATCGGTTCCAGTGTGTCTAGCTTGTCCTTCGAGTCGTGGAACCGGAAAGGCTTTTCGGTCCCGCGGCGCCTAAACAAACAAGTCAGATCGCCCCCCTCCTGCCCCTCCCCCTCCCCCTTAATAGAGCCTTGCACAGCGTGTACAGTCTTGCCCTTGGAGGTCCGTGATGTCCGAAAAAGTTCGCCATAGGCACGGAGTGGCACCAGCAGAACATGTGTGAGAGCCACGGCACTACGGACCGGTAATTTCTCTCCCTGATTCCACTGTTCGCCCCGATTCCGCCCCTTCTCCCCAGTTCTCTCCCCCAGGTCGAGTGGTTTGGAGGGATGGCCCGCTCGGTCCTGCAAACTGCTCGACTGGGAATATTTCGACCCTGTCTTTTGCGCGTTTTGAGCCGTGGCGATTTCAGTGGCCACCCCTTGGGGAGCGTAGCTGCCCAAGGGGTGGCGCATAGAAGACGTCGGGCCCTTGTTGTTTGAACCTGTCAAGTACACGACTCTAGCCTCTGCCACATGTGGCCAACATCACTGTGTCGTCGGCTTCCGCCCTGCCTGATCTTGACAAGCAGCAGACACCCCAACAGCAGAGAGGTGGAGTGTAGCAGTCCCCCGGTTCGCCCCCGGGTACCAAACAACCCTCCCAAACACCCCTCCCTCTAAATTTTCTGCAAATCAAGCTATTTTTTCCAAATGCCACCTACACCTGCCGCACACAGCTGCGGAGACACTATACACCGAGTCTACTCACTGCGGGCTCGCCACGATGCATGGTGCACACAGAGCACGCAACGCGCAACAAGGGGTTGCCAAGTGTGTTCCCTCAGCTCGGTACAGCAAGCGGGGAATCTCCAAAGGAAAATAGGAGGGGAAAAAAACGGCCGTTTTTTCGCCTGCATAAAATGAAAACGGCCGTTTTTATATTATGGTAGCGGGAACTGAGGTAGTGAATTCTCTGAAAATCCACTCCCTCCATGACGGCCGTTATGCAACTATGCATTCTGCAGTTGATCTTCTGGATGAATTCTGGCCGAAGAACAGGCGCTGACAACTGTGGAGTGCAAATATAACCTGAGGGAATGGGGGGAGAGAAGGGCTGCCGGGACCATTCGTCGATCGCGAGAAAGCGTTTCACAAACCAACCAGATAGAAAAAGTACACCCACACCCACACTCACACACAGGGCAGCTGACTCTTCTTGAGTGCTCACAACATGATGACGGGCCCAGGTGAAGTGACCACAGTGTGGCGCGGTCCATCTACATCAGGTGGACATGCGTGGGCAGCCGGAGTGGAACATCCGCCCCACCACCGTTGACGCCATCCCCTCCCCGACCCCCCCTCAGCACGCCGAAGGACCAAGCCGAACTCCTTTAACTGGAGGTTCCGCGCGCTTCGTTGGCAATGGCGACACCATGGCGACAAATCACACGCCAGCAAAGGAGCATGACGAAGATTGCCTTTGCTGCCTGCCTTCCTGTCTGCAAGGTGCCTCGATAGACACATCTGAAACAGACACGCGTGAGTGATTTCTTGTAGCAGTGTCGGGCACACTCAACACTCAGCCCACCCTCCTCTTGTTAGCATAACCACTGTCCACACCACACACAGCCCCTTCGCTATAGTGCGGGCCACACCGAGAAAAGAACGCTTCTCCATTGAACCTGATGTGTTATCCGCTGTCTGCACACGCACCCCACACACTTTCTCTTCGGTAGCTAGTCGCATTGTGCATCTCCCGCACCACAGATGGCCAACAGAAATCAATTATTGTTTTGCTTTCACCAACTATGGCACAGGCACCTCTTGCCGCGAGGACAAACAGATGGTATTACAGCTGGGGTGGGTTGGGTGTGGCGGTGGATGATGTCTTCACTCGGATTCTTTTTTTGCATTTTCTTAGTGAAGGCCACCCGTCCACACGCCACGTGGATATTTACAGCAGTGGAGGGCACACCGAGCACAGCCCCGCTGCTGGTGTGATGCCCACGGTGACAAATGCCTGCCAAAACCAATGAAGAGTGCTGGTCATACACACACGGTATCAAAATTGAAAGCTAGAAATGTGAGGAAGGCTCGCGTGTTCTATTTTCATGATGTGGGCCATCCCGCCCACACCCCGCAGCAGGGAGCAGCAGCGGGCAGCCGTTGTGTGTGTGGCGGCCGCTTTTGAGTGCATAGAAAATATCGCGAACCCTGACCCTGCACAGGCCGGTGATCTTTGTCTGAGTGTGTTGACGCTTCCACAATCGCATGGGGGGGGGGCGGGGGCAGTTTTAGTGCAATCACCTGTCTCGTCAAGGTTACGGGAAAACAAAAAAAATACAGTTCGCAGCGCACAAAAGGACACCAAGAAACGGCACACACACACGGCAACGACAGCCACGTGTGTACAAAACAAAATGTAGAGACAGCATGCATTCTCTTTGCCGCCACCAAAAACTTTGAACTTTTTTTTGAGCCACATTCGGGAAGTTCAAAAGGAAACCAATTCTGTGTGTATAAGGCACCAACACACCTCCTCCCTTCCCTTCGACGTGACGTATTCTGTAAGAAAAAACCGGTATGCGTGCAACATTCCGCTGTGCCGTTGTGGAACATCTCCCAAAGCCCTGATGGATGTGGTGCGGAGTGGTGGCGGTGTCGCAAGCCCCAACAGACCCCTGCTCCGGCAGTCTGCTTGTGGGCTTCGGGGTACCCCTCGCTGCCAGCCACGGGTAGTCAGCCAGTGAGGGGAAGGCAACCTGCCCCTCACTTCTTCTCACCCAGTCACACCTACACCTGGTGGCGAAGACCCCCCAGACATCAAGATGATCAACAAAAAGCTCGGCAGCCATTGGGTGGGTGTGGGGAGGGGTGACAAGCAGGGGTTTCGCTAGCACCGAAAACCGGTGCTTTGCACCAATTGTTTTTTTTCTGGGGTTTTTTCGGTTTTTCGGAATGTGCAAAGCACCGCCCTTGGGAGCGGTGCAAAGCACCGTTCATGCATGCTGCTAAATGTGAGATTTTTGGGCCAAATTTCGGAATCCCAATATATTTTTTTTGGGGGCGAGTTTGTTAGGAAAATGGGGGTGGCACATCATATCTCGCCACCAAAAAAAATGCGAGGACCCCGAAAGTCCCAATCCCAATATCATTTAGCAGCAAGCATGGCACCGTTTTGTTTTTTTTTTTTTCCCCGATTTTTTTTTGGTGTCACCCAGGACCGGTGATCTCCTGCTGGTCGGGCTGCGAAACAGCGAAGCCTACTTACGAGCATCGCAAACCCGAGGGAATCCCGACTGCCCGAGACTGCAAGGAACAGATGTCCACTACCGTGGCCTCCGGCGGCTGGGGGGCTCCGCCCCCCAGACCCCCCTGTGCCGTGTGCCTGTCTACGAGATCGCCACCACCTTGCGTGGATGCGACGGCAACATGTCGAGAAAGGGGCGTCGTTGGACAAAACGACCCCGAAGCCATTCGAATCGGGGGTCAGTGGCACCCAGTGCCCATACACTCGTGTAGGTACACCGATGGTACACCGCGCTGCGGTGTACCATCAGTGCACCTACACTACAGCACAGAGCGGAACGTGTGTTCGCGTGGTGCGCTCCCGATGGGGTAGGGATTTTTCGGTGCAAAGCACCACCGCGGAATTTTTTTTTCCCCCTCTGATTTTCGGTTCGAAGAGCACCGCACCGATATTTTTACCGCCTGACCCCCCCGGTGCTAGCGAAAACCCTGGTGACAAGGTACGAAAATCTGTTTGTTTTTTTTTGAAAAAAAAAGGGGGGGGGGGGGGGAGCGCGTGTGCACGACGCGCTGTCAGGAACAATGTCGACCAGTCGAAATCGACAGACGACATGCGTTTCGACCGGTCGTTCGACAGTCGAAAATCGACAGGTTACCTGTCGAACGACCTGTCGACGACCGGTCGTTCGACAGAGGTTTCGACAGGTCGATTTTCGACTGTCGAAATCGACTGTCGAATTCGCAGGTATACCTGTCGAAATCGACAGTCGGTTTCGACAGGTATTTCTGTCGATTTCGACTGTCGATTTTCGACAGGTATTCCTGTCGAAATCGACTGTCGATTTCGACAGTCGAAAATCGACAGTCGATTTCGACAGGTATTTCTGTCGATTTTCGACAGGTATTCCTGTCGAAATAGACTGTCGTCAACTTTTTTGACTCGTCACTCTCTTGGAATCGTCGGGTCGTGACTCTGGAGCCGTTCCGATTTCGTCAGCAATTCTCCCCCCCTCCCTCCCCAGCCGAGAGAACATTTTTCTTCTGGCCCTGCATCCAGTGTTGCCTGCCTATGTGTTGCCCCTGTTGTGTCTGCGCCTGTGCCTCCCTGCCCTGTATTTTTTTGCCCTCACGGGTATCACGATACAGGGCAGTCCCCCCCCTCCTCCCCCCAAAAATCGTTCGCATCATCTTGGCGCCCATTCCTTCCACTTTCTGTGGATGTGTTTGGTATTTCCGAATGGAATTTTCCAGCGTCAAGACTGATACCTCGCCGTTTTAGAGTCAGTCACTTCTACCGCCGCTGCGATTTGCGATACGGTAGTTGTGCAGAAATGCTAACATTTAATTTGCTCTGTGGAACCTGGACTGCACCTTCTGGGCTGTGAGTCTGTAGATAGTTGGACAGTTGCGGAACCCATCCTTTGTGTGCCTCCGACTTGAGGAGCTGTCGACTTCAGAACCAAGGTTCAGAACGAAGATTACGACCTGCTGTGAGCTGCAAACCTTCTTGACACACCTACCGTATCTGCATTACACTCGTGGTAATTCCATACCCCTGGAAACAGGAGACCGCCGTCTGTTCACAGATGGTCTTGAGCGTGGTAGCCATCTTTGCTATGGAGTCACGATTAAGTCTTTGTGGTCACGTGGGCCCATGAGCAGCGGATACACTTGGAGTGGAGGGAGGGGGTGCGGTTCTGGAAAAGCGGGTCTGAATCTGGTCAAGGACGACTGAGGGCTTCAGTTCGAGTTCAATGTGGGTCCAAGGGTACACAGGAGATCACTGCTTCATATTCAACCTGCTTGTCATCCTCTGGTTACTGTTCAACGGCTCGAACTCCTCGACTTTCCTTGGCTGACTGAAATGAAACAATACGTAAGTTGGGGTAATCAGGCTGGGGGAAAAAACAACAAATCACAACGAATCACACCCAATCACAACAAATCACAACGCCAAATGTTGTGATTTGTTGTGATTTGTTGCGATTTGTTGCGATTTGTTGTGGCCAGTTGTGATTTGTTGCGACCAGTTGTGACGACTTGTGACCCTTTTGTGATGAGTTGTGATGAGTTGTGATGAGGTGTGATCTGTTGTGATCTGTTGTGATCTGTTGTGATCGCGATCCAAAATTTCAAAAATTTAAAATTTTGGATCGCGATCACAACAGATCACAACAGATCGTCAGCTGATTGAGGGTGTGATATGAGGGTTCTATCCAACAAGGATATCAAGGCGGCACTTTCAAAGTCCTGCCAAGGACAGCGCCACGTGGGTGTGTGCTTCTGATATATGTTATGTCATCATGTGAACCCTCCCCAGCGTGTGCCAACATCCCTGACACGCTCACGAAAAGCATGACACGGAGAAAACAGGTGCCGAAACAACCTGCCGAGCACACGGGTAGTGCCACGTTGATCCACGCAGCGATCTCCCATGACAGGAAGCCTTGTCGCCACGGCAGAGTCGCCGCAGACTGTGGGAGAGGTGTCGCCAGTCACCTTGAGGTTGCAGTGTGTCATCAGGCTAAGACCCGTGCCCTCTTCACCTCCCCTGTTAGGTTGCTCCCATATCGTTGCCTGCTTTGGGGCCTGAAGGACATAGGGGTCCAGCAGGCACTTGAGCATCGCAAGGCATGAGTGGCTGTTTCAAACTCCTGGTGCAAGCACCCGTCATGGTCTGGGGAAGCCCTCCCAGGTAGTTTAACGTCTTGCCCAGGACAACAGATCACACCTCATCTATTATTAAAGTTGGATTAGCGTGCCGGCACCGCGCCTCGGCGAGGGAACCGTACCCGCTGTCCTGTATATTAACCTATGTCACGCCGCTAGGGCGTGATCGCCTCCTCGGTAAAGGAAAAGGAGGTCTGAACGAGGCACTCTGCGCCTGTAGCCCGGTTGTGAGCCGGGATACGACGGCGGCCTTCAGAAAGAAAGAAAGGGAAGAGACGTATATGTTTTTGCTTTTAGGGCAGAGCTTTGGGGCTTGGCGGCCGCGCGAAGGGCGCGGTCTCCAAGGCCTCTTAGCCGACACAGTTTTCTTTGGCACTCGGCGTGTGGAGAGCCAGGCAGCGACAGGGTTGCCGTCGCATCTTCGCTTAATTTGATGAACACACGGTTTGCAGCTCCGAGGGGTTCTGTCCGCCATAGTCAAGCGTTGTTTTGTGATGAGGTCTTCCGCTACCTTGATAAGACGAGGGAGCAGTTGACACGTGATCTGATGGCGAGGCAGAACCTCGGGGAGGGGGAGTCGTTTTCCAGGCGCAGGGGATGTCACTGCGTCAAGGGCACTACTGTTTCTTTTAAGAGTTTGAAGCTCGTCCACAACACGGTCTTGGTCAGACAGGCCGGAAGACATGGACTTCTCATCAGAGTCGAGATCTACATGGTCAACCAGGCGCCGTTTGAGCGTCAGATAATCAAGGCCGGGATCTGACGGACCTGTCGGAGACCCGTCGAGCCAGCTGTTTGTTTCATCGTCACACACGGAGGGTGGGGAGGGGGAAGGGGGCTCGGAGGAAGCGAGGTCCTCGGTAGCACACAGTTGTCCCTCAAGCGCTGGGACGTCAGGCTCAAAGTCAGGCAGGCTTGAAGCAGACCTGTAAGGTTGGCCGGCACTAGCAAACACGTAGAGCGGGGAGGGGGGTGGGGAATCGGAGGAATCGAGGTCCTCGGTATCGCCGAGACATCTCTTCAGTGAAGGGGAAGTGACCTGAGCTGACGCGCCCTCAGGGGGTTCACCAGGACTTGCAGCCACTTCAGCATACACGTCAAGCAGGGAGAAAGATAGAGATTTCTCGTCCGAGGCAAGATCCACATGCTCACCCAGGCGTCGTTTGAGCGCCGGGGCATCACAACAGATCACAACAGATCACAACAGATCGTCAGCTGATTGAGGGTGTGATATGAGGGTTCTATCCAACAAGGATATCAAGGCGGCACTTTCAAAGTCCTGCCAAGGACAGCGCCACGTGGGTGTGTGCTTCTGATATATGTTATGTCATCATGTGAACCCTCCCCAGCGTGTGCCAACATCCCTGACACGCTCACGAAAAGCATGACACGGAGAAAACAGGTGCCGAAACAACCTGCCGAGCACACGGGTGGTGCCACGTTGATCCACGCAGCGATCTCCCATGACAGGAAGCCTTGTCGCCACGGCAGAGTCGCCGCAGACTGTGGGAGAGGTGTCGCCAGTCACCTTGAGGTTGCAGTGTGTCATCAGGCTAAGACCCGTGCCCTCTTCACCTCCCCTATTAGGTTGCTCCCATATCGTTGCCTGCTTTGGGGCCTGAAGGACATAGGGGTCCAGCAGGCACGTGAGCATCGCAAGGCATGAGTGGCTGTTTCAAACTCCTGGTGCAAGCACCCGTCATGGTCTGGGGAAGCCCTCCCAGGTAGTTTAACGTCTTGCCCAGGACAACAGATCACACCTCATCACAACTCATCACAAAAGGGTCACAAGTCGTCACAACTGGTCACAACAAATCACACCACGTCACACCTAGTCACAACAAATCACAACTGGCCGTATTGCAATTTGGGTTAGCGTGCTGGCATCGCAGCCTGGCCCCGAAGGACCATACCGTGAGGAACCGGGCCCGCTATCCTACTCTTGCTCTACGTGACACCACACGGTTTCGCTCTCCTCCTCGTTGCGCTGTAAAGGAGGGGGGACACACACACACTGGAAGCCGGAGATTGCGCCTGCTGATACTGAGGCGCAATCTTCGCGACGACGCGTTGAAAAGAGCGCGGAATAGCCGCCGAACGAAAGATGGTGGGAGAGGGGATGCAGCGGGTGCGCTTCGGAACCGCACGCAACACCTGGCACACAACTGGCCGCAACAAATCGCAAAAAATCACAACAAATCACAACAAATCACAACATTTAATATGGTGCCCCTGACGACCCCATATTGCGTAGTTTGTGCGTAGTGAAAAGGGGGGGGGGGGGGGTCTCATTTTTTGATTTACTCAGCCATTCTCTGTCTCTATGCCGGGACCCCAAACTCAAGGAGTTCTTGCTGTTCCGGGGTCAGTGAGGGTGCAGGCGCTTCAGGTGCTGCAGGTGCTGCAGGTTCTTCAGGTGCTGCAGCGCTGGCAGCCTTCGGTGCGGGTTTCGACGCAGTCTTTGCAGGTCTCTTTGGGGGTGCCCTTTGGCGCGGTGCCTGCTTCAGCTCGTCGGGTGGAAGCATCAACGCATCATTAAGCGGTGCCTGCTTCAGCTCCTCCGGGTGGAAGCGTCAACGCATCATTAAGGAAGAAGGAAACACAGTTGCTACGCTTTTTTGCAGCTGCAGGAAACGACACCATACCCAACAACAATCCCCAGACCGTCGAGGGAGAGTGGGCGCCTGGATCCCGTGACACAGATCTCTAGTGCCGTTGTGATCCCCTCGGATAACGTCTCCTGGACGTTGTCAGCGGAGGTTGCCTGTGTGGCGGTGACCTCCGTATACCCCGCGGGATCCAGTGCCAGTAGCGCCTTCTTCAGCTTTTCGTCGACCCCTCGGCCGACGCTCTCCTTGATGTCAAGGGCCACCTTCAGGGTGGCACCTCGCATCGCCCTGAAGGCTGTGATCGTATCATCATTCACAATCTCGAGGGTGTTCTACGCGGCTCCTGGAACTCACTTCCTTCTCAGGTGTTTCTGGGCATGGGGCAACCTTGCCCAGGTGTTTCTGGAGTCCCGCCCCACATGTCGTGCGTTCTTTCGTACGGTGTATAGTGAGTTCTGGCAATAATTTTTTGCTCGGTCAGCGCAGTGCCTCCAGTCCTGTCTCAGTAGCCACACAGAAAGGGGGACCAAAAAAAACTGGGGGGGGACCAAAAAGCGAGACCCCCCCCCCAGATTGCGTAGTTTGTGCGTAGTGAAAAAGGGGTAAATCAGGGGCACCACATTTGCCTTGTGATTTGTTGTGATCTGTTGTGATCGGGTGTAACAGCCACTCATGCCTTGCGATGCTCAAGTGCCTGCTGGACCCCTATGTCCTTCAGGCCCCAAAGCAGGCAACGATATGGGAGCAACCTAACAGGGGAGGTGAAGAGGGCACGGGTCTTAGCCTGATGACACACTGCAACCTCAAGGTGACTGGCGACACCTCTCCCACAGTCTGCGGCACTCTGCCGTGGCGACAAGGCTTCCTGTCATGGGAGATCGCTGCGTGGATCAACGTGGCACCACCCGTGTGCTCGGCAGGTTGTTTCGGCACCTGTTTTCTCCGTGTCATGCTTTTCGTGAGCGTGTCAGGGATGTTGGCACACGCTGGGGAGGGTTCACATGATGACATAACATATATCAGAAGCACACACCCACGTGGCGCTGTCCTTGGCAGGACTTTGAAAGTGCCGCCTTGATATCCTTGTTGGATAGAACCCTCATATCACACCCTCAATCAGCTGACGATCGGCAGGCAGAAACGCCGTCTCACCAGGGGGGCGACACGCTCTCCCACGAGTGCACGTCGCCGAGCCCTTACGTGGGCTCGCCGGGCTTTCAGCCCGTCGACACTCGGCTTAGTCCCCCATCAGACACTGTGTCACCCCCACCACCCTCTCCATGTCAGGAGCCCCTAGTGCCTTTAGACACTGCAACCCCCTCTCTTCCCGACTGGCAGGCAGAAACGCCGTCTCACCAGGGGGGCGACACGCTCTCCCACGAGTGCACGTCGCCGAGCCCTTACGTGGGGCGTCGACTTCCTTTCTCCCCTTCCTCCCCTTCTGAGTCCTCGGTTCCCCGCGCGCAGAAACGTGTAGCGCACATGCGGGAGGCAGACGAATCTGCCCTGGAGCGATGCTCGTTTCATAACAACAGAGCAGGTTTTCCTTCCTCCCGCACGATCATCAGCACAGCTAGATCGGGCGTGCCTTCCCCTTTCCCACGGGCCTCACAGGCCTTGCGCTTCTTGGAGCGCAAGACACGTGCTGTCCGTCCTTCTCGTTCTCGTTTCCTCCAGAAGCAGGTGTTGCGTGCGGTTCCGAAGCGCACCCGCTGCATCCCCTCTCCCACCATCTTTCGTTCGGCGGCTATTCCGCGCTCTTTTCAACGCGTCGTCGCGAAGATTGCGCCTCAGTATCAGCAGGCGCAATCTCCGGCTTCCAGTGTGTGTGTGTCCCCCCTCCTTTACAGCGCAACGAGGAGGAGAGCGAAACCGTGTGGTGTCACGTAGAGCAAGAGTAGGATAGCGGGCCCGGTTCCTCACGGTATGGTCCTTCGGGGCCAGGCTGCGATGCCAGCACGCTAACCCAAATTGCAATACGATCGGGTGTGATTTGTTGTGATTTGTTGTTTTTTTCCCCAGCCTGATTACCCCATAAGTGCTGCTATTGTGTTGTTCCCCTGACAGAGGAACACAAGGGAAGGGAACTGCAGCTGTCCACGAAGTGGCTCGACGTAGCCACCTCACGCTGCCTAGAGGGTCGGTTCAGGTTGAAGCAGAGCAATTAAGTGTTAGGGGGATGCCTTTGGTCAAGGCCTTTTCTAAAAAAATTGACCCACGGCGCCTGGTTGTAGCTCGGTCTACGCCAGGTTCCACACCCCGTCATCGCAAAACGTACACATACACAGAGGCAACCCGCAACGGGCCTCTGTGGTACGGGAGCCTGACGGGAGGAAATTTTGCCTTTTGGTCACAAAGGCGTCTTTTTTTGGAATAAATTGACCCGCAGGGTGGCTGAGTCTTATCAGACAGGCCGACCTACGTTGAACAGTGGAACCACACAACCTGTTCAACCTGCAAACCACCGGGGTGGCGGCTGAGTCCTCATCCCTGCCGTAGCATGCGATAAGCCTACGTCGACCTCCGCTACGGTCTCTCAACAACGGTCTTCACCAGTTGAACCCCGCGCGTCCGGGAAAGCCTGATCGTTTGGATCTTGTCTCTGTGATTCGAAGAACTGTGGGGTTCAGAACCAAGGATGAGGAACTGCTGTGAGCTGCACACTCTCTTGACACACCTGCACGTATCTGCGTTACACTCGTGGGAAACCCGAACCCTGTATTTATACAGGAGACTTCCATCTGGGACAGTTTCTGTTCCAGATGAGCTTTGACAGTGGTAGCCATCTTTGCTATGGAGCCATCGTCATTGCTATCGTCGTCACTCGGACCCATGAGCAGCTGATACAATTGGTGTGGAAGGAGAGGGTGCGGTTCTGGATCAGCAGATCTGAATCTGAAACTGGTAACGAAACCCACGGGTCTGAGATGACTCAGTGTCTGAGTGACCGGGTCAGGTCACTCAGGCTGTCTACCGGTCAGTGAACCAGTATCCGACCTGTCGAAGCTGTCGACAGGTATAGCTGTCGAAATCGACTGTCGACCTGTCGACAGTAAGCTGTCGACAGCTGTCGACTGTCGACAGGTCGACAGTCGACAGGTCGAATCGACTGTCGATCGACAGCAAAATCGACTGTCGACTGTCGACGGGTCGACAGTCGAATCGACAGTCGACCTGTCGACAGTCGACAGTCGATTTTGCTGTCGATTCGACTGTCGAATCGACAGTCGAAGACCCCGACAGCGCGTCGTGTGGGGAGGGGGTGGGGGGGAAGTGTATTTCGTAGCTTTTTTCCTTGGCAACGCAAACATCTGCAGCAGGGACAGGTCAGTCCGAATCACCACGCGCTTCTTTTGGTTTTCTTTTTGTGGTGCGGACCTGCCGCCCCTCCCTGTGACAACACAACCTCTCAGTGTCCGTGAGACGCCTATTTTGTTGAGGCGATCCGTTCTGCTGCCCGCGTCGCTGCCCGTCATCAACTTAGGAGAGCGAAACGCCGCTGATTTCATTTCATTTCTTTGACAACACGAACAGTGCGAACAACATCACGTGGGCCACTTTTTAATGCCGTCTTTTTTGAGCAGAACGGAACAGGGGAGAATCTCTCTGGCAGCACAGTGGCATTTGGAAACTATTGCAACCGAGTGAATCAAACGAGAGAAAAAGGTGGGGGGGGGGGGAGGGGAGGGGAGGGGTCAAAATAAATGCTGGTGTTCTTTTCAAAAAAACAAAATACCCAAGGCGCCTGGAAAGGGAAAACGCCAGAAAATACAGCAATAATAAACCGCTCTTCTTTCGGGGTTGAGGGGTGTTGAAAGGGGTGGGTGGCGGGGAGAGGGGAGAGGGGGAGGGGGGAGTCGTTAAGAGGTTGACTTCTATAGCCAACTGCAGGGAGAGTGGGGGGGGTTTTTTTTTGATCGTCGAGAATGAATGGAAAAGCAAGTCTCCCATCACCTTCTCGCAATGTTAGTCCTGTTTTTGGGCTTTCAGTCACCGCACCAGATCTGCCGTACAAGGCAGATCAAATGAACAACGGACCGCAGGGGGAGGGGGGGAGGGACAGGAAAAAGTTATGGGGCACCCCTCCCCACCCGAGCCTGTGGGGTGAAATCACCCGCTCACACCCTCAGGGGGGTGGGGCTAGGACCCATGCAGGGTTGCTGCAACCCACCTTAAAAAAGGGATCAACACTCACACACTCAGGGGGGGTCTTCACCGTCAGTCAGTGTTGGCGGTCCATCCCCCTGTGAACAGGAGGGAAACTGCGCCAAAAGAAACCCACCCTTTTTTTCGGCACCCCCCGATGGGTGACCCCCCCCCTCAATACCGGCTTCAATTAAGGCCGATCCACCCTGCTCAGCCCCGAGACCTCCCCACCAGCGCCGTGGCTCGATTTTTTTTGATCTTCTTGCTTGCTGCTGCAACTCCAAAAAAGCGTAGCAACCGTGCTTCCTTCTTCCTTACTGTAATGATGCGTTGACGCAAAAATTGTGCTCGGGTCGGCACGCAGCACCCCATCTCGCCCGCACATTCCCAAAAGGAATGCTGTGTTGGTTTGCTTCTTTCCTAACGCGCCGGATGTTCTCACGGTGCCCAGAACTATAATAATGGGGTTGGATTACGGCCCATTCCTGGCCATATAAGGACGGGAGGGAGGGAGGGCGGGATGGGGTACGGTGGCGGTGGTGAGGGGTGTGCCGTTTTGCTCTGGCGAACGCTTGTGCTGGCGTGGAGCTTCAGGGGAGGGGAGCAGCACGCCAGCGGCACGCTGTGTCAAGCACTTGAGAGAGAGAGAGAGATAGATCACGGAGGGGACGAAGAAATGGTCTATTTTGTTGAACGCTGCTGAAGAAGCTTTGAAACAAGAGGGGGTCGGGGGGGTGGTGGGGGTGGTGGTGGTGATTGTGGGGGAGCAATCCCCAAAGGTCACGGCAATGCCAACGTATCAAAAAAGAGGGAGGAAAGGGGAGTGAGAGAGGAAGGGAGGGAGAGCGCATGCACGTGTTAAAGGAAGGATGACAAAGAGGGAGAGTGGTGGGTGTGTGTGTGTGTGGTTCGTTGGTTGGTTAATATTGCTTTGTCTTCTTGCGTGGTGATTGTCTTTCCCCCCCCATCCCACACCCACCCCCTTCAAACTCTGCACCGCCCAGCGCTGCCTCCCCCACCACCAGCAGCCGTTGTGCGAAACTTGCAGCCATTTTTTTCCCCCCCACGAGAAAGTGGGAAGGAGGGGTGGAGGGGCGGTGGGGGGGGGAGGGGAGGGGGGAAGGAGGTCTTTAACCCAGAGTCTTCCAGCGCAGGACAGTGATCCCTGCACTCACGTAAAGGAGACAAAACAAACACGCTGACACAGTGCGAGGGGGGAAGGGGGGGGGGGGGGGTAGGGGGGGTCAAATGGGGGTGACAAACACGATTTTTCAAAAAACCGGCGCAGAGGCCCCAAAGCCCCCGTAAACCCTCCAAACCCCCCCAGATCGGTCCGGAAACCCATCGAACCCCACTTTTCCACCATTCCGGGCACCTCAGGTGCCCGAATTGGGGTACCTAAATTTTGTGCCACCGTTTGGTACCGGACAGTGCCACTGTGTGGGAGGTTGGAAAAGAAAATGCCCCAACACACCACATCTGAGGGTTGCAATGCATGTTGCTTGCCAACCACGTCATCCGGTGGGTGTCACGCGCTATGTAGGTGGCATGAGCCAGGTCTTCGATGTGTTCTGGCTTGTATATGTACCTCCCTGCCTGCGGCACAGGCACTGCCTTTGTCCCCCACACCAGCCACAGAGAGCGTATTGTACTCGGTCCACGGTTGCTGATTCATTGTGATGCGTTGTATCCTCGAGTGAACGTCACACACTAGTGGCACCACCACCCGCCATCCGAGAGCTGTATTGACTTTGCGCCCTTCCGTTGCATTCACCTCGCCACGCATATTGCACCGTTCAGTACCAGTGCTCTTGGGCCAGGCAAAGTAGACCGCAGCAACTACCAATTCTGGCACAATGGGTACCACGACAGCGCACTTCGTGTGTTCCCGGAATGTACAGCTCGTGTTGCAACAGTCGTTGTCAACACATCCCGGTTGTGGAGCACTGCTGCACAGGAATCACACGACCATCTGGACTTGTTCCGTACCTACAGGCAGCCTCCCGGTGCATGGTGGCAGGGAGGTACATATACAAGCCAGAACTCATCGAAGACCTGGCTAATGCCACCTACATAGCGCCTGACACCCACCGGATGACGTGGTTGGCAAGCAACATGCATTGCAACCCTCAGATGTGGTGTGTTGGGGCATTTTCTTTTCCAACCTCCCACACAGTGGCACTGTCCGGTACCAAACGGTGGCACAAAATTTAGGTACCCCAATTCGGGCACCTGAGGTGCCCGGAATGGTGGAAAAGTGGGGTTCGATGGGTTTCCGGACCGATCTGGGGGGGTTTGGAGGGTTTACGGGGGCTTTGGGGCCTCTGCGCCGGTTTTTTGAAAAATCGTGTTTGTCCACGTAAAAGGGTGGCATTTGACCCCCCCTAGGGGGGGGGGGTGTCTTCAGTGTCGACAAGTTTCGGCAAATGCGGTGTGTGGGTGCGGAGCACACGGCGAGTGAGTTGAGCCCTGGGCACACGCGACACTTCTCTCTTTTCTTCCTGCCCTTCTAATTCGGTATCGACAACCTGACGTGCGGCACCGCCATGCCACCAGGGAAGTGCCATGGAGTCCATTGGAGGAGGCGTTGTTTGCTTATTTCGAACGCTGCCGCCAGAAGGCGGCGCTATCCTGCAGCTTCTTTGGGCAACAGCCGCACACCCCACCCATCCCAGCCTCAGAACAGACACCTCCATCGGATTTTTGGCCTGAGTTTTTGGCAGGGTCTGGGCGGGCGCTGCGGGCCGGAAACTGGGTATTGACAAAATCAGGTAGCAACACGACAACAAAAAAGAACCTGCAGAACCAGACGCAAAGGCAGGAGCAATGACACTGTTAGACGCACTGTGAGGTGTGTGTGGGGGGGGAAGGGGAGGGTGGCTTGGTAGGGTTGTAGGGTTGTGGAAGTGCATTGTTCGGTATATCGGGGAAACCTCCTTCGATCAGAAACGCAGAAAGATGAGAAAAAAAAATGTGCGCTGCTGTATGTGCCCTCATAAAACCGGTTGCAAAGTGGCACAGAGAGCGAAAGTCACTCGCTTGCTTCTTTGGTAGCGACGCCCAGACGTGACGCGTACGTTATTATTCACTCCCCCCCACCCCCCACCCCCATCTGCCAGAGGAAGCCCCCCTGCTCGTTCTCGTGCAGGCCCGAAGGGTGTTTTCACCCTCTGAAGTGACAACCTGTGTCACCCAGGAGGGCTTGACCCGGAAAGATCTCGGAATATCAGGAACCCTCCAACAACACACACACGCGTGAATCTTTTTTATCTTCTCGAGCACACGGAGCGCCTCGGTGGTGTGATACCCAGTGTACACTCGCCTGCCGAAACTCTGAGGGTGTTCTCTCCACCGCAACCTCCACACACACACACACTGCGTGTTACGCTTGTTGTGTAGGGCCAGATGCACAGAGCGCACTCTGCTGACACCTCTCTCACTGCAACCTACGCACTACGCACCCCAGTGTGGTCACACCCATATTCTCTGCCGCCACGATTCTTGTTCGGGGGAGAGCGACAGAGTGGATTAGAAGCCTCCAAATGGTGGTCGACAGTGTCGACACGATACGTTGGAAATGTTGGATTAGCGGGGGCCCTGGGGTCGAACAGAAGAAGCCCACGAAAGACCCTGCTGCAGACGAGGAAACCCAGGCGCGCTATCCGCTTCAGCCGACGAAGACACACTCTTTTGAGCACACAATTGAAGGTCCCACAATGGCGAGGACAATTGGCTCATCCCCCCACCCCCCCCCATTCAGAAGCGGAGATCCCATCTGTCGGGGCAAGTGCCCGTTTCAAACGGCCCCCAAAACCCTCCCCCACCACATGACAGCATGCCGACGAGGGGCACCAGGCAGCAGCCTTTGTGCACATCTCTACTTCCCCACACACCCGGCTCTCTTGCAGCAGTCTTTTGCGGACTTCTGCTCGATGCCAGCTCGCTTGCCCCCAGTCTGCGGTGTGCGGGCAGATACACCCTCCCTGAGTGCGTTACAGCCTGCGTCGCTTGCCTGTCTTCTTCTTCTTCTTCTTGGTACTGACACAGTTATCCCCAGTTTCCTGAGTTTGGCTTCGCCTCGCTGACAAGATTCTGGACCTGAGGGGGTCTTCGCTACGGGGTGGTCGTCAGTGCATTTTTGGTGCAGTTCCTGTTGAATTTGACTGCAAACTGACGAAGATTGACGAAGGATAACGACCAGCGAAGACCCCCTGAGGCTGCCTTTGTTGTTTGTACACTCCTTGCCAACGTGCTGCAGCATGACCAATAGGAACACCACGTGGACCACTCCATATTGGCGTCTCGTTTCGAACCTCCTCTGCCTACAGTGCCTTAGTGGGATACAGGCTGCTATGCTGTTTGACATGAAACGAGTGCATTGTGTGCAGGCATACCGAGCATGCTGCCCACGACCCCTGCCGAAACCCAGGGCAGACCAATCGGGTGGAGAATTGTACAAAAACGCAAATGGGGGAGGAGGGGGAAGGGGAGAAGCCCCCCCGTCCCCCACCCCGCCCCGCGCGCGCGGGCAGATTTTTTTTGGAAAGAAAGGAGAGGACGTGATGAGGACGGCGAAGGTGAGAGCGACAGAGAGAGAGTGAGAGTGGATGAGTGAGGGGGGGGGGTGGTGGGGGTGGGGTAGGTGTGTGTGTGTTGTGGGGGTAGGTGTGTGTTAAGGTAAGAAATATCTGTTTTTTTTGGTGGTGTTTTTTCTTGATCAAAAAAAGAAGGCGCTCCGAAATCAAAACGTCAAAAAAAGCCACCAGCTCTGCAGGGGGGGATTCGCTGGTGCACAAATATAGGATCGCGAAAACGGGGGGGATGAAAGGGTTTAATTATATAAACACACGTGGGCGAAGGCAGGGGTTGAGAGGGGGGGTGGTATGGGGGACAGGGCGGGTAACGGATCAGGACATGACAACGTTGTTCCAGGACTGAGAGAATATTGTTGGGAGAGAGGGGGGGGGGGGGGGGAGGGAGGGTCGTAGCCCAGAGAAAAGGATTGGAAATGGTATACAGATTCGGCCCCCCCCTTCACACTCTGGAGTGCAGGCAAGGCACTTCACTTGCTTTTGTTTGCCGATTGCCGACCCCCTGGGGAAGCCTTGAGGAATGCGACGCTGGAGAGAGAGAGGGAGAGAGAGACGCGTGGGAGTGGGAGGGTGGGAGGTGGCACTCATCCAGTTCAGAGGGGTGTCCTTGCCTTGAAACTGGCACGGCACGTTCGCGGCACACCACAGGTCAACCGCTTCGTTTTTGCGCTAACCAGGCTACTGGTCCACAGCAAAGAAGACTGTTGGCAGCGCATGTGTTACGAACCAGCTACGCGCACAAACAAAATTTGAACAATTTTGGGGGCCAAGTGTGTCCAAACGGTCCTTTTTTTCGCAGTGTAGAATAGAATTCTTGTTGGAGGCGTGCAGCCGTGCAACCCCTCCTCAGTATTGCAAGCATCACTCCCGGTAATATTAAATTTACTACGATTCTGGACGGTGGCACGGCCAGGCTTTGCCACTGCGTAGCAGCGGGGCGTGGGCTACTCCGTGTGTGCGTTAGAGGTTCCACAACAGGAGCGTGTTCTTCCTCCTCTTCGACAGCGTATGTATCGACAAATCACAAGCTAGATTCGGTCTGCCACATCCCGCCCCCTCTCAGCCAAGGAGCGTACAGCCCAACCCCTCGAGAGGATGAGTGATCACGGCCTTCTTTTGGTGCCGACAACCACAAGCAAGATTGGCCTGTCCCATTGGGGCCATTTTATTTCTTCACTTCACATCTGTTCGCTCAGCCACGGAGAGTACGAAAAATGGGAAAGGGTTTCGCTGAGGGTGCCGGAGAACGGTGGTTTTTGTCGATTGTTTTTTTTTCCGACAGCGACCAACACACCTCCCGCCCCCTCGAAACGAGAAGATAACAACCAACACGGGCTGTGCAGCGTCCTCAAGCTCCAGCCGTGCGATTACCCCCACCTCCCCCTTTCGTTACACCGCAATGCAAAGCTTTCCGCGATGCTTCGTCGCTCGCAACTCGCAAAGGTTGTTAGGAGACACACATCCCCTCTGGACCTTTGTTCGGTATCCCCGCCCCGCCCGCCACCCTGCTCGTTCAGGAAGGTTGAAGAGTATACAGACAGGCAGGCTATATGGGGGCACGGACGCAGGCACAGCGTTGGGTTTCAACCCTTGCTAGGGCAAGGCAGTTTTAATGGGATGGGGGGGGTGCTGTATCAGAAGACTGTTGTTGAGATCGGGGGAGGAGGAGAAGGAGGAGGGGGAAGAGAAGCAGAATTGTGAGATCTCTGTTGTTGAGTTTGAGTTTCCACATTTTTTTGAACGATTTTCTTTTTTGGAGGGAGCACACAGGTGTATTTCTAGTGGGGGATGAGGATGAGTCTTTTTGGCATCCGCCCTTTTTCCGGTTTTTTTCCAGCCAAAAACCAGGTTTTTTTTTCCAGCAAAAAGCCGATTTTTTCCAGCCAAAATCTGGTTTTTTTCCAGCCAAGAGCCAGACGTTCACTACCGTGGCCTCCGGCGGCTGGGGGGCTCCGCCCCCCAGACCCCCCTGTGGCGGATATCTCGTACCCAGTCCTTCGATTCCCATCAGGTCAGGAATCCAACAGCTCCGGTAGCCTCAGGAGGAAGCAGCCAACTCGCACACAATCTGTACGCCCACAATGAACAGATGTTCACTACCGTGGCCTCCGGCGGCTGGGGGGCTCCGCCCCCCAGACCCCCCGTGGAGCGTGTGTTTGCCCGTCTAGTAACCGCAGCAAGTCCTTGGGCTGTTTCAGCTGGCATATCGGGGGGTATCGTCGGAATAACGGTCCCGAAAGCCGTTTTTTTGGGGTTTTCCTCCAGCACCCGAAGATGGCGCGAGCGGGAGGAACCGTGGAAGGAACCCATTTGGTGCAAGACCAAGGACCCCGCACTGGGGAGGAGGGACATTGGGTACCATTTTTTGCTGGAAAAAAGCGGGGATGAATCGGGGATTTTTGGCTGGGAAGACCGGGGATTAAAAACACACCTGGGAGCACAACAACATATTGGGAGGTGCGGTGCTGACTGAACGCAGGGAA
This sequence comes from Rhynchopus euleeides, assembly GCA_963210315.1. Taxonomy (NCBI): domain Eukaryota; phylum Euglenozoa; class Diplonemea; order Diplonemida; family Diplonemidae; genus Rhynchopus; species Rhynchopus euleeides. Next base: position 2,462,415 of record OY723239.1, on the reverse strand, counting down.
CTTTGCTGATGCAGAGCAATGCAGAGACACATGACACCCGCAGCAGGTGCGTGAAGTGTTCTCGCGATCGACAATTACACCCGGCGGGCGGACCATGGCCCTTCTCTCCCCGACTGACTTGCAGACGCAAAGCTTTTGGGCCGTGTGACTTGCACAGCTCCTGGTGGTTTCCATCACCGCACACTCCAAACAAGACCAGCACCAACAGAAGTACTACCCTGCTGAAGACGGTGATGGTGTGGCTGGCTCGCTCTCTCTCTCTCTCATGCCATTCAACGTAAACTTCTAGGGTTGGGCTTGGGTGAATATGGGGTACGAAACCGGGGTATGCGAAAAGCGAAAACGGAAAGGCAAGGGAGGGGGGCGTGACTGGTGTCTGGCCGTCACTCACACTCACACTCAACATACACCTTCACTCTTTCTCCAGAAGTACGGGTGGGAATTGTGGGGAAAAGCGCTCAGAAGAATGTCGGGGCATAGGGCATAGATAATCCTTGGGGGAGGGGGAGATATCCGCTCCTTTCGGCAAAAGAAAGTAAGCTCTCTCTCTCGGCGTTTTTCTCCAGTAAATCAGGAGGAAAATCCAAAATTCACCAAAGAAAAAGGCTTTGAGTTTGCGTTCTTTGTGTGTACGAACGGTGCCTGCTAGTGCATTGTGTGCAGATACCGAACGCTGCCGCGAGTCTTTTTCTTTGGAAACCGCGTTGTTCTGCCAAAAAAATGAACGCGCCGGCTTTCGGCACCGGAGTGAAGACCCACACCTGCCCCCTTTTATTGAAAACAGAAACAGACGAAAACCTCAAAAGGGTGGGGAGGAATAGGTGGGTGAAACGGTAGAAGGCAGAAGTGATTGTTCCACGGTATTTAAAACCCCACACGTGGGGGAGGGAGGGAACGTTTGTTTGTCCTGCTACGCGGAGAAGAGGGGGTGTGGAGGAAGGCGCCAAGGCGCCAAGTTGACTGAGATGGATGGGGTGGGCGAGGGTGGGGGACGCTTCTGCGGTTGGCGTGTGTGTGGTGTGGGGGGGGTCAGGTTGACTGCTTATTTTGATCAAAAAGTCTTGACAAAAAAGAAGGCTCTCAAGAAGGAAGTCAAAAAGTCAAAAAAAAGCCAAAAAAATCGTCAGCTCCGTGTGGGTGTGGTGGGAGGTGGCATCACGACAAGGTGATCTAAGATAATCTTGCAAGAAATAAATATCGCTTTGCCGGCGGGGGTGGGGGGAGGGTGTGGTGATAGGGGAATGGGGATGGGAGTGGAGGGCGGCGAGGGGAAAGATGAATGTTAAAGGACGAGGGCGAGCCTCGTAACGGATTGCACTGCTGGCCCCTCCGCAGCCACAACTCACAGACAAAAGGGAAGAATCCTTCACTGCCAGAGGGCGAAGGAGTCAAAAATTACGCTGGACAGCGCCCTGTGCATCTCTTACACAATCGCCGAACCGCCCGCATCTCTCCCGTGAGAGACAAAAGTACCACTGCCAGCAAAATAGGATGGCACATGTATGTGACAAGGGCAGCAATAAAGTATCCCTTGCGCTTTGGGAGGGTTTTCCCCTCTCTTCATCCAAGGGTAAGCCCCTCTCAGGCATGACTACCAGTGATGACACTCTGTTTGATCCGTTACAAATAATTGGAGAGTTGCGTTCCCCAACGGGGGCCTTGGTATTGCATTGTGCGATGTATACCGAACGCAGCGCCACAGGTAGGCTCTGGTTAGCTTTAATTTGAAAAAACAAACACGTTGCTGTTCTGCTATAAAAAATAACAAAAAAAATGCGAGCCGCGTCTGGAACACTCCCCAAGTGGTCTATTTTGGGGTTCCAAGACGATGCCAACTATCTAACAGCCTTGCCTGGGGGGTGGGGGGTGATTTTGAGATACAATTGGGGAGGGGTGTCCGTGCAGGATCAGTTCATCGACAAAAAGAACGAAGGAAAACAAGAAAAGCGGGCTCGGGTTGGTCCGCGATAGTATACACATAAAAACTGCCCGTGTATGTGAGGTCTGTATGGCGTGGCACTGCGACGGCTGGTGGTGTTGATCACTTATTGACTGAGTCGAACCGGAGAGCGGATACGGCACACTATGTGTGTACAGTGGAAGGGTCCCGAGTAGCAGCAGGATTTGCTCGGTGCGACCCGACGCGAAACAACCTAAAAACAGCAATGCAACACGACGGCGACGGAGCGCGCAACAAAGGGGGGGTGGGAATGGGTGCGAAGTGTAACAAATGTCGTCGAGATAGCCTTGAGAAGCTTGAAAAGGTAGAATTATAAAACGGTTGTCCGGAAGGGGAGAGGGGTGGGGGGGGTACGATTTCAACGATTTTTTTGAGCCGTGTCCAGATCCCAACTCCGTCCCGATGATGCATTTTTCACCGTCACCACGTCGAGCGGATGTATAAACGCAAATGAAAAAATATGGGGGCCTTCGCTACCAAGTGTGACTGAGTGAGAAAAAGTGAGCCACGGCCCACTTCCCCTCACTGGCTGACGAGCTGTGACGAGCCGTGACTGGTAGCGAGGGCCCCCTATGGGTGGATTTTTTTGCTCCCCCCCCCCCCCCCTAAATCCGAAAACGATTTTTCGGAAAGTCAGGGGACCCCCCCCTTGTCAGATGGGACCCACCCAGGGAAAATACCGAGTTTTGGATGTCCAGGATACCCCCACACCCACTGTGGGACACCAAAAGCGCCCCAGAAGAGCCCAGAAATGCCAAAAAAAATGGGTCAAAACTGGTCCCCCAGCCCTATGGGTGTTCAGAGGGAAATGGGTGAAAGCGCCCTATCACTTCACAGCTGTGAAATTCATCAGACCGCTCTGATGATTTTCCTTTTGTTTGTTGCGTTGACGCTTCTACACACAAAACCCTGAACTGATCACACTCTGAGCCTGATGAAGGGTGGGGTTAGTGTACAGAGCAGTTTGGATGCTTGCTGTGGTGGGTGACTATCTGCTCACACGAGTGTGCGGGAAATGGAACACTATCGACACATGTCACTCAACACGGGGGAATGGGGAGGGGAGAGGTTGTGGTGAAACGCACACACCTCGACCTGCACATTGTGTTGTTTGGTTGTTTGGGAGAGGTTGTGAGAGTTGTGGTGAAACGCACACACCTCGACCTGCACATTGTGTTGTTTGGTTGTTTGGGAGAGGTTGTGAGAGTTGTGGTGAAACGCACACACCTCGACCTGTGATGAGGTGAGATGTGGCTCTGCAATTACGGCACTCCCGCGTGCCGTAAATCAAATCGGACCTGCGTTCTCTGTGTTCCATTTCCTCCTTCATTGCATGAGGCTACAAAATGGAACACTATCGACACATGTCACTCAACACGGGGGAATGGGGAGGCAGGGCTGTAAATAAGGTTTGGGGGTCAGGAGTCGGGAGTCGGGAGTCGGTTATTTACAGTCACCTAAGGTACCTGGGGTGGGGGGCTGGGGGGGACGGGCGGTCTCAAACCCTACTCAATCCTGCACGCATCCTGTAGTACGGCCACCTCTGCCGTGGAGAGTCCCATGGACCCTCCAGCAGTCGCCCACCATTCGGTCAGGGCGGACTGACTCGGCGCTTGCGGGGTCTTCCCGCGTGCGAGGTGGTCCGCGAAGAAGCACGCGACGCACAGCGCCATGTTGGCTGTCCCAGCCAACCCCCCACTTCGCCCGCAGCGCCCCACACGCTGCGAGCACCTCACTCACGGCAGCAGTATTTGGCTGCATAGCTCTCAGTATTTCCCGTGCATGCAGCGCATGCATCCACAAATTTTGTGGATGCATCCACACACAGCCTGGAGCTCCGAAGCCCTGCATGCAGGCCTGCCTGCAGTGGATGAATGCCTGTATGCCAAATCGAAAATCCATTTTTTGACATTTTCGGGCATCCCTGGATGCCGTGGATGCATGCATGGATGCATCCACACCATCCACGGCCCCACTGAGAGCTATGTTGGCTGTGAGTCAAACACTACTGCCTCTACCTGAGGCATGTTTTGTGTCGCAACAGTTGCGTCACATGTGTGACGCATCTGTGTGGAGTGTGTGTGGTTGTGCACGTGTGCGCTGCGGTATGCTCAACCACCTGATGGGGGCGGAACACAACTCTTCTTGGGAGCTGCCAGGATCTGGCAAAAGGGGCGGGAAAGGGGCGCCGTATTCACAGCAGTGGTTTGGCAATGAACTCACCCCAGTTCAGAGACCGGTAATGAAGAAGATGACTGGGAGGCACACACCATGTCCCACCCAGCGGGACCCCCACACCCCCACCCACCCATCGGGACCCCCCCTCCTCGGGTGTTCCAAAAACCCTTTCTTTTGAATATTTGGAGTCTGTGCGGATCGCAGTGGGGTCATTTTGGCCATGGGGTGCCTAATACCGCACATTCCCTAAGGGAAGCAAGGCAACCCTCCCAATCCCAAAAAATCCGGCGCGAGTCGGGAGTCGGGAGTCGGCCTTATTTACACCCCTGTGGGGAGGGGAGAGGTTGTGGTGAAACGCACACACCCAACCCCCTAGGACCCCTAGGGACTGAGGAGCTCCGCTCATCAGCTAAGATGGCACCGTGCCGCCAGCATGGCACACAGCTCCGTCTGGTCCCTTTACAGATCGATGACGACCTCGCCCCGCGCACCCCTCGTGAAGGGATCGGCCTTCTGCTCGTGGGTCGGCACCCACTCGGGCAACACCTGCAGCTGCGCCGCTGCAGCGACGTCGAACAGCACCTGCAGGCACCTATTGGCGACGTAATTGCCAGAGTGCCCCTTCAGGATGCTCCGCACTACCGGGAGGTTGTCGACCTTCAGTCGCAGCTTGCACCGCCGGCGCCCCAGCCGTGAGGCCAACCGCACCCCCAGTGCAGCGGCCCACATCTCCTTGATGTAAATGTGTGCTGACGCTTCGCCGGCCCCGAAGGCCCCCTGCGCCACCTCGCCGGTCTCCGCAAGCGCCGCCCACGCGCGTGATGACGCGTCTGTCCACACTGTGCACTCCTCGTCGTATGGAGCCTCCCGGTCCACCCACCGGTTCTCCGCGATCGCCTGCAGACATACGCGCGCGTCCCAGACCGCACTCGGCTGCATCCTGGTGGGCTCGTCCCACGCGTTGTTGTTCGTTGATACATGCCGCGCGATGCTGCGTATGGCCCCGATGAGGTTTGGCGAGTAGCACAGATGACGGCTTCGTGTGTACGTCCACCACACGATGGCCCCCGTCACCTTGAAGAATGCCCGGGGTGTTGCCTCCCCGGACAACACGTTCTGCACATGCACCGCCTCCAGCAGCTGCGCCACCCATTTCTCCGAGGAGCGGAACCTCTTCGTCGGCCCCCGCAGGTCGAACTCCAGCCCGAAGGCCGCAAACTGTCTCTGGGGTTGCCCCTCGGCCTCCTCGTGCAGCTCGACTCTCGCGTAGGCACACCTCTGCTTGAACTCGGTGTATCTCCTCGCCGCCTCCTCCTCGCTGCCCCCGAGGATGATGTAGTTGTCCACCCATGCGACGTTCCCCGGCCCTGCGAGAACCCTCGAGATGCGCTGCGCTATCGATGGGCTCCACGACCACCCCATGCACAGCACCTTCAGCCACAAGTCGAGTGTGCCGCCTCTGCCATCTCCCAGGCGCATGCCGAAGTACTTCCGGATCGGCTTCGCGAGGGGTATCTGGTAAAAAAATGATACTCCATCCGCGATCACGGCTGCATCTGCGTCCAGCACTGCGTCGATCACGTCCCTGATGCGCGGCAGCCGCATCTCAGGGGGGCGCCTCATCGCGGCGTTCAGCTTTCGTGCATCGACCACCAGCCGGAGATCCCCTGCCTTTTTTGCCACTGTGAAAGCCGGCATCGTCATCTGGGGGTCCCCCTGCATCGGCTCCACCACCTCCCATTCGAGCAGCTTGTCCGCGTGCTGCCGCATGTGCCGCGAGGTGCCCCTCGCCATCCTGCCGCCTGTCGGCTTCGTCAGCAGGCTCTCGAAGGCGTCGAGTGACGTGATGACGTCCAGCACATCTTCAAGCTCCCCGTGGAGGTCCAGGCTGCGGACCGCGTCGAGGGCCATCCTGTTGGATGATATGGGTGCCAGCACCCCCCCCTCACGTTCGGCTTCCGGTCGCACCTGCGCTCCCTCCACCTCCACGGAGAAGTCCCCGCCGTACCCGATGTCCAGCCCAGCACTGCACGCCTCGTCCCCCTCGCCCTCGGGGTCGTATGCGTAGGCACACATCCTCAGGATACCCTCGAAGTTGCTCGGCTTGGCGAGGTGGGCGGCGCACGACGGGAACGCCCCAAGAGCCCTGGGGATGCGCCCCGCCGCTAGAGCTGGCGTGATGTAGTCGCGGTCTCCTCCACGAGACGAGTCGCGGCCAGTGGGGCGTACTGCAGCAGCCCCTCTGTCGTCCGGTGGCGGGTCAGCTTCTGCACCGCTCGCAACTCGAGCCCCTTGTGAATCAGGTGGTGCACTGCCCCCCTGCGTAGACTGTGTGGCGTCAGCGCGGGGTTCACCCGTTTTACCGCCCGGGACACCTTGCTGTACGACACGCCTTGAACCAGGCCGCCGTCCCGGTTCTTCCGCATCGTCTTCCCCAGCACACCGTTCAGCTGCGTAGGCAAACACACCCCTGTAGTCTGTCCCTTCGCGAACGGGTCGTTCTTGGTGCCCCTCCAGGTTATAGATACCACCCCGTCGTTCTTCACCCGCACCTCTCGGGTTGCAATACTCTTCACGTCCGAGCACCTTGCGGCCCCGTGCCACATCAGCCCCAGTGCCAGTCGCACCTCGGGGTCCCGCTCGTCCCGCATCGCCTGCTCCACTTCTGCCTTCGTCGCCGGCACCGCCTGTGTCCGGGGCACCTCCGCCCCCATGCGCCTCAGTCCCCGTCTGAACGCGTCGAGCTTGTGCGAGTGCACTGTGTCCTCCAGCATGTGGCGGTGCGCGGACGACACGGCGTAGCTGTAGGCCAGCCCCGAGGATGGCAGCACGTTGTCGACAGACATCTTCTTGGAGACCCACAAGATGATCGCCGTCCCCGTGTCGATGGGTCCCTCGGCGGCCTCCCAGGCCTGACGGAACTCCTGGAACCGCCGGTAGCACGACGCGATGTTGTCCCATGTGGAGTTCGCGAGTGCCCGGTCCAGAACGGCGTTGGCTGCAGACACGACTTCCCCCCTCGTCCCGTCCGGGAGGGTTGCTGTCTCTGACATCCGCGGGCGTCCTCGAGTTGCTGGCCCCCTGCGCAGCCACCGCTGCAGCCCCGACTCGATTGTGTGGCCTTCCGCTGTCGGGTCCCGCCCCTGGGATCCCGTCTGCTGCACTGCTGGGCCGGCCCGCTCTGTCGCCTGCTCTCCCCGAGCAGTGTTGGTGACCGGCCACGGCCTGTGTGGCGTCATCCCGTGATCTTGCTGCGCCATTTGCTCCCCCTGAGCACTGGGCTGTATTCTTACTAACCACGGTGTGCGTGGATTCTGCTCCCCCTGAGCTTGATGCACCGCTGGCTCCCCTTGAGCACTGGGCTGTGTGATTTGCGTTTTTACTAGCCACGGCGTGCGTGGATTCTGCTCCCCTTGAGCTTGCTTCGCCGCTGGCTCCCCTTGAGCACTGGGCTGTGTGATTTCCGTTTTTATTAGCCACGGCGTGCGTGGATTCTGCTCCCCTTGAGCTTGCTTCGCCGCTGGCTCCCCTTGAGCACTGGGCTGTGTGATTTCCGTTTTTACTAGCCACGGCGTGCGTGGATTCTGCTCCCCTTGAGCTTGCTTCGCCGCTGGCTCCCCTTGAGCACTGGGCTGTGTGATTTCCGTTTTTACTAGCCACGGCGTGCGTGGGTTCTGCTCCCCTTGAGCTTGATGCGCCGCTGGCTCCCCTTGAGCACTGGGCTGTGTGGTTTGCGCTTTTACTCGCCACGGCATGCGTGAATTCTGCTCCCCTTGAGCTTGTGGCACCGCTGGTTCCCCTTGAAGTGTGGACTGTGTGTGCAGTGGCGGTGTGTCTGAGGGAGGTGTCGCCGGCCCGCACAACCCCGGCTCTCCCTGCGCAGGTGTGGCTTGTCACTTGCCCCACTTGGATCCCTTGTTGAAGCCCTTGTTGAAGCCCTTGTTGGGTCCCTTTCCCCCCTTACCTCCCTTCGGCACCACTGGCCTCTCTTCCTCCTCGTCCCACGCGCCCTCGGTGCGGCGCCGCTTGTTGTTGGCCTTCTCCTTCTCGCCCTCGCTCTGGGCTTGGCTCTGGAGCGACCTGAATAGTTGCTCCGTCAGCGCGCTTGCCGGCATGCCCTCCAGCCGCCGCTCCCAGTGCAGCTGCGCCGCGAGCCCGTACCACTCCCGGAGGCGCAGCCCCTCCAAGCGGACCAGGAGGTTGTGGGCAGCTTGCACTGCCTCAGGCTTCGTCGACACGATGGGGATCAGGATGTCCAACACGGAGAGCGCGACCCGAAGTTCGTGCTGGGGCCCGGTCGCTGCCGCAGCCGCATCGTCCGCCCCCTTCCCGAAACGATCACGCAGTGCCCTCATGGCCATTGCGTGCAGCGCTGGCGACTGCATCCGGTGGCGCCATTGCTCCACCACCGTGATGCGGGTGCCGGTCAGCCCCTCGCGTTCCAGCTTCGCCTGCCGCTCCTTCCTCTGCATATCATCCAAGACCTCCTCCAGAATTGCCTTGGTGTTTGGGTTATCCACACCCCTCATCAACTCCCAGAGGTCCCTCACCTTGGGCGTAGCGTCACTCATGTTGGCATCGGCGTCGCCCTCGTCCTCCTCCTTGAGAGTCCATGTTGCCTCACCATTGTGGAGATACAGCGCGCAGAGGGGGCAGACCCAGTGTGGCTCCATCCACTGGTCGGTCATCTTCTCGACCGTCTGATCCCCCGTGCCCTCCATGTAGGCCTTCAGGCAGCTCTTCGTCGTCCGCCTTCCACACATGCGACACACAGACGAGTGCGCGTCGGAGTGCAGCGCCCCGCACTCCGGAAACACGCAGTCGGGGGTGCCGTCCACCCCCGCTGCGTTTCCCGGAACAACCGGGGTCGGAACATCGATCCACGCCTGGTCGATGATCACGGTTGCGTTCCGGTCCGGCATTGTGTTGTTTGGTTGTTTGGGAGAGGTTGTGAGAGTTGTGGTGAAACGCACACACCTCGACCTGTGATGAGGTGAGATGTGGCTCTGCAATTACGGCACTCCCGCGTGCCGTAAATCAAATCGGACCTGCGTTCTCTGTGTTCCATTTCCTCCTTCATTGCATGAGGCTACAAAAAAAAAGCCGATGTTTCCAGTTTGATCGCTGTTCTGAACATCGGCTGATCCCACAGGGTTGCTCTGGAGCCACGAGGCCAGTCCTGAGCCAATGTCTTGATCAGAACTGCGATCAAACTGGGAACATCGGCTTTTTTTCACCCATTTCCCTCTGAACACCCATAGGGCTGGGGGACCAGTTTTGACCCATTTTTTTGGCATTTCTGGGCTCTTCTGGGGCGCTTTTGGTGTCCCACAGTGGGTGTGGGGGTATCCTGGACATCCAAAACTCGGTATTTTCCCTGGGTGGGTCCCATCTGACAAGGGGGGGTCCCCTGATTTTCAGAAAAATCGTTTTCGGATTTAGGGGGGGGGGAGCAAAAAAAATCGACCCATAATGGTGCCCCTGAAAGGGCCGATTTACGTAGTTTTTACGTAGTTCTTACGTAGTTCATTAGTGGGGAGGACCCTCTTTTTTTTTCACCTATTTTCCTTTTCCCAGGTTCCCCATTTCCAAGCCCCAGCACGACCTGCGCACTGCTGACGCGGCCCACCTGCACCCCGCACCCCACTCCCCCACCCCCGTTGTCGCTTCTTCTGTCCACAGAAGCCACAAGGATGGAACTACCCTTTGTAGAGGGGGAGGGGGCCGGTCCTGTCGTCCTGTGGCTGCTTTGTGGGGCGAGCGCAGCAGGTTCTCCTTTGCTTCTACGGGCTCTTGCCACAACAGCGTCGCAGCAGTGTGTCTCCGCGTCACCGGATCTGTGCGGCCTCGTAGTGGGGGCATTTTGGAGGTCGAGGTGTCAACCGGCTTCATCTCGAAATGTGGGTCTGGCTAAGGGGCTGGTCCCACCCAGCGGGAGTCAAAACCCAGCGGGGGTCCCACCCAGTGGGACCCCCTCTTCGGGTGCTCCTAAACCCAGCTCTGTTGAACGTTTGGAATTTGTGCAGCTCGTAGTGGGGCCATTTTAGTGGTCGAGGTGCCAAACTTCTCCTATTAAACCTGGGTCTGGTTCAGGGACTGGTCATGGGAGAAGGTGACTGGGTGGCAGCCAGCCCACAGCACACCCACACCCCGCCCTCCCAGCGGGACCCCCTCCTCGGGTATTCCAAAACCCCGTTCTTTTGAACGTTTGGAACTTTTGCGGATCGTAGTGGGGTCATTTTGTGGGCGTCCATGGAACGTGACTCTGGTTCAGGGGCTGGTCCTAGAGAATGTGACTGGGAGGCAGCCACACCCTCACCCACCCATCCATCGGGACCCCCTCCACGGGTGTTCCAAAAACCCCGTTCTTTTGAACGTTTGGAATTTGTTCGGATCACAGTGGGGTCACTTTGGTGGTGTGCGAGCCAAGTGTCACCCATGAAACACGGGTCTGGTTCAGGGGCTGGTCGTGGGTGAAGGTGGCTGGGAGGCAGTCAGCCCACACCCACCTCCACCCAGCAGGACCCCCTCCACGGGTGTTCCAAAACCCCTTTCTTTTGAATGTTCGGAATTTTTGCGGATCACAGTGGGGTCATTTTGGTGGTGTACGAGCCAAGTTTCACCCATGAAACGTGAGTCTGGTTCAGGGACTAGTCATGGGTGAAGGTGCTGGGAGGCAGCCAGCACGCCCACACCCCACCCCACCTACCCTGTAGGGTGTGCAGGTGGCCATAACCGGCTTCTTTTGATTTATCGGGGCTCGCTGGGGTTGGGGGTGCGACGGATGCCATATTTTCTCAAAAAATGTTACTCTTCGCACATGAAGCTCTTCCACCGTATTTCTGCTTGAAAGCCATTCAGGCCAAACCCCCAAAAACCCCGAAAAACGCCACCCACCCCGTCGGGGGTGCAGGTGGGTTCCGAGTCAGCAATCTGACCAAAACCGGTTTCTTTGGACTTATTTGGGCACGCTGGGGTTGGGGGTGTGGTGGAACTCATTTTTTCCCGAAAAATTTCACCATTAACCTGTGAAGGGGAAATCCCATTTTCAAAATAAAAAAGAAGGTCCACCCCCGATTTACGTAGTTCTTACGTAGTTCTGACGTAGTTGCGATTTCGTTTTCAGGGGCACCACCATATGCATCCTTTCTTGACCAACCGATAGCTTGATTAGGGCACTGCGCTGCTGCTGCTGCTGCAGCCAGTGCCAAAAGAATAATTCCAGTTTTGAAGTTGATGTCGTTTTAGCAGTTTATTTGTTTCGTTCGCGCGGCCCTCCATTAAACTTTACCCAGAAGCGCAGGCAGGCATGTCACAAAAGGACCCATTTTTTTCCCGCCTGCACTTGACTTGATGCGCGCTCGGCACCTCTCTTTTTCTTGGAGTCGGCGACCTCCAGCCTTGGCGCACGATACGAACAGGCTGTGAGCTCGCGACACGCTTAACTTTTGTTTCGTTCCACACCCTGTCTTGTTGGGAAAGCAAGGGAACATATGTGATGGGGTGGGGAATTGGGGGTGGGGGGTGGGCGTCAAGGCCTGATTATATCATGAAAAGGCAAGAAGGCACGGTGTGCCGACACACCATCTTCGCTCAGAATGCAGGCAGCGCCCGGGACGAGACGCCGCGCCGTTTCCTTGGGGAAGAGAGCGCGCTGTCTTGGATCTTGGAACTGGGGGCACGAGTCTTCTGCTTGTGGGGGGGAGGGATAGTTTCGCTCAAAAATCGTATCTCGGCTTTCCTTCGCTTGACGTATCAGATTAATCGAAACGCCCTGTGTCCAGGCAGCTGCCAGAATATAACAGCCCCCGAACCACTGTTCGTTGAGCGGCACACTGTCTCAAGGCTGTGTCGATGCCCTAAGTGGCATGAAAGGTGATGATCATCAAGCTCTAGCCGTACAATTTCCCCTTTGTTACTTCCGGGCAACTTCTGCCGCTTCGTCGCTTGAAAAAAACCAGTAAAAAATGTTTGGGGGGAACAAAAAGACACGCTCCCAAAAACAGAGGCAGCAGCAGCCTGCAAAGAGAAGAGAACAGAAAAAAATGTATTAAGTGTGCGCCCCACGCCTTACCTCGGTACAGCAGCCACACCTGCACCATCGCTCGCTGTTGCAGTGACCGAGAACGTGCGTTGCATCTACCCCCCCCCCCTTTCACACACCTGCAGCATGTGCCCGAATCGGCACACTTCTTCCACAACAGCACCTATCGTCCCCCCTCCCCCGTTAATGAGAACAAAATAGAGAAAGCCACAGCGAAGAGAAGCGCTGTGCTACACACACACACACACGCACCCCACGGTCCACCCCGTTTTGAAATACCGAAAAAAAATACGTTGGTCAGCATCAAGAGGGGCGAGAAAAGAGAGAGGTGAAATGGGGATGACAAGGGGGTGGGCAATGACAGCGGATGACCATGCGGCATGCTGTTTGCCTGAGGGGCTGGCAGCACGCTATGGCGGCAGGCAGTCCTGCTACTACAGAGCACTTCGAGAGACAGGGCACGTGATGTTTTGCTTGGGCTGGCGCTTGCGTTGGATGGAGGTTGCCCAGCAGCACGCCAGCGGCAACAGTGCCAAGTGTTGGGAGTGGTGGGGAGGGCTGAGAGAGAGAGAGAGAGAGACAGCACGAGATGCCGCAACTACGCAACTACCCAACATGAGGTTAAGGCTGATTGGCGCCCGCAACGAGGGCAGAGAAAGCCAGAGTTATCACCCTTTTTCCCCTTTTTGAAAAGGGCAGGGGATCTTCTCTGCGGTGCGGGTGCGGGTGTGTGTGGGGATCTTATGTGTGTGGGCAGATTGTGTGTTACTCCCTCAGTGGCGGGGTGCAGTCTTCGCAAAAAAATCAAAGAAGTTTTGGCGTGTTTTTTTCTAGGCATCCTCTCTCCCCCTGCAACAAAACGGAAAAAAGAAGCGCAAACTGACAGAGGATGGCGGGTGGTGGTGGTTGGTGCGGTGGGGGGCAACACACCACGGGTAAAATTATCACACAAGGGGGGGTCTTCGCTACGGGGTGGTCGTCAGTGCTTTTTTGGTGCATCTCTTGTTGAATTAGCTGAAAACTGACGAAGATCGGGGGTGGGGGGTGTCGAAGAAGAGGGGTGGTCTTCGCTGTGGGTGGGGGGGTGCCGGCGAGGGCGTTTGGTGAATTTGCCCCTTCTTCGATACAAAGCGGAAGAATGACGAAGATGTTGCCGGAAACTAACGAAGTGGCGGAGACACCCCCCCGTGCAAAGAGCGTTCAATCAAGAATCAGGAATCAGAAAAATCAACAAAAAAAGAAGGCAAAAATGAAACCGCCAGCTCTGCATGCCAGGGTTGCTGTTTCCAGGAAGACAGTCGGGCACCCGATACCCGTGGGGGCTGGGACTGCGGGAGTCGCACGGCGCACAATTTTATGTTTTTTTTTGGCGTGTGACATGCCGAGCAGGCACGTAGCTTGAAATTGGATTTTCAGATTTTTGCTGGTTCTGCTGGTCTGGGGAATTTTCCGGCGCTTCGCCCAAAATCTTGTCCTGACCGAACACCGGGTTCTCCGGAGCGCGTCCGGAGGCACGGAGTACACAGCACCACAGTGGGTCTTCGCTACGGTGCCGAAACGGTGTGTTGGTGCTTTTCCTGTGTATGCATAGGAAGAAATCGCCGAACTTTGACGAAAACTTGACGGTAGCGAAGAACCCCACAGTCGCATATTGACAAGCACAAGCCACAGGGGGGTCTGGGGGGCGGAGCCCCCCAGCCGCCGGAGGCCACGGTAGTGAACATCTGTTCCTTCCGGGCTGAACACGGTGTGGATCTCTCCGACAACAGGTCGGAACCCAGTCCTGCGCGGGAAGCAGTCATCGGGAGCCGAAATCCTCGTGGTTCGGGCCTGCTGCAGGGTACATCTTCGGCCTGGTGTGAGGGAAAACTCCCCCACCAAAAAAAATTCTGGGGTTTCCCGGATTTATACTTTTTTTTTTCCCCCCCAGACCAGCAACATAGGCAACTGCTGGTCTCGAGACCAGCTGGACCCCCCAAGCTACATGCCTGATGCCGAGCCACATTGCAAAGCTAGTTTGCTAACGAGTGACCACCTCGGCCCTACCCGTTATTGAGAGAGGACGAGGCGTCACTCGTCATATGCATTGCCGCTCGCCAGATAACACCGCCAGCCAATCCTCGTCGGCTCGCGCTCCGGGGTGTGCCCTTTTTATTGCTCCTCCCGGCTCTCGCTCTCTCTCTCTCTCTCTCCCCCCCACAAACACCACATCTCACCCCTCTGCACCCTTGCTACCCAGCCATGCTATACACACAAGACCCACCCACACCCACCCCCTCTCACACAGAAACCACCCTCAGTAGTAACTCAGGACATGCTCCAGGTCGTTGTTCTGCGGCGAGCAGGGGGACTCGTAATACAGGTCCGCTGGCACCGAAACTGCAGGGGGCAGCCGCGCGGGCTCCGGCTGCTGAGGCTGCTGGGGCTGCTGCTGCTGGTAGTGGTGCTGCGGTGGCGGCGGCGGGGGCGACGGGACACCCCTCGGCGGCCCGAAAGCCGCGCCCCCAGCACGCCCCATAGGAGGGCCGTCGCGCGGCAGCGCTGTCGGGGGGGATGGGGGTGCGCACCGCACGACGGTCTTCGCCACATGCTGCGCCGCGGGATGCCCGTAACGCCTCTCCTGAACAGCACCGCCGCGCGACGCCGCACCGCGCCCCTGCTGCTGCTGGTGCACGGGGGTCACGGCGGCCCATCCGCCCGCACCCTTCAGCCCCTTCGCAGCATGCCGTGCGGGTGTGCGGTAGTGCGCCGCCTCCACCCTGTCGCTGTGCCCCGGTGCGGGGGGCGCGATGATGGCGGGTGTGCGCCCTGTGCTGGACAGCTGCCCGGCAGCGGCGATGGGGCGCTGCGGTGCGGGCGGCGGCGCGTGCGGCAGCGGCATCGGCAGGAGCGCAGGCGCCGCGTCGAGATCCTGCAGATCGGGCTGAGGGGGCGTGGCGTTGGGAAGGGGCTGCTGCTGCTGCTGCTGCTGCTGCTCCTGAAACATCGCCACCTCGGGCCGCAGGCACCCACACCCGGAGCAGAACTCCAACGAAGTGTGCGTCATGACACCGCATCCCCCACACCCCCACATGTCGTCGTAGCACGACACGGGTGCCGCAGGCGCGTAGTACTCCTGATGCTGCTGCTGCTGCTGCTGCTGGCTCTCCACCATCACCGCACCGGGCTCTGGGTAATACTGCTGCTGCTGCTGCTGCTGCTGCACCACCCCCTGCGACGCCACACCACCCTCCGCCGCCACAGGGTACCCCTGCTGCCCATGGAACGCAGGCGCATTCGGCTGCAGCCGGATCGGCTGCGCTGGGGCGACGCCCATCGGCACCACACCCTGCTGCTGCTGCTGCTGCTGCTGCTGCTGCTGCTGCTGCTCCCCCCTCTCACGCACGACAGACGGGTGTGTCAGGGTCGCGACGCTTGACGCCACCGCAGACGACGTGAGTGAGGACACGTCGTCATCCTCCGCCCCGCTGCTGTACGCCGCATGCGTCCCGCCCCCGGCGTGCTGCGAGCCGAGGTGCGACGCCGCAGACACAAAGCTCCCGGATGCGGCGGACGAAACGCAGCTCTGCGACCGCAGCATCTCCTCGCGGTGCGCGTCGCACGGAAGGAACGACCCGCTGCCCGCCTTCACCAGCACAGCCTCCCTGCGCAGCGCCTGCTCCCTCTGCGCGGCGACGAAGCCGCAGACCTCCGCCATCTCATCCACCGCCTGCAGCAGGGGGGCGCTGCGCGCCGTGGGCGATGTGTCGGCAGAGGCCGAGCCCGACGAGCTGTCCACCGAGGGGGACACGCGCCCCGCCACGCCCTGCCCGCGCACCTCGCGGTGGTAGACCTCGAGGATGTTGTCGCCGTCAACCACAGGCGGGAGGAGGCGTGCAGGCTTGTCGCGCTGGCTGTACCACCACAAGGCATAGCCAGGGTCACGCCGGTAGCTCTCTGCCCCGCCGTGGGTGAGGGAGGGCATCAGGAGGTCGTCATCGGCATCGTAACGAGACACACACGGAGGTGTCGCACTGCGCAGCACAGCACCACCTCTGCACAGCATCGGGACGACTGGGGGATGAGGAGGGGGGGGGGTGTGTGAGGGTTTTGAAAAAAAAGAGAAAATGGGGAGAAAAGGGCAGAGAGAGAGTAAGCTTGTCTTTGTCAAGGGGTGAGGGAGGGGTGTTGTCCTTTGTTTGCTGTTTGCTGTTCTCGCCCCTGTTGTGTGTTTTTTTTGTGTTCAAAAGCTAGAAGAATGCCGGTGGGGGTGGAAGAAGAGTTGTGGCGCTCTGTTTGGGGCTGGGAGGATGGGGAGGTGTTTTTCCCGTGTGCCGGCAAGTGTATGATGGCCAGAAGAAGAAGAGGGGGAGGGGGAGGGGGGTTGCTTGGGAGTGCTCAAGAGAGAGATAAACCCAGGCGAGGAGACAGGGATGTCTGGAGGCTTCCTCGATGTGTATATGGTGTGTCGTTTGGGCCTGCGTGAGACGTGTCTTGTGGTGTGTGGGGGGGAGGTGATGAGGCAAGTTCAAAGACAAACGCTGGTCTCAACCTACGCTCAAAATTGCTCAACAATCAGGAAGTCACAACCTGGCGGCGTGGGGGGGAGACACTGCCAAACTACACCAGGTTGCCGACTATTCACTGTGTGACAGTGGAGATCACATCAAGAGCAAGTGATCTGTGTGGGTCTACACTAATATAAAAAGATTCTTGTGGGTGTGCCCTTCCCTCTTCGACTCTCGAGAAAGGAGGGGGTGGGGGGATGATAGGTAAAAGGCACATGCTGTTCTCGACCATGTTCAAAACTGCTCAAAAAGGGGGAGGGGGAGGGGTGGGGTCCTCGCTATCATCGGAAGCGTTGCAAGTGTTCCGGCAAAAACTCTTCCACGGTGGATTTTCACTTTATCTACCAAGAGGAGCCTCACACACCAAAAAACACACCGCTTTCGGCACTGCAGTGAAAAGACCCATGAGAAACAACCATAAGCAGCGAGTGCCCATCTGAGTCTACAAAGAACCACATTGACCGCCATGCTCATACAGAAGACAAAGCAGGCACGCCGCCTACCTTCGCAACCTACCGTGCTGATGTTGAAGGCGGGCTGGGGAGTCGGGCACAAGGTGTGCTGCGTGCGATGCCCCCCAACAACCTCACCCCTACTCGACTCGCAGAGATCCGCCCATGCGATGACATGAATGATGAGACATGGATAGAGGCAAGGCAAGGGACGGGGGTGGGGCAAGCGCATGGCAGAGTTGAGAATCTAGAATACGAATCCACAGGGGGGGGGGGGGGCGAGGGGGTGTGGGTGTGGGTGTGATTTGTGGGGGGGGTGGTGGGAACGCCACCACAGGGAGCTACCCCCCCCCCCCCCCCCAACGCAAACCCACTCACACCTCCACACGCAGCGCGGGTGGCAGCGCGGCCGCACCCCCATGGAACACTCCCAGCAGCACGCGGAGCAGGGCAACCCTCGCTACCGCTGCCTCGTCATCCCCACCACCCACCCCCGCCGCACCGCCTTCCGCTGCCCCCTCCGCCCCCAGCCCCTCCAGCAGCGCGCCCATCACACACCCGTTGACGTGCCGCACGCATGCCGCAGCGAGTCTGCGGCCCGACTGCCCTTCCTCCTCCTCGCCTTTGCCTCCACCCCCACCCTCTGCACCACCATCACCTCCCCCACTCGACTCGGGGGACACAGCGAAGGGTGTTGCCGCCTCACCACCACCACCGAGACCCTCAGCAAAGCCTGCCCCACCGAGGCCCGAGGTGAACTCCGTGGCATAATCCTCTGCAGCGGTGGCGGGTGAAGGGGGGGCATTGTCATCACCACCACCACCACCACCACCACCGGGAAGACAGAGGTCGCCCCTCCCCTCCAGAGCCGCGCTGGTTATGGCAGCAGCCCATTCAAACTCCTGGCGGATGAGGGAGGGGGGTGCGGGGGAGGGGGGGGAGGAGGAGGGGAGGGGAGAAGGGGCCTCCTGCTGCGCCCCGGTCAGCAGCCTGTCGCTGAGGTACCAGAGGGGGAAGAGGGACTCGTGGTCCTCACGGCTGTACCTCAGGGGGGCGTCTCGACCTCCTCCGCCTCCTCCATCACCCCCGCCACCCCCACCTCCACCTCCAGGCTCGATAGGCTCGATCGGCTCGCCCAACCCTTGCGCAACCTCGAGGAGTTGGAACAGCTCTGCCGCGGTGTCTGCGGTGCTCCGGAGATAGCCCCTTCCCAGAGAGGCCACCTCTGCCGGAGATCCTGCCGTATCCCCACCGCGTCGCGCCTCCATCGCGGCGAGGAAGCGGAGCCAGTCGGAGCGGGGCTCCCCCCCCCGCGCCTTCCCCTGCCTCCGCCGCGGGTGCGCCCCCCCAGCCGGGGCAAGCGCCGCGGCGAGGCGCGGGATATACCCCTCTGCGGACAGCCGCGCCGCCTCCGCCCGGCATGCCTCGAGGGCTTCACACCCCTCCGCCAGCCTTTGCCGCGCCCCAGCCGACACTTCGGGGCACTGCAACAGCGTGGGGTCATCCAGCAGCACGGCGGAGGCGGGGGGCGGTGGAGGCGGCGGTGGTGGTGCTGGTGTTGCCGGCATCGCCTGGGGCTGTGCCTTTGCCCCCCCGAGGATGGCGTAGACCGACTCCGCCTTGAGGTCTGCCGAGGCGCGTTTTTTTATGGATTCGAGGTGCTTCTCCGCGGCGCGCTTTGTCTGGTTCATCCGGCGCTCCTCGCGTGCCTCCCCTTCAACTCTCTGCAGCTCCGCCTGGAGACGGTGCTGCGACTCAGAGAGCTGCACAGCTCTGCTGTGCTCTGCGGACAGCAACAGATGCACTTCTGAGAGACGTTCCCCCCTCCGGCTCTGCAGTGCAGCCCCCTCCTGCAGCCTCCGGTAAACACCATCCAGGTCAGGCAGGGCTCGTTGGAGCAGAGCGTTGAGCGAGGGCAGGTCAGTGGGGTAATGCTGCTGCTGAGGGTCTGCCAGGGTGCCAGTGGTGGAGGAGGAGGAGGTGGTGGCTTGATTGGTGGTGGCAGCGGCGGATGCTGACCAGACCCCGCACAGCGGGCAGTCGGTTGCCTGTGGGGGCGAGGCGGAGGCGGGGGGTAGGGTTGGTCGCGGCGGTGGTGCCACAGCGGCGGGGTGTACTGCAGAGGACATCCCGGGGGTGGGGCAGGTGAGGGGTAGCCCTGAGGGTGGGGGGCGGGAGTGTTAGGGAAGTTCAAAGGCAAAAAAATGCTGGAAATGGCGGGGGGTGGGCATGCATTACGCCGCAATGTGTGGGCGAACTCCGCAGAGCCTATGCACAAAACTACGCAATTTTGGGCTTTCTGCAAACACATCGCACACAGACACAGCAGTTCGGTTGGACGTCCGGCCTTTCCCAGGCTTATTTCCCCTACCTATGGTGCTGGTAGTTATGTGTGCATCGGAGCACAGGATAAGCACAACGTTCTCGACAGCCCTGTCGAGGAGCTTCCGCTATGCAAGGGTACTCACTGCCCCTCGTTCCTCTCACCCCGCCCCCAGGGCGCCCCTGTTTTGAAACCAAAGGCCACTGGGCAATCTGACTTGAAACCTCCAGCAGTGGCTACCGGTTTCCTGTTTGATGCGCCGAGCCGGCCGACTAATCACAGTCAAGTCAAGGCATGGAGGTGGCTACTTCCCCCTTGCACAATTGATCCCATTCCCCACAAGGTTCGTCTGTCGAAGATCCATCGGCAGAAACGTTTCCGAGCCCGGGATTTCCCTTTTGACCCCCCCCGCCAGATCAGGCGTTCATCAGACTTCCTTCCCAGTAAGTGGAAGGTCCCGCGCTATTATCAACGAGCTTCATTCGGTGGAGCCGTGCCTTCCCCTATTTTAACAAAAGAAAGGAGCAGGTCGCGCCCGTGTGGTGTGACTTAGTAAATGACTTGGATAGCGTATCAGTTCTCGTGCGTCGTCTTTCGTAGATGTTCTGTACGATGCGGGTCCGCTAATCCAACATAGCAAACGCAGTTCGGTGAGCTTTTGTGAAGAAC
Source organism: Rhynchopus euleeides (assembly GCA_963210315.1). Taxonomy (NCBI): domain Eukaryota; phylum Euglenozoa; class Diplonemea; order Diplonemida; family Diplonemidae; genus Rhynchopus; species Rhynchopus euleeides. The sequence goes on along the minus strand of OY723239.1, from coordinate 2,442,242 downwards.
CACCTCCCACAGGGGCTGAACACAACGCCGTCACACGCTGGGTCTGCCTCACCCAGACACCCACCTGTGCTGAGGCGGTACAGGGTGGTGCCTGCAAACGTACCCAAGACAATAAGATCACCTGGCTGTGTCACAGCGAAGGTGCGGGTTGGAGAGGTGAGGCGTGTCAGGATGCACTGCTTAACAACACTGCCTACCTGACACCGTAGGCCTGCAAGGGATGGGCTGTGCTGGGCTCGGGTGATCTCATCTCAGATGCACAGGATAGCTGCCCCCAGCCGGCAGGAGGAGCTGCTGTGCTGGAGAGGCTAGAAATCAAGCCGGTGCAAGCGGTAAGCGCTCCAACGGCAAGGGGGAACAGGGTTCCGAGACACAACTCACGGCAAAATCGAAGACACATCACGCACAGAGACGAAATCAGCCGCTGTTCCGAAGAACCACCTTCCGCAGGGGCTGAACACAATATCGTCACACACTGGGCCCACATCCCGCAGAGTTTCACCTGTGCTGAGGCGGTACAGGGTGGTGCCTGTAAAAGCATTCACGACAACAACATCACCTGGCTGTGACACAGCGAGGGAGGAGGGATAGTCGCCCAGTTGCACAGTACGCAGGCAGCTGAGGGAGGCTGTGCACCACACCTTGAGGGAGTTGTCGAGAGAGCACGACACGAGGTGCCGCTCGTCGTTGCCCATGGCAATATCGGTCACTGCATCAGTGTGCTCATCCAGGGTGTGTGTGTGTGTGAGGGTGCTGATGCCCCACACACGGATGGTGCTGTCACGGGACCCGCTGAAGATACTGGTGCCTGACACAGCAATGCTGACAACAGCCTCGCTGTGCCCCTCCAGCACTGTAGCGCTGGGTGTGCCCTTCAAGTCCCACACACGCACCTTGTCTCTTTCATCTCCGCTGTTGTCTGCGGACACCAGACGTCCGCAGTGCGTCCACGCTGCACAGCACACCTTGTCGTGGTCCAGCATGCACACCTGCTCCCATGTTGATGTCAGCCACACGCAGATGGTGCCGTCAGCAGAGCACGTCGCCAACCATGCCCCACAGACCGAGAACGCGGTGTTTTTAATAAGCGAACACCCGTGCGTCAAGCCCGTCACCACGTCAGCGGTAATGGTATCAAACACAGTGATGCGTCCTTCGAAGTAACCCACCGCACACAGTTTCCCGCACCTCGACAGATTTATGCATCCGATTTTCTTGCCATGCGCAGGTGAGTAGTTAGCGGGAGACTTGACGTGCGGCCAGCGCGGGAGCAGTTCCACAGCACCTCCGTCCTCCAGACCCGTGTCGGCAACGCGCTCTGCATCGTCCAGCTCCTCCTCACACCCTTCGATGTGTGCTGCAAGCCCTGCAGCTGTGCGGTCTGCGTTGATGGAACCCGGGAACATCTCCTCCAGCGCATCCACCTTCAGGCTGACCACGGTCCCGCCTTCCGGAACACCGACGACACAGCTGTCCCCGGTCCCGCGATGGCGAACAGACACATCCATATTTCTGGTTTGCCCAGTATAGCCTGTCGTGCGGGTTGGTGAGGTGAGGTGTGTCGGGATGCACTGCTTCAACACGGGGATCGGGTAGGCTGTGTTGGGCTCGGGTGGCTGGGGACACTGTGCAGTTGTCGTCAGCACCGCTGACACTAAAACCCGGTAACTCTGCAGCGAGCCCTACGAACCACACGTGAACAGCATAGAACGCTCCTGAGTTGTTCTCATAATCGTGCACAAAGGGGTCGACCGATCTACACGTGCGCAGGATTTTAGGTGACCCTGTCGACGTCCTCCTCACAGTGCATATCAGGGACGCGTGAGGTGCGGGTGTGGTGCAGTCTGCAGAGAGCGCCGCGTCGTGTTGCGCTTTTCCCGCTTCTCTGCAGAGGCAACCTCTTCCGGCTTGACCCACTGCGTCGCCTTGCTCAGCGTGTTGTAGTAATAAAGCTTCTTCTCGGGCGAGATCAGCACCTTCCACTTCGTCCCGGGAACCGCCTCATATGCCTTGCGCTCCCCCCCTCCGCCAGCCTTCCCCGCCTTCGCGGCGTCCGCACCCCCCCCCTCCACCACCGCCGCCGCCAGGAGGCCCTGCCTGTGACCCCCGACCCAGGCGGTGCGCAGCAGGGTCGCCTGTGCCCCCCCCCTCCTCCTCCTCCACCCGGCGGCCCGCCCCAGGGAGCAGGGCACACGGCGCCTGGGTGGCCATAGGGCGGCGCCAAGAATGCTGGCGGCATCCCGGAAGGTGCTGGTGGAGGCTGCTGGGCCCAAGGGTGTTGGAGTGCGCCGCTGGCAGGCTGCTGCTGCTGCTGATGGAAGTGAGGCGGCACCCCGCCATATTCGTAGATACATGCACCATCACCCCCAAGCTCCCAACTGACCTCCACATGTGGTCAGTTGTCCCCCCCCCCCCCCAACCCGGGCCGGTCCCACACCCTGCGGTGGCGGCTCCCCTCCAATGCCCAAAGGTGTGCTGTGTGTCTGGACGGTGCCTCGCACCCCTCGAGGGGCGAGGGGGAGACCTGCTTCACCCGTCTGTCGACAGGGCGGCCCGTTGAAGGATGTCACTTCTGTGCAGGGTGGCCGTTGAAGGATGCCCAGCGGAGGCGAGGGGTGGGATGCTCTCTGGGCACACGAGGTGAGAACAACACACAGCAAACACAAATCGAGGGAAGCAGGTTCCGAGCCAACGCTTCTGAGCCAAGGCACAGGGTGCGAACAACATGCCAACCACAGAAGGCAGGGAAACAGGGTGACGAGACAATGCACTCAGGGTGAAAGTCACTTCACCATTCAGCAGCAACCGCTCTTAGCCTGTATTTTGTTTGTTGATGCGTTGACGCTTCTACACACAAACCCTGAAGTGATAATCACACCCTGAGCCTGATGAAGGGTGGGGTTAGTGTATAGAGCACGTTTGGATGCTTGCTGTGGTGGGTGACTTTCTGCTCACACGAGTGTGCGGAAAAGCAGAAGACACAGCACACACAGAGACAAAAATTTTGTTCGCTGGTGTGAAGACCCACCTCCCGCAGAGGCTGAGTGCAACACCACCACCATTTGAGTCCACCTTCCCCAGACTCTCTCCTGTGCTGAGGCGGTACAGGCTGGTGGCCATGCGTTCTGCAACTGCAACAACATTCACGACAACAACATCACCTGGCTGTGACACAGCAAGTGAGGTGGGATAGTCGTCCAGTTGCACAGTACGCAGGCAGCTGAGGGAGGTTGTGCACCACACCTTGAGTGACATGTCGTCAGAGCACGACACCAGGTGCTGCTCGTCCTGAGTCAGGGCGATGCCTACCACCCAATCGTTGTGGCCATCCAGGGTGTGTGTGTGTGTGAGGGTGCTGATGTCCCACACACGGATGGTCTTGTCCCATGACCCGCTGAAGATCCTCGTGCCCGACACAGCAAGGCTGTAAACACCCTGGCTGTGACCCTCCAGCACTGTGGCGCTCGGTGTGCCCTTCAAGTCCCACACTCGCACTTTGCCTGATTTGTCTCCGGACACCAGACGTCCGCAGTGTGTCCACGCTGCACTGAACACGATGACGTTGTTGTTGTGCAGCATGCACACCTCTTCCCAAGTTGAAGTCAGCCACACGCAGATGGTGCCGTCATAAGAGCACGTTGCCAACCATGTCCCACAGACAGAGAAGGGAGTACGCAAAATCGTCTGGTCGCCGTGTGTTAAGTCCGCCACCACAGCAGCGGTGCTGGTGTCAAACACAGTGATGTGTCCGTTGCTGTAAGCCACAGCACACAGCGTCCCACACCTCGACAGTGTGATGCGGCGTATCTCGTCGCGATGGGTGGATGAGTAGACTGCGGGAGCCTTGACGTTGGGCCAGCGTGGGACGAGCTGGACAGCACCCCCGTCCTCCAGACCCGTGTCGGCAACGCGCTGTGCATCGTCCAGCTCCTCCTCACACCCTTCGATGTGTGCTGCGACGTTTTCAGCCTCACGGACTGGGTTGATAGAACCCGGGAACATCTCGTTGAGCGCATCCGCCTTCAGCCCGACCACGGTCCCGCCTTCCGGAACACCGACGACACAGCTGTCACCGGTCCCGCTGTGACGCACAGTCACATCCATGGTATTTGCTTCTTCTTCCCCGTTCAACTTGCACGCAGAAACAAACTGCAAAGCCTTCCTGGAGGGTGTGGCGGTGTGTGCAGTGGGTGACGGCGTGGATGGGATCAAAGACAGAGTCCCTCAAAGTGGTGCTCAGGAAGTCGCTCCTTCATGGGATGGGGTTGTGGCGGGGTTGGGGGAAGAGCCTCGTGTTCTGTTCTCTCTGCTCGGAACGACTTTGCGAGTGGGTGAGGCTTAGAGGGTGGCAAGCTGTGATTTTTCCAGCCGTTTCTCACAAACTTTTTTCTGGGCAAAAATATTGGTGCATTTTTCTCCCGTTTTGGGGCCCCACCACCCCCGGAACACCTCCGACTCTGCCAAAATCGGGGTTTTCACCCGAAAATGTGGGCCGCCGAGGTGGTCGACAGGAATGCAACCGAACACACGACTCCGGAATCACACCCACATGACGAGCGGATGCGAGGAGGGCCCACCACATGGAATTCACGCCCGAATGGGGCCTTGTCACGGCTTCCCTGTCAGAAGGACCTCCATGGAACCTGCTCTCTGTATGCTGGGGGTCACATTGGTCTGTGTGTGTGGCCACTGGGGTGGGGTGGCTGGCAATGCGGAGTTCAGATGATCACGGCTTCGGGTGGGGGATTGGGGCAGGTTGGGGGGCAGGGGCCGCTGGCTGCAGGTGACTCACATCACCGATCATCTTGCTCGGTCATTCGCATCCTGCCAGAATCGATTAGGGAAAAGCAGGCCAAGATTGACTCACACAACATGAGATACTGCATCAGTAGGTCTCCTGCATCGGATGAATACGAAACACAGGTCAACAGGAGCAAAGCACCCTTGGCTGCGAGAAGACAGGCCCTGAGGAGATAAACAACACTGGAAGCTGTTCGAAACACACACTCGCAGTCACTCATTGGAATGGGGGTCAGCAAGCATGAAAATGCCTGCAGTCTCGGGTAGGGACTGGCAGAATACACATAGAACCCCTCGTGCCTCTTGTGCGGCTTCACGACGACTGCTGCCCCTTCTTCCCGCCCTTACCACCCTTACCACCCTTCTTGCCACCCTTCCCACCTTTCTTCCCGCCCTTGCCGCCCTTGCCACCCTTGCCACCCTTACCGCCCTTGCCACCCTTGCTACCCTTACCACCATGCTTGCCCTGGCGGCGTAGCCGCTCCTGCTCCTCCTTCTGCCTCTTTAGCTCCCGCTGCCGCCTCTCCTCCTCCTCCTGCTGCTGGCGCTGTTCAGGGGGGAACAGCCTCTGCACGTTGCGGTGGGATTCCTCATCGTCAGCCCGCAGCAAATCAAGCAGCCCCACCCACGAGATGCGGAACTCCTCGGTGCAGCTGTCCGGTGTCCGGTCGTACCGGAACATGACGCCGTGTGTCCGCATCACTTCGAGGGACTCCGCGATGTCCACCTGCTTCGTGTACGCGTCGTCGTGCAGAAACATGGCCTTCGCCGCAGGACTGTAGGAGTAGCAGGTGTAGTGCCCGCCACTCACCCCCCCGGAGTGCACCGCGCAGGCACCAAGGGTGAAGGTCGCCCTCCTGACCGACCCGAAGATGTCGGCGATTTCGAGCTGCAGCGGCACATCGCATTGTGACGACAGGAAGGTGTGGCCACCGCCCTTGTCAGTCAGCCGCGTCACCCACAGCAGCAGCGTTCCCCCGACAAACATCGTGGTCGTCGTGGTGCTGCATCTCCCCAGGCAGCTCTTGTCCGCACATGTGAATGCGGTGCTCGTCTCGCATCGCATCGCAGAATCCACAAGCACCTGCAGGGTCTGGAACCTCTCAGGGCTCCCCTTCACGTACCACCCCTGGTGCTGGTTGGCGCTGGTGGGGTTGCCGCACGTCCCGCATTTACCCTGCACGTCGGTAAAGTGGATGGGGAGGGTGCACACGGGGCGCCGGTTCTGTGGGCCGCACCGTCTCCATTCCCACCACTCGGCGGACAGGATCTGCAGCAACTCTCCCAGGAAATGCGCAAGGCACTGCTGCTTCCGCTTCAGGAGGCTGTGGGCCTCGCCCACATCCCTTTCCATCTCCTCGAAGACAGCTCTCCCGGACTCCCGGGAGAGCTGTCGGAGGCCATCGAGGTTCTGTTCCGATCCCTTCCCACGGCACATGTTCTTCAGGAAGGAGAGCAGGGGGTACATCGTCGTCTCGCAGGCGGTGCACTTCGGTTCGGACCTGATGACGTCGATGCAGGGGCGGAGCAGCTGCAGGCAGGCTGCCATGAAGCATGTGTTTGCTCCCTGACCGTCAGCCGTCCGCGGGAAGGACCACCAGGCTGCAACCATGCGGAAGGGGGTATGCGGAGGAGATGCGGGTTTGCGAGAGGCAGGCGATGTCACAGGGGTCACCCTCGGGCGCTTCCGCGGGCTGCCGGTGCTGGAGTGGGAGGGGTGCCCTGGAGGGAGCGGCGCACCGTCGTCATCTGCGCAATGTCCAGGAAAATCGCTGCCACCGAGCTCCCTCTCCAAGTCATACTCCGCCGCCGAATCACGCTCCGTCACCGAATCCAATGAGCCAGGGTCATCCTCCGGCACAGGCGTGCTCCTGGTGGTGCTGCTGCTGCGCTTCCGCTTGCCCTCCGTCGACACGCAGGAACCCGGATGCGCACAGTACTCCTCCCAGGTGAGGCCGTGCGCCGAAGCGGCATGCGAAGCCAAACTCACAAAGGGGGTCCCCTTCTTCGTGCAGGTCTCCCCACACACCTTGCAGCATGGCACCGAGGGTGCAGCAGACACCGGCGTCGCGACCGCATCCGCCTGCGCTGACCGCCGTCCGCACTTGAGCTCAACCTCACTGAGCTGCTGCCTCAGCTCAGCCACGCACCGGTCCATCTGCCACTTCCCGTTCACCACCTCCTCCCACAAGTGATGCACCTCCACCAGACCCATCTCCGAGAAGGGCCTCAGAGGCTCCTGACCGGGGAAGATTATTTTAAGCTTCCCCGGCACATCCTTCGTCAGCGTGGCGCGCACCTCCTCCTCCAGGCACCTCACCGCCAGGTCCGCCACCGCCGAGAGCATATCCCCGAGGTAGGTCACGGAGTGGGGGCGCCGTTTCCGCAGCCAGTCGACGCTCAGCAGGTTCTGTCTTTCTACCGTACCCGGCGCCGCTGAAAACAGCGACTTGGGAACCTCTCGGTAGATCAGGCGATTTGCAGCTTCCCGGATGCGGCCAAACTCCTCCGCCATCTTCCCCTCCACGTACGCCAGGCAGCGTGCCCTCCACAGCTGCGCTGGGAGCTTCATCTCCTCCTCCGTCAGGCTCTTCCTCGCCTTCACCATCCGGCTCACCCGCAGGCTCCGCATACACGGAACGCTGGCCATCGCACGTTCGGCGCTACGGACGGCATACAGCTCGAATTCCCCCTGCGCCAGAAAATGCTGCACCGCAGCCTCTAGGGATTCGTGCGACTCCTCAGGGTGGTCGGTGCACTTCACCACACACCTGTCCGACTCACGCTCCACCCGCAGAGCCACTCGCCACAAGCCTCTGTTCCGCCCCGAGGCGGTGTCGTCGGGGGGGGCAAATAACATCGCCGCGACCTCGGAATCCCAGGCTCCCTCGGGCACACGCGCGACATCGCTCCTGTCCCCTGGTCCAGGCGGATACAGCTTGACACGCACGGTGTGCCACTGTCCCTGGTCGGTGCATTTGAGGGAGCCGGGCGGGGTATGCGGCGGGAACGCCCTCACTTCCGTCTCGACAGCGAGGATCACGGCGGAGATGCAGAAATCCCCCTTCCACGAAAGCCGGACTCCCCGGAAGCCATTCGACTCCCTCAGCGGACCCTGGTGTTGGCACAGCTGCATCTGCTCCCACGTGATGCGGGGCCACTCCGGCTCCGTACGCTCCCCCAGCTGCAGTGCCACGCCCGGCGGAACCCTGCGTGGGTCCAGTGCCTTCATTTTCGCCAGCACTTTGGTGGGGAAGAACCAACAGTGCTGCACGACCCAGTTCGCCACAGCCCACCCGCTCTCCCCCGTGAGGGCGCAGTCCTCACCGTCCTCCGCCAACCCAGTTTCGTGGTTGAACCTACGCAAACAAGTAAGCTCCCTCTTCACCCGACCGACCCCGGAAGTCAGGTGAAGATCTGGAGGGAAAACGTCCCTCAAACGGAGTTCCGCCACCTCCCACCCGAAGTCCTCCGCCACCTGTCGATACTTCGCACGGTCCGCTTTCTGAGGGTCTTTAGCCCTATCATCCCGGGCGCGCAGGGCATCGATCTCCGCCTCGTCGGCGGCCTTGGCCTTCTCCCAGTGCTCGCTGTAACCACAGTGTGAGGTGTCTGCCGTCACACTGTCGGTACTCGCACGCACGCACCAGCGAATGCACGCTGTCGCCGTCCACACAGACTCGAGAGGGGCCACCAATTTTTTAAAGGGTTTGGTTGGCCCATGTGGTCCCCACACCTCGTATTTCGGGTGGTTCCCGACCAGACATCGGACAATGCCTGCAGAAGGTGGCTGCTTCGTCGCGAGAAGCCACCAACAGTCGCGATCATGCACCAACTCACGAGACGCAAATGCTTGCACAACAGCAAATCGCGACCTCACAAAAGCGTCCCCCGGTTCCGCAAGATACCACTTGCCACCCGTCGCTCTCTCGAGTAGAGTGCCCACCACCTCGGGGCTAAATCTCCCGTTGGAGCACACAGCCCAACCGCCACCCTTCTCGACCCTCGCCTGCTCATGCTGAGCATCCTGCCACGTGACCGCTTGGAGGGGGTTCTCGACACCCAGTTCCGTGAGAAGCTTCTGCAACACGATGTAGGCCGACGAAGGGCACCCACTCTGCCAATTCGCACCCGCATCGGAGAAGGAGAACTTCGGAAAGCCCAGCCCCGCGACGTGGTCCTCGGCAGAAAACAGCACTGGAGGGGCTGGAGTGGGAGGAGTCGGAGTCGGAGTTGCAGTTGCAGTTGGAGCTTGAGTTGCAGTTGGAGCTGGAGTTGCAGTTGCAGTTGGAGCTGGAGTTGGAGTAGTCGCAGTTTCTGTCTGCACCACCGGGGCACCCGTCTCGGCGGCGGTTGCAGATCGAGGCTGCAATGGCCCCGTCCCCAGCACTTCAGCACCGATCCTCTCGCGGTCCTCCGCATCGTCGCGGGACATGCAGAAGAGCCTCCACAGAGAGGCACGGTGCTCTTCCTTCACTGCCGCGGGGATGGGGATTGCCTGAGGGAAACCCTTCGGGGAGCCGGAGGTCGCCTGGCCCCGCGGGAGGCTCGCCTTGCTGAGGGCCACTCGCAGCACCTTGTCACGGGACGGAAAATTCCCCTCGAGGTCGGAGGACTTGTGCGCACCTGCGAGCAGCAGGATATCCCTCATCACTTCGCGCTTCCCCAAACTCTTTGAGGTCGCAACGGCGTTCCGGATACCCCGCAGGGTCTCCACCTTCATCCTGCCCAAGGTCTTCTGGATGAGGACGTTGGCGTCTTCACGAGAGAGGTCACCTAAACTTGCACTCCCGGCAGCACAACTCAGCCTTTTCACCACCTCATCTGTCCAAAGGAGGGCGGAGACACGCTTCGGCACCTGGTGGTCAGCAGGAAATGGGGCATCCTCGTCGGAGGAGTCAGACTCGTCGTCACAGGTGGCGTCGGGGCCCACCCGTGGGCACTCCAACGAGGACAGCTTATCCCACCCTAGCAGCTTCTGCGCCGGACACAACTTGTCATCACCAGCAGCATCCATGCGATCGCCATCATCATCATCATCATCATCGCTATCATCAGGATCGTCGTCGTCGTCACCAACGTCCTCCTCCTCGCCATTGTCGTCGTCATCATCCTCGCGACCGTCGCCATCATCGCCATCCGCAGTCACATCATCAGCATCATCCTCCTGCTTCTCTGGGAGCGCCCCAGGAAGCTTCAGCAGAATGGGGAATGCAGGGGAGCTCACAAACGCCTGCACATGCTTCACCCCCGCGTCGTTCAGGGCAGCCAGGATGCCCTTCACAGACGTCCACAGCTTTTCCCTGAGGTTGGAGGTGGCGTCAGCCGCGTCCCCCCGGTTGTTCCTGCCACGGCAGGGCTCTGCGAGCTTCAGCACGCGGTCACCAACCACGACTCGCAGATCATCGGCCTTCACATTCCGATCGGCTTCCGGAATGCCCAGCAACAGCGCGAGGCGGAGCAGGTCACACTTCAGCAGCCCCCGCAGCATCTTTGTGCCATACTTCTCCCGCAGCTCTTCCTCCGCGATCTCCCTCATGCTGCGGCGGGTCTCCTGCCTCACAGCCAGCACTGCCCTCTCCATGTACACCGCGTACTCCTCCATCGGCGCCTGGCACACAACCCAGTTGTTTGCCTTGGCCATTGCGAGGGACGCCAGGCGCTCGGGGTGGACCATGGCAAGCCTCTTGTAGAGGAAAGAGGAGTTGCCGTGCTGGTTCTCCACCCGGTCAGAAGTAGCCGGATACCTCCGCAGGCCTTCTATCCCCAGCTCCTCCACAGCAGCCGCATCCTTCTGCATGAACTCCTTCAGCTTCGTACGCAGGGTGCTCCCGGCGGCGTGCCACGCAACCATGGCGTCAGCCGTGTGCTCCAAAAAAATTGCCTTCGCGGCGACGCGAGCAGCAGCTTCCCCCAGCAGAACGTCGTTCGGGACGTCGTCGGCCGTCTTCCCGATCACCGTGTCCGTGAGGATGTCGAACACCTCTTTCTCCGCCGTCTTCTCATCCAGCATGCTGCCAAGCTGGTCGTCAAGCCGCTGCAGGATCTCCCAGCCCTTGTCATACGTCGGGCTCCCCCGCTTCACCGCTGACTGCGCCGTCACGTAGACCTGCCAGAGTAGGTAAGAGGTGAGGAGGTAGAGCTGGATATCGAGCTCTTGAGTCCTCTGCAGCATCCGCGACAATGACGTCGAGAAGCTCTCACGCATGTCCTGCAGCACCTTCGACCACTGCAGGAAGCGCGAAGCGTTCTCCACGTGCACCGAGAACTTTGACCCGGTGACCCGCTTGAAAGCGAAGCCCTTTGGGATCGTCCCGTGCACGGCCAACACATTGTTCAGCGCGGTCGTTCCGGAGGAATCAATCCCGTTCTCCACATCGAGAGTGGCCACGATCCCCAGCAACAGGTCAGTCGCACTCGATTTGCCCTCGCCTGTCGTAGAGTGCGACGCCCACGCACAGGCAACCGACTGCGCAGCCTGCAAGGACCTTCCAAGCTTGTGCGTGCAGCATTGCAACACACCCCGGTTGGCGTCCTTCGCCATCTTGTTGGCGGTCGCACAGTGGTCCACCATCACCATCTGCTCCACACCCACATCCTGTTCCTCGATCTTCCGGATCGTCTCCGTCAGATTCTCCGAGAGCAGCTTTGCTCGCGTAGACGGAACTATCCGCGTCGTGACGGTGGCGCTCACCTCTTTCCCGCCCACGTACCCGTAAGCCACATGCGTGTCGTGCATGCGACCCCCAATCCTGGCGGAGGTGTCGCACCCAATGGCCACGGTGGGCTTGTCCCCCAGCTGCGAGTCCCTCGCCTTATCCTTCAGGTACTCAAAGAAGGCCTCGACAGACACCCGGCCGGCCACCCAGTCGAGGCGCCCAATCGTCCGAGCCGAGGGAATGGGCAGCTTCTCGCGGGGCAGCCCAAACAGGATAGCGAAGACGTCCCCGATGAGCCGGTGCACCGCTTTCAGACCCAGGCCCTCCCAACGCAGGCGGTGCACGAGCCGCCGGATCTTCAGCGGGTATGCGTGCGTGGTACCCCGGTGGTGCAGGCCGGTCGCGTAGTAGGTCTCGGGGGAGACGCGTTCCCGCAGACTCAAAACCTCCTCGGTGAGGATGCGGTTCCTCCGCTCAAGGACGTACACCTTCGCCATCGCCCACCGCTTGGCCTGGTCCAGCCGCTTCGTGACCCTCCGCCACTGAGCCGCTTCATAGGCCGGTCGGCCACGACGATCCTTCGACGACGCAGCAGTGGCGGGGGTCGCACGGGTGGAGGGAGTGGAGGCAGGGCGCGATGCACCAGACGGCGTGACAGGCCCGGGTGTGCTCGACGCAGAGACATCGTCCACTTCCATGGCTGTGCTGCACTTACCCTCAGACACACACTCACCGAAGCAGAATCGGGCAACACGCCCTGTCGACTCTGAGCGGTGGGACCGCACAACAACAGCACCCTGACCAAGCAAGCTGTGGTTCCCGCACAGCTTCTCCTTGGCAGCAGAATTCACCCCTCCTCGGGAGATCATCCTCAGCCCAGCCTCCAAGGGCACCCCTGCAACTCCGCAAATCGCCTCCCGAAGTTGATCATGGGTGCGCATGCACCCGCTCACATCCCCAGACAGAACACGGCGGATGAAAATCTCGACGGCACCTGACAGTGTCGTCGGAGCAGCAGGATCGCAAGGAGCACAATCCAGCTGCACGCTCTGCTGTGACAGCTCCTCGCCTGCGGGCACGGCGGGGCCGTCATCCATCGACTCGGACCGCTCCGCGAGGGTCGCCGGTGTAGGGGCGTCCGACACGTCGTCGCCCGCATCGACAGCGATCGCATCCAGCAAATCACCCATGCGGCGCAGCTCAGCCGCATCCGGAGGGCCGCCCTCCATCGACACGTCCCCATCATGGACATCCTCTGTCACAGCAACCGTCGGAGCCGGAGGAGGTGCTGTTGCCGAGGTGGTGAGGCTAGACGTCAACTGAGCCTGCGGTGTGGGGCACATGTCCTCCTCCCCCTCCTCGGAGCAATCACTGCCATCAGCCGCAGGAGGTGCGAAGCGGCCCGGGGACGAAGCAGTCAACTGCCGGACTGTCTCTTCGGAGGAGAGGGAATCGGGCGGACCTCGAGAGGCGGGTGCGCGAGGGTCGTCCATCGCCACATCACGGAGAGGAGCGTCGGCCATCACCACATCGGGTGGCAGAGAGAGGGAAGGAACGGCAGAAGGCACACAGTCGTCAACATCAGACTCATGATCAGAGCTGCAGCAGGGTGGGCAATCAGCCACGATCGCAGGACCTCGACGACACAGGCAGTAGTGCGCAACACCCTTCCTGAGCGCTCCGCCAGCACGCTTGCACAGCATCCAGCGCTCCGATGACCCCACACACGTCAGGATGCGTTGGTCCATGTTGGGTCCCAACCCCTCCGACTCCTCGAGGTGCTGCTCGACTGCTCCCACGAGGAAGTCAAACGTCCAGCCGCAAAATCCGTCACTCTGGCCATCCAAGAACCGCGACACGAGGACCTCAACAGGGAGCCGCTGCGCTGCAGGTCTCCTTCCGCACTTCCTCTCGTGCCGCAGCAGGTTCGCATACGGCCTCCTGCAGAAGCGACAGGAATCCATCTTGTGACCAATCTGGCATCGCCAGAAGGGGTTCAAACCCTGACTCCTGACAGAAGGAGGGGGGTGCTGGTGACAAAAGCTATCAGTGCGCCGATCAAAAGTTGACTGAACAGGGGTGCCTTGTCAGCGACTGGGGGTGCGAGCGCAAAATAAACAGCTGACAATGGGGGTCTTCGCTACGGGGTGATCGTCAGTGCATTTTAGTGCACTTGCTGTTGAAATGGCTGAAAACTGACGAAGATTCTCGAAGAATGACGACCAGCGAAGACCCCCACTGACGCAAAAGTTTCCGGCAAAACAGTCATAAAAAATAGTGGCTGAGTGGAAGCCACTCTCTCGCGATTCGGGTGCACAACCCGGGGTAGTAAATTACTGAATGGGGAGGGGGGTGTGTGCAGTGCTGATCGACTCCACGCTCCAACAACAGAACGACCCATTCAGACCCGTCTCCACCCTGCCAGATACAGTAACCGACCATAGGAATCCGCTGAGCAGCCCCCGACTTTCCTGAGCAGCCCCCAGGTAATCCAGGCACAGGATGACCCGTTCCGACCCATTTGCACCCTGCCGGATACCCGATCAGCATGCCGGAGACCAATAGAATCCGCTGAGCAGCCCCCGACTTTCCTGAGCAGCCCCCAGGTACTCCAGGCACAGGGTGACCCGTTCCGACCCATTTGCACCCTGCCGGATGCCCGATCAGCATGCCGGAGACCAATAGAATCCGCTGAGCAGCCCCCGACTTTCCTGAGCAGCCCCCAGGTAATCCAGGCACAGGATGACCCGTTCCGACCCGTGTCCACCCTGCCGGATACCCGATCAGCATGCCGGAGACCAATAGAATCCGCTGAGCAGCCCCCAACTTTCCTGAGCAGCCCCCAGGTACTCCAGGCACAGGATGACCCGTTCCGACCCATTTGCACCCTGCCGGATACCCGATCAGCATGCCGGAGACCAATAGAATCCGCTGAGCAGCCCCCAACTTTCCTGAGCAGCCCCCAGGTACTCCAGGCACAGGATGACCCGTTCCGACCCATTTGCACCCTGCCGGATACCCGATCAGCATGCCGGAGACCAATAGAATCCGCTGAGCAGCCCCCAACTTTCCTGAGCAGCCCCCAGGTAATCCAGGCACAGGATGACCCGTTCCGACCCATTTGCACCCTGCCGGATGCCCGATCAGCATGCCGGAGACCAATAGAATCCGCTGAGCAGCCCCCGACTTTCCTGAGCAGCCCCCAGGTAATCCAGGCACAGGATGACCCGTTCCGACCCGTGTCCACCCTGCCGGATACCCGATCAGCATGCCGGAGACCAATAGAATCCGCTGAGCAGCCCCCAACTTTCCTGAGCAGCCCCCAGGTAATCCAGGCACAGGATGACCCGTTCCGACCCATTTGCACCCTGCCGGATGCCCGATCAGCATGCCGGAGACCAATAGAATCCGCTGAGCAGCCCCCGACTTTCCTGAGCAGCCCCCAGGTAATCCAGGCACAGGATGACCCGTTCCGACCCGTGTCCACCCTGCCGGATACCCGATCAGCATGCCGGAGACCAATAGAATCCGCTGAGCAGCCCCCAACTTTCCTGAGCAGCCCCCAGGTATTCCAGGCACAGGATGACCCGTTCCGACCCATTTGCACCCTGCCGGATGCCCGATCAGCATGCCGGAGACCAATAGAATCCGCTGAGCAGCCCCCAACTTTCCTGAGCAGCCCCCAGGTAATCCAGGCACAGGATGACCCGTTCCGACCCATTTGCACCCTGCCGGATGCCCGATCAGCATGCCGGAGACCAATAGAATCCGCTGAGCAGCCCCCGACTTTCCTGAGCAGCCCCCAGGTAATCCAGGCACAGGATGACCCGTTCCGACCCGTGTCCACCCTGCCGGATACCCGATCAGCATGCCGGAGACCAATAGAATCCGCTGAGCAGCCCCCAACTTTCCTGAGCAGCCCCCAGGTATTCCAGGCACAGGATGACCCGTTCCGACCCATTTGCACCCTGCCGGATGCCCGATCAGCATGCCGGAGACCAATAGAATCCGCTGAGCAGCCCCCAACTTTCCTGAGCAGCCCCCAGGTAATCCAGGCACAGGATGACCCGTTCCGACCCATTTGCACCCTGCCGGATGCCCGATCAGCATGCCGGAGACCAATAGAATCCGCTGAGCAGCCCCCGACTTTCCTGAGCAGCCCCCAGGTAATCCAGGCACAGGATGACCCGTTCCGACCCGTGTCCACCCTGCCGGATACCCGATCAGCATGCCGGAGACCAATAGAATCCGCTGAGCAGCCCCCAACTTTCCTGAGCAGCCCCCAGGTATTCCAGGCACAGGATGACCCGTTCCGACCCATTTGCACCCTGCCGGATGCCCGATCAGCATGCCGGAGACCAATAGAATCCGCTGAGCAGCCCCCAACTTTCCTGAGCAGCCCCCAGGTAATCCAGGCACAGGATGACCCGTTCCGACCCATTTGCACCCTGCCGGATGCCCGATCAGCATGCCGGAGACCAATAGAATCCGCTGAGCAGCCCCCGACTTTCCTGAGCAGCCCCCAGGTAATCCAGGCACAGGATGACCCGTTCCGACCCGTGTCCACCCTGCCGGATACCCGATCAGCATGCCGGAGACCAATAGAATCCGCTGAGCAGCCCCCAACTTTCCTGAGCAGCCCCCAGGTATTCCAGGCACAGGATGACCCGTTCCGACCCATTTGCACCCTGCCGGATGCCCGATCAGCATGCCGGAGACCAATAGAATCCGCTGAGCAGCCCCCAACCTTCCTGAGCAGCCCCCAGGTAATCCAGGCACAGGATGACCCGTTCCGACCCATTTGCACCCTGCCGGATGCCCCATCAGCATGCCGGAGACCAATAGAATCCGCTGAGCAGCCCCCAACTTTCCTGAGCAGCCCCCAGGTATTCCAGGCACAGGATGACCCGTTCCGACCCATTTGCACCCTGCCGGACACCCGATCAGCATGCCGGAGACCAATAGAATCCGCTGAGCAGCCCCCGACTTTCCTGAGCAGCCCCCAGGTAATCCAGGCACAGGATGACCCGTTCCGACCCGTGTCCACCCTGCCGGATACCCGATCAGCATGCCGGAGACCAATAGAATCCGCTGAGCAGCCCCCAACTTTCCTGAGCAGCCCCCAGGTACTCCAGGCACAGGATGACCCGTTCCGACCCATTTGCACCCTGCCGGATGCCCCATCAGCATGCCGGAGACCAATAGAATCCGCTGAGCAGCCCCCGACTTTCCTGAGCAGCCCCCAGGTAATCCAGGCACAGGATGACCCGTTCCGACCCGTGTCCACCCTGCCGGATACCCGATCAGCATGCCGGAGACCAATAGAATCCGCTGAGCAGCCCCCAACTTTCCTGAGCAGCCCCCAGGTATTCCAGGCACAGGATGACCCGTTCCGACCCATTTGCACCCTGCCGGATGCCCGATCAGCATGCCGGAGACCAATAGAATCCGCTGAGCAGCCCCCAACTTTCCTGAGCAGCCCCCAGGTAATCCAGGCACAGGATGACCCGTTCCGACCCATTTGCACCCTGCCGGATGCCCGATCAGCATGCCGGAGACCAATAGAATCCGCTGAGCAGCCCCCGACTTTCCTGAGCAGCCCCCAGGTAATCCAGGCACAGGATGACCCGTTCCGACCCGTGTCCACCCTGCCGGATACCCGATCAGCATGCCGGAGACCAATAGAATCCGCTGAGCAGCCCCCAACTTTCCTGAGCAGCCCCCAGGTATTCCAGGCACAGGATGACCCGTTCCGACCCATTTGCACCCTGCCGGATGCCCGATCAGCATGCCGGAGACCAATAGAATCCGCTGAGCAGCCCCCAACTTTCCTGAGCAGCCCCCAGGTAATCCAGGCACAGGATGACCCGTTCCGACCCATTTGCACCCTGCCGGATGCCCGATCAGCATGCCGGAGACCAATAGAATCCGCTGAGCAGCCCCCGACTTTCCTGAGCAGCCCCCAGGTAATCCAGGCACAGGATGACCCGTTCCGACCCGTGTCCACCCTGCCGGATACCCGATCAGCATGCCGGAGACCAATAGAATCCGCTGAGCAGCCCCCAACTTTCCTGAGCAGCCCCCAGGTATTCCAGGCACAGGATGACCCGTTCCGACCCATTTGCACCCTGCCGGATGCCCGATCAGCATGCCGGAGACCAATAGAATCCGCTGAGCAGCCCCCAACCTTCCTGAGCAGCCCCCAGGTAATCCAGGCACAGGATGACCCGTTCCGACCCATTTGCACCCTGCCGGATGCCCCATCAGCATGCCGGAGACCAATAGAATCCGCTGAGCAGCCCCCAACTTTCCTGAGCAGCCCCCAGGTATTCCAGGCACAGGATGACCCGTTCCGACCCATTTGCACCCTGCCGGACACCCGATCAGCATGCCGGAGACCAATAGAATCCGCTGAGCAGCCCCCGACTTTCCTGAGCAGCCCCCAGGTAATCCAGGCACAGGATGACCCGTTCCGACCCGTGTCCACCCTGCCGGATACCCGATCAGCATGCCGGAGACCAATAGAATCCGCTGAGCAGCCCCCAACTTTCCTGAGCAGCCCCCAGGTACTCCAGGCACAGGATGACCCGTTCCGACCCATTTGCACCCTGCCGGATGCCCCATCAGCATGCCGGAGACCAATAGAATCCGCTGAGCAGCCCCCGACTTTCCTGAGCAGCCCCCAGGTAATCCAGGCACAGGATGACCCGTTCCGACCCGTGTCCACCCTGCCGGATACCCGATCAGCATGCCGGAGACCAATAGAATCCGCTGAGCAGCCCCCAACTTTCCTGAGCAGCCCCCAGGTATTCCAGGCACAGGATGACCCGTTCCGACCCATTTGCACCCTGCCGGATGCCCGATCAGCATGCCGGAGACCAATAGAATCCGCTGAGCAGCCCCCAACCTTCCTGAGCAGCCCCCAGGTAATCCAGGCACAGGATGACCCGTTCCGACCCATTTGCACCCTGCCGGATGCCCCATCAGCATGCCGGAGACCAATAGAATCCGCTGAGCAGCCCCCAACTTTCCTGAGCAGCCCCCAGGTATTCCAGGCACAGGATGACCCGTTCCGACCCATTTGCACCCTGCCGGACACCCGATCAGCATGCCGGAGACCAATAGAATCCGCTGAGCAGCCCCCGACTTTCCTGAGCAGCCCCCAGGTAATCCAGGCACAGGATGACCCGTTCCGACCCGTGTCCACCCTGCCGGATACCCGATCAGCATGCCGGAGACCAATAGAATCCGCTGAGCAGCCCCCAACTTTCCTGAGCAGCCCCCAGGTACTCCAGGCACAGGATGACCCGTTCCGACCCATTTGCACCCTGCCGGATGCCCCATCAGCATGCCGGAGACCAATAGAATCCGCTGAGCAGCCCCCGACTTTCCTGAGCAGCCCCCAGGTATTCCAGGCACAGGACGACCCATTCTGACCCATTTGCATTGGTCGCTCACAGCTCGCAGAGGTCGCTCCGCACCAAAAAAGCGTCGCTCACCGCGACCAGACGCCGAGAATTTCAACTCATAGCAGCCAGAAGTCAGCACAGGAGTATCTAGCCGTCGGCTTTTCGTCCTGCCCAACATGGCACCCTCAGGAGGCGTGCACTCCAACACTCTTTACAGTATGTTAAATGGAGGCATGCCCCTCACCACTCAGCTGCTGATGAGAGGTGGACCACACGTCAAGGACGTGCCAGGTACCACCTACTCACCAGGAGCTGCCCTGCCTTGGGAGCAGAGAATGGGGTTTAACATGCAGTAACCCCTCCAGACAGTGCAGATGTGCTGTGTCTGGAGGGTCCCAGAACCCTTAGAAAACCCCCCCTATATTGGCCCTGTGGCCCCCCCAGCCCATTTTTCAGCACCAAATTGGAAATTTTGGACCCCAAAATTTCGTCCAAAAATCAGTTTTTCCTGGGTGTGGGTGTGTCTGGGGCCGGGAAAATGGTGTTTTGGGCGAAATTTTGGGAAAAAAATTTTCGATTTTTTTTTCGAAAATGGTAAAGTCCGCAGCCAGGGGGGAACGGTTTTTTCGCATCTGATTGCGCGTTTAAATTATACAAACGGGCAGCATTTAATTCCGGGTACTTCCGGATACTCAGGAAATATTCCGTAGAGTGATTTCTGGTATGGGTTCGTGGCCTTGTATGCGCAGAGATTTTTGCCGCAACCGCTCCCTCGAAACTTGCCACCCTCTAGATCCCTGGTCCCTACTGCAAGACCCCGACACCAGCTCGTCCCGCAGGAGGAGGGCCTCCAGACGCACCACGATCGTGTGCAGCACCTGGGGGATCGCCGTTGCGACCCCCGAGAAGAGAAGCTGACGCAACACCTCCATATGTGCTCTACGATCGTGGTACGGCCCCGGCGTGGTCGCACTGGCAGGGCAGGGCCTGTGCCGGAGCGTCAGGTGCACCCAGAGGCTCTCAATGTCCCCCGAAGAGGACAACAGGGGGAACCAGGTAACTACTCTTGTGTAGTCGACAGTGTGCGTCTGCTGCCCGTAGTAGCCTGCCGGCACCCCGGCATGACCCGGTGCACCCCAGCTCCCGTGAGGTGTACTGAACACCGAGGGAGAGAACAGCCCTGTGGAACTGGGGTGGGTGGGAGAGGAACCCCACTGAGGAGCCCCTTGAGCCCCGGCCCACGGCGCTACTGAAGCGCTGTGTTGAATAGGGGGGGCCTGCCCCGGCGTAGTACCGGGAGGGGCCGGCCAGCCTGACACTGAGCCAGGGGAAAAGAACTGGGAAGGGAAGGATCCCGTGATGTGTGCTTGCCCCGGCACCCCACTGAGTGGTGCGGGCCCCGCTGACACTGAGCCAGGGGGGAAAGCATGGGTGGCCTGTGCGGTACTGAGTGTCGTGGGCCCCGACCCGGAGCCCGGTAGGGGAGGTTGAGCCGACTGTGGAGGGGGAGGGGGGTGGGAAGCAGAATTATTCTGGAAGGGCACAGTGAACCCAGCAGCAGCCTCTGCAGCCTCCTCCGCGATCTTCTCCTCCGGCTCTGCATCCGGCTTCGCAGCAGCACGGTCACCCACAGCATCTTCCCCATGATGCACGGCGAAGGCGCACGATGGGCAGCACCACGGAGCGTCAGACGGGGGCTCGAGGAACTTCGCAAGAAGATCATCCTCGCCGCTAACCTTCTTCCACTCAGGACACTGAGCCCGGCCACGCCCACCACAGCGCCAGCAAGACCGGCTTTGCGCGGCCTTGTGCTCAACCCCACACGAAGCGAAACAACAATTCGTGCGGGGGGCGGCCTTCGGCGCATCTTTCGGCAGTGCAGGGATATGGATGTCACTCCATTTCGCCTCACGCAGCTGCGACATCTTTACCTGGACGAACCCGGTTTTGTTTGTACGAACGGTGCCTGCTTGTGCATGTGTGCAGATACCGAACGCTGCCACGAGTCTTTTTAGTTGGAAAAACGCGTTGTTCTGACAAAAAAAAACATAAATTTTCCGCGAAAAAATCGGATTTTTATGGGGTGCAGCAGCACAGGAGGTGAAGCACGCGTGCGAGCGGAACGCGAACACCCCATTCTCCTTCCATCCCGTATTCGTCGCTAGCCTAAGATTATCGTCAGCAGTCTCGAATTCCGTCTCCCGGCAACATGGTGGGCACGCAGGTGCAGGAGGCTCTGGGCCACATCGCTGACCATTGCATGGCACCTCTCCCGAGGATCACTGGCGCGTACCCTTGCCTGGACTTCAAGGCCCCAACAGCACACCCAGCGAAGTGGGCACAGGCGCACAAGACTGCCCTTCTGCAGGAGCTCGGGTGTCTGTTCCGAGATTCGGAGGTTGGGCCTGCAGGAGGTTTACCTCGGGAAACCTCGCTCTGACGTACCCAGCAACATGCAAGCTACTCCAGCTTGCATCTATCCTTCCGCTGGGTACTGCTTGTCGAACGCTTGTTTTCCAAGCTCCGCTTTGTCTCCACCAGGCTTCGCCAACTGAGCAGCGAAAGCCTTGCAAATGTACTCTTTGCGGGAGTGGAATGTCGCGAAGATTCACAGGGCATCTCCCCGTAGCCACTCTTGCGAGGTGGAAAAGTTCACGGAAGCACCAAGAAGGATCTTTTTCAGCCCATTTCAGGACTATCTCCTCTGCCGGGACTACCCGCCACTGGCGGGAAACTGCCAATGCAGCGCCTACAAAGGCAACAAAGCAAACCCAGGTTGAGGCTGCAGACCTGGTTGCTGAGCTAGTGTTCTAGATAAGAAGGGGAGGACCCGGGAAGGCAGCAACGTCGAATTCTGGGTGAACGGGGTGGTGGGGGGCAACTCAACTGTGTGTGTACTGTGACCGAGTCTGACCGAGTTTCGGCCCCAACCCCAAAATCCAAGCTAAGCCCCTGACCACACGAATAAATAAAAAAAAACGGTTCTCTTTTTTCGGACTTTCCTGAGAAATACTCAGTTTTACTTTTCTTCTGGGCAGAATAATCTCGCATATATTTCGGCGGAAAAAAACATATTCTCTCGACCTCGCCGATTCACTCTTTGTCTCTCTCACCTCTCCGTGGTGTTCAAGGAGGGGGGGTTTGATCGTCGAGAGGGAATGGAAACGTAAATCTCCCAGTCCCCCGAAGTAACACACAGCACAGCGTCCCACACCTCGACAGTGTCATGGACTTGACGTTTTCGCCATGCATCGATGAGTACTCAGCGGGGGCCTTGACGTTGGGCCAGCGTGGGATGAGCTTGACAGCACCCCCGTCCTCCAGAGCCGTGTCGGCAACGCGCTGTGCATCGTCCAGCTCCTCCTCACACCCTTCGATGTGTGCTGCCACACATGCCGCCTTGCAGACTGTAGAAGATGCCCACACACGTGTCACCCACGCTGGCGATGCTGCACGCCCTCCTGGAGGAGTCCGACCCACCCCAGGAGAACAGCGCGGCAGAACCGGAATCACACAAGGCAGGGAAACAGGTAGCAAGACCCCACACCCTCCATACACACGTGGACCTCTTTGTGTGCTGTGTGTGGAAGGTTAACGAAGGGGTGCGACACACACAGGCACCCAGCCAGGCATCGACAGAACGGAACAAATAGACTTCAGGGGTGGTGGGGTGGGGTGGTGTGAAAGAGAGTACTGTGCTTCAGTGTCGCGTCCCGCGGCTAGTGGAGTCCCACTTCAGGAGGAGGGGATCGGGCCCTTTGCCGCGCCCCCTCCGCCACCCTCGTTCAAACACATCATACCCGGACCCTTCCCCCGTCATCCCGTGCCTGATTCCCCCCGTGCTTGATACCCACACGCCCCGCCCCCGGCCTCGTTCAAACACATATCATATATAGTATACCAGGTTCACAAACAGGTTCTGACGCTGCACTCAGGATGAAACGGAAGACACAGCACACACAGTGACTGAAGTGTTGTTGTTCGTTGGTGTGAAGACCCACCTCCCGCAGAGGCTGAGTGCAACACCATTCCCGCGTGAGTCCACCTTCCCGAGACACTTTCCTGTGCTGAGGCGGTACAGTGCGGGGCAGGCACACAAAAGCTCCACTACAACAACATCACCTGGCTGTGACACAGCAAGTGAGTAGGGAGAGTAGCCCAGTCGCACAGTACGCAGGCAGCTGAGGGAGGTTGTGCACCACACCTTGAGTGACTTGTCCCAAGAGCACGACACCAGGTGCTGCTCGTCCTGAGTCAGGGCGATGTCCCGCACCCAACCAGTGTGCTCATCGAGGCTGTGTGTGTGTGTGAGGGTGCTGATGTCCCACACACGGATCGTCTTGTCACGTGATCCGCTGAAGATCCTCGTGCCCGACACAGCAATGCTGAGAACAGCATCGCTGTGACCCTCCAGCACTGTGGCGCTCGGTGTGCCCTTCAAGTCCCACACACGCACGTTGCCTTTGTTGTCTCCGGACACCAGACGTCCGCAGTGTGTCCACCCTGCACTGTGCACCATGGTGTTGTTGTGGTGCAGCATGCACACCTCCTCCCAAGTTGAAGTCAGCCACACGCAGATGGTGCCGTCATCAGAGCACGTACGTGCCAACCACGTCCCACAGACAGAGAACGCTGTGTGAAAGATAGTCTTGACGCCTTGTGTGAAGTCCGCCACCACAGCAGCGGTGGTGGTGTCAAACACAGTGATGTGTCCGTTGTCGGAGTAACACACAGCACACAGCGTCCCACACCTCGACAGTGTGATATAGACTATATCGCCGCCATGCGTGGATGAGTAGACTGCGGGAGCCTTGACGTTGGGCCAGCGTGGGACGAGCTGGACAGCACCCCCGTCCTCCAGACCCGTGTCGGCAACGCGCTGTGCATCGTCCAGCTCCTCCTCACACCCTTCGATGTGTGCTGCCACGCATGCAGCCTCACGGACTGGGTTGATAGAACCCGGGAACATCTCGTTGAGCGCATCCGCCTTCAGCCCGACCACGGTCCCGTCTTCCGGAACACCGACGACACAGCTGTGCCCGGTCCCCGTGTGACGCACAGTCACATCCACGGTGGGGCCGTCCATCCCTGTGGTGGGGGTGGTTGGGAGGAGGTGAGGTGTCGAGATGGTTGTCGCGTCTTGTATCACACTGTCAAGTTGAAGCTTCCCCACACGGAACACACACGAAACGTTTTCCCTGCCTCCTTCCCGTAACAACAGTTCTGATGACACTCCAATTGCACTGTCAGGTTGACGCTTCCCCACACGGAAACACACACGAAACCTGTTCCTTGCATTGGTGCTGCCATACTCTTGCTGCTGGGTTCGACACCTGCGGGCTCTGTGGGGTTGGTGGCGAGCACCTTCTCCACGACTGGGCCCCCCTCCGCCGCGATGCCCCCCTCCAGGGACCCACCCACAGCACCCGGGATCGCAGGCGATTGCACCGGGCAGGCCGTGACGCGACGCCGCTTCGACGCGCTCTGTGGGGGAGTGCCCGGCTCCGCTGCGGGGGGCGTCACGCACCTCCCCTTCTTCCCGCCCCTCGCAGACATGGTGACGGGAGGAGGCTGTGTGGGTGGTGGTGTGTCTGTGCCTTTGGGGTGGGGATGGGTGGCAAAGGCAGCGTGACCCAAAGTGGCCCACCCAGACGCGAGGCGGTGGAAGGCAACGATGCAGCCGCCACTGTGCAACAACCAGGTGGGCGACGACCTGAAGGATGGGGGAGGGGCGAGGGCGAGGGGTCCGGTGGCAGCAACCCTCCGGCTGACACATGCTTCGATGCTGATGAGATTCGTTTGCCGGGCAGTCTTGGAGCTGATGCTGCGTGTGCATGCCTTGTCTGGGAATATACACACACACTGAACGTGCAAGAGGGGAGGGGGTGTTGCTGCCTTCATGCATTTGCCCCCTTCGCATCTCAGATGCAAACGCACAGCTGCCTCCAAACAGAGCAGGAGTCAGGTGGTGCTGCGAGATGTGCTTCGAGGCAGGAAAACAACACGGTGCAAAATCGTACTCCTTCCGCTGTCATAAGAGAAAACCCCTGCCCAGCAACTGCAGAGAAGCAGATCCGGGCTGCTCTTCGTTGAGCGCACACTCCTCCGAGAAAGTCCTTATTTCAAAGAGGTGAGGTGAAGGGGCAAACAGGAGGGGAGCGCCTGACAGAGAGAGGCTGTCCACAGACTCCTCAGGCACCACCGGAAGAAAGGAAGGGTGCACGGGGAAGAGGGGTGTGGGCGGTGGGGGAAAGGACAGGGGGAAGGGAGATAGCACCCACTGCCTCCCCAGGTGTGGAGGGGCATGAGGTACCTCGAGACAGAGAAGGGGCCAGGTCACTGGCAGGTGGTGCTGTGTTGCGAGGCAAGGAAGTAGCACGGTGGGGCCCTTCGCTGTGTGCCACTGGGTGTCAAACTGTGTCACTTCTAACGCGACCTCTGCTGACGGTCCCTCCTTGGTGAGTGACTTCTTTGCTTCGAGTTGGCCCTTTCTCGTGCTGCCGCCAGCACAAGAAGGCAGGAGTGACTTCGAGAGATGAAAGCCAAGGCAGAAACGCCGAGAGGTGGGTGAGGGCGTGGGGTGGGCGGAGGGGGGCTGAGGCTGAAGATGCAGGCAAGAGGAGGGGCACAGAGTGAGGCAGCCACCCCACACCCAACCCCCTCACTGCCTTTGGGTTGCAACACTCAGGTCGCATCACGGCACCACCCCACACCCACCTCTCGGTCAGAGCAGACGTCAGGTGGTGATGTGTTCGGAGGTTAGCAAGCAAGACAGTGCACAACAAGATGCCAACAATCACACAAGGCAGGGAAACAGGGTGACGAGACACTGCACTCAGGGTGAAACGGAAGACACAGCACACACAGAGACTGAAGTGTTGTTCGTTGGTGTGAAGACCCACCTCCCGCAGAGGCTGAGTGCAACACCATCACCCTCTGAGTCCACCTTCCCCAGACACTCTCCTGTGCTGAGGCGGTACAGTCTGGCGGTGGCGCTCAGGAACCTCACTGCAACAACATCACCTGGCTGTGACACAGCAAGTGAGAGGGGATAGTCGCCCATCTGCTCGTAGTCCAGTTGCACAGTACGCAGGCAGCTGAGGGAGGTTGTGCACCACACCTTGAGTGACTCGTCGTCAGAGCACGACACCAGGTGCTGCTCGTCCTGAGTCAGGGCAATGGCACTCACCGTATCGGTGTGCCCTTCCAGGGTGTGTGTGTGTGGTTAGAAAGTTTTAAGGCGGTGTCGCCCTGCACGGGCAGTAGCACCTCCCCTTCAGTATCGCACTCCCGAAGGATTCCCCAACACGGCGTGACACCGGTTTCGACGCGTACTCAGGTGTGCCCTTCCAGGGTGTGTGTGTGTGTGAGGGTGCTGATGTCCCACACATGCAAAGAGAGTCTACATGGGAGGTCTGGGGGGCGGAGCCCCCCCAGCCGCCGGAGGCCACGGTAGTGAACACCTGTTCCTTGTGGGTTCACAGTTTCTGGACTGTGTCCAGCTTCCTGAGGTCGAGTATGGGCCACCCGGGATTTTGGTGCCCCCCCAGAATTTTTTTTGCCCCGGTCGAATGGTTCACCTATTCGGCCCCCGGTCGAATGGGGCCGGTCGAATGGTCGAATGGTGGCCCCCAAAACTTTTTCCGGTCGAATCGACCACCCCGCGCCAGCACTGACCCGGATCAGGCAGAATATTGGTAACATTTTCTGGTTGAAAAACCCACCCAAAAAAAATTATCGGATGATTATCGGCAGGGCTGTTCCTAACTGGGGGGCTTGTTCCCCACTTTCAGGATTCTGAACTTTTTTTCCAAGAATTTTTGTAAGGGGAAAAAAAGTTTTTTTTCTAAGAATTTTGTGAACTTTTTTTCTAAGAATTTTGTGTCAGGGGAATTTTTTTCTAAGGTTGTTTCGCAGAGGAAAAAACTTTTTCTAAGTTTTCCCCAGTCGACAGGGCGCGCACAAGGATGGAAGGGAAGTCTGTCCCACGTACCGTTCGCCTTGCTGGCCAACTGGAGAGCCAGACGTTCACTACCGTGGCCTCCGGCGGCTGGGGGGCTCCGCCCCCCAGACCCCCCTGTGGCGTACGTCTCGTACTCAAGTCCTTCGAATCCCATCAAGTCGGGGTCCAACCACTCCAGGAACTCCGAGGAGAACCCGAGCTGGCAAGTGTCACTTGCCTGGGCCTCGCTCTTCGAGAACCGTGACACAAACAGAATGCAAGGGTTACACGAGGTGCGCGAAGCAGATTCCCATCCTCCGCACAGTCTCGCGGTCCCCCTCCAACTCCATCACAGCCTCGTACGTCTTCGTATCCCTATTTGCAACTTCACGAAAGAAGCGCAGGAGGAAATCGAGGACGGTATCGCCGCCGTCAACGAGCTGCGAGAGGGACCAACAGGCGGCCGCAGTGGTGCAGAAGCGGCCGTTCGAAGCTTTTTGCCACAGTAGCCCAGACACCTTGATTACATGCGGACATTCTCTCGCGATGAATGCGGCGAAGGCAGGGTCATGTGCCGCATAGTTGGCGGCTGCACACACGGACTTCGTCTTCACTGCACTGGAATCCATCAGGTCGCAGGTGCAGGTGGCAGTGCAGGTCGTAAGCCGACACACTGTGCTGTTGGCCACATGTGGCAGAGGCGAGAGAGCCGTGTACTACGGCATGCTCGAACAACAGGATTGGCGGTACAGCATAGGCTGGCGGGACAGTAGGGATGGCAGGACAGTATAGGATGGCGGTGCAGGTGCAGGGTGTGAGGTCGCCACCCGGCAGGCAGCTCGCCGCCCCGCCCCAGCCACCCACCCGCCCAGCGGGACCCCCCTCACGAATTTTTTCATAACCCCGTTCTTTTGAACGTTTGGGATCTGTGCGGATCGTGGTGGGGTCACTTTGGCCATGGGGTGCCTCTGACCACAAATCCAGACTGAAACCGGCAGAAAATAAGTTTTGACACCCCCCCTAAAAAAAAGCCAAATTTGGGTACTTCTTATGGTGTTGCTGAAAGGCCCAAATTGCGTAGTTCGTGCGTAGTTTTGCGCAGTTTGTGCGTACATTGTGCATAAGCAATAATGCCACTTTTTTATTCTCTCCAGTGGGAAACATGCTACCTCCAATACAGAGCCCAGACTGCACCAACACTACCACCGGCCTCGTCCCAGACCTTGTGGTGCCCATTTCCTGATGCAGGGGCCCTCCATGTGTCCCAAATATCCACCCAGGCCCTCTGGTTTGCAGGAAGTCACTCTTCTGACTGCTGCGGAAGGACCTGTCTCTGGAGGCCTTAGGAGCCTGGCTCGAGACTCACCAAACTAGGTTGTCCGAAGTCTCGAACCTCGGAAGACACATCAGTCAGCCCTCGCCCAGCTGCAGCGTTTGTTTGTCTGTACCTAAGCCATAGAATGGGCTCACTTGACAGTGGCTGAAGGCTAAGGACACTGCCTGCGAAACCCCTTATCACTACAGAGCCGAGATTGTACCAAAACGTCCCCTAAAGGGGCCCCCTACTCGGGTGTTGCAAAACCCCGTTCCTTTGAATTTGGAATCTGTGCGGATCGTAGTGGGGTCATTTCTGTGGTCGAGCTGTCAAGCTTCGTCCGTGAAACGTGGGTCTGGTTCAGGGGCTGGTCATAGGATGTGACTGAGAGGCAGCCACACCAGCCCACCCAGCGGGACCCCCTCCTTGGGAGTTCCAAAAACCCGATATTTGGAACGTTTGGGATCTGTGCGGATCGCAGTGGGGTCGTTTTGGCCATGGGTGTCCATTTACACCTCTTACTGGGAACACCAATTGGGTGAAAACACCCCCCCCTCATACCCCCCTACCCCCCGAGTACTCGGGGGGTAGGGGGGCCTGTAGAGGGCACACATAGTGATTTTTCGGCAAACAAACCCGTTTCTTTGCACAATACAGGTGATTCAGAGTGGTCCCTGACTGGGATTCGAAAATTTTCAGCATTTTTTCAGCCTTTTTGAGCTAATTACTGGTCCCGCCCCAGTACAAAATAAAAAAGTGGCATTACGAGGCCATATTGCGTAGTTCGTGCGTACTTGTGCGTAGTTCGTGCGCACATCATGCGAAGCACTTTCAGCAACACCAGTCTTAGGTACTTTTTGGGTCACCGAAAAAGT
Organism: Rhynchopus euleeides; assembly: GCA_963210315.1. NCBI lineage: Eukaryota > Euglenozoa > Diplonemea > Diplonemida > Diplonemidae > Rhynchopus > Rhynchopus euleeides. The sequence goes on along the minus strand of OY723239.1, from coordinate 2,413,242 downwards.
GGGTTTTAGCCATAAACCCCGGCCGTGCATAGTATTTACTTACGGATATTATTTACTTACGGGGGGTATGGAAAAGTCGGTGAAAAAAAATGAGAAAAAATGAGAAAAAATCGGCCGAAATTTGCTGTTTTTCGCTTAAAAAAGAGTGTGGGGAGTTGGGTCCAGTTTAGCAAAGTGAGCTTATTTTTCGAAAATTGAAAAATTGGGGACACCAAAAGTCCCCAAACAAGTCTTCGACTTGGCGCGCAGAGTGATTTTTTTTTGGTGAAAAAATGCCCCAAAAATTGTCGGGTCAAAAGTTGCTGTTGAAGACGGTGCAAGATCTCTGCAGGCTGGGTGGGCGCTACGCTGACGGACAACGACAAGCCGGAGGCTGCGACTGTGAAGAATCCAAAGAACGGCCCGGGTCCTCCTCGAGATGGCGGTGCTGGCCCCTGTTCCCACCGGTGTGACACGGGGCATTCCGGGACGCGATAGCGCTGCTGCACGGATGCCAACGAGGAGGGCCACTCCGAACCCTGAACACCCCGCCAGACCTGCTTGTTACATCACAAACAGCAGACCCAGAGTGGAGTGCCTCGCCCCGGTAAACTCAAACCCTGCCAGATTGACGAGGCCACCACCTCCTGGCACTGCCTGCCCGTGCACGACAGGAACGGGTGACCTGCAGGTCGTCGTGAGCAGGACCATGGCAAACCACTCGAACCTGTGTGGGGTACGGCTGCTACCGCAACTCGTCATGTGCGGTGTGCAGCGGGTGCGGGTGCGCCACGACCGGGTGGTGCGTACTCCTCCAGGAGAAGTGGGCGAGCTCATTCCCGCAAACGCCTGAGTCGGGGATGAACTACCTCCTTCAAAAAGCATCGGAGCACATTGGTGGTCGTGGCGTCAGGGAAACCGACCGTCCTGATGAGAATACGGTAAGTGATGAGAGGATGTCGGCGCCGTTTGCCCACGTCGTCAACTGTGGGGAGAGTCTGTCGGAGGCGAGGCGGGGAGGGCCGCGACACAACACGGGAACCGGGTCGCAATTGAAAAAGGGGGACCGGTTCGCGTGTGGAGGGGGGGTGCGGGGGGGAGGCCCGGCAGGCCAAAGGACCGATGCGCCACAAACCCGCGACCGACGCACCAGACATGTGTGGGAAGGGGGGGTGCGGGGGGGAACAGGATCCCAGACAACAGGACAGACCAGCCAGGACCTCAGCTGCACGAGTCTTTGTCACGTGGGCTTGACATCAGGTAAAAGGCCATTGCTACCAACCTGAGAGCAGATAGTGGCCTGGTCTCGGTGACAGCACACGGAAGACTTGCTCTCAACGCGGCATGCGGGTCACAGAAGTCAGAGCGTGGAGGCAGGGTGACGCGTCATGAAAGAGGACAAAGAGGTGTGGGAGGGAGGAGGCGAGCACAAAAGGGCGTCGGCTACCGCACGCCCTTTGGGCGCAGCCGACGGGCGGGGGGCGTGGGGGGCGGAGCCCCCCACATGGGGGGTCCGGGGGGCGAAGCCCCCCGGAAAATTTTTTTTTCGGCCAAAAAAAATTTTTTTTCGACATGTCGAAAATCCGGCCACCCTGGGGCAGCAGCCTGGACTGGTGGCCACCCCAACCAAAAAAAATCGGAAAAAAATCCGAAAAAAATCCGAAAAATATCGGTGTGGCACCCCAGAGGGCCCGATTTTCGGTTTAGTCGGCCGAAAAAAAATTTTTTTTTTCGGCCAAATTTTTTTTTTTCGACATGTCGAAAAATCGGTAATTCAGTACCCCGGGGGGGTATGGAATCTGGTAACCTCGACCTGGCGACTACGGGTGACTACGCGCGACTACGACACAATGCGATTTTTTGCGAAAAAATCGATTTTTTTCGAAAATCTTACTCTCTTTTCCCCAGCCGAAAAACCGCGCGTAAATCGCCTAAAAGTGACTAAGAATGACTAAATTTCCATACCCCCACGGGGTACTATTTACTAGTCCGCTTATAATTTACTGATCGTGTATAATTTACTTGTTTTTTTCCCCCCTTTTTTTCCCCCTTTTTTTCCCCCTTTTTTTCCCCCTTTTTTTCCCCCTTTTTTTCCCCCTTTTTTCCCCCCTTTTTTTTTCCCTTCCCACTTGCCCGTCAGGTGGACCACCGGGTGGGGAGAGAACCGGTGTGAGGATTTTTTAGGCGGATAATTTTCCTATTTACCGGCACACTTTTTCTTGACTCTCCGGAGCCTTCGCTCTGTGTCACTGTGTGTCAAGCTGTGTCACTTTGCAGCCAGTTTTGTGAGGCGGTTCACCATTCCTCACTTCTCTGCATTTCTGAGCGAAGCCCCCCTCCATGCACAATTTAATCGTCCAGCAGGAAGCACAGGGTAGTTACAGGCCGGGTGAGGAGGAGGACGTGGGAGGAGAGATCCTTCAAGTGTTCCCGCAGGCGTGTCAGTCGCGGCTATTTTTTTTGGGTGGGGGGGGGGGGGGGGGTTGTGTTTTCCACTCGGTGCCCGTCCCCGACTTGTGCACGACGCCCCTCCAGTGTTGGCTCAATTGTTTCTTGAATTTTCAGTTCGGGATCGGGCCAGGGCAGAGTGTGGAGGGAGGTGTCGCCGATGTGCTTCCATGACACGTCTCAATCACCTTCATGTCCACAGATTTGGGGGGCCGGGATAAGACCAGGAATCGTTCAAGATGGAAGCTGCAGAGAACGCAGTGATCGCTGATGTGAAGCGGCAGAGAGACACGGCAGAGTACCATGTTTTACTCTGCTCGAACGACGACAGCGACGACGTGTGCGACATCGAAGGCGACGGCGATTCAGATGATGCCGAACCAAGTGTCAGCCCTGGCGTAGGCATGAGCATAGCGTCAGTCGCTCGGGGAGACGAAGACGATGATGATCACAGCGACGAAGCAGAGGAGGCCCGTGACGACAGCACGGAAGGCGAGGATGATGCCACGGACGACGGCGACAGCGACGGCGACGGCGACGGCAAGACGCCAGCCCGGAAGAAGCAAGTGGTGCTCCGGGGGAACAAACGAGACAACCGCCGTGCCACCAGTCTGTCCTCCAAGAAGAGACTTGTCAAAAAGTATGACGAGCTCTGCGCCGCCACCAGGGAGAAGTACAGCAACTCGGCAAATGCACCTAAAACCCCTCGAGCCATGAATTGTGAGATCATGGGTGAGCTCCGCAAGTGGGCCGCAACAGCGGTCGACAGCGGAGCCACCGTGATCCACAACGCAGGGCAGATCGAGGGGTGGAGGAAGGCGTTGGCGGCTGCTGGAGTTGGCAACTCCCGCAAGAGGAAGAGGGTGCGCAAGCGGGTCCCCAAGTTCCCTCTCTTGGAGGTTGCCCTTAAGGGGTATTTCGACGGGAGGAGGGCCGATCACCGCGCAGTGACTCGGCAGGAGTTGAAGGAGCAAGCCGACACACTACTCGCCAACAACCCCAGCATCTCGGAGTCCTGCGGTGGGAGGGCGACGGTATCGCTGTCGTACGTCAGGCGCTTCATGTTGCGCAATGCCCTGAAGGTGAAAAAGGTGCAAAAGCAGACGAAGTACTCTGATGCAGAACTTGCCGCGAAGTGCCAGAAGTTCCACGAATTCGTCTTCAGGATTCGCCCTCATGTCGACGGTGTAGTGAACATGGATGAGGTGCCATGCAGCTTAAGTGGGACTCTGGGAAAGCTGTCAACGGTTGCAGCCGCAGCCGACAAAGACGCGGCGGTCAACTTTGATCCGTCATCGACCAAGCGCTGCGCAACCTTGCTTCCTTTTGCGGCTACGAAAGGGCAACTGCCGTTCAACATCAAGCCCATGCTGCTTCTCAAGGGCACCCCATCCCAGGCGGCTATACTGGCTGAAAAATACGACAGCAAGGTAAAAGTCGTCTGGACACCAAAAGGCGTGATGACCTCTGCATGCATGATTGATCATGTGATTCCTCACATCAAAGCTGAAGCTGCGAAAGCAGGATGTGTCAGGCCTCTAGTGATCCTCGACTGCGCAACCTCTCACCTCACTGAGAGTGTGGTCACGACGTTCTACGCCGCGGGACTCCCAATGGGAGTTATCCCGGCAGGTATGCATCAAGATTTTAATCTTTATTTCGTTGGTCATTCCGACAAACTTCATTCTACACTTCACACAGGTATGACGGCATGGCTGCAGTGGGTCGACACCCACTTCGCGGCCTGCTACCGGTCGAAACACGTTCGCCTGTTTCGGCCGCACATGGGCGCCGCAATGACGGCCAAGGCCAAGAGGATCCTGTTGTCTCAGTTAGTCGCGCAAGCGGTGCCTGAGGCAACAGGGGACGTCAGCGCCGCGTTCACATCCCTGGGATACCACGGGGATGCGAACGTGAAAATTCGTGGTCTGCCAGACTACGTGTTTGTTCCCCCGGTGGTAACCACCGCCATGGCCCAGGATGACGGCAAGTCCCTGGCCAAAAAACTTTGCGATGCAAAGAAAAAGGGGGAAGCGCTGGCGGCCGCAACGGGTGGGCCTCCGCAGCAGGAGGCACGCGGGCGGGGTCGCCCAAAGAAGGTGGCGCCCCGTGCTGGGGCCGACATCCGGACCTTCTTCTCCGTGAAGAGATCCGCGCCCAGCACGAAGCCGGCTGCAACGCCTCTCGAAGGCGCCAAGGAGCCTGCTGCTGCGACGCCCCCCAGAGCACCTGCCCGTGCCATTGATGTCGATGTTACTGATACCAAGATCACGTTCGAGCCTGGCCATTGGATGTCCGAGTCCGATATCACGTGCATGCTCTCCCACTTCCGCCGTGACACAGGCTATTTCACATTTCTTGGTGCCATGGCTTACGACCTGCTCCAATTGAAAGGGTCCAGAACTGTCGGCTGTCTGTTGCTGTGCTGAACACGGGGTGTTCTCAAACACGTGGAACGCACTGGGTCCTGTTTGTCAGCGAATCGAGTCCCGACAACGAGAGGTTCCAGTGCATGGTGTTTGATCCGTTGGGCCACTCTCAGCTCTCTGGAGATTGTTTTCGCTTTGTGAAAACTTCCCTCCCCCACTTCAAGAGCGAGATTGTGCCCACTGCACAGCAGCATGATAGCTGGAGATGTGGTTTTGTTTGTCTTTACTGGATGATGAAGATCTCACAGAATGATTCCTTTCCCTCCGAAGTTCCAGCCCCCCCAGAAACCTGGATTCCGCGTGTGCTGCAGGCACTCAACTTTGTTCAAGCTTCCCGGGAGGAATTTTGATTGGGACCCTCCAAGGAGGAGTTCCACGCTCACAGACCTCTTCAATTCTAGACGGGAAACAAGCCACAAAACCAACTGCCCCCACCCCCTTTGCTGTTTTTCTTTTGTTGCCCCTTAGATGATCCCATGTGCAGTCCCTCTCTCAACTCCCATCCCGGTCCCGTCCCCAGGACTTGAGGAGTTATCCCTGGTCCTGGTGGTCAGGTCCGGCAGCTCGGAGACCGACTACCCCTGCTTCTCTCCGCGGGGACCGAGCCTTGCTTTCTCTTTGGTTTTCGCTGCGGCCTCCTGCCTCTCTGGTGGTCGGCAGTGCGTTGATTTTTATTGTCTTCAGAGTGTGTCTCCCGATAGAGTCCCTGGAATATTGCGCCTCAGTATCAGCAGGCGCAATCTCCGGCTTCCAGTGTGTGTGTCACCCCTCCTTTACAGCGCAACGAGGAGGAGAGCGAAACCGTGTGGTGTCACGTGGTGCAAGAGTAGGATAGCGGGCCCGGTTACTCTCGGTGTGGACCCTCGGGGCCAGACTGCGATGCCAGCACGCTAACCCAAATTGCAATACGGGCCCTGGTGCCCCTGACGACCCCATATTGCGTAGTTTGTGCGTAGTGAAAAGGGGGGGGGGGGGGTCTCATTTTTTGATTTACTCAGCCATTCTCTGTCTCTATGCCGGGACCCCAAACTCAAGGAGTTCTTGCTGTTCCGGGGTCAGTGAGGGTGCAGGCGCTTCAGGTGCTGCAGGTGCTGCAGGTTCTTCAGGTGCTGCAGCGCTGGCAGCCTTCGGTGCGGGTTTCGACGCAGTCTTTGCAGGTCTCTTTGGGGGTGCCCTTTGGCGCGGTGCCTGCTTCAGCTCGTCGGGTGGAAGCATCAACGCATCATTAAGCGGTGCCTGCTTCAGCTCCTCCGGGTGGAAGCGTCAACGCATCATTAAGGAAGAAGGAAGCACAGTTGCTACGCTTTTTTGCAGCTGCAGGAAACGACACCATACCCAACAACAATCCCCAGACCGTCGAGGGAGAGTGGGCGCCTGGATCCCGTGACACAGATCTCTAGTGCCGTTGTGATCCCCTCGGATAACGTCTCCTGGACGTTGTCAGCGGAGGTTGCCTGTGTGGCGGTGACCTCCGTATACCCCGCGGGATCCAGTGCCAGTAGCGCCTTCTTCAGCTTTTCGTCGACCCCTCGGCCGACGCTCTCCTTGATGTCAAGGGCCACCTTCAGGGTGGCACCTCGCAGCGCCCTGAAGGCTGTGATCGTATCATCATTCACAATCTCGAGGGTGTTCTACGCGGCTCCTGGAACTCACTTCCTTCTCAGGTGTTTCTGGGCATGGGGCAACCTTGCCCAGGTGTTTCTGGAGTCCCGCCCCACATGTCGTGCGTTCTTTCGTACGGTGTATAGTGAGTTCTGGCAATAATTTTTTGCTCGGTCAGCGCAGTGCCTCCAGTCCTGTCTCAGTAGCCACACAGAAAGGGGGACCAAAAAAAACTGGGGGGGGACCAAAAAGCGAGACCCCCCCCCCAGATTGCGTAGTTTGTGCGTAGTGAAAAAGGGGTAAATCAGGGGCACCAACGGGTTCCTGGGAATTATGGATGGCTGAGGAGTCCTGGGTCGGTAGCCGACTGTTCAGCCAAAAGCCAAAGCAGAGTATATCAAAAAAGGCCCGAGTGCAGGAAGCGTGATACAACAGCACAGGTACTGTGCCTACCGCCCCCCCCCCCCCCTCACCTCCCTGCCCCTCCATCTTTTGCGCTGTCACACTGCATCTTGCAACACAGTCTGCGAGAGCTCACTACTCCCACCCAGGCCCCCAAACATTGCAGTGCAGCTCAACCCCGGCCAGTGCGCGGTTTGTTTGTCCTAGAGAGCAGCGGAGAAGCGAGAGAGAGGGGTTTGAGGCCCCCCGACCCCAGGTTCCCTGCCCACCTGGTCGCACTCAAGCGCCTCACACCGGTTCTCTCCCCACCCGGTGATCCACCTGACGGAAACTATAAAAAAAATGCCCGTTTTAGTAAATTATACCCGCCTGATATACGAATCCAGATATAATTTACTTCGAAAATAATTCCGCGTATAATTTACTAGTCCGCCTATTATTTACTATTTTATTAGTAAATTATATGCAGGGGGGGGGGTTTACCATTTACTGCAACAACATCACCTGGCTGTGACACAGCAAGTGTGTCGGGAATGTAGTCCAGTTGCAGAGTACGCAGACACCTGAGGGAGGTTGTGCACCACACCTTGAGTGACTTGTCCTCAGAGCACGACACCAGGTGCTGCTCGTCCTGAGTCAGGGCGACGTCCACCACCAAATCAGCATGCTCATCCAGGGTGTGTGTGTGTGTGAGGGTGCTGATGTCCCACACACGGATGCTCTTGTCACCTGACCCGCTGAAGATCCTCGTGCCCGACACAGCAATGCTGTGAACAGCATAGCTGTGACCCTCCAGCACTGTGGCGCTCGGTGTGCCCTTCAAGTCCCACACACGCACTTTGCCTGATTCGTCTCCGGACACCAGACGTCCGCAGTGTGTCCACGCTGCGCTGAACACCGGGGTGTTGTTGTGGTGCAGCATGCACACCTCCTCCCAAGTTGAAGTCAGCCACACGCAGATGGTGCCGTCACGAGAGCACGTTGCCAACCACGTCCCACAGACAGAGAACGATGTGGGAGAAATAGCCTTGTTGCCGTATGTTACGTCCGCCACCACAGCAGCGGTGCTGGTGTCAAACACAGTGATGTGTCCGTTGTAGCAACCCACAGCACACAGCGTCCCACACCTCGACAGTGTGATGCACCTGATGTGTAAGACGTCGCTGCCATGCGTGGATGAGTAGACTGCGGGAGCCTTGACGATGGGCCAGCGTGGGACGAGCTGGACAGCACCCCCGTCCTCCAGACCCGTGTCGGCAACACGCTGTGCATCGTCCAGCTCCTCCTCACACCCTTCGATGTGTGCTGCGACGTTTTCAGCCTCACGGACTGGGTTGATAGAACCCGGGAACATCTCGTTGAGCGCATCCGCCTTCAGCCCGACCACGGTCCCGCCTTCCGGAACACCGACGACACAGCTGTCACCGGTCTCGCGATGACGGACAGACACTTCCATGACTTTGGCGACCAGCTCCTCAGGTTTTCTGGAGAATGTGGGGGTGTGTGCAGTGTGCGGTGGTGGGGATGGAGACAAAGAGAGCGGCAAAGTGGGATCAACACGGATTTTCTGACAGAGCGATGGGGACAAAGAGAGTGGCAAAGTGGGAGAAGAGGGTTCGTGAGGGAGGGGAGGGGGTGTGGAGCAGTCTGCAGAGAGCACTGCGTCAGTCATTTGCCCTCTTCTCATCTCAGAGTTTTTTTCTCCGGGTCTCCCCTGAACTTCCAGACAGTATCTCATCGGTTTTCAGGTCAAAACGAAACACGCTAAATCCACCTCACACCACCAACCACACACAGACTGTTGGGAACACGCAGACACATGCACCATCACACCCAAGCTTCCCAACTGACCTCCACATGTAGTCAGCAACACACGTGAGTCTTCAGAGAGCAAGGCCCGCTGTATCTGTCAGACAAACAGGTTGCGAGACACTGCACTCAGGGTGAAACACGCAGACAACAGAAGGCAGGGAAACAGGGTCCGATGCTGCACTCAGGGTGAAACGGAAGACACAGCACACACAGAGACTGTTTTGTTCGCTGTGAAGACCCACCTCCCGCAGAGGCTGAGTGCAACACCATGACCCTCTGAGTCCACCTTCCCCAGACACTCTCCTGTGCTGAGGCGGTACAGTGTCTTGCTGGCCCGGCTTTTTATGCAACAACAGCACCTTCTCGCAATGTTACACGGTGGACTCCAGCGGCCCTAGCGGGAGTCTGGGAGCGGGAGTCTGAGCGGGTGTCAAAGACTCCCGCTAGCGGGAGTCTATACTCCCGCTAGGGGGAGTCTGACTCCCCCTAGCGGGAGTCTTTTCACCTATTTTCATCCATTTTTCCCATGATATAGTTACAGTCTACTGGCGTGGGGGGTAAAATCATGGTGGAAGAGGGATGGGGAGGGGCTTGTTTTGCTTCTGTCAGTTTCCCCGGACTCTGGACTACCTACCTATCCTCCTGGTAGCGGCTACACCTGCGGAGGTGAGCGGTTAGAATTTGAGGTGTCAAAGTGCGGCCATCGCCTGTCGTAGTTGTGTTACACCTTGGGCAAGACAAGCCATCCTGCAGGCCTCATCTTCTTCGTCAGAACTGTCATCCCCCTCCTGCTGTGCGCGTTGGTCAAGCGTGCTCAAAGTCGCCTCGGATGACACGAATGGTGTGAAAGTCGCCCCCAGCGGGATTGGCATTTTGCACAAGCAGAGCGATAATTTGCGGTGTCCTTCGGGGAACCGGAACAGGAAGTAGGGCGCGCTGATGGGTTCAACGAAGTCCTGTGTGTTGCAGTGCACAAACCCCTTCTGCAGCTGTGTCAACTGTGTGCAAAGAACATACACAGCCAATCTATGAGCGTGTCGGGTGTGCAGACACGGACACAGGATGACTTCTCTATACCCGAGGATCCCGTCCTGCGACAGGTGCGCAACCTTCCAAGGCATGCCCGATGCGCGCCGCTTCTCTTCTGCCATCGCAAGATCTCTCTCGTAAGTTGCGGAGCTGGCGATTGTAACGGCATCTTTCTTGCGATGTCCGTTCTCTGCTTCTTCAAATTCGTCGTTGTTCTGCAGAGGCACTGCATCTTCTGGAGCCCACCAATGATGGAGACTGTGTACGTAGGCATTGCGCGTTGATCCCTTTTCGGCATGCTCCATCAACCAGTGAAATATATGCCCTGAGATCCGAGCACGCAAGAAGGGAATCCGGGCTGACTCATCCTTGCATCCCCAGAAGCGCCAGGGGATGTCTGCATACCGGAAATGCATGAGGTCTGCAAGGGAGACAAAGAGGTAGCGGAACAAGCCCTTGTAGGTGTGTCCTGTGACAGGCAAGCACGACCTTCCGGAACTGAGCACCTGTCCCATGCTGCGACACATTCAGTGCAAGGTTTGTACAGGTCTTGTCGAATATTTTTTTGTTGTCTCATCCAGCAGGGGTGGAGCTTGAAATATGGGGTTGCGGGCTGGATCGGGTCAGATCGGGTCAGCCAATTTTTTCTTATGGGTTCCCCCCCGGTTCGTCTCAGAGATCAGTGCTCGGGCCCAGCCTCCCGCGAGGTACCGGAACCGATATGCAGCCCCGGACGCGCAAGGACTTGGTTACAAGACAAACACATGCCGTAGGGGGGGTCTGGGAGGCGGAGCTCCCAGCCGCCGGAGGCCACGGTAGTGAACATCTGTGACTTGCGGGCGTACGGATTCTGTGTGAGTTGGCTGCGTCCTCCTGAGGATACTGAGATTCCCTGATGTAAAGGACTTGGGTACAAGACAGGCACATGCCACAGGGGGGTCTGGGGGGCGGAGCCCCCCAGCCACCGGAGGCCACGGTAGTAATGAGTATTTACGTCCCTCCCGGGGAGGCCCCAAGGGACCCTCGAGGGAGCGTAAAATGACCCGAGGGCGCGAAGCGCCCGAGGGGCATTTTACGCTCCCGAGAGGGTCCCGCGGGGCCCGGGAGGGACGTAGTTCGGTTTGTTTCCCAAGGGGACACCTTTGCGGGCCCTCCCGAGCCTCTGGAAATTGCCTGCAGTGGGACCCTCTGCCCGGGCTTTTTGGCCACATTTTGACCCCGGGGAGCCCCGGGAAATCGGGTCCACACCTAAAATCACCCAAAAATGCGAAATTTTGCGCTTCCCAGGCATGTTGAGCAGAAATACTGCAATAGTCATCGCTTCTGGGCCTCCGACTTGTTTCTGCACCAGAAATACCCCAGAAACGCGAAAAAACGACGATTCTCGGCCAAAAATCGCCCAAAAACGGGGTTTTGGGCCCATTTTTCACCCAGAAACCCGTTGTTGGGCCTCTGTGAAAAATCGAATTTTTGGCATTTTTTCGCGATTTTCGCATTGTCCTCGCCCAGCCAAAATCCGATTTTTTGCTGAAAAATGCAGGGAAATGCAACGAATCAACGAATTACAGGGGGGGGTCAAATAAACGTACTTAGTACTACTATTCGGCGAACGCGCGGGCCTAAATCGACCTCGCCAGAAAATTAATAAATAGTTTGCGAGCGAATAGACGTACTAAGTACGTCTATTCAACTTTTCCTAAAAACGCTGTTTGCAGGGGCTCTGCGGGGCTGTTTGGTCCACCAGGGGCGCGCTGGCCACTGCTGTCGTCCGTCTCTCACTTCTTCTGCCTTCCGGTCGAGTATCCGCTCTGTTCTCGTCCTACCACTCGCCCCTCATTTGGTTTCGTACCGTTTTGATTTGTATTGCCCCCCCCCCCCTGGTTGACATTCTTGTTGAGTTAGTGAAAGCATACACAGTTCATCAGAGCTGTCAGCTTCACTGTCGGTGGTTGGTTGGTGCGTTGATGCTTAAAAAAAAGATGTGAAAAAGACAAGCCACAACCAGCACGCCCCAACTTACTTCTTCTTCAAGTTCTTGGGCTTGCTGGGGCAAGTCTGCATGTTGTGCCCAGGCTTCCTACACCCTTTGCAGAGCCTGCGGTGTTTGTTGGGAGTCTGGGTGGTCGGGGACGCTGCGCGCTTCTTTTCGGAGGACTGGGAGGACTGGGAAGGCTGTGTCTGTGTGAGAGAGTTCACACGAACCGGCTTCGCCCATGCCAAGATGCTTGACTGTTGGGTTGGCTGAGACACAACTTTCTTTTGGGTGGACTGCTTCTCTGTGCTCTCTTTTGCCTTCCCGTCCAACCCAGGTTCAAGGTCCGCACCACCAGCCTCAGGGGATGTTTCTGTGCTTGGTGCGAAGGTGAGGTCCGGACAAAGGGAGCTCTTCACGAACCCGTCCTCCTCACCCGACACCTTCAGCACGTACCCCATATCCCGCAAGCGCTCGGCTACCAGCGTGCCCTGGCCCGGGCCAGTTGGTTGAAGGAAGGCCGGGGAGCGCATGGCGGTGGCCCATCCTCGAATATCTTGAACAGGAGGCATTCCATCAGCAGGAGGCACATGAAAGCATCGGACGTCATCATTATGTCGGACACCAGCCGAAGCTATTGGCTCTGTTGGTGGATGGTGAAATCTGGGCAGTTGGATTGCGGGTTTGCGGGCGTGTGTTGATCAGTGCTGCACAACAGGAGAGAATGTCAAACAACGTCAGGGAAGGGGGCTGCGGGGGGTGGGGGGTGGGCTCAGCTGGTCCTCGAAGGCTACATCTATGGTGAGGTGTGTCTGGGGCCATCCGTCCACATCTTCTCGTTGGTGGTAGGGACTGCGGACGCCGTAGATGAGGAGTCGTTTAATGCGCGCCGCTCTTCAGCAGTGATTTTGACGCCTCTGGACCCCAGGAGTTTGCGGGTTTCCGGGTTTGCGGTCTTCAGCAGTGGTTCTGATGCCTCTGGACCGCAGGAGTTTGCGGGTTCGCTGGTTTCCCGTCCGTATGTGTCTGAGGGGGGATGCCCCGATTCCCTTCGTCACGACATATCTTTGAGCGTAGGTCACTTCCCCCCTCTACGGACCCCGTGCACCCTGGTTCCCCTAAGTGGCACCAATAGACCCCGTTGTCCCCATTCCTTGCCCCAAAGTTTGCAGATTTGTGTGTCTCCAAAAAGAAAATCTCAAAAAAAACGAAAAATTTCCCCAAAAAAAAAGGGTGAAAAGTAAGTACTACTATTCAACGGCCCAACGTGCCCCAGAGCCCCAAAAAAATAAGTACTACTATTCGGCTAAGTACTACTATTCAACTAAGTACGTTTATTTGACCCCCCCCTGTAAGCCGTTTTAACCCCTTTCGTGGACTTTTTGGTCCCAGAAGGGGTTATGGTGTGTGTATAGGGGTCCTGGGCCCTTAGCGATTTTTGGCCATTTTCAGCGTGTCAGCCCCGGGGAGTGTAAAGTAGCCGCAGGGAGTGTAAAGTAACTCCCGGGGAGTGTAAAGTAGACCCGCAGGGAGTGTAAAGTGACCCGCGGGGAGTGTAAAGTACTTTACACTCCCTGCCCTGCCAGACCCCGGGGAGGTAAAGTGAGCTGGAGGGAGGGTCGCAATGTGTCCCCGCGGGATACAAACGTCTGTTGCACGGTACGGGTTGGGCAGCTTCATTTGTCCTCTATTGTGACTGTTTGAGGCCTGTGCTCATGTCGCTGGGGTCACTTTGCTCACGAAACGCCTCCTGGTCACCTTGAGGCCCCAAGGCGAGGAGCCAACTTTTCCGGTTTCCCGAAAATCTATATTTTTTTTTCTTTTTACCCCTGACCTGATTTTTTGTGAGGGCCTGCAGAAAATCAGGTCAGCTGACCCGAAAAAACCCCCAAGCTCCACCCCTGTCATCCAGTACCCTGATCAGCCGCATGGCGAGCCCCTTGCAGTCATGGAGTGCTGGGGTGACGTAGCGGGCATTGGGAAGCACACCTGCCAAGAGGGAGGGGTAGCCAGCCTCTTTCATCTCAGAGAGAGTCAGGTGCGGGTATCGATGCACCTGTTGATACCAGCGTTCTTCTGGGATGTCGCACAGTGAGCATCGGTGCCCTCGCCCCCCGCATCGCCTCATTGTTGCCCACTGCTGATCTATACTCCCGCTAGCGGGAGTTGGACTCCCCCTAGTTGAGACTCCCGAAAAGGGTTAAACCCGGTAGTGGTACCCTACCCCCGCTGGAGTCCACCGTGCAAGGCCGGATCAGCCCACGGGTGGGTTTGAGGAAGAAATCTGGGGGGGCAAATTTTGCTGCGACTTCCGGTTTCACCCGGCCGAACTCCAGCATCTATCCAGACCCACGGTGCCAAGCCGTTCGCCCGTGTCGCGATCATTCGCGGCTTCAGGCTGCCCCCGACGACACGTTTGTATCCTGCACCTTGCCATACTTCGCCTCCACCTTGTATATGACGGAGAGCGCCCTCCTTCCGCATCGTTGCGACTTCCCTGACAGCGAACTTATCCATGTCAGGGAAGACATGGCGATGATTGCGTTGGCCACCTGGGTGCTGTGCTGGTGGAGCTCCTTGCTTAACACCGTTGCTAGGAGCCTTCTAATGGATCCCAGTGTCAGCACACTGCCCCCTTTTTTAACAGGGAAGGCCGTGCAAAAATCATGCACAATGTTCGTCGCCTCCGCAGCCTCGGGACTCTCTGCGCTCTTCTTCTTCTTAATCGACTTTGCCGCCGGCTTCGCTGCCGGCTTCGTTGTCGTCTTCCCCATTTTTGTGAATCAGGTCTGCGAGCTGGGATGGGTGGAAACGTCCGTTTCGTTTGGTGTGGCTGTACTTCAGTGACGAGTGCCACATTGCATAGGTATCATGGGAAAAATGAGTGAAAATAGGTGAAAAGACTCCCGCTAGGGGGAGTCAGACTCCCCCTAGCGGGAGTATAGACTCCCGCTAGCGGGAGTCTATACTCCCGCTAGCGGGAGTTGGACTCCCCCTAGTTGAGACTCCCGAAAAGGGTTACCCTACCCCCGCTGGAGTCCACCGTGTAGTCAATTCAATCTTTGTCTCTCTCACCTCTCCGTGGTGTTCAAGGAGGGGGGTGGGGGGTGAAATCGTACTCCTTTCACTTTATTGTAGATATCCTGTCCAGCAACTGTGGGAGCTACTTTTTGTTGAGCGCACGCTTGCTGTATCAAGGCTGTGTTGAGGCCGTGTGAAGTGGCATGAAGGTGCTAATCCATAAAGCTTCAGTCGCCACGATTTCCTTCGTTTCTTCGCGACTTCCGCCACGCTTCGTCGCTCGTAACAAAGTAATTCTGGATCCCGGAAAACTTAAATACTTTGGAACCGGGCCGGGCAAAAATGGGCGCGTTCCAAAATATGTACGGCTACACTGGGGGCCTTCGCTACCGGGTGAGAAAAAGTGAGAAAAAATGAGCGGAAAAACGCTTAAAAAAAGAGTCAGGGGAGTTGGGGGGTCCCTAGCCTGGGGAGCATATTTGAACCCCGAATCTCGAAAATTATGCCGGCGTGACTCGTCCCAAAGCAGGTTTGGGTCGCTCTATGGCGAGTTGGTGTAAAAATCGCAAACCAGAGTGACTGCGAGTGACTCGCAGTGGGGTCCCCGGGGGGGGGGGGGGGCTGCTTGATGAATCAGCGGAGTGCGGTGTGCAGCTGATGCACCACCTTCTTTTCCTCACTAGTCTCATGCGGGGCAGGGGGTTTAGGCAAGCTTCGCTCGTACGTGGGGGGGGGGGGGGGTTGTGGAAGTAGAAGACAGAGACGAATCACAAACGGGAACAGATGTTAGGAGAAGCAAGGGAGAGGGGGGGGGGGGCAGAACATATATCACGCCGAACCGGAGAACTCGTGCCAGTCTGCATCGGGATCGTTCCCGGCAGTGCTCTGTAAGAGCTTGTCGACGACATCTGGGGTTTCACCACTGCCGTTCTCCGGGAAGCAGTCCAACACGCCCTGCACCTCCTGCATCCACGGAGTGACGTCCACATCCCGAAGGCCAAACTCATCCTCGTCATCTACAGACGCATCGTCCTCCTCGGTGTCAATCGTTGCAGAAGCTGCAGGTGGAGCACTGCCAGCCTCAGGCTCACCCGTAACCACTCTGCTGGCAGTGCGCGGCTTCTGGGGGATGAGGCCCGCGACGAGGTTCCTGTAAGGGCCGATGGGCAGTTCGGGGAGGCCATACTTGTACAGAAAGTTATGAAGCTCTGCCACGACCCTCCCACACAGCGCGAGGAACTGCGAGTCACCCTCGCCCCCGAGATGGTACGGGTACGTGAGGATCTTGAAGTCCTTCACACGCGCATTTCCCCGCTCCACCCTTCCACGAACGAATCCGTGGGAACCGTTGTACATCTTCTGCGCCGCCACAGGAAGGTTACAGTCAGGAATGGGGACCCGTCGGTTTTCATCCCCCTTCCTCGAGTAGCAGCGACTCCCAGTCACGCACTGCTTGGCTCCCGCGTATGCGCCATCCGCAAGCACAACGTCGCCGTCGGGCACCAAGTTGGGCTGGTGCGCGAATGCGGATGTGGAGGAAGTGCCCCACAGGTGCGAGTCAGGGATAGCACCAGCATGGCCACCCGTGAAGAACACGATGAGGCCGTACTTGTTGGTGCCCATCTGAAACTTCAGAACGGGCCTCTTGTAGTACCCGCTCCAGTTAGCCGCATAAAGGTAGCTTCTGGAGACGGGCACCGGGAAGACGTCGATCAGCATGGTGCTTGCAGGCAGGAGAGGGGCGTGGTTGAACTCGTCCTCGATACGCCTGTCAGAGACAAGCTGGACTTCGTTCAGGAAGAGGCCGCAGTACATCAGCCCTTCGTTGAGCATGTCGCGGCACTTGTCAGAAGACAGGTCGAAGGTGAAGGGGTCTGACAGGGCGGTTTTGAGCGGCTTTCTGAAGAGGTAGTAGAATACGACCAACTGATGTTTTTCCGTGAAGATGCTTGACCCGTACTTCCGGAAGAACATTTCAAGCATGTAGGGGGGGTAGCCGGTGAGACTCTTCGCCTTCCCCTTGCACAGCTTGTCCCAGTCGTGCGTCTGCTCGGCCAGGATCTCGTTTATCGAGAGACCGATCAAGGGGTGCTTGACGTCATTTGCACGAGCCCTATCAGCCTCAAACTGGCGGCGCAACTTCGCCTTCACCTCGTTCAGCTGCCTCTGGACCCGCTCCTTGGGAGATTCCGCAGCCGAGGCCTGTTCTGCACGCACCTTCTTCGCTGCGAACTCCTGCGTCACCTTCTGCAGATTACACTTGACGGATGTATTTGGCAGATTACACTTGGCCACCTTCTCCAGATTACACTGGGAGCACTTCGTGGCCACAGGGAGCCGGAACTCAAAGGGCCGGAACACGGCCTGGCTGTCGCACCCAGTCAAGAGGGCGCGCATCCACTCGGTCGCGTCCTCCTGCACCGTGGTGTCGTGCCACCTCGGTGGCAGTGCCTTCACCAGCGCATGCATCGGCTGCCCGGAGATGACGGGGCACTTGTTTTTCGATGACCTTGTTCGGGGCTGTGGGGTGTCCATCCGTGCGAACACGTCACGTAGGGCCGAGGACACAGCGTTCGGATTCGAATCATCTCTCACTGCGCAGCGGAATGCCGCGGACCCACGCAGCAACTGCAACACGCTGTTGAGATAGCATGTGCACGAGAGGTTCGGCAGGCCACAGGCCCTGACAGGACCTGTCGGAAGAGGAGCAGTGGTCGAGTTGTTCGGAGAAGCGGTGGGCGGCGTTGCGTTACCAGATGTCGGGGGGGGCGGAGACTGCACCGGATTCGTAGCGGCGGGCGGAGGGGGTGGCGGGCGCGACGAAGCAGTAGCCTCACCAGGTGTAGAGGGTTCGGGCGCAGCAGGCGGCGTCGATGTGGTGGGAGCAGCATCTGAAGTCGTGACGGGGGGCGGAGACTGCACCGGATTCGTAGCGGCCGGAGGGGGCGCAGAAGACAGAGGGGGTGGCGGACGCGGGGAGGAAGCAGTAGCCATCGGAGACGTGTCAGCGGACATCGAGGGGGGCGGAGGCTGCACCGGAATCGTCGAGGGAGCAGGCGAACGCGGCGACGAAGCAGTAGAGTCACCAGGAGTAGATGGTCTGGGCGCAGCAGGCGAATTGCGCGAGGCGGGCTGAGGTGGCGGAGCAGACTGTTCACATGGGCAGAGAGGAAGGCCCACATGGACACAGAAACGTACAGCCTCCTTGCGGCCTCGAGACTCCGCCTTCCTCGTCAGCAGTCCAGGGATGACTTCCCAACCTTTCGGCGAAGTGAACAGCGAGTTGAGCGCCCGTCCGATGAGGGTCTTACCGTACCCCGTATCGTCTCCGGCCAGTAGGGGCTCCAGGTAACCCGACAAACCCAGATGGTTGCAGAGGCGCAAGGGGGGCTGTGTGTCTCGGAGGAAACAGCGAATAGCAGCGGCACAAGCGGCGAAACGCTGGTCCGCGACCCTGGACCGTGTCATAATCAGTGATCCACGTAACCTCCTGCAGGGGATCTGATTGAAGAACAACAGCAATGACCGTCAAGGGCAGAAGCGGCCAACTACACAGGGAGGGAAGCAACCTCGAGGGGGGGGGGGGGAGAGGGGGCCGACCTGCTGATACCAGTACTCCTGGCGCGGGATGCCGCTACTGTGAGCATGAAAGACTTTTCCGGCGACTTTGTCCTGGGGGGGGAATCGGGGAGAATCCGCCAAGTACGACAATGTACTGGGGGGAATCGGGGGGAATCGTCCAAGTACGACAATGTACTGGGGGGAATCGGGGGGAATCGTCCAAGTACGACAATGTACTGGGGGGAATCGGGGGGAATCGTCCAAGTATGACAATGTCCTGGGGGGAATCGGGGGGAATCCTCCAAGTATGACAATGTACTGGGGGGAATCGGGGGGAATCGTCCAAGTACGACAATGTACTGGGGGGAATCGGGGGGAATCGTCCAAGTATGACAATGTACTGGGGGGAATCGGGGGGAATCGTCCAAGTATGACAATGTCCTGGGGGGAATCGGGGGGAATCGTCCAAGTACGACAATGTACTGGGGGGAATCGGGGGGAATCGTCCAAGTATGACAATGTCCTGGGGGGAATCGTCCAAGTATGACAATGTACTGGGGGGAATCGGGGGGAATCGTCCAAGTATGACAATGTCCTGGGGGGAATCGGGGGGAATCGTCCGAGTACGACTATGTACTGGGGGGAATCGGGGGGAATCGTCCAAGTATGACAATGTCCTGGGGGGAATCGGGGGGAATCGTCCGAGTACGACTATGTACTGGGGGGAATCGGGGGGAATCGTCCAAGTATGACAATGTACTGGGGGGAATCGGGGGGAATCGTCCAAGTATGACAATGTCCTGGGGGGAATCGGGGGGAATAGTCCAAGTATGACAATGTCCTGGGGGGAATCGGGGGGAATCGTCCAAGTACGACAATGTACTGGGGGGAATCGGGGGGAATCGACCAAGTACGACAATGTACTGGGGGGAATCGGGGGGAATCAACCAAGTACACTAATTTGCTGGGGGGAATCGGGGAGTGCCCCTACAGGAGGTGGGGACCACTGTGAGTCACTACGAGTCACTATGAGTCACGTGACTGGTAGCGAGGCCGGTCTGGACTTCTGGGTGGAATTTTCTCATATTGTGCCAAGTCCCCACCCGGAGTTCCAGACCGGCCTCGCTACCAGTCAAGTGACTCGTAGTGACTCGTAGTCAGCCAAAAACCTGAAAATTCACCCTTCTCCCCAGGCCAGCCAAAAAAGCCCCCTGACTCACTGACGAGCCGTGACGACCCGTGACTGGTAGCGAGGGCCCCCACTGGATCAGATAATTGCAGAGCAGGGTAGGGGGGGGGGGGGGCACCGAACGCCATCCACCCGAGCTAGAGGGGGGGGCGATGGGAGGAGGGGGGCCTTTTTACTCTTTAGCTTGTTTACACGACGCAGGCAGGTCGGGTCTCAGGACCTGATTTTTTCGACGAGTCGGATGACGAGCCGGGAAAAAAAACAACAACTGCTGCGCCGTGCCACAATTTGCAGAGAATTTTGATCCCTGAAACTGAGACAGCTTTCGAGACTTCAGAGCCGAAGCCCCTCTCCCCCCACTCTGGAGGCGCATTGATTTCGGTGACGGTGCCAGCTATGGTGCTGGTCAGCACCATACACACACCGAGTTTTCAGGCTTCCTTGGGGGCCCTCGCTACCAGAAGTGGCTGAGGGAGAAACAGTGAGCCACGGCCCCACTTCCCTCTCTGACTGACGATCTGCGCCGAGCTGCGACTTGGTAGCGAGGGCCCCCATTGGAGATTTCTTTCTCTTCTTTTCTTCTGCCATCGACAGGCCTCCATACGATCCGACCAGGAAGCCGGGGGTTTTATTACACCTTCTTCGCCGTGTAACACTGTTTTGTGATTCACTATTCATCTTCATCGATGGGGTGCGGGGGGGTGGTGGGATACGACGCGTCAGGGGAGAGGTGGGGAGGGGAAGGGGGGGATAAGAAGGGTGGGTGGGGGTGGGGAGGAAACACCCTGGAGATGCAACAGAGAAATGGCCTCTGTATTTTTTCCGGAAAAAACACCCCCCCTCCCATCACGGAGGCACGGTGGGATCTTGTAAATTTTACATGTATAACTACAAGTATATACATGTATTATACATGTATAATACTTGCATGTCAACGATTATACATGTATAATACATGTATATGCCTGAAATATACATGTAAAATACATGTATATCAAGTAAAAATACATGTATAATACTTGCATGTCAACTATTATACATGTATCTTTACTTGATTTACATGTATTTTACATGTATATTTCATGCATTTACATGTATTTTACATGTATACTACTTGTCATGCAAGTATTATACATGTAAAATACTTGCATGACAAGTAAAATACATGTATAATACTTGCATGACAAGTAAAATACTTGCATGCAAGTAAAATACATGTATTTTACTTGCATGCAAGTATTTTACTTGTCATGCAAGTATTTTACATGTATAATACTTGCATGACAAGTATTATACATGTAAAATACATGTAAATGCATGAAATATACATGTAAAATACATGTATATCAAGTAAAGATACATGTATAATAGTTGACATGCAAGTATTATACATGTATTTTTACTTGATATACATGTATTTTACATGTATATTTCAGGCATATACATGTATTATACATGTATAATAGTTGACATGCAAGTATTATACATGTATAATACATGTATATACTTGTAGTTATACATGTAAAATTTACAAGATCCCACCGTGGGGGGGTGGGGGGGGGGGGTGGGGCATTCCGACAAACAGAACAAAAAATGGAACACTATCGACACATGTCACTCAACACGGGGGAATGGGGAGGGGAGAGGTTGTGGTGAAACGCACACACCTCGACCTGTGATGAGGTGAGATGTGGCTCTGCAATTACGGCACTACGCGTGCCGTAAACTCGAATGACCTGCTTTCTCCGTGTTCCATTTCCTCCTTCATTGCATGAGGCTACAGAAAAAAAAGGCAAAGCAGAGCGTGCGAAGCGGCGCCATTCTTGGTCTCCAGCAAAGGGGCAACCCTTGAAAGGGAGTGACGTCCTGAGACATCTCATCTGCGTGTGTTCCTCCGGGAATGTCGGTAATGGGTGGGCATGGGTGAAAGACGCGGGGAAGGGATGGGTGTCAGAGGTTCGGGGAGGTGGGAAATACAGCGACGCAAGGCCCATGCAGGGCTGTTCTTATGTGTATGGAGGAGGCGAGGCGGAGGAACCGAATGGGAAGGGTCGGCAGATATATTTTTCCCCGTCGATCGCACGTCACACACACCCACACAAAAAATGGCAGTGCATGGAGAAGTGTGGTGTGGGATTTTCACACACAAACTGTGCGGTACAGCAATCACACAGCACTTCACCTGCGTTGCATTCCCGCCTGGCGATTTCATGTCAGCAGAGAAGAGGGAAGATGTGATATTGATGTGCTGTTGGGCGTCCTTCACCCTCAGGTGTAGGAAAGTGATCCTGAAAAACCCCCGGCATGCCAGGATCCACACCGACGCATCGATTTGACGCATTTGTGGCTGACATGGCGTCAGTCCTGACAAGCCGGCGGAGGGTCGTCCCCACCACACATGACCCTCCCAACCACGGCAGAGCTGTGGCGGGAAGAGGCACGCGTGTCCTGCACCTGGGAGCGACGGCACCTTGCAACAAGTGAGGGGGTTGAGATAATGTGGTCAAAAGTTGGGAAAATTTGGTCACTTCGTGGTCCCAAACGGAAGCAGCACTGTCGCAGACACGCAGGCTCAAGACTTGCTGTTACAAAGCACAACTCCGGGGTGGTCGGGGTGGTGGCACTGTGACATAGTCGTGCGCCGGCGTGGCCGGCACTCTCGCAAAGGGGTGTTGTTGTTCCGTGAACTACTGTTTTAAACACAACCACACTGCTATGGGCGCAACCAAACAGCAGGAGATACATCAATAGCACTCGGTGTTCTGCTGAAGGTTGGTGTCTGTGCGGACAGTCATAGCAACAAGGCAAGGCAGGTTGTGTTTTTTCATGTGTGTGTGTTTGTGTTCACCCAAAGCGCTGCCAACAATCGTTGCGGCTGTGACAAGGATTTGACATCGTGAAAAAGGCAGAAACGTGTGGGGGTCGAACCGCACCCTGCTAGGCAGGCTGGCCTGGGGAAGGCGGGGTTGGTGGCCCAGACGGCCCACCCACCCAGCATGCAGGCAGCCCGGCCGCTATGCAAGAAGGCGCAGCCCGACACCCCAACAGCGCTGCAGCGCCGAATGGCTGCTTTCCTGGGGGGGAAGCTTTTGTTGACGGGGATGGAGAACACAGCAGGCACAAGGCACGAAACACGGAGTGGGTGTGCAGTGGGGTTGCGGCGAAGCAGGGCACCCCCATGGCCTGGCGAGGTGAGGGGCTGCGTCTGCATTGCGGCACCTCCTGCTCCACAGATGCACAACGTATTGGGCCTGCTTGGTTCTTGGTCCATTCCCTGCTTCGGTGCAAGTGGATACAAAAAATGAACTGCGCCCCCGTGTACCGTGAAGTTTATCGTTTTGTGACCTGTGCTGACTATTATTCGTTACAGTTTCGTTCGTTGTATTTGTCATTGTCTGTTCGGCGTCGCCAACTCCCGAAATCGTCTGAACACTTGCCGGGCTTGAAGACCCCCACTGGCCAGAGTAATTTGTTGGGAACACAGACTCCACTCTTTGTGTACACCACTCCCCCAGTCCGATGAAGCGGTGTGAGTGGGGTCGAAAGATCCAGCTCAATGGGGCGTCGTAAGACCCGGCTCAAGGCACAGCAATGTCCCCAGTTGGCTCCACCAAACGTGCAAAGAAGTAAATTTTAAAAAATATCAAAAAAGAACACGGAAAGACACATAAGGGCACGAGGGCCCAAAATCACCACACATATCCGCGGGGGGGCTTCAGAGAGTGCTCAACCACGGCCAAGATTCGGTCACTTCGTTGCCAAACGGCAACAGAAAGAACAGCAAAAAAAAGGATCCAAGATACCAGGCCGTCTCAACCGTGATGGCAAATCGGGCGCAATGTATCTCCAGTTGCTATGCAGCTCTGCGAGCCTGCGCAAAAATGACATGGCGATCACACGTGATCACAACGAGGTTGAGCAAATGTCCAAACCAGTATCCGACCTGTCGAAGCTGTCGACAGGTATAGCTGTCGAAATCGACTGTCGACCTGTCGACAGTAAGCTGTCGACAGCTGTCGACTGTCGACAGGTCGAATCGACTGTCGATCGACAGCAAAATCGACTGTCGACTGTCGACGGGTCGACAGTCGAATCGACAGTCGACCTGTCGACAGTCGACAGTCGATTTTGCTGTCGATTCGACTGTCGAATCGACAGTCGAAGACCCCGACAGCGCGTCGTGTGGGGAGGGGGTGGGGGGGAAGTGTATTTCGTAGCTTTTTTCCTTGGCAACGCAAACATCTGCAGCAGGGACAGGTCAGTCCGAATCACCACGCGCTTCTTTTGGTTTTCTTTTTGTGGTGCGGACCTGCCGCCCCTCCCTGTGACAACACAACCTCTCAGTGTCCGTGAGACGCCTATTTTGTTGAGGCGATCCGTTCTGCTGCCCGCGTCGCTGCCCGTCATCAACTTAGGAGAGCGAAACGCCGCTGATTTCATTTCATTTCTTTGACAACACGAACAGTGCGAACAACATCACGTGGGCCACTTTTTAATGCCGTCTTTTTTGAGCAGAACGGAACAGGGGAGAATCTCTCTGGCAGCACAGTGGCATTTGGAAACTATTGCAACCGAGTGAATCAAACGAGAGAAAAAGGTGGGGGGGGGGGGGGAGGGGAGGGGAGGGGTCAAAATAAATGCTGGTGTTCTTTTCAAAAAAAACAAAATACCCAAGGCGCCTGGAAAGGGAAAACGCCAGAAAATACAGCAATAATAAACCGCTCTTCTTTCGGGGTTGGGGGGTGTTGAAAGGGGTGGGTAGCGGGGAGAGGGGAGAGGGGGAGGGGGGAGTCGTTAAGAGGTTGACTTCTATAGCCAACTGCAGGGAGAGTGGGGGGGGTTTTTTTTTGATCGTCGAGAATGAATGGAAAAGCAAGTCTCCCATCACCTTCTCGCAATGTTAGTCCTGTTTTTGGGCTTTCAGTCACCGCACCAGATCTGCCGTACAAGGCAGATCAAATGAACAACGGACCGCAGGGGGAGGGGGGGAGGGACAGGAAAAAGTTATGGGGCACCCCTCCCCACCCGAGCCTGTGGGGTGAAATCACCCGCTCACACCCTCAGGGGGGTGGGGCTAGGACCCATGCAGGGTTGCTGCAACCCACCTTAAAAAAGGGATCAACACTCACACACTCAGGGGGGGTCTTCACCGTCAGTCAGTGTTGGCGGTCCATCCCCCTGTGAACAGGAGGGAAACTGCGCCAAAAGAAACCCACCCTTTTTTTCGGCACCCCCCGATGGGTGACCCCCACCCCCCCCCCCCCTCAATACCGGCTTCAATTAAGGCCGATCCACCCTGCTCAGCCCCGAGACCTCCCCACCAGCGCCGTGGCTCGATTTTTTTTGATCTTCTTGCTTGCTGCTGCAACTCCAAAAAAGCGTAGCAACCGTGCTTCCTTCTTCCTTACTGTAATGATGCGTTGACGCAAAAATTGTGCTCGGGTCGGCACGCAGCACCCCATCTCGCCCGCACATTCCCAAAAGGAATGCTGTGTTGGTTTGCTTCTTTCCTAACGCGCCGGATGTTCTCACGGTGCCCAGAACTATAATAATGGGGTTGGATTACGGCCCATTCCTGGCCATATAAGGACGGGAGGGAGGGAGGGCGGGATGGGGTACGGTGGCGGTGGTGAGGGGTGTGCCGTTTTGCTCTGGCGAACGCTTGTGCTGGCGTGGAGCTTCAGGGGAGGGGAGCAGCACGCCAGCGGCACGCTGTGTCAAGCACTTGAGAGAGAGAGAGAGATAGATCACGGAGGGGACGAAGAAATGGTCTATTTTGTTGAACGCTGCTGAAGAAGCTTTGAAACAAGAGGGGGTCGGGGGGGTGGTGGGGGTGGTGGTGGTGATTGTGGGGGAGCAATCCCCAAAGGTCACGGCAATGCCAACGTATCAAAAAAGAGGGAGGAAAGGGGAGTGAGAGAGGAAGGGAGGGAGAGCGCATGCACGTGTTAAAGGAAGGATGACAAAGAGGGAGAGTGGTGGGTGTGTGTGTGTGTGGTTCGTTGGTTGGTTAATATTGCTTTGTCTTCTTGCGTGGTGATTGTCTTTCCCCCCCCATCCCACACCCACCCCCTTCAAACTCTGCACCGCCCAGCGCTGCCTCCCCCACCACCAGCAGCCGTTGTGCGAAACTTGCAGCCATTTTTTTCCCCCCCACGAGAAAGTGGGAAGGAGGGGTGGAGGGGCGGTGGGGGGGGGAGGGGAGGGGGGAAGGAGGTCTTTAACCCAGAGTCTTCCAGCGCAGGACAGTGATCCCTGCACTCACGTAAAGGAGACAAAACAAACACGCTGACACAGTGCGAGGGGGGAAGGGGGGGGGGGGGGTGTCTTCAGTGTCGACAAGTTTCGGCAAATGCGGTGTGTGGGTGCGGAGCACACGGCGAGTGAGTTGAGCCCTGGGCACACGCGACACTTCTCTCTTTTCTTCCTGCCCTTCTAATTCGGTATCGACAACCTGACGTGCGGCACCGCCATGCCACCAGGGAAGTGCCATGGAGTCCATTGGAGGAGGCGTTGTTTGCTTATTTCGAACGCTGCCGCCAGAAGGCGGCGCTATCCTGCAGCTTCTTTGGGCAACAGCCGCACACCCCACCCATCCCAGCCTCAGAACAGACACCTCCATCGGATTTTTGGCCTGAGTTTTTGGCAGGGTCTGGGCGGGCGCTGCGGGCCGGAAACTGGGTATTGACAAAATCAGGTAGCAACACGACAACAAAAAAGAACCTGCAGAACCAGACGCAAAGGCAGGAGCAATGACACTGTTAGACGCACTGTGAGGTGTGTGTGGGGGGGGAAGGGGAGGGTGGCTTGGTAGGGTTGTAGGGTTGTGGAAGTGCATTGTTCGGTATATCGGGGAAACCTCCTTCGATCAGAAACGCAGAAAGATGAGAAGAAAAAATGTGCGCTGCTGTATGTGCCCTCATAAAACCGGTTGCAAAGTGGCACAGAGAGCGAAAGTCACTCGCTTGCTTCTTTGGTAGCGACGCCCAGACGTGACGCGTACGTTATTATTCACTCCCCCCCACCCCCCACCCCCATCTGCCAGAGGAAGCCCCCCTGCTCGTTCTCGTGCAGGCCCGAAGGGTGTTTTCACCCTCTGAAGTGACAACCTGTGTCACCCAGGAGGGCTTGACCCGGAAAGATCTCGGAATATCAGGAACCCTCCAACAACACACACACGCGTGAATCTTTTTTATCTTCTCGAGCACACGGAGCGCCTCGGTGGTGTGATACCCAGTGTACACTCGCCTGCCGAAACTCTGAGGGTGTTCTCTCCACCGCAACCTCCACACACTTTTGCATTGGACGCTTCCACCTGTTGAACGGGCTCCACCTCTTGCACTTTGAAAAACCCCCCCCCATATTTTTTTTTTGATTTGACAACTCCGGTTTGGTGTACCTCGATGAGCTTACCTTACCTTGTCGTCGGACACAACATATCATCGTTGTCCCAAACCCCGTAACCCACGTGAAGTGGATCATCTGAAGTGCAGAATGAGGTGGAGCAGGTGGAGCACGAAACATAAGTAAACCATAGCAAGAGAGGCCAGCAGCAGTCCCGAGTCCATCGCGTTCCTCGTAGCATTTCCCGTACCACACAGGTGTGTTATGTGCAAAATACTACGAGAAACACTTGGCCTCTATGCTGTGAGTGTTGCATTGGACGCTTCCACCCAGGACCCTTAGGACCCAAGGACTTAGGGACGCCGCGCGAACGGTCTACTATTGAAGTGATCAGGCTCCGTCGCCCATCGTATGCATCCCTCCGATGGTAATGTACCGCTTTCTACGTTGTCACGAGCACCTTGTACGGAAAACGATCGAACCTCACTCGCTGAGGGGATCCGCCTGCCTCGGCCGTGTGCCGCCGTCGTGTGGTCAGCCTCGTGATTCTTGGTGTGCCCTATCGACAACATGCCTGTCTCTCCAGTTGCCGCACCCGGCGAGAGAGTTGATGCGTCTCAACCCGGCGAAACTAAGGGGGCAAAGGTTGCACACAGCCCCGCCTGTGCTGCAACCACCCGCTCTTGGCTGACCCCCGACGTCTGGTGCGTTTCCCACTCCGGGTATTTGAATCCTCACCCTGTACCTCTTCGGGATCCTCCATACCCTGGGGAACCCTTCCCCTCGAGGCTTCTTCACGTCTCCGACATATTGGTGTGTGCCCACATGACCCTTCTTCCTGACATCCTCGATGTCGTTTTGCACCCCGGGCGATGCACTGAGACGGCCGTATCCAGGTAGTCAGTGGCCATGCCCAGCCCCTCAGCGTGACAGTCCTCTGGTGCGCTCCCAGCACCACCACCGCGACGCTCGTGCATATTCAGCCACCATGACCCGGCAGCTCTCGCCTGGGGACAGGGCTCGGCGGATCGAGAAATCACAGTCTGAAACTCGCCTCCCAGCTCCTCCGCAGCAGTCTACTGTCCGGCCGTCTTAAACTCTCGCCCTTCGGGAGCCCGGCCAACACCCGGTGCTTTCCGGCGTGATCTCGATCGCTCTGTGGCTCTCTGTGTCCTCTCCGGTCTTCGCTGGCTGCGAGCGAGTTGCGGGGTGAAGCCCAACGCGCCTCTTCATGGCGCACTGGAGACGCTGCATGGAGTGCCCAGGGGTAGGTGTGAGAGGTGCCGGCCCTTCTGGGTGAACGAGGGCGATCGCGCGCACTGTCGTCTCCTGAACTCCGCTCGAGCGGTGGACAACACGTTCCTGCGGCCCCCTTCCCACTGGGCTGATCCCCACTGTACCTGCCCCATCGCCCGCCTCGTAGACAGCGCATCAAACGGAGGCCCTGTGGCCCCACGTGGCGTCGATTCAGTGGTAACGCCCGGACTCAGTGTGGAGGGCGTATTTCCCGGTGCGTGAGGAAATTCGAGGCCCTGGAGGTGTGGGCATGCCAGAAGGATTCTCGGAGTCGCCTTCTTAATGAGAGAGGTGAGTCCCCGCGGACCGGAGCTTGTCGCACGCTGCAGTCGCTGTTCGGGCTTGTCGAGTAGGCTGCTGGGTACTCGGGAAGACTGGCCGACTGCCCCCCAACCTTGTGGAATGATCTCGGCCCGCTGCCATGGCTGCGGTTTCGGTGGACCCCCTCAGCGGCGGCACCGCTGACACAGGCGATGCGGACGCGTCTCTCAGTCGCTGCTTCTTTTGCTCCCCGAGCAGTGCAGCTTGGGAGAGCGTCTCGGCTGTGTTGGATACCTGATCTCTGTGTATGTCCCACGGCACCTCGCAGGTGTCCAGTCAGCAGCTCCCCTTCCCTGCATGGAACTGTGAGGTCGTACGTCTCAACACCGGGCCACAGACGCCCGGAACTCCCCCTGACCCCTGTGAATAATGCAGGCTTGAATGTGTGTCCCCCGGCAGGGAGACTATGCTTCGACGGAGTATGCCCCGCTTGGGGCGTGTGCGGGCATCCGCTTGACGCCGGGGTGCGCGTAGTCGGCATTCGCGCAGATAAGCTGGGCACGACAGACGTGCCGGCTTCTCGGGGGCGTGTCCGGGGGCGTTGCATTGGTACACGAAAACTGTCGCCCTCGGAAAGCTCACGTCGCGTCACCGTGCTCGAGCTGGATCTGGCAGGCTGTGTGTGACAGGCCACCCTTCCGCCTTCAGGTGCCGTCGCTCGGGCAAAAAGGGTGTATTTCTCAATCAAGAGAGTATGCCCCTCACGATTGTGGCACGATTGTGTCTCCCCGGGTCAGGCTCGGTATTCCAGTCGAAAGCGTAAATGCCCCTCGGCACTGTGCTGGGCGGGGTTGTGTCTCCGTCAGGAGAGGAGGTGCCCCTCAGGCAAAATCCTGCGTCTCGCGGTCGGGAGTGAGTGCCCCTCGGCAGGAATGTGTCTCGGCCAGGTGTCCCTCAGGCAGGGAATGTAATGTCTCGGCCCGGTGTCCCTCGGGCATGAATGTGCGTCTTGGCCAGGTGCCCCTCAGGCAGGGTGCCCCGTAGGCGGAAGTGTATGTCGCGGCCAGATGCCCCTCAGGCAGGGTGCCCCGTAGGCGGAAATGTATGTCTTGACCAGGTGCCCCTCGGGCAGGGTGCCTCGTAGGCGGAAGTGTATGTCTTGGCCAGGTGCCCCTCGGGCAGGGTGCCTCGTAGGCGGAAGTGTATGTCTTGGCCAGGTGCCCCTCGGGCAGGGTGTCTCGTAGGCGGAAGTGTCTGTCTTGGCCAGGTGCCCCTCGGGCAGGGTGCCTCGTAGGCGGAAGTGTATGTCTTGGCCAGGTGCCCCTCGGGCAGGGTGCCTCGTAGGCGGAAGTGTATGTCTTGGCCAGGTGCCCCTCGGGCAGGGTGCCTCGTAGGCAGAGGTGTCTGTCTTGGCCAGGTGCCCCTCGGGCAGGGTGCCCCGTAGGCGGAAGTGTGTGTCTTGACCAGGTGCCCCTCGGGCAGGGTGCCTCGTAGGCGGAAATGTATGTCTTGGCCAGGTGCTCCTCAGGCAGGGTGCCCCGCAAGCGTAAGCTGTAGGTATGTCGTGGCCAGGTGCCCCTCAGGCAGGTAATGTCTCGGCGAGATGCCCCTCGGGCAGGAAAAATGCGTCTCGGCTAGGTGCCCCTCAGGCAGAAGTGGGTGTCTCGGTCCGATGCTCCTCGGCAAGATCGTGTCTCGGTCAGGAAAGTAGGAGTTGGATATCACTGACGTCACTTTGCTGCATCAGTATCGACCCATTTATCAGCACCCGACTGTTGCTCTTGGTCCCGCCTTTGTCAGCGCCTCTGTGACGGAACCTCCAGCTGAAGTATGCGTTTGGAAACCTTGAGCGCGATCAAGCGTGAAGCAGGTTTTCGGCGAGGCGCGGTGATAGTCTCGATGGCTGATGGGAATGTCCTCAATCCGCTGCGGCCACGGGCGCAGCGCTGTCCCGCTGTCACGTTCATAAGCGGCGGAGGACCACCTTGAACACCACGGCGTCATCATCCCCATCTTTTTGCGCCCCTCCTTCGTGCTGATCCCCCCGTGCACCTCGCCGTCATTTATTAGAACCAGTGCGTGGGGGTGTTGTTGTCCTCAACCGCGGCTTCGGCCCTCTTGAGACCTGACACGAGCATGGTGTGAGGGTCGTCTTCTCGGTCGGGATTTGGTGCCCCTCGGGCAAGATTGTGTATCTCTCGGTCGGGAGAGCGGGTGCCCCTCGGGCAAAATTTTTGTCTCGGTCAGGAGAACAGGTGCCCCTCGGGCGAGATGCTGCGTCTCTCGGTCGGGAGAGTGGGTGCCCCTCGGGCATAGTTTTGTCTCGGTCAGGATAACGGGTGCCCCTCGGGCAAAACTGCGTGTCTCTCGGTCGGGAGAGTGAGTGCCCCTCGGGCAGAATATTGTCTCGGTCAGGAGAACAGGTGCCCCTCGGGCGAGATGCTGCGTCTCTCGGTCGGGAGAGTGGATGCCCCTCGGGCAGAATATTGTCTCGGTCAGGAGAACAGGTGCCCCTCGGGCAAGACTGCGTGTCTCTCGGTCGGGAGAGTAGGTGCCCCTCGGGCAAAATTTTTGTCTCGGTCAGGAGAACAGGTGCCCCTCGGGCGAGATGCTGCGTCTCTCGGTCGGGAGAGTGGGTGCCCCTCGGGCAGAATATTGTCTCGGTCAGGAGAACAGGTGCCCCTCGGGCAAAACTGCGTGTCTCTCGGTCGGGAGAGTGAGTGCCCCTCGGGCAGAATATTGTCTCGGTCAGGAAACCAGGTGCCCCTCGGGCAAGACTGCGTGTCTCTCGGTCAGGAGAGTGGGTGCCCCTCGGGCAGGGTAGAATGCTGCGTCTCTCGGACGGTCAGATCGTGTGTCCCTCAGTCAGGAGAGGAGGTCTCGGTCGCTAAAAACGCGCCCCCTCGGGCAGAGTGGTTGTGTCATCGCTGTTGTGTCACACCAATTGCCTCTCGGGCGGTGTGTCTTTTTTGATTTGACAACTCCGGTTTGGTGTACCTCGATGAGCTTACCTTACCTTGTCGTCGGACACAACATATCATCGTTGTCCCAAACCCCGTAACCCACGTGAAGTGGATCATCTGAAGTGCAGAATGAGGTGGAGCAGGTGGAGCACGAAACATAAGTAAACCATAGCAAGAGAGGCCAGCAGCAGTCCCGAGTCCATCGCGTTCCTCGTAGCATTTCCCGTACCACACAGGTGTGTTATGTGCAAAAAAAAAGGCAAAGCAGAGCGTGCGAAGCGGCGCCATTCTTGGTCTCCAGCAAAGGGGCAACCCTTGAAAGGGAGTGACGTCCTGAGACATCTCATCTGCGTGTGTTCCTCCGGGAATGTCGGTAATGGGTGGGCATGGGTGAAAGACGCGGGGAAGGGATGGGTGTCAGAGGTTCGGGGAGGTGGGAAATACAGCGACGCAAGGCCCATGCAGGGCTGTTCTTATGTGTATGGAGGAGGCGAGGCGGAGGAACCGAATGGGAAGGGTCGGCAGATATATTTTTCCCCGTCGATCGCACGTCACACACACCCACACAAAAAATGGCAGTGCATGGAGAAGTGTGGTGTGGGATTTTCACACACAAACTGTGCGGTACAGCAATCACACAGCACTTCACCTGCGTTGCATTCCCGCCTGGCGATTTCATGTCAGCAGAGAAGAGGGAAGATGTGATATTGATGTGCTGTTGGGCGTCCTTCACCCTCAGGTGTAGGAAAGTGATCCTGAAAAACCCCCGGCATGCCAGGATCCACACCGACGCATCGATTTGACGCATTTGTGGCTGACATGGCGTCAGTCCTGACAAGCCGGCGGAGGGTCGTCCCCACCACACATGACCCTCCCAACCACGGCAGAGCTGTGGCGGGAAGAGGCACGCGTGTCCTGCACCTGGGAGCGACGGCACCTTGCAACAAGTGAGGGGGTTGAGATAATGTGGTCAAAAGTTGGGAAAATTTGGTCACTTCGTGGTCCCAAACGGAAGCAGCACTGTCGCAGACACGCAGGCTCAAGACTTGCTGTTACAAAGCACAACTCCGGGGTGGTCGGGGTGGTGGCACTGTGACATAGTCGTGCGCCGGCGTGGCCGGCACTCTCGCAAAGGGGTGTTGTTGTTCCGTGAACTACTGTTTTAAACACAACCACACTGCTATGGGCGCAACCAAACAGCAGGAGATACATCAATAGCACTCGGTGTTCTGCTGAAGGTTGGTGTCTGTGCGGACAGTCATAGCAACAAGGCAAGGCAGGTTGTGTTTTTTCATGTGTGTGTGTTTGTGTTCACCCAAAGCGCTGCCAACAATCGTTGCGGCTGTGACAAGGATTTGACATCGTGAAAAAGGCAGAAACGTGTGGGGGTCGAACCGCACCCTGCTAGGCAGGCTGGCCTGGGGAAGGCGGGGTTGGTGGCCCAGACGGCCCACCCACCCAGCATGCAGGCAGCCCGGCCGCTATGCAAGAAGGCGCAGCCCGACACCCCAACAGCGCTGCAGCGCCGAATGGCTGCTTTCCTGGGGGGGAAGCTTTTGTTGACGGGGATGGAGAACACAGCAGGCACAAGGCACGAAACACGGAGTGGGTGTGCAGTGGGGTTGCGGCGAAGCAGGGCACCCCCATGGCCTGGCGAGGTGAGGGGCTGCGTCTGCATTGCGGCACCTCCTGCTCCACAGATGCACAACGTATTGGGCCTGCTTGGTTCTTGGTCCATTCCCTGCTTCGGTGCAAGTGGATACAAAAAATGAACTGCGCCCCCGTGTACCGTGAAGTTTATCGTTTTGTGACCTGTGCTGACTATTATTCGTTACAGTTTCGTTCGTTGTATTTGTCATTGTCTGTTCGGCGTCGCCAACTCCCGAAATCGTCTGAACACTTGCCGGGCTTGAAGACCCCCACTGGCCAGAGTAATTTGTTGGGAACACAGACTCCACTCTTTGTGTACACCACTCCCCCAGTCCGATGAAGCGGTGTGAGTGGGGTCGAAAGATCCAGCTCAATGGGGCGTCGTAAGACCCGGCTCAAGGCACAGCAATGTCCCCAGTTGGCTCCACCAAACGTGCAAAGAAGTAAATTTTAAAAAATATCAAAAAAGAACACGGAAAGACACATAAGGGCACGAGGGCCCAAAATCACCACACATATCCGCGGGGGGGCTTCAGAGAGTGCTCAACCACGGCCAAGATTCGGTCACTTCGTTGCCAAACGGCAACAGAAAGAACAGCAAAAAAAAGGATCCAAGATACCAGGCCGTCTCAACCGTGATGGCAAATCGGGCGCAATGTATCTCCAGTTGCTATGCAGCTCTGCGAGCCTGCGCAAAAATGACATGGCGATCACACGTGATCACAACGAGGTTGAGCAAATGTCCAAACGGGACAGGAAGCAGCCACCCCTTGCAGCGCAGGAAGCTAACAGGGGGGGTGGGGGGGTGGGAGGGTATGGAAAAGGAGAGAGGGGGGTGGGGGCGTGCTTCACTCACCCTTGTTGGGCGAAGCAAGAAGGTGTCAAAAGGATGGTCACAGCTTGTCACCACCCTGCTGGACGGCAGGCAGCTCAGCAGGGTGTTGGTGGGGCTGTGGGCCGCAGGGGCCCTGCTCAGATGCCCACCGACACCTCGACAATGTCCATGTCAAAGCTGCGGAAGGCGCGAGGGCGCACGGCGTTGCGGGCCGCCACACGCTCCTGGAAGGCTGCGAGGTCTGTCTGGAAGGCCTGCCACATCTGCTTGCCGACAGCGGTGGGGAACAGGTGGCTGTAGTCGTCGCGCAGCTTCGGCAGCGGGAGGGCTGTGGACTCGATCAGCGAGCGTGTCGAGAAGGCGCTGCGGGGTGTGGCACACAGCTCACCCTCACGCCATGCCTGGGGTGCGTGGCAGGGGTCCACCACTTCGAACGTGACCTGACCCACGTGTGCGTGGTTCGCCGTCACCGTGTAGATGAAGGTCGCAAGCACGTCCTCAAGGCTTTCGCATGTCAGCGCATCGCCAGTCGGCAGGTCGCGCAGCGGCATCAGCGTGTTGGCACGTGCCACCCAACGCCGCACGCCCTCGTCGCCCCCGCACCCGTTCGTGGCGTAGTCGTAGTGTGCCGACATGTAGCGGTGCACGTGTGCCTTCACCACTGCGAAGAAGTCGTCCCCGTCCTCGTGAAGCGGCAGGCGTGGTGCGTCGGTGGCAAGTCCCTGTGCCGCGTGGCGCTGCGGCGGTGTCTCGAAGCGCATCCCCGTCTCTGCCTTCTGTGCAGACTTCGCCAACGCACGGATGGAGTCTGCGGTGAGGGGCGTCAGGCGGTGCAGGTGGCCATTCTCGTTGACAAGACGGTAGACGGCAATCCAGTTGATGTCAGCTGTGCGGAAGGTGTGCGGGTGCATCAGGACACGCAGCGGGTGGTGCGTCGCCAGCTCCTGCACACCAGCAGTCACCACTGCGTTCGCCACACTCAGATGCGTCCACAGCAGGTGGTCGTGCACTGTCACGATGGACATCAGTGTCCCGAGGAAGGCCATGCGTGCGTGGCGGAAGCCAATCTTGGTGGGGACATGGCAGTCGCACCCCTTCTCGAAGTTGAGGCAGTTGTACCACCCGTCCACCTCGCAGCACTCGCGCCACGACATGCCTTTCGCCGTGTGCTTCTCCCACCCCTGCATCGAGGGGTAGTACGTGCGCCCCAGACGCCGGATGTGCGTCACCTTCTGGTCTGCTGTGAAGTACGCATCGGCCCCAAGGCGTGCGAACCCAGAGCGCACCTCCAGGTCCTCAGCATCACTCAGGTACACCGCGTACACAGCAGACTCCGCGTGCTTGTCATCGGGGCGCACCTTCTGCACCCGGTGCTGCCCGACACCCTGGAAGACGAACGCCGACAGACCCTCGTCCGTGTTGCGCTCGGGACCCCAAGGCACCAGGATCCTGTCAGGGTTGCGGGCGGCGCCGATCCCCTCCTCCACCGCCGCCTGCTTGCTGACACCCTCCTCCCACTTGCCGGACAGCCACGCGGCCTGCGGGAAGGGCGCCTGCTCCGCAAGCGCCACCACCTCTGCGGCCTGCTCCTCCGACGCCGAGGGCCACGTCTCGTCGATGATGGGCACCACGATGTCCTCGAACATCCCACACTTCGAGCTGGGCAGCGGCCCGGACACGCTTGGAGGTGGCACAAAAGTCGCGTTCATGTCAGGCCATGCCTTGTACGCCGCCAGGGTCAGGTTGACAACCCCACGTGTGTAGAGGTCGAAGCGCAGGTGGTCCTGCAGCGCGCCCGGCTCAGAGAGGAGCTTCCACGCGTGGCGCAGCATTTCCTCTGAAGGCAGGTCGATGGCACCTGCCGAAGCAGCAAGCAGCAGCATCACTAGTTGCAGCTTCATCGTTGCAGCAGTGGTGGGTGTGTCCTCGGTGGTCAGCAGAGTTTGCCTGTGGGTGGAAGTGTCGGTGTGTGTGTTGGCCCGAAAGGTATCTCTGTATATCGAAGCCACGGTTCTGACTACCGGGGTATCCCTGTGGTCTGAAAACTATCTGTGCTGGGGTAAAAAATCTTCAAAAAATACTACGGGATCCTTCTGGCCTCTGTACTGTGAGAGTTGCATTGGACGCTTCCACCACTTTTTTTCAAAAATGACACAGATTTGGCGTGTGGATCACCCACCTTACCTGTTGTCCGTCAAAGTCTCCTGTTGATATTGTCTGCAAACACACGTGATTCTGATATGCCTGAAGTGTCGGATGAGGTGGAGCAGGTGGAGCACGGAATAGAAGTAAACATGAGCAAGAGGCCAGTGTCAGTCCCGAGTCCATCGCGTCTCCGTAGTATTTCCCTTACCACATGGGTGTGTTGTGTGCAAAAAATAAAAAAGCTGGAAAATCCCAGAAAGATATATTCCTGGGGGAAAAGACAAACAAAATCGTAGCAACCGTGCTTCCTTCTTCCTTAATGATGCGTTGACGCTTCCACCACCCTAGAGCCTGCTGCTTTGATGTGGGTGTGGAGCACATGTGAACACGAGATAGCTAGACACACAGAAAAGGAACAGGATCGTCGGAAGCACTCCTACACTTTTACGCATCATAAATGTGCTCGAAAAAATATGGCGACCAGATTTTGAACGATTTTGAACGATTTTTGGCCGTGCTCGTAGCATTCCCCGTTGAGGGGGTCGCTATTTCGTGTTCTCCTGGCCGCACGGAGGCATTGCCTTACGTCGCCTCTTCCTCTTTTCCTTTGGTGGTGTGTTGGTCTGGCACAGAGGGCGGGACCGTGCTGATATGCACAGTGACGACTCTCCCTTTTGTTTTGTGCCCGCCTCCACCGAGATTCGGCTGATGCCTCTCAGACTGGGGGCGGGCGGTCGCCGACGCTGACGCGCCTGGCGGCCTGTGGTAAGTGACGTGGGGCTGGGATGGGGGGGGGGGGGGGGGTGCTGGGAGGTCGGGCCGAAGCCCTTGTTCTCTGATGATGTTATTTGGTTCACGCGTTCAGGTAGTCCTTCTCGCCGTGCTCCGTTACCCCTGCCTCGGCCAGGTAGCGCAGCGCCTCCTTGCAGTTGTGCAACAGCAGGTTGTGCACGTTTGTGGCTGTGAGGTGGTGTCGGGCCGACGCTGTCGCGGGGCAGCCGAAGAAGAGGTGCTTCAGTGAGACCCCAGGCGGGGGGTGGCCCGGCGCATGCTTCAGGCAGGGTTGGCAAGGTGGTTGTGCCGTGCCCGGGATGTCATGGTCGTAGACCAGGCGGTGGTGGTCGGCCCGGAGTCGGCGGATGGTGGTTTCCCCTAAGCGGGTGAGTCCCTCCATGCGGAGGTCGGGGCGTTGCAGTCGCGTCTCCCCGATTCCCGAACGGTACGCGTACACGCTGTCCGTGCGGGGCACCGTTGCGTCGTTGTAGATGTGTCGGCGGAGGACGACACGAGCCGACGCGAGGCTAACCGGTTCCATCTGCGGCCGGAAGG
Organism: Rhynchopus euleeides; assembly: GCA_963210315.1. NCBI lineage: Eukaryota > Euglenozoa > Diplonemea > Diplonemida > Diplonemidae > Rhynchopus > Rhynchopus euleeides. The sequence continues at coordinate 2,375,975 of OY723239.1, read as the reverse complement.
CACCGATTTGCGCCTGTTTGTCAGCGAGTTCGTTCCCTGCTACCCCAACGTGTGACGGGATGTAGCGGAGGTGGGTGGTGACATCGTGGGTTTGGGCGAGCTCGTTCAACCACCTCCAGATGTCCCATTCGGTGGATCCTCTCGCTCGCTGCGGGCCGCTCAGCAGCGCGTTCAGTGCGCTCTGCGAGTCTGTGAGGATGGCGATCGTTTCGCCTGGGGATACCAGGGTGCATAGGTGAGCGAGGGATTCTCTGATGGCCACCAGCTCCGCCTGGTAGCTGATGCAGCGGAGTCCTGCCGGCCAGGCGAGCTTTTTCCTGAGGCGGCCCTCCGGCATGCTGTACACCGCTGCTCCTGCGCCGCCCTGCTGTTGCCGCGATGTGGAGTTGGAGACTGACCCGTCGGTGTACACATGCCAGGCGCATGTCGGGAGGGCCTGGATGGTCTGCTCTGCCAGGTCCCGGAGGGTGTCTTTCGGGGTGGCGGCCTTTGGGGCGGTGAGCCCCGGCAGCGTCGCCAGGATGTGTACTCGTGGCAGCACCAGGTTCCATTCCCAGGGGGGGATGGGGTGTGCTGCATGCAGGGGGGCCAGCAGGGGGGTGCGCCCGTCGACCTTCGAGGATTTCACCAGACTCCGTGCCTGATGTAGCCAGCTGCCTCCCGTGTTCCCGGTGTTTAGTTGCGCCCGGTATCCTGGGGAGTGGGGCACGCGGCGGAAGCGTTCGTGGTCTGTGCACACCGCGACCTTGAAGTCGAGGTCGAGGTCTCGCAGGTGTGATTCCCAGAGGAGCTTTGCCGTGCTGGTGTTCTTCATACAGCCCGTGATGATCAGGGCTGCCATGCGGTGGACATCTCGCAGGCGTTTGAGGTTCTTCGTGGACAGGCCAGGGGTGTAGACGCTGGCGGCGTTGGTAGGATTCAAGCACCCGGACTTCCCAACTGGTCACCCACGTCAGTACTATCCAGGCCTGCTGGTGCTTAACTTCTCAAATCAGGCGGGATGAGGTGTATTCACCAGAGTATGGCCGAATCCTGGAGGCCGCTGTGGGGATTTTTGGTGGAAGCGTCAACGCATCATTAAGGAAGAAGGAAGCACGGTTGCTACGCCTTTTCTTGTTTTTTTGGGGGGCTTTTTGGCGGCCTGACGGTGACTTCTGGACCGAATCCGACTGGTTTTTTGGCACGGCTTCCAATCCCGTACATGGGATACGCACAAGAACAGACGTTCACTACCGTGGCCTCCGGCGGCTGGGGGGCTCCGCCCCCCAGACCCCCCTGTGGACTCTCTCTGCATGTACCTGTCAGTTGCCAAGGCCTGAGCGCATGCGGCGTCACATCTTAAGGAGGCGAGAGCCCATGCTGATGTGTTGAATCATGTGTCCGTGTGCCTGTTGGGGGGGGAAAAGTGACAGCGTTTGACACAAAAAAGAGTCACTCAGACATCAGCTGCGGTGGATCTCTTCCCATCACACATGTCACCGTCAAGGCCTGTGCCTGCACAACCCTTGTCGGCTCGAAGAACTTACCGAGATGCCAGCAACGACGCCAACACACAATACGCACCACACGAGACACAAGGCGGGTTTCGGCAGTTGTCGGGGCTGGGGGCGCAGGGGTGCGGGGGTATTGAGACGGCATCGAACAGAACCTGTCAAATTATTTCAACCAATATGGGGTCAGGGGCACTACTGGAGGTGGCACAAGGTGCAGACCACCCTCTCACTGACCTCGAGTTGGGGCGAGCTTCAACAACCTGCGGCCCATTCGCTCTCACGTGCAGAACAAGCCCACTCCCCCCAACAAGCCCCCTGATCACCACCCGGCTGCCACAACACCGACACAGGTTCGACACCTGCCCCGGATCGACAGCCCACCCACACGGCGCCCTTCGTTCCTAGCTTGACGAGTGAGGGAACTAGTTGTGTTCTCACTAACTAGCTCTCTGACGAGTGATCACTCGAGAATAAGGAGCAACACACCCTCGGGTGTGGCTCCTCGTTAGGCCTATCACTCGTGAGCCCACTCGTCAGAGAACTAGTAATCTCGTCGGCGAGTGCGCTGTGCACACATACCACACACCACACACACACACACACAGAGTACGCGTCGAAACCGGTGTCACGTCGTGTTGGGGAATCCTTCGGGAGTGCGATACTGAAGGGGAGGTGCTACTGCCCGTGCAGGGCGACACCGCCTTAAAACTTGATAACCACCCCCTACACACACACCCCCCATCCCGCCCTTCTATGAGAGGCCCACTTCCTTGACAGCCTCCAGGGCTACCACACGCACCCTGTTCTTGCAGGCGCAGAAGACCCACCTCCCGCAGGGGCTGAGCGCGACGCCGTTCCACCTCCCGGCCTGATGGACGATGGATCCGACGGGCTGACCGAAGCCAAGGCACCACAGCTGGACGCGTCTGTCGCACGACACCGCCACGACGTCCCCCTCCTGCGACACGGCGACCCGCCATGGTATCGCGCCTGCCTGCAGCACGCGGAGGCATTGGAGCTGCGCCGTGCACCACAGCCTGACAGTCTTGTCGAAGGAGCAGGACGCCAGGGTCTGCTCGTCATTACTGAGGGAGATGGCATAGACGGACTCAGTGTGGTCCCTCAGTGTGGTGATGAGGTTCAGGCTGCAAGCGTCCCAAACACGGATCGTTTTGTCGCTCGATGCGCTGAAGATGCTGCTGTGTGACACAGTGATGTCACGGACAGGAGAGATGTGCCCCCGCAGGACAGCGGTGCAGGTCCGGTCGGCGGTGTCCCACACGCGGACTGTCTGGTCGTTCGACCCGGATACGATGCGGCCATCATATGTCCACACGGCAGCGAAAACCCACTCCTGATGGCCCTGCAGTTTGAAGAGGAACTGCCAGGTTAAGGCACACCACACGTTGATGGTTGCGTCATTGGGGCACGAAATGAGCCTGGTGCTGCACCGGGAGAAGGCGACGCTGTTGACAGGTGTATAACTCCGCGTGATCTGCGCGATGTGCGCCCCCGTGGTGGTGTCGAAGGCGAAGACATGTCCCTCCTGCGTGCCGATCGCGCACAGGCCCCCGTGTGGCGATACGGCAATGCTGCTCACAGAGCTAGAAGCGATGCTGTACTCAGCAGGTGCCTTTGCGGTGGCACAGCGCTGCTCCAGCCGGATCTCGCCTCCGTCCTGCAGCCGCGTGTCTGCGATGCGCTGCGTGTCACCGAGGACATCCTCTGCCCCACCGTCCCCAGCGATGCGGGCTGCCAGCCAGTCGGCCAGCTTGCCTGCGTTGGCACCAGCGTCTGCAAATAGTTGTCGCAGTGCATCCGTCTTTAAGTCCAGCACGGTAGCGGATTCTGCAACACCGACAACGCAGCTGTGCCCGCTGGGCGCGTGTGCCACCCGCAACTCCATGGCGTGGGGAGAGAAGTGATGTGCCCCCTGTGGTGTGGCGGGTGCAGTGGAAAACCGGAATGTGTGCGCCATGCCCCCTTGGAGGGAAGGAGAATGCGTGCCATGCGCTCCCACCGACTCTTTCGCGCTGTGGCAGAGCAAGCTTGTTTGGGGGGACGGGCAAGCCTGACGGGTGGCATGCCCAACAGTAATCAGTGAAATAAACCAGTCGACACCCCTGCACCCCGTCGGGCAGGTGCTCTCGAGGAGCTTGGGAAGGTTTCCGTGCCGCATTGACTCGCGCGCGGAGAATTTTTTTGAGCTGTTGATATCGCAGCTCCTGCCCTGCCAGAAAGCAGACACACGGCACACACCCTTCGTCTGGGCAACCTCAGCTGGGGGGTGCTGGAAAGCACCCCACAGGATTGGAGGGCAGCATGGTGCGCCAAAAGTGAAGTCTCAGAAGAGAGCTTGCCTGGGGTCACCGGGCGTGTGCGTGGACACTGTGTATTCATGCAAATCTGGAAAAGCGTAGCAACCGTGCTTCCTTCTTCCTTAATGATGCGTTGACGCTTCCACCACCCTAGAGCCTGCTGCTTTGATGTGGGTGTGGAGCACATGTGAACACGAGATAGCTAGACACACAGAAAAGGAACAGGATCGTCGGAAGCACTCCTACACTTTTACGCATCATAAATGTGCTCAAAAAGAAACAAAGAGAAGAGCCGAAGGGTATTCGTCGATCGCGAGAACGCCTGTCATGAAGCGTGGTGATGTTCTGCAAGGATTTACATGGGCACGGTTCCCTGCGTTGTGAACACAACCCTCAAAAACGTGACGCCTGCCACACGATGACAGACCACGTCGACCACGTCGTGACCACCTGCATGCGACGCCTGAGCATTCTGCGTATGTTGGCAGGCACTGACTGGGGCTCAAGTGGAGACACGCTGCGCCAGGCCTACCTGACATATGTCTACCCCATCCTGATGTACGCCGCCAGCGTCTACACCCCTGGCCTGTCCACGAAGAACCTCAAACGCCTGCGAGATGTCCACCGCATGGCAGCCCTGATCATCACGGGCTGTATGAAGAACACCAGCACGGCAAAGCTCCTCTGGGAATCACACCTGCGAGACCTCGACCTCGACTTCAAGGTCGCGGTGTGCACAGACCACGAACGCTTCCGCCGCGTGCCCCACTCCCCAGGATACCGGGCGCAACTAAACACCGGGAACACGGGAGGCAGCTGGCTACATCAGGCACGGAGTCTGGTGAAATCCTCGAAGGTCGACGGGCGCACCCCCCTGCTGGCCCCCCTGCATGCAGCACACCCCATCCCCCCCTGGGAATGGAACCTGGTGCTGCCACGAGTACACATCCTGGCGACGCTGCCGGGGCTCACCGCCCCAAAGGCCGCCACCCCGAAAGACACCCTCCGGGACCTGGCAGAGCAGACCATCCAGGCCCTCCCGACATGCGCCTGGCATGTGTACACCGACGGGTCAGTCTCCAACTCCACATCGCGGCAACAGCAGGGCGGCGCAGGAGCAGCGGTGTACAGCATGCCGGAGGGCCGCCTCAGGAAAAAGCTCGCCTGGCCGGCAGGACTCCGCTGCATCAGCTACCAGGCGGAGCTGGTGGCCATCAGAGAATCCCTCGCTCACCTATGCACCCTGGTATCCCCAGGCGAAACGATCGCCATCCTCACAGACTCGCAGAGCGCACTGAACGCGCTGCTGAGCGGCCCGCAGCGAGCGAGAGGATCCACCGAATGGGACATCTGGAGGTGGTTGAACGAGCTCGCCCAAACCCACGATGTCACCACCCACCTCCGCTACATCCCGTCACACGTTGGGGTAGCAGGGAACGAACTCGCTGACAAACAGGCGCAAATCGGTGCCTTCCGGCCGCAGATGGAACCGGTTAGCCTCGCGTCGGCTCGTGTCGTCCTCCGCCGACACATCTACAACGACGCAACGGTGCCCCGCACGGACAGCGTGTACGCGTACCGTTCGGGAATCGGGGAGACGCGACTGCAACGCCCCGACCTCCGCATGGAGGGACTCACCCGCTTAGGGGAAACCACCATCCGCCGACTCCGGGCCGACCACCACCGCCTGGTCTACGACCATGACATCCCGGGCACGGCACAACCACCTTGCCAACCCTGCCTGAAGCATGCGCCGGGCCACCCCCCGCCTGGGGTCTCACTGAAGCACCTCTTCTTCGGCTGCCCCGCGACAGCGTCGGCCCGACACCACCTCACAGCCACAAACGTGCACAACCTGCTGTTGCACAACTGCAAGGAGGCGCTGCGCTACCTGGCCGAGGCAGGGGTAACGGAGCACGGCGAGAAGGACTACCTGAACGCGTGAACCAAATAACATCATCAGAGAACAAGGGCTTCGGCCCGACCTCCCAGCACCCCCCCCCCCCATCCCAGCCCCACGTCACTTACCACAGGCCGCCAGGCGCGTCAGCGTCGGCGACCGCCCGCCCCCAGTCTGAGAGGCATCAGCCGAATCTCGGTGGAGGCGGGCACAAAACAAAAGGGAGAGTCGTCACTGTGCATATCAGCACGGTCCCGCCCTCTGTGCCAGACCAACACACCACCAAAGGAAAAGAGGAAGAGGCGACGTAAGGCAATGCCTCCGTGCGGCCAGGAGAACACGAAATAGCGACCCCCTCAACGGGGAATGCTACGAGCACGGCCAAAAATCGTTCAAAATCGTTCAAACGTGACCCGCCCTGCATCGCGTGCCTACATCGCGGCGATGTCTTCAAGCTCGTAGACAACGCCGCCAGGGCCGTCGTGCTGTGGCACACGTGCTGTAGTGAGACGCAGCATCTCGCGCACAGCACCCGGTGGTGCCTCCGCCGTGTACAGGCACCGCATGTGCATCGACAGCGCCAGACGCGACAGCGCAAGGCTCGCCTCCACAGCACCGCCTGACGCAGTCACGAAGCGCTGCCGTGCCGTCCCCACGTCTCCGTGCTCGACAGTCCCGCTCGCGATGCCAAGCGTTGCCACCGTGTGCCCGCCACCGTGCTGCAGCACGCGTTGTGCAAACCGCAGTGACCTCTCGACGTGTGTGGAGGTGCGTTGCCCGATGTTCCACCCGATGAAGAAGTTGTTCCCGACAAGTGCCAGCAGCACACCGCCACTCTGTTCCAACAGTGGCACCACACCCGACAGTGCGTTGTCGATCTCGCCCAGAGACATGCTGCTGAGTGTTGCCACAGCGACTGTTGCGTCGTGCTTGGTGATGCGCAGCTTATCTCTTGCCAGATGCAGCGACCTGCAGGAAGAGCTCAGCGACCCACATAGCGAGGGTGGGGGTGGTGCAGCCTGCAGAGGGTGGCGCTCACGGCCGTGCAGGGAGGCAGGCCACACGCTGCACATAGACACAGGCTCGCTCACACCCTTCAGGTCGGTGGGCACCGCGTTGCCTGCATATGCACCGACACACCCGGACACCCCACGCACACTCGTCCACAGCTCGGCAGGCACCGCAACTGCACCAGGCACACACACAGACTCGAGGCGTGACGCAACGTTCACTGTGCGTCCGAAGTAGTCCACACGCTTGGTCAGCGTGTTCGTCTCCAGCGTCACAGGTCCCTCGTTCACACCGACACGCACCGTCAGCCCGCCCCACAGCTCTGTCGGGCTGCAGATCCCGACCTCCAGCAGCGCAGCAGGCCACTCCGCCGCAAGCAGATTCTCCTGCACCTCAAGCCCGAAGCACACACCCGCATGTGCATTCTCGAACGCAATCATGAAGGAGTCCCCGATTGTCTTCACCTCGTACCCGCCCCACGCAGACAGTGCAGATCTCATCACCGTGTCGTGAACCGCCATCGCCTTCTTCATCGCCTCAGGTGCCGCCTCCCAGATCGATGTGGACGCACGGATGTCGGTGAACACGATTGCCGCACGCTCGCTCTTCGCACCAGGTGCGGCAGCAGGTGGCACACAGGGCTGCCCAGCACCGTCAGGCGAGTGCTGCTGCTCCTCCAGCAGCACGGCAGGGAGGTACGGGCGGTACGCACGCAGGTTCTGCTCCAGCCTGCGAAGGGCCTCGTGCATCGCTGCAGGCAGCCGCCCCCCCGCCTCCGCCTCCTGCAGCATCTCCGCCACGGTGTCGACGTCGTAGCCCGCCAGAAGTTGTGCAATCGCCTCCACAGTCTCGATGGTCCGTGTCATTACCGCCTTCTCCCTCTCGGCCGAATCTGCGAACCCGCGTGTCGCGGCGAAGTCGATCAGAAGCACAAATAACGAGACGGTCATCTCCCCCAAAGCCGTCGTCCCCTTGACCGCACACGGGGGGGTCGTGCACCTGACAGATACTTCGATCCGCTCCCATCTCATATAATTGGGTGCTGATCCAGGCAGGTCGTACAGCCCGAAGCGCACCATCATTTCCACCCCTGATATCACAACCCACACCGCGGCAACTGCTGTCAGCCCTGTTGCAAACCGGGTCCCGAGACGGAGCACCAGCGCCAGGTCTGCGAGCAGCACAAACTCAGGCCACAGAGGCGAGCTGCCTATGGTCCGCAGGTTCATATCTCCCCAGCAGATGAAGACCGCGAACACCACAATGTAGCCACGCATCGTGTTGGGTGTCAGCTGGATGCGGCAGAGGCACAGGAGGACGACACAGAGGTTAAGCCCCAGCAGCGCAACCATGTTCATCGTCATCTGCGGATACCTCGGGACGAAGGAGCTCATTATCGACTGAAACGCAACAATTATGGATGAGACGACAAACATGAGGTGCCTGTCGCTGCGCGCCTTGCCCTGCAGCCTCCCGTCCATCGAGATGACATTTTCAAACCACCCCATCGTATGCGATTCGCTGTGTGGACAGCCTTGCGTTTGGATGTGGCGGTGGTGGCGGTAGAATTTCGGCGGCAATCGGGGTGATCGGGGCAATGGGACAGGGGCGTGGGGCCACTTCGCTCTAAAGTGAAGATCACGACGACTTGAATCGCGTATCAGTTGTCGTGCAGCGGGTCTTTCGTGGAATTCTGTACGATGCAGGTCCGCTAATGCAACATAGGGGGTCTTTGCTGGTCGACAAACTTCGTCAGTTTTCAGTCAATTCAACAGGAAATGCACCAAAATGCACTGACGACCACCCCGTAGCGAAGACCCCCATAGCCAACGCCAGAAAGCTGCCCTCGCCATTTCCTCCTTCGGCATTTGCTTGTGCCCCACACCCGGGTGAAGGAGGTGTATTTTTTCACCGTACCTACCTACGTCACCCCCCAGGTGCAAAGATCGGGAGAGGGGTGACGTAAACACGGGGGGGGTCGCAGGCAAGCAAAATATTATTGCCATGCCAATCGGTGTGTGAACAAGGCTCTTGTCGTCGTGAAAACTGCGACAAAGCTCTTGCCCGTGAAAACAAGCCACACTTTCGAGGCGTCCGCATCACAATCAATAACAGGCTTCGGCAGAGGCGGCCATCAGCCTCTCGAGCAGGAGACACTGGGGGGAGTGGCGGGGGTCAAGCAAAGACGAGTACCCTTTGAACACCAGCTCCTTGGGGTTCTCCGAGGTGTCTGGTGAACGCAAGCATCGTTGGAAATAGTCACAGAACCGAAATGACCACACCACAATTCGCACGGAATCCGAAAAAAATGCCCAGAAACAGCGTTTGTGACGACCGACTGCAGGGGGGTCAGAAAGATCTTCCGAACTGACCAGTAGGAAGCAAGTGGGCCGCCTCATGCCGATACGGGTGGTACGATCTGACCGCCCCCTTCCACACCCAGAATAAGACTTTGACAAAAGCCTGCACTCCAAAGGCGCAAACCCCGCCGTGTCCCTCGTGTGAAGGAGGTAGACTGGGACCTGTCAATGACCCCGACCCCCACCACCCCGCCTCGCCAGCCAGGCGCAAGCGTGGCCCCAGGCAGGAGGGCACATCACGGAGCTGGGCCTTGGCAGGTTGCAGCTGCGGGTGGCCGCACCGCCACAAGCGAGATGCCGTCAAGGAGGGCGGAGGGGAAAGGGTGCACATGGAAGCGGCGTCTGGAAAGAAGCTGCTTAAGGTGCTGGGGTGTGGTCGGCAGGGCAGCACTGAGGAAGGATGTGTTAAAGGAAATCGGGACAGATGTCCAGCACGTTGTTCACCACCTCGTAGACAACGCCGCCAGGGCCGTCGTGTTGTGGCACACGTGCTGTGGTGGGACGCAGCATCTCGCGCACAGCACCCGGTGGTGCCTCCGCCGTGTACAGGCACCGCATGTGCATCGAAACCGCCAGACGCGACAGCGCAAGGCTCGCCTCCACAGCACCGCCTGACGCAGTCACGAAGCGCTGCCGTGCCGTCCCCACGTCTCCGTGCTCGACAGTCCCGCTCGCGATGCCAAGCGATGCTACCGTGTGCCCGCCTCCCTGCTGCAGCGCGCGTTGTGCAAACCGCAGTGCGCTCTCTGCGTGTGCCGCCCTCTTCTTCCCGACGTTCCACCCGACGAAGAAGTTGTTGCCGAGCAGCGACAGCAGCACACCATCGCTCTGTTCCAGCAATGGGACAATACCAGACAGCGCAGTGTCGATCTCACGCATGAACATGCTGCTGAGTGTTGCCACAGCGACAGTTGCGTCCTGCTGTGTGGTGCTGCACATCATCAGCGCACTGTCGCTGCCCTGTGACACACGCGACTCAGGGCGGGACAGTGCAGCCGCCTGCAGAGGGTGGCGCTCACGGCCGTGCAGGGAGGCAGGCCACACGCTGCACACAGACACAGGCTCGCTCACACCCTTCAGGGTGGTGGGCACCGCGTTGCTTGCATATGCACCGACACACCCGGACACCCCACGCACACTCGTCCACAGCTCAGCAGGCACCGCAACTGCACCAGGCACACACACAGACTCGAGGCGTGCAGCCACGTTCACTGTGTGTCCGAAGTAGTCCACACGCTTGGTCAGCATGTTCGTCTCCAGCGTCACAGGTCCCTCGTTCACACCGACACGCACCGTCAGCCCGCCCCACAGCTCTGTCGGGCTGCAGATCCCGACCTCCAGCAGCGCAGCAGGCCACTCCGCCGCAAGCAGATTCTCCTGCACCTCAAGCCCGAAGCACACACCCGCATGTGCACTCTCGAACGCAATCATGAAGGAGTCCCCGATTGTCTTCACCTCGTACCCGCCCCACGCAGACAGTGCAGATCGCATCGCCGTGTCGTGAACCGCCATCGCCTTCTTCATCGCCTCAGGTGCCGCCTCCCAGATCGATGTGGACGCACGGATGTCGGTGAACACGATTGCCGCACGCTCGCTCTTCGCACCAGGTGCGGCGGCAGGTGGCACACAGGGCTGCCCAGCACCGTCAGGCGAGTGCTGCTGCTCCTCCAGCAGCACGGCAGGGAGGTACGGGCGGTACGCACGCAGGTTCTGCTCCAGCCTGTGAAGGGCCTCGTGCATCGCTGCAGGCAGCCGCCCCTCCGCCTCCGCCTCCTGCAGCATCTCCGCCACGGTGTCGACGTCGTAGCCCGCCAGAAGTTGTGCAATCGCCTCCACAGTCTCGATGGTCCGTCCCGTCGCCGCCTTCTCCCTCTCGGCTGACTCTGCGAACCCGCGTGTGGCCGCGAAGTCGACAAGTAGCACAAATATCGAGAACTGTATTTCCGACAGACCTGTCATTGCCTTCACGGGACACGGGGGGTGTGTGCAGGTGACAGTATCATGCAGATCTTCCCACCTGTGCCAGTCGGGTGCTGAGCCAGGCAGGTCGAAGAGCCCGAAGCGCAGCATCTCTTCCATCCCTGATATGACGACCCACAGCGCTGCGACTGCTGTCAGCCCTGTTGCGAACCGCCTCCCGAGATTGAGCACCAGCGCCAGGTCTGCAAGCAGCACGAATGCCGGCCAGATCGGTGGCCTCACTACGGTGCGCAGGTGCATGTCTGTGCCGATTATGCCCATCGCAATCACCAGGATGTACGTACGCACGATGTTGTGGGAGAGATGCACGCGGCAGAAGCACAGACCCATCACCACAAACTGCGGAATGACATTCAGCAGCGAAGCGATTCTGATCTGTGCCCAGACAGGCCCAAACAATGTAATTACCCCAAGGAACAGGCCGAAGGAGCTGCTCGTAACAAACATCAGGCGCCTGTCGCTGCGTGCCTTGCCCTGCAGCCTCCCGTCCATCGAGATGACATTTTCAAACCAACCCATCGCGCCGCCAACCTGTGTGGGTGGATAGTTGGAGTGATTAACTTGGGTAGGGTGAGTCTGTGACTGTTTAGCCGTCGACATGCAGACGACTGGCGACTCAAGCCACCACCCTGCAATTTTGGTATGTATTCACCGGGGGAGGGGGGCGGGGGTCTGTTGTGTCTGCACATCGACAATGCTGTGCTGCCCAGGCTGCACACCTCGGTTCCACAGGCGGCACAACCCACCTGAGGGGGGCACAACTTGCGGCAGGCCCTTGTCGCTGCGCTGCAGGAATGCAGTGCAGGCGGTGAGCGGAAAGGAAATCCCGATACATATCCCACGCCAACACCGAACCCAAGGTGCAGTGGAACCAAGCGCTGAGACCTGCATCGGGTTTCAGTCAAAGGCACTTTTTGCAAAAGCCACCCACATCTCCCTACCAATACCCAACCCAAGGCGCAGTAGAACCAAACACTGAGACCTGCATCGGATTTCATTGGGTACGTGACCCCAGAGAGACGAGACATGCATACGGATCAGCGGGGTCTCGGCTGCCGTCAAGTGTCAGGAAAGCTCGGCATATTGGGATGTTCAGGGGTCCCGGAAAAGGGAAATCTCTCTTTTTGCGTGTCATTTGGTGGCTGAGCCCAAAAGTCAAAAAAGGATTGCCGGATTTCTTTTGTTTTGTTTGTGCAACCTTCTGGTCACCTGCACGTTGGGGCGTGGAGTGTAGGTGAACAAAACATTGCTCCCACTGCAACCTTTTTAGTTCTGAACGCCTTCCGTGAGCACGGTGCGTTTGACACAAAAAAAAGTAGCTCTGGGGTGCACAGAAGCGGCAAAATCAGCCACGCCAGTCATGCAATTCGGAATGATCATCATTCAAAGAACACATTCTCGTGATTCGCCCGGCTGCACTCGTTTCAACACGGGGTGACCTTTCATGTGTTTTGCTTGTAAACCTAATCGCCGCATGACTGGGGGCGCGGGGTGCAGGAAGTGCATGAACAAAACATTGTTCCCCGCTGCAACAGAATACCGTCGATCACACTGTACGTAATCGCCGTGGTGGTAGAACACGGAACGCTGTGTCTGCAAATAAGAAAGGGAGAGGAGCCAGTGGGTCTCCATCGGTCGCGAGAACACCCCCACACGCGTGATGCGGGTGTGGTGTGTCCTGCATGATCTGCATCGCACATTTTCCTGCGTTGTTGGCACAACTGCAAGAAAACCCAAGAGAGAAAAAAGAGGGACAAATATACTGTTGCCGAAAGCACTTCGCACAATATACGCACGCACTACGCACAAGCACGCTATTGGTCATTTTTTTTGGTTTCAAAAAATGTTTCGCACGGACCACGCAATATGGGTTTTCGGCAACACCAATAGAAATATGATTTTTAAGCACACTCGTGTGAGCGGAAAGCGTCCCACCACAGCTGCAACCAACCGTGCTCTATACACTAACCCCACCCTTCATCAGGCTCAGGGTGTGATCAGTTCAGGGTTTGAACGATTTTTGAACGATTTTTGGCCGTGCTAGTCGCGTCCCCCGGGGGGGGGGGGGGGGTCGCTGTTTCGTGTTCTCCTTGCCGCACGGAGGCATTGCCTTACGTCGCCTCTTCCTCATTTCCTTTGGTGGCGTGTTGGTCTGACACAGAGGGCGGGACCGTGCTGATATGCACAGTGACGACTCTCCCTTTGTTGTTGTGCCCGCCCCCTGCCGAGTCCTGGCTGTTGCCTCTCAGACTGGGGGCGGGCGGCCGCCGACGCTGACGCGCCTGGCGGCCCATGGAAAGTGACGTGGGGGAGGGGAGGGGGGTGCTGGGGTGTCGGGCCAAAGCCCTTGACCTCTGTTGATATTTGCTGTGTTCACGCGATCAGGTAGTCCTCCTCGCTGTGCTCCGTCACCCCTGCCTCAGCCAGGTCGTAGGGCCTCCTTGCAGTTGTGCAGCAGCAGGTTGTGCACGTTTGTGGCTGTGAGGTGGTGTCGGGCTGACGCTGTCGCGGGGCAGCCAAAGAAGAGGTGCTTCAGCGAGACCCCGGGCGGGGGGCTGTCCGGCGCAAGCTTCAGGCAGGGTTGGCATGGTGGTTGTGCGCTGCCCGGGAAGTCGCGGTTTTGTGTAGAAGCGTCAACGCAACAAACAAAATCGTACTCCTTTCGCTTTCTTATAGACACCCTGTCCAGCAACTGTGGGAGAACAGTTCCGGGCTACTTTTTGTTGAGCGTACACTTACTGTCTCAAGGCTGTGTTGAGGCCCTGTGAAGTGGCATGAAAGTGCTAATCCAAAAGCTTCAGGTGTACGACACGCTTCGGAAGGAAACTCATCAGAGCGGTTGTAGCTGTGAAGTGGCAGGGCGCTTTTGTGTTGTCCCCCTTTCACTGATGTTCAAGGCTGCGGGGTGCTCAATGACGAGGAAGAGGACGGCCCTGTGGTCACTGTCCCTCATCGGGGTGCGCAGTCCGCGATGCCATGGTGGGCACCCAGGAACACTTGGGGAACATGTTGTCACTTCTACGATTGTGAAAAGGTCCCTCAGGATGTGTAGCGGGCCGCTTCCAACTCACTGCGCGAGCTCACGACAGGCTGGTCGGTCTTCGTGTTGAAAGTACAGAAAAGATATGGTAGAGCACGAAGAACGGGGGAAAGGAGTACGGTGTACGGAACGTGTTTGTTGGTGCAACCGGAATGTCAACCAGCAGAAAGAAGGTGGATGTACTGATAAGAAGCAAATGATGCGGAGAAACACACCCACATTGCTCCCACAGCTCCTTTTGGGGCCGAACACACTTCTCGCCCAAGCGGGTGATTTGCGCGTTCTACCAAAAAAGACCGCCAGCCAATACAGCATCGTACTTCCTTCATCCTGGATGGTGTAGAACGCAACACCTGCGAAAAATACGCACTGGCCCGACCCGATGCGAGAAAAACACGAGCCACACGACACGGAATAGTGCACGACAAGGCGGTCGGGGACCGAATCAATCCGCCGAGAAGCGCTTGGCCTCGATGATGTGAATGGTGTATTGGACGGGACTGAGTTTCGGAAGCAGCACTCTTCACAGGGCAATGCCGTCGACATCTGGAAACAAGACTTCCATCTCGTAGACAGCGCCGCCAGGGCCGTCGTGTTGTGGCACACGTGCCGCGGTGAGACGCAGCATCTCGCGCACAGCACCCGGTGGTGCCTCCGCCGTGTACAGGCACCGCATGTGCATCGACAGCGCCAGACGCGACAGCGCAAGGCTCGCCTCCACAGCACCGCCTGACGCAGTCACAAAGCGCTGCCGTGCCGTCCCCACGTCTCCGTGCTCGACAGTCCCGCTCGCGATGCCAAGCGTTGCCACCGTGTGCCCTTCACCGTGCTGCAGCACTCGTTGTGCAAACCGCAGTGACCTCTCCACGTGTGTGGAGGTGCGTTGCCCAATGTTCCAACCGATGAAGAAGTTGTTCCCGACAAGTGCCAGCAGCACACCGCCACTCTGTTCCAACAGTGGCACCACACCCGACAGTGCGTTGTCGATCTCGCACATGAACATGCTGCTGAGTGTTGCCACAGCGACTGTTGCGTCCTGCTGTGTGGTGCTGCGCAGTATATCTCTTGCCAGATGCAGCGACCTGCAGGAAGAGCTCAGCGACCCACATAGCGAGGGTGGGGGTGGTGCAGCCTGCAGAGGGTGGCGCTCACGGCCGTGCAGGGAGGCAGGCCACACGCTGCACACAGACACAGGCTCGCTCACACCCTTCAGGGTGGTGGGCACCGCGTTGCCTGCATATGCACCAACACACCCGGACACCCCACGCACACTCGTCCACAGCTCGGCAGGCACCGCAACTGCACCAGGCACACACACAGACTCGAGGCGTGCAGCCACGTTCACTGTGTGTCCGAAGTAGTCCACACGCCCGGTCAGCGTGTTCGTCTCCAGCGTCACAGGTCCCTCGTTCACACCGACACGCACCGTCAGCCCGCCCCACAGCTCTGTCGGGCTGCAGATCCCGACCTCCAGCAGCGCAGCAGGCCACTCCGCCGCAAGCAGATTCTCCTGCACCTCAAGCCCGAAGCACACACCCGCATGTGCATCCTCGAACGCAATCATGAAGGAGTCCCCGATTGTCTTCGCCTCGTACCCGCCCCACGCAGACAGTGCAGATCGTATCACCGTGTTGTGAACCGCCATCGCCTTCTTCATCGCCTCAGGTGCCGCCTCCCAGATCGATGTGGACGCACGGATGTCGGTGAACACGATTGCCGCTCGCTCGCTCTTCGCACCAGGTGCGGCAGCAGGTGGCACACAGGGCTGCCCAGCACCGTCAGGCGAGTGCTGCTGCTCCTCCAGCAGCACGGCAGGGAGGTACGGGCGGTACGCACGCAGGTTCTGCTCCAGCCTGCGAAGGGCCTCGTGCATCGCTGCAGGCAGCCGCCCCTCCGCCTCCGCCTCCTGCAGCATCTCCGCCACGGTGTCGACGTCGTAGCCCGCCAGAAGTTGTGCAATCGCCTCCACAGTCTCGATGGTCCGTCCCATCGCCGCCTTCTCCTTCTTTGCTGACTCTGCGAACCCGCGTGTGGCACCGAAGTCGATCAGCAGCACGACGAGAGACACCTCAATCTCATGCAAACCCTTCACCAGGCTGACAGGACACGGCGGGCGTGTGCAGGTGAAGGTCTCCTGCACACGCTCCCACCTGTACCAGTCGGGTGCTGATCCAGGCAGGTCGTACAGCCCGAAGCGAGCCACACCCTCGAGACCCGTGATGACAACCCACAGCGCCGTGAATGCAATCAACCCTGTTGCGAACCGCCTCCCGAGATTGAGCACCAGCGACATGTCCGCAAGCAGTACGAATGTTGGCCACAAGGGTGCACTGTCGATGGTCCGCATGTTGTAGTCTGACCCAGCGACGCCGAGGAGGAGTGCCAGTATGTAGGCTTGCATGATGCTGTGAGTCAGGTCGATGCGGCACAGGCACAGCAGGACCATGACGTACTGCGTCAACGCAAGGAAACTTGAAAATAGCCAGATCAAGGGCCATTTGACGGTCATCGCCGGTGCGATCGTCGTCACGACTGACAGCGTCACACTTATGACAAACATCAGCCTTCTGTCGCTGCGCGCCTTGCCCTGCAGCCTCCCGTCCATCGAGATAACATTTTCGAACCACCCCATCGCCATTGTACGCAAGCCTACCACTTGGTGGTGTGTCCGAGTCCCAAAGCGGAAACCCTCCCTGCAACGCTTCCACACACAATGCTTCAACTCCTGTGATGGGGGTGGCTAGTGGTGTGCGGAGCACGTTAGGCTGTGGGGGAGTGACACGTTCTGCTCACAAGTGTGCGTAAAAAGACTTGGAGTTGCGTTCTTTGTTTGTACGAACGGTGTCTGCTAGTGCATGTGTGCAGGATACCGAAAGCTGCCACGAGTCTTTTTAGTGCGAAACGCTAGCTGTTCTTCCAAAGAAGACTTGGTGTTCACTACTGTGCGCACAAACGGAAAA
Organism: Rhynchopus euleeides; assembly: GCA_963210315.1. Taxonomy (NCBI): domain Eukaryota; phylum Euglenozoa; class Diplonemea; order Diplonemida; family Diplonemidae; genus Rhynchopus; species Rhynchopus euleeides. The sequence goes on along the minus strand of OY723239.1, from coordinate 2,358,913 downwards.
GGACTTAGAGTTGTGTTCTTTGTTTGTACGAAGGCCTTCATTTCAAAACTTCCGCCCCTCCCTTTTTTCCTTCGCACCCTAAGAAAATTCCGGCTCGAGGCTGCAGCCATGGCGCTCTAGGCAGTACTGCATGTCGTTCAGCCAGCGTTGCGCACCCTCAACAGACGGACACCCTTGCGAATAGCCCCAATCACCGCTTGGTTGTCGCTGAAGAGTATGATGTGATAACCCCTCCAGCGGGGCCTGCTACAAATCGAAAGAGACGGCCTTGTAGGCCGCAAACAACACTCTCAGGAATATTGTCGCAGCTGCAAGCTCGCCGCAGAAGGCGCCATCGAGGGGGCGGATGTCCTCCCGGACCACGGCCTGATAGGCTCGCATCACAGACCACCTGGACCACCAGACGCTCCCGCACCACCCACGACTGCCAGTCGTTTCGCGCCAGTGCGTCAGCCTGCAGTTGTGGAGCCCGGCAGACACTGCCCCACGGAAGGAGCATCCCATGACAGATGCAGCCGACAGGTCTGAGACATCCAGGTGAGGATCGTCAAGGCGCCATGCAGCGGGAGACGGAGCGCGTGGTATCTCTACAAGAACGCCCCGCAGATACGCCACCAGGTACGCAGGGTACCCTGACCGCTGGACAGCAGGCTCTGAGCAGCGGGAAGGTTCCATGTCGGGTCCATGCGCCACCGCCGTTGACGCAAGTCAACCTCAATCCCGAGGAGAGTGGTGTAAGCAGCAGGGGCCTCGTAGTCGCCGATCACCACATTCTACTTCTCGCACAGCTGCTTGAACGCTTGATGCACCCTCGCCAGGCTCACACTGTCGCCGCAAACAATGGCGTTGTCTATCCACGCCAGGCCCTGCGCATTCGTCCCTGTGCAGCTCTTCTGTAGCAGTGCACTCGTCAGCGCTTGTGCAGCCTGGGGGGCTGGTGCGTAGCCCATGGGGAGCCGAGTCATGCGTCGGTGAAGGCATACCCTCAAGGCAATGGGCGCACATCCATCGGCAAGCCGAACTGAAAGAAGAAACTCTTAAAGTCAAACTGCATCACCAGGGACACCCCGTGGACGGTGGCGAGGATCTCGCTGTACGACGGCAGATGGCAACGTGGAAGGGAAGTCATGTCAAGAGCACTGTTGATGGCTCGGCAGGACACGATGAACCTGAGGGAACCCGCCGCTTTCTTCGGCACGCAGAAGACGCCTGGTACCAGGTCACACCGGAAGCCGCCTTGGGGGAGGACTCTGTGATCCCGAGGCTGTCGAGGCGCCCCACAAGTGGTAAGATCTTCCGACACTTGCTGCCGATGAGCAATTCAGTGGCGCAGGAGGCCGATGTATCGGCGTGTGGGGGGTAGCAGGAGGGCCTGTCCTTTCTGGGAGAGTTCTGGCGTTCATCCCACAAACACCACCATGATGTAGCCCGAGCCCAGGAAGCTGACACCCGGCACCGCAGCCTCTTTCCAAACGTTCAAACGAACGGTGTTTTGGCAAATTTGTGAGGGGGGTCATGCTGGGTGGGTGGTATGGGTGGGCAAGCTGCCTGCCAGTCACCTTTTCCCTTCACAAGTGCCTGAACCCGACCCGCATTTCATGGGTGAAGCTTGGCACTTGAGCCACCAAAATGACCCCACTACGATCCGCACGGATTCCGAAAAGGGCGAAGTCTATCAGCAGCACCGCGAGCGACACTACCACCTCATGCACACCCTTCGTCAGGTTGACAGGGCACGGCAGGTGTGTGCAGGTGAAGGTCTCCTGCAGACGCTCCCACCTGTGCCAGTCGGGTGCTGATCCAGGCAGGTCGTACAGCCCGAAGCGAGCCACACCCTCTACACCCGTGATGACGACCCACAGCGCCGTGAATGCAATCAACCCTGTTGCGAACCCCCTTCCAAGATTGAGTACCAGCGACATGTCTGCGAGCAGCACGAATGCCGGCCACATGGGCGGACTCCCTACAGTCCTGACGTTGTAGTCTGTGCCGATGATACCGAACGCAACTGCTCCAATGTAGACTTGCATGATGTTGGGTGTCAGGTCGATGCGGCACAGGCACAGCACGGCCATGACGCACTGCGGCAGAGTAAGGGCAACTGCAGAGAACCACATTAAGGGCCACTTGGTTATCACTCCCGCCATGATCGACGTCACGACGGCCATCACGGCACTCAGGGCAAACATCAGACGCCTGTCGCTGCGCGCCTTGCCCTGCAGCCTCCCGCCCATCGAGATGGCATTTTCAAACCACCCCAACGCGCTGTCAACAACCTGTGTGGCCTCTGCCACACGTGGCCAACAGCAACTGTGTCGTTGGCTTCCGCCCTGCATGTCATCTCGACAAGCAGCAGACACCCCAAGAGCAGAGGTGGAGAGTAGCAGTCCCCCGGTTCGCCCCCGGGTACCAAAAAAAAGCTGTCAACAACCTGTGTGGGTGGATAGTTTGAGTGGTTACCCATCAGCAGCAGCGGCAGCAGATGCCCCCAATTATCCTGCAATGTTTCTGATGTACTGTGCATTCACACCGTCCCGCCAGTGGGCTGTCAGTTGCTGGTCTATATGCTGCCCACCTGTGGGCTGCGCATCCAACAGCATTCCACACATATCAAAGCTAGAGCGGGGCGGTAGGGGGGTGGGTCTGTTGTGTCTGCACATCGCCAATGCTGTGCACACCTCGGTAGGGTGAGTCTGTGACTGTTTAGCCGTCGACATGCAGACGACTGGCGACTCAAGCCACCACCCTGCAATTTTGGTATGTATTCACCGGGGGAGGGGGGCGGGGGTCTGTTGTGTCTGCACATCGACAATGCTGTGCACACCTCGGTAGGGTGAGTCTGTGACTGTTTAGCCGTCGATATGCAGACGACGAGTGACTCAAGCCACCACCCTGCAATTTTGGTATGTATTCACCGGGGGAGGGGGGCGGGGGTCTGTTGTGTCTGCACATCGCCAATGCTGTGCTGCACAGGCTGCACACCTCGGTTCCACAGGCGGCACAACCCACCTGAGGGGGGCACAACTTGCGGCAGGCCCTTGTCGCTGCGCTGCAGGAATGCAGTGCAGGCGGTGAGCGGAACGGAAAGCCCGATACCTATCCACACCAACACCGAACCCAAGGCGCAGTGGAACCAAGCGCTGAGACCTACATCGGGTTTCATTGGGTGCGGGCTTCGTCACCATTTCCTCCCTTCGGATCCAACAAAGTCTGACACATCGTTCCCGAACCTCTGGTTACCCCAACAACGAGAAGGCTGTCGTTTGTGCGCCAAATACGGGCAAAACAAAGCCACCCCCGCAGCCTGACGCAGGATGTTGCATTTGTTGCGCATATCACTGCCTACTGTCTCTCTATGAGACACTGACAGGAGCCATGTTTCAAAAAAGGACACATTTCACATTTGGTGGGTTCCTGGGGGGATCAAAGACAAGGCGCACGGCTTGTATTTTTTTCATTTTTTGGGTTTTGCACACACGGTGGACTCCAGCGGCCCTAGCGGGAGTCTGGGAGCGGGAGTCTGAGCGGGTGTCAAAGACTCCCGCTAGCGGGAGTCTATACTCCCGCTAGGGGGAGTCTGACTCCCCCTAGCGGGAGTCTTTTCACCTATTTTCATCCATTTTTCCCATGATATAGTTACAGTCTACTGGCGTGGGGGGTAAAATCATGGTGGAAGAGGGATGGGGAGGGGCTTGTTTTGCTTCTGTCAGTTTCCCCGGACTCTGGACTACCTACCTATCCTCCTGGTAGCGGCTACACCTGCGGAGGTGAGCGGTTAGAATTTGAGGTGTCAAAGTGCGGCCATCGCCTGTCGTAGTTGTGTTACACCTTGGGCAAGACAAGCCATCCTGCAGGCCTCATCTTCTTCGTCAGAACTGTCATCCCCCTCCTGCTGTGCGCGTTGGTCAAGCGTGCTCAAAGTCGCCTCGGATGACACGAATGGTGTGAAAGTCGCCCCCAGCGGGATTGGCATTTTGCACAAGCAGAGCGATAATTTGCGGTGTCCTTCGGGGAACCGGGACAGGAAGTAGGGCGCGCTGATGGGTTCAACGAAGTCCTGTGTGTTGCAGTGCACAAACCCCTTCTGCAGCTGTGTCAACTGTGTGCAAAGAACATACACAGCCAATCTATGAGCGTGTCGGGTGTGCAGACACGGACACAGGATGACTTCTCTATACCCGAGGATCCCGTCCTGCGACAGGTGCGCAACCTTCCAAGGCATGCCCGATGCGCGCCGCTTCTCTTCTGCCATCGCAAGATCTCTCTCGTAAGTTGCGGAGCTGGCGATTGTAACGGCATCTTTCTTGCGATGTCCGTTCTCTGCTTCGTCAAATTCGTCGTTGTTCTGCAGAGGCACTGCATCTTCTGGAGCCCACCAATGATGGAGACTGTGTACGTAGGCATTGCGCGTTGATCCCTTTTCGGCATGCTCCATCAACCAGTGAAATATATGCCCTGAGATCCGAGCACGCAAGAAGGGAATCCGGGCTGACTCATCCTTGCATCCCCAGAAGCGCCAGGGGATGTCTGCATACCGGAAATGCATGAGGTCTGCAAGGGAGACAAAGAGGTAGCGGAACAAGCCCTTGTAGGTGTGTCCTGTGACAGGCAAGCACGACCTTCCGGAACTGAGCACCTGTCCCATGCTGCGACACATTCAGTGCAAGGTTTGTACAGGTCTTGTCGAATATTTTTTTGTTGTCTCATCCAGCAGGGGTGGAGCTTGAAATATGGGGTTGCGGGCTGGATCGGGTCAGATCGGGTCAGCCAATTTTTTCTTATGGGTTCCCCCCCGGTTCGTCTCAGAGATCAGTGCTCGGGCCCAGCCTCCCGCGAGGTACCGGAACCGATATGCAGCCCCGGACGCGCAAGGACTTGGTTACAAGACAAACACATGCCGTAGGGGGGGTCTGGGAGGCGGAGCTCCCAGCCGCCGGAGGCCACGGTAGTGAACATCTGTGACTTGCGGGCGTACGGATTCTGTGTGAGTTGGCTGCGTCCTCCTGAGGATACTGAGATTCCCTGATGTAAAGGACTTGGGTACAAGACAGGCACATGCCACAGGGGGGTCTGGGGGGCGGAGCCCCCCAGCCACCGGAGGCCACGGTAGTAATGAGTATTTACGTCCCTCCCGGGGAGGCCCCAAGGGACCCTCGAGGGAGCGTAAAATGACCCGAGGGCGCGAAGCGCCCGAGGGGCATTTTACGCTCCCGAGAGGGTCCCGCGGGGCCCGGGAGGGACGTAGTTCGGTTTGTTTCCCAAGGGGACACCTTTGCGGGCCCTCCCGAGCCTCTGGAAATTGCCTGCAGTGGGACCCTCTGCCCGGGCTTTTTGGCCACATTTTGACCCCGGGGAGCCCCGGGAAATCGGGTCCACACCTAAAATCACCCAAAAATGCGAAATTTTGCGCTTCCCAGGCATGTTGAGCAGAAATACTGCAATAGTCATCGCTTCTGGGCCTCCGACTTGTTTCTGCACCAGAAATACCCCAGAAACGCGAAAAAACGACGATTCTCGGCCAAAAATCGCCCAAAAACGGGGTTTTGGGCCCATTTTTCACCCAGAAACCCGTTGTTGGGCCTCTGTGAAAAATCGAATTTTTGGCATTTTTTCGCGATTTTCGCATTGTCCTCGCCCAGCCAAAATCCGATTTTTTGCTGAAAAATGCAGGGAAATGCAACGAATCAACGAATTAAGCCGTTTTAACCCCTTTCGTGGACTTTTTGGTCCCAGAAGGGGTTATGGTGTGTGTATAGGGGTCCTGGGCCCTTAGCGATTTTTGGCCATTTTCAGCGTGTCAGCCCCGGGGAGTGTAAAGTAGCCGCAGGGAGTGTAAAGTAACTCCCGGGGAGTGTAAAGTAGACCCGCAGGGAGTGTAAAGTGACCCGCGGGGAGTGTAAAGTACTTTACACTCCCTGCCCTGCCAGACCCCGGGGAGGTAAAGTGAGCTGGAGGGAGGGTCGCAATGTGTCCCCGCGGGATACAAACGTCTGTTGCACGGTACGGGTTGGGCAGCTTCATTTGTCCTCTATTGTGACTGTTTGAGGCCTGTGCTCATGTCGCTGGGGTCACTTTGCTCACGAAACGCCTCCTGGTCACCTTGAGGCCCCAAGGCGAGGAGCCAACTTTTCCGGTTTCCCGAAAATCTATATTTTTTTTTCTTTTTACCCCTGACCTGATTTTTTGTGAGGGCCTGCAGAAAATCAGGTCAGCTGACCCGAAAAAACCCCCAAGCTCCACCCCTGTCATCCAGTACCCTGATCAGCCGCATGGCGAGCCCCTTGCAGTCATGGAGTGCTGGGGTGACGTAGCGGGCATTGGGAAGCACACCTGCCAAGAGGGAGGGGTAGCCAGCCTCTTTCATCTCAGAGAGAGTCAGGTGCGGGTATCGATGCACCTGTTGATACCAGCGTTCTTCTGGGATGTCGCACAGTGAGCATCGGTGCCCTCGCCCCCCGCATCGCCTCATTGTTGCCCACTGCTGATCTATACTCCCGCTAGCGGGAGTTGGACTCCCCCTAGTTGAGACTCCCGAAAAGGGTTAAACCCGGTAGTGGTACCCTACCCCCGCTGGAGTCCACCGTGCAAGGCCGGATCAGCCCACGGGTGGGTTTGAGGAAGAAATCTGGGGGGGCAAATTTTGCTGCGACTTCCGGTTTCACCCGGCCGAACTCCAGCATCTATCCAGACCCACGGTGCCAAGCCGTTCGCCCGTGTCGCGATCATTCGCGGCTTCAGGCTGCCCCCGACGACACGTTTGTATCCTGCACCTTGCCATACTTCGCCTCCACCTTGTATATGACGGAGAGCGCCCTCCTTCCGCATCGTTGCGACTTCCCTGACAGCGAACTTATCCATGTCAGGGAAGACATGGCGATGATTGCGTTGGCCACCTGGGTGCTGTGCTGGTGGAGCTCCTTGCTTAACACCGTTGCTAGGAGCCTTCTAATGGATCCCAGTGTCAGCACACTGCCCCCTTTTTTAACAGGGAAGGCCGTGCAAAAATCATGCACAATGTTCGTCGCCTCCGCAGCCTCGGGACTCTCTGCGCTCTTCTTCTTCTTAATCGACTTTGCCGCCGGCTTCGCTGCCGGCTTCGTTGTCGTCTTCCCCATTTTTGTGAATCAGGTCTGCGAGCTGGGATGGGTGGAAACGTCCGTTTCGTTTGGTGTGGCTGTACTTCAGTGACGAGTGCCACATTGCATAGGTATCATGGGAAAAATGAGTGAAAATAGGTGAAAAGACTCCCGCTAGGGGGAGTCAGACTCCCCCTAGCGGGAGTATAGACTCCCGCTAGCGGGAGTCTATACTCCCGCTAGCGGGAGTTGGACTCCCCCTAGTTGAGACTCCCGAAAAGGGTTACCCTACCCCCGCTGGAGTCCACCGTGTAGTCAATTCAATCTTTGTCTCTCTCACCTCTCCGTGGTGTTCAAGGAGGGGGGTGGGGGGTGAAATCGTACTCCTTTCACTTTATTGTAGATATCCTGTCCAGCAACTGTGGGAGCTACTTTTTGTTGAGCGCACGCTTGCTGTATCAAGGCTGTGTTGAGGCCGTGTGAAGTGGCATGAAGGTGCTAATCCATAAAGCTTCAGTCGCCACGATTTCCTTCGTTTCTTCGCGACTTCCGCCACGCTTCGTCGCTCGTAACAAAGTAATTCTGGATCCCGGAAAACTTAAATACTTTGGAACCGGGCCGGGCAAAAATGGGCGCGTTCCAAAATATGTACGGCTACACTGGGGGCCTTCGCTACCGGGTGAGAAAAAGTGAGAAAAAATGAGCGGAAAAACGCTTAAAAAAAGAGTCAGGGGAGTTGGGGGGTCCCTAGCCTGGGGAGCATATTTGAACCCCGAATCTCGAAAATTATGCCGGCGTGACTCGTCCCAAAGCAGGTTTGGGTCGCTCTATGGCGAGTTGGTGTAAAAATCGCAAACCAGAGTGACTGCGAGTGACTCGCAGTGGGGTCCCCGGGGGGGGGGGGGGGGGCTGCTTGATGAATCAGCGGAGTGCGGTGTGCAGCTGATGCACCACCTTCTTTTCCTCACTAGTCTCATGCGGGGCAGGGGGTTTAGGCAAGCTTCGCTCGTACGTGGGGGGGGGGGGTTGTGGAAGTAGAAGACAGAGACGAATCACAAACGGGAACAGATGTTAGGAGAAGCAAGGGAGAGGGGGGGGGGGGGGCAGAACATATATCACGCCGAACCGGAGAACTCGTGCCAGTCTGCATCGGGATCGTTCCCGGCAGTGCTCTGTAAGAGCTTGTCGACGACATCTGGGGTTTCACCACTGCCGTTCTCCGGGAAGCAGTCCAACACGCCCTGCACCTCCTGCATCCACGGAGTGACGTCCACATCCCGAAGGCCAAACTCATCCTCGTCATCTACAGACGCATCGTCCTCCTCGGTGTCAATCGTTGCAGAAGCTGCAGGTGGAGCACTGCCAGCCTCAGGCTCACCCGTAACCACTCTGCTGGCAGTGCGCGGCTTCTGGGGGATGAGGCCCGCGACGAGGTTCCTGTAAGGGCCGATGGGCAGTTCGGGGAGGCCATACTTGTACAGAAAGTTATGAAGCTCTGCCACGACCCTCCCACACAGCGCGAGGAACTGCGAGTCACCCTCGCCCCCGAGATGGTACGGGTACGTGAGGATCTTGAAGTCCTTCACACGCGCATTTCCCCGCTCCACCCTTCCACGAACGAATCCGTGGGAACCGTTGTACATCTTCTGCGCCGCCACAGGAAGGTTACAGTCAGGAATGGGGACCCGTCGGTTTTCATCCCCCTTCCTCGAGTAGCAGCGACTCCCAGTCACGCACTGCTTGGCTCCCGCGTATGCGCCATCCGCAAGCACAACGTCGCCGTCGGGCACCAAGTTGGGCTGGTGCGCGAATGCGGATGTGGAGGAAGTGCCCCACAGGTGCGAGTCAGGGATAGCACCAGCATGGCCACCCGTGAAGAACACGATGAGGCCGTACTTGTTGGTGCCCATCTGAAACTTCAGAACGGGCCTCTTGTAGTACCCGCTCCAGTTAGCCGCATAAAGGTAGCTTCTGGAGACGGGCACCGGGAAGACGTCGATCAGCATGGTGCTTGCAGGCAGGAGAGGGGCGTGGTTGAACTCGTCCTCGATACGCCTGTCAGAGACAAGCTGGACTTCGTTCAGGAAGAGGCCGCAGTACATCAGCCCTTCGTTGAGCATGTCGCGGCACTTGTCAGAAGACAGGTCGAAGGTGAAGGGGTCTGACAGGGCGGTTTTGAGCGGCTTTCTGAAGAGGTAGTAGAATACGACCAACTGATGTTTTTCCGTGAAGATGCTTGACCCGTACTTCCGGAAGAACATTTCAAGCATGTAGGGGGGGTAGCCGGTGAGACTCTTCGCCTTCCCCTTGCACAGCTTGTCCCAGTCGTGCGTCTGCTCGGCCAGGATCTCGTTTATCGAGAGACCGATCAAGGGGTGCTTGACGTCATTTGCACGAGCCCTATCAGCCTCAAACTGGCGGCGCAACTTCGCCTTCACCTCGTTCAGCTGCCTCTGGACCCGCTCCTTGGGAGATTCCGCAGCCGAGGCCTGTTCTGCACGCACCTTCTTCGCTGCGAACTCCTGCGTCACCTTCTGCAGATTACACTTGACGGATGTATTTGGCAGATTACACTTGGCCACCTTCTCCAGATTACACTGGGAGCACTTCGTGGCCACAGGGAGCCGGAACTCAAAGGGCCGGAACACGGCCTGGCTGTCGCACCCAGTCAAGAGGGCGCGCATCCACTCGGTCGCGTCCTCCTGCACCGTGGTGTCGTGCCACCTCGGTGGCAGTGCCTTCACCAGCGCATGCATCGGCTGCCCGGAGATGACGGGGCACTTGTTTTTCGATGACCTTGTTCGGGGCTGTGGGGTGTCCATCCGTGCGAACACGTCACGTAGGGCCGAGGACACAGCGTTCGGATTCGAATCATCTCTCACTGCGCAGCGGAATGCCGCGGACCCACGCAGCAACTGCAACACGCTGTTGAGATAGCATGTGCACGAGAGGTTCGGCAGGCCACAGGCCCTGACAGGACCTGTCGGAAGAGGAGCAGTGGTCGAGTTGTTCGGAGAAGCGGTGGGCGGCGTTGCGTTACCAGATGTCGGGGGGGGCGGAGACTGCACCGGATTCGTAGCGGCGGGCGGAGGGGGTGGCGGGCGCGACGAAGCAGTAGCCTCACCAGGTGTAGAGGGTTCGGGCGCAGCAGGCGGCGTCGATGTGGTGGGAGCAGCATCTGAAGTCGTGACGGGGGGCGGAGACTGCACCGGATTCGTAGCGGCCGGAGGGGGCGCAGAAGACAGAGGGGGTGGCGGACGCGGGGAGGAAGCAGTAGCCATCGGAGACGTGTCAGCGGACATCGAGGGGGGCGGAGGCTGCACCGGAATCGTCGAGGGAGCAGGCGAACGCGGCGACGAAGCAGTAGAGTCACCAGGAGTAGATGGTCTGGGCGCAGCAGGCGAATTGCGCGAGGCGGGCTGAGGTGGCGGAGCAGACTGTTCACATGGGCAGAGAGGAAGGCCCACATGGACACAGAAACGTACAGCCTCCTTGCGGCCTCGAGACTCCGCCTTCCTCGTCAGCAGTCCAGGGATGACTTCCCAACCTTTCGGCGAAGTGAACAGCGAGTTGAGCGCCCGTCCGATGAGGGTCTTACCGTACCCCGTATCGTCTCCGGCCAGTAGGGGCTCCAGGTAACCCGACAAACCCAGATGGTTGCAGAGGCGCAAGGGGGGCTGTGTGTCTCGGAGGAAACAGCGAATAGCAGCGGCACAAGCGGCGAAACGCTGGTCCGCGACCCTGGACCGTGTCATAATCAGTGATCCACGTAACCTCCTGCAGGGGATCTGATTGAAGAACAACAGCAATGACCGTCAAGGGCAGAAGCGGCCAACTACACAGGGAGGGAAGCAACCTCGAGGGGGGGGGGGGGAGAGGGGGCCGACCTGCTGATACCAGTACTCCTGGCGCGGGATGCCGCTACTGTGAGCATGAAAGACTTTTCCGGCGACTTTGTCCTGGGGGGGGAATCGGGGAGAATCCGCCAAGTACGACAATGTACTGGGGGGAATCGGGGGGAATCGTCCAAGTACGACAATGTACTGGGGGGAATCGGGGGGAATCGTCCAAGTATGACAATGTCCTGGGGGGAATCGGGGGGAATCCTCCAAGTATGACAATGTACTGGGGGGAATCGGGGGGAATCGTCCAAGTACGACAATGTACTGGGGGGAATCGGGGGGAATCGTCCAAGTATGACAATGTACTGGGGGGAATCGGGGGGAATCGTCCAAGTATGACAATGTCCTGGGGGGAATCGGGGGGAATCGTCCAAGTACGACAATGTACTGGGGGGAATCGGGGGGAATCGTCCAAGTATGACAATGTCCTGGGGGGAATCGTCCAAGTATGACAATGTACTGGGGGGAATCGGGGGGAATCGTCCAAGTATGACAATGTCCTGGGGGGAATCGGGGGGAATCGTCCGAGTACGACTATGTACTGGGGGGAATCGGGGGGAATCGTCCAAGTATGACAATGTACTGGGGGGAATCGGGGGGAATCGTCCAAGTATGACAATGTCCTGGGGGGAATCGGGGGGAATAGTCCAAGTATGACAATGTCCTGGGGGGAATCGGGGGGAATCGTCCAAGTACGACAATGTACTGGGGGGAATCGGGGGGAATCGACCAAGTACGACAATGTACTGGGGGGAATCGGGGGGAATCAACCAAGTACACTAATTTGCTGGGGGGAATCGGGGAGTGCCCCTACAGGAGGTGGGGACCACTGTGAGTCACTACGAGTCACTATGAGTCACGTGACTGGTAGCGAGGCCGGTCTGGACTTCTGGGTGGAATTTTCTCATATTGTGCCAAGTCCCCACCCGGAGTTCCAGACCGGCCTCGCTACCAGTCAAGTGACTCGTAGTGACTCGTAGTCAGCCAAAAACCTGAAAATTCACCCTTCTCCCCAGGCCAGCCAAAAAAGCCCCCTGACTCACTGACGAGCCGTGACGACCCGTGACTGGTAGCGAGGGCCCCCACTGGATCAGATAATTGCAGAGCAGGGTAGGGGGGGGGGGGGGGGGGGGCACCGAACGCCATCCACCCGAGCTAGAGGGGGGGGCGATGGGAGGAGGGGGGCCTTTTTACTCTTTAGCTTGTTTACACGACGCAGGCAGGTCGGGTCTCAGGACCTGATTTTTTCGACGAGTCGGATGACGAGCCGGGAAAAAAAACAACAACTGCTGCGCCGTGCCACAATTTGCAGAGAATTTTGATCCCTGAAACTGAGACAGCTTTCGAGACTTCAGAGCCGAAGCCCCTCTCCCCCCACTCTGGAGGCGCATTGATTTCGGTGACGGTGCCAGCTATGGTGCTGGTCAGCACCATACACACACCGAGTTTTCAGGCTTCCTTGGGGGCCCTCGCTACCAGAAGTGGCTGAGGGAGAAACAGTGAGCCACGGCCCCACTTCCCTCTCTGACTGACGATCTGCGCCGAGCTGCGACTTGGTAGCGAGGGCCCCCATTGGAGATTTCTTTCTCTTCTTTTCTTCTGCCATCGACAGGCCTCCATACGATCCGACCAGGAAGCCGGGGGTTTTATTACACCTTCTTCGCCGTGTAACACTGTTTTGTGATTCACTATTCATCTTCATCGATGGGGTGCGGGGGGGTGGTGGGATACGACGCGTCAGGGGAGAGGTGGGGAGGGGAAGGGGGGGATAAGAAGGGTGGGTGGGGGTGGGGAGGAAACACCCTGGAGATGCAACAGAGAAATGGCCTCTGTATTTTTTCCGGAAAAAACACCCCCCCTCCCATCACGGAGGCACGGTGGGATCTTGTAAATTTTACATGTATAACTACAAGTATATACATGTATTATACATGTATAATACTTGCATGTCAACGATTATACATGTATAATACATGTATATGCCTGAAATATACATGTAAAATACATGTATATCAAGTAAAAATACATGTATAATACTTGCATGTCAACTATTATACATGTATCTTTACTTGATTTACATGTATTTTACATGTATATTTCATGCATTTACATGTATTTTACATGTATACTACTTGTCATGCAAGTATTATACATGTAAAATACTTGCATGACAAGTAAAATACATGTATAATACTTGCATGACAAGTAAAATACTTGCATGCAAGTAAAATACATGTATTTTACTTGCATGCAAGTATTTTACTTGTCATGCAAGTATTTTACATGTATAATACTTGCATGACAAGTATTATACATGTAAAATACATGTAAATGCATGAAATATACATGTAAAATACATGTATATCAAGTAAAGATACATGTATAATAGTTGACATGCAAGTATTATACATGTATTTTTACTTGATATACATGTATTTTACATGTATATTTCAGGCATATACATGTATTATACATGTATAATAGTTGACATGCAAGTATTATACATGTATAATACATGTATATACTTGTAGTTATACATGTAAAATTTACAAGATCCCACCGTGGGGGGGTGGGGGGGGGGGGTAGGGGGGGTCAAATGGGGGTGACAAACACGATTTTTCAAAAAACCGGCGCAGAGGCCCCAAAGCCCCCGTAAACCCTCCAAACCCCCCCAGATCGGTCCGGAAACCCATCGAACCCCACTTTTCCACCATTCCGGGCACCTCAGGTGCCCGAATTGGGGTACCTAAATTTTGTGCCACCGTTTGGTACCGTACAGTGCCACTGTGTGGGAGGTTGGAAAAGAAAATGCCCCAACACACCACATCTGAGGGTTGCAATGCATGTTGCTTGCCAACCACGTCATCCGGTGGGTGTCAGGCGCTATGTAGGTGGCATCAGCCAGGTCTTCGATGTGTTCTGGCTTGTATATGTACCTCCCTGCCTGCGGCACAGGCACTGCCTTTGTCCCCCACACCAGCCACAGAGAGCGTATTGTACTCGGTCCACGGTTGCTGATTCATTGTGATGCGTTGTATCCTCGAGTGAACGTCACACACTAGTGACACCACCACCCGCCATCCGAGAGCTGTATTGACTTTGCGCGCTTCCGTTGCATTCACCTCGCCACGCATATTGCACTGTTCAGTACCAGTGCTCTTGGGCCAGGCAAAGTAGACCGCAGCAAGTACCAATTCTGGCACAATGGGTACCACGACAGCGCACTTCGTGTGTTCCCGGAATGTACAGCTCGTGTTGCAACAGTCGTTGTCAACACATCCCGGTTGTGGAGCACTGCTGCACAGGAATCACACGACCATCTGGACTTGTTCCGTACCTACAGGCAGCCTCCCGGTGCATGGTGGCAGGGAGGTACATATACAAGCCAGAACTCATCGAAGACCTGGCTAATGCCACCTACATAGCGCCTGACACCCACCGGATGACGTGGTTGGCAAGCAACATGCATTGCAACCCTCAGATGTGGTGTGTTGGGGCATTTTCTTTTCCAACCTCCCACACAGTGGCACTGTCCGGTACCAAACGGTGGCACAAAATTTAGGTACCCCAATTCGGGCACCTGAGGTGCCCGGAATGGTGGAAAAGTGGGGTTCGATGGGTTTCCGGACCGATCTGGGGGGGTTTGGAGGGTTTACGGGGGCTTTGGGGCCTCTGTGCCGGTTTTTTGAAAAATCGTGTTTGTCCACGTAAAAGGGTGGCATTTGACCCCCCCTAGGGGGGGGGGGGGTGGGGCATTCCGACAAACAGAACAAAAAATGGAACACTATCGACACATGTCACTCAACACGGGGGAATGGGGAGGGGAGAGGTTGTGGTGAAACGCACACACCTCGACCTGTGATGAGGTGAGATGTGGCTCTGCAATTACGGCACTACGCGTGCCGTAAACTCGAATGACCTGCTTTCTCCGTGTTCCATTTCCTCCTTCATTGCATGAGGCTACAGAAAAAAAAGGCAAAGCAGAGCGTGCGAAGCGGCGCCATTCTTGGTCTCCAGCAAAGGGGCAACCCTTGAAAGGGAGTGACGTCCTGAGACATCTCATCTGCGTGTGTTCCTCCGGGAATGTCGGTAATGGGTGGGCATGGGTGAAAGACGCGGGGAAGGGATGGGTGTCAGAGGTTCGGGGAGGTGGGAAATACAGCGACGCAAGGCCCATGCAGGGCTGTTCTTATGTGTATGGAGGAGGCGAGGCGGAGGAACCGAATGGGAAGGGTCGGCAGATATATTTTTCCCCGTCGATCGCACGTCACACACACCCACACAAAAAATGGCAGTGCATGGAGAAGTGTGGTGTGGGATTTTCACACACAAACTGTGCGGTACAGCAATCACACAGCACTTCACCTGCGTTGCATTCCCGCCTGGCGATTTCATGTCAGCAGAGAAGAGGGAAGATGTGATATTGATGTGCTGTTGGGCGTCCTTCACCCTCAGGTGTAGGAAAGTGATCCTGAAAAACCCCCGGCATGCCAGGATCCACACCGACGCATCGATTTGACGCATTTGTGGCTGACATGGCGTCAGTCCTGACAAGCCGGCGGAGGGTCGTCCCCACCACACATGACCCTCCCAACCACGGCAGAGCTGTGGCGGGAAGAGGCACGCGTGTCCTGCACCTGGGAGCGACGGCACCTTGCAACAAGTGAGGGGGTTGAGATAATGTGGTCAAAAGTTGGGAAAATTTGGTCACTTCGTGGTCCCAAACGGAAGCAGCACTGTCGCAGACACGCAGGCTCAAGACTTGCTGTTACAAAGCACAACTCCGGGGTGGTCGGGGTGGTGGCACTGTGACATAGTCGTGCGCCGGCGTGGCCGGCACTCTCGCAAAGGGGTGTTGTTGTTCCGTGAACTACTGTTTTAAACACAACCACACTGCTATGGGCGCAACCAAACAGCAGGAGATACATCAATAGCACTCGGTGTTCTGCTGAAGGTTGGTGTCTGTGCGGACAGTCATAGCAACAAGGCAAGGCAGGTTGTGTTTTTTCATGTGTGTGTGTTTGTGTTCACCCAAAGCGCTGCCAACAATCGTTGCGGCTGTGACAAGGATTTGACATCGTGAAAAAGGCAGAAACGTGTGGGGGTCGAACCGCACCCTGCTAGGCAGGCTGGCCTGGGGAAGGCGGGGTTGGTGGCCCAGACGGCCCACCCACCCAGCATGCAGGCAGCCCGGCCGCTATGCAAGAAGGCGCAGCCCGACACCCCAACAGCGCTGCAGCGCCGAATGGCTGCTTTCCTGGGGGGGAAGCTTTTGTTGACGGGGATGGAGAACACAGCAGGCACAAGGCACGAAACACGGAGTGGGTGTGCAGTGGGGTTGCGGCGAAGCAGGGCACCCCCATGGCCTGGCGAGGTGAGGGGCTGCGTCTGCATTGCGGCACCTCCTGCTCCACAGATGCACAACGTATTGGGCCTGCTTGGTTCTTGGTCCATTCCCTGCTTCGGTGCAAGTGGATACAAAAAATGAACTGCGCCCCCGTGTACCGTGAAGTTTATCGTTTTGTGACCTGTGCTGACTATTATTCGTTACAGTTTCGTTCGTTGTATTTGTCATTGTCTGTTCGGCGTCGCCAACTCCCGAAATCGTCTGAACACTTGCCGGGCTTGAAGACCCCCACTGGCCAGAGTAATTTGTTGGGAACACAGACTCCACTCTTTGTGTACACCACTCCCCCAGTCCGATGAAGCGGTGTGAGTGGGGTCGAAAGATCCAGCTCAATGGGGCGTCGTAAGACCCGGCTCAAGGCACAGCAATGTCCCCAGTTGGCTCCACCAAACGTGCAAAGAAGTAAATTTTAAAAAATATCAAAAAAGAACACGGAAAGACACATAAGGGCACGAGGGCCCAAAATCACCACACATATCCGCGGGGGGGCTTCAGAGAGTGCTCAACCACGGCCAAGATTCGGTCACTTCGTTGCCAAACGGCAACAGAAAGAACAGCAAAAAAAAGGATCCAAGATACCAGGCCGTCTCAACCGTGATGGCAAATCGGGCGCAATGTATCTCCAGTTGCTATGCAGCTCTGCGAGCCTGCGCAAAAATGACATGGCGATCACACGTGATCACAACGAGGTTGAGCAAATGTCCAAACGGGACAGGAAGCAGCCACCCCTTGCAGCGCAGGAAGCTAACAGGGGGGGTGGGGGGGTGGGAGGGTATGGAAAAGGAGAGAGGGGGGTGGGGGCGTGCTTCACTCACCCTTGTTGGGCGAAGCAAGAAGGTGTCAAAAGGATGGTCACAGCTTGTCACCACCCTGCTGGACGGCAGGCAGCTCAGCAGGGTGTTGGTGGGGCTGTGGGCCGCAGGGGCCCTGCTCAGATGCCCACCGACACCTCGACAATGTCCATGTCAAAGCTGCGGAAGGCGCGAGGGCGCACGGCGTTGCGGGCCGCCACACGCTCCTGGAAGGCTGCGAGGTCTGTCTGGAAGGCCTGCCACATCTGCTTGCCGACAGCGGTGGGGAACAGGTGGCTGTAGTCGTCGCGCAGCTTCGGCAGCGGGAGGGCTGTGGACTCGATCAGCGAGCGTGTCGAGAAGGCGCTGCGGGGTGTGGCACACAGCTCACCCTCACGCCATGCCTGGGGTGCGTGGCAGGGGTCCACCACTTCGAACGTGACCTGACCCACGTGTGCGTGGTTCGCCGTCACCGTGTAGATGAAGGTCGCAAGCACGTCCTCAAGGCTTTCGCATGTCAGCGCATCGCCAGTCGGCAGGTCGCGCAGCGGCATCAGCGTGTTGGCACGTGCCACCCAACGCCGCACGCCCTCGTCGCCCCCGCACCCGTTCGTGGCGTAGTCGTAGTGTGCCGACATGTAGCGGTGCACGTGTGCCTTCACCACTGCGAAGAAGTCGTCCCCGTCCTCGTGAAGCGGCAGGCGTGGTGCGTCGGTGGCAAGTCCCTGTGCCGCGTGGCGCTGCGGCGGTGTCTCGAAGCGCATCCCCGTCTCTGCCTTCTGTGCAGACTTCGCCAACGCACGGATGGAGTCTGCGGTGAGGGGCGTCAGGCGGTGCAGGTGGCCATTCTCGTTGACAAGACGGTAGACGGCAATCCAGTTGATGTCAGCTGTGCGGAAGGTGTGCGGGTGCATCAGGACACGCAGCGGGTGGTGCGTCGCCAGCTCCTGCACACCAGCAGTCACCACTGCGTTCGCCACACTCAGATGCGTCCACAGCAGGTGGTCGTGCACTGTCACGATGGACATCAGTGTCCCGAGGAAGGCCATGCGTGCGTGGCGGAAGCCAATCTTGGTGGGGACATGGCAGTCGCACCCCTTCTCGAAGTTGAGGCAGTTGTACCACCCGTCCACCTCGCAGCACTCGCGCCACGACATGCCTTTCGCCGTGTGCTTCTCCCACCCCTGCATCGAGGGGTAGTACGTGCGCCCCAGACGCCGGATGTGCGTCACCTTCTGGTCTGCTGTGAAGTACGCATCGGCCCCAAGGCGTGCGAACCCAGAGCGCACCTCCAGGTCCTCAGCATCACTCAGGTACACCGCGTACACAGCAGACTCCGCGTGCTTGTCATCGGGGCGCACCTTCTGCACCCGGTGCTGCCCGACACCCTGGAAGACGAACGCCGACAGACCCTCGTCCGTGTTGCGCTCGGGACCCCAAGGCACCAGGATCCTGTCAGGGTTGCGGGCGGCGCCGATCCCCTCCTCCACCGCCGCCTGCTTGCTGACACCCTCCTCCCACTTGCCGGACAGCCACGCGGCCTGCGGGAAGGGCGCCTGCTCCGCAAGCGCCACCACCTCTGCGGCCTGCTCCTCCGACGCCGAGGGCCACGTCTCGTCGATGATGGGCACCACGATGTCCTCGAACATCCCACACTTCGAGCTGGGCAGCGGCCCGGACACGCTTGGAGGTGGCACAAAAGTCGCGTTCATGTCAGGCCATGCCTTGTACGCCGCCAGGGTCAGGTTGACAACCCCACGTGTGTAGAGGTCGAAGCGCAGGTGGTCCTGCAGCGCGCCCGGCTCAGAGAGGAGCTTCCACGCGTGGCGCAGCATTTCCTCTGAAGGCAGGTCGATGGCACCTGCCGAAGCAGCAAGCAGCAGCATCACTAGTTGCAGCTTCATCGTTGCAGCAGTGGTGGGTGTGTCCTCGGTGGTCAGCAGAGTTTGCCTGTGGGTGGAAGTGTCGGTGTGTGTGTTGGCCCGAAAGGTATCTCTGTATATCGAAGCCACGGTTCTGACTACCGGGGTATCCCTGTGGTCTGAAAACTATCTGTGCTGGGGTAAAAAATCTTCAAAAAATACTACGGGATCCTTCTGGCCTCTGTACTGTGAGAGTTGCATTGGACGCTTCCACCACTTTTTTTCAAAAATGACACAGATTTGGCGTGTGGATCACCCACCTTACCTGTTGTCCGTCAAAGTCTCCTGTTGATATTGTCTGCAAACACACGTGATTCTGATATGCCTGAAGTGTCGGATGAGGTGGAGCAGGTGGAGCACGGAATAGAAGTAAACATGAGCAAGAGGCCAGTGTCAGTCCCGAGTCCATCGCGTCTCCGTAGTATTTCCCTTACCACATGGGTGTGTTGTGTGCAAAAAATACTACGAGAAACACTTGGCCTCTATGCTGTGAGTGTTGCATTGGACGCTTCCACCTGTTGAACGGGCTCCACCTCTTGCACTTTGAAAAACCCCCCCCCATATTTTTTTTTTGATTTGACAACTCCGGTTTGGTGTACCTCGATGAGCTTACCTTACCTTGTCGTCGGACACAACATATCATCGTTGTCCCAAACCCCGTAACCCACGTGAAGTGGATCATCTGAAGTGCAGAATGAGGTGGAGCAGGTGGAGCACGAAACATAAGTAAACCATAGCAAGAGAGGCCAGCAGCAGTCCCGAGTCCATCGCGTTCCTCGTAGCATTTCCCGTACCACACAGGTGTGTTATGTGCAAAATACTACGAGAAACACTTGGCCTCTATGCTGTGAGTGTTGCATTGGACGCTTCCACCCAGGACCCTTAGGACCCAAGGACTTAGGGACGCTGCGCGAACGGTCTACTATTGAAGTGATCAGGCTCCGTCGCCCATCGTATGCATCCCTCCGATTGTAATGTACCGCTTTCTACGTTGTCACGAGCACCTTGTACGGAAAACGATCGAACCTCACTCGCTGAGGGGATCCGCCTGCCTCGGCCGTGTGCCGCCGTCGTGTGGTCAGCCTCGTGATTCTTGGTGTGCCCTATCGACAACATGCCTGTCTCTCCAGTTGCCGCACCCGGCGAGAGAGTTGATGCGTCTCAACCCGGCGAAACTAAGGGGGCAAAGGTTGCACACAGCCCCGCCTGTGCTGCAACCACCCGCTCTTGGCTGACCCCCGACGTCTGGTGCGTTTCCCACTCCGGGTATTTGAATCCTCACCCTGTACCTCTTCGGGATCCTCCATCCCCTGGGGAACCCTTCCCCTCGAGGCTTCTTCACGTCTCCGACATATTGGTGTGTGCCCACATGACCCTTCTTCCTGACATCCTCGATGTCGTTTTGCACCCCGGGCGATGCACTGAGACGGCCGTATCCAGGTAGTCAGTGGCCATGCCCAGCCCCTCAGCGTGACAGTCCTCTGGTGCGCTCCCAGCACCACCACCGCGACGCTCGTGCATATTCAGCCACCATGACCCGGCAGCTCTCGCCTGGGGACAGGGCTCGGCGGATCGAGAAATCACAGTCTGAAACTCGCCTCCCAGCTCCTCCGCAGCAGTCTACTGTCCGGCCGTCTTAAACTCTCGCCCTTCGGGAGCCCGGCCAACACCCGGTGCTTTCCGGCGTGATCTCGATCGCTCTGTGGCTCTCTGTGTCCTCTCCGGTCTTCGCTGGCTGCGAGCGAGTTGCGGGGTGAAGCCCAACGCGCCTCTTCATGGCGCACTGGAGACGCTGCATGGAGTGCCCAGGGGTAGGTGTGAGAGGTGCCGGCCCTTCTGGGTGAACGAGGGCGATCGCGCGCACTGTCGTCTCCTGAACTCCGCTCGAGCGGTGGACAACACGTTCCTGCGGCCCCCTTCCCACTGGGCTGATCCCCACTGTACCTGCCCCATCGCCCGCCTCGTAGACAGCGCATCAAACGGAGGCCCTGTGGCCCCACGTGGCGTCGATTCAGTGGTAACGCCCGGACTCAGTGTGGAGGGCGTATTTCCCGGTGCGTGAGGAAATTCGAGGCCCTGGAGGTGTGGGCATGCCAGAAGGATTCTCGGAGTCGCCTTCTTAATGAGAGAGGTGAGTCCCCGCGGACCGGAGCTTGTCGCACGCTGCAGTCGCTGTTCGGGCTTGTCGAGTAGGCTGCTGGGTACTCGGGAAGACTGGCCGACTGCCCCCCAACCTTGTGGAATGATCTCGGCCCGCTGCCATGGCTGCGGTTTCGGTGGACCCCCTCAGCGGCGGCACCGCTGACACAGGCGATGCGGACGCGTCTCTCAGTCGCTGCTTCTTTTGCTCCCCGAGCAGTGCAGCTTGGGAGAGCGTCTCGGCTGTGTTGGATACCTGATCTCTGTGTATGTCCCACGGCACCTCGCAGGTGTCCAGTCAGCAGCTCCCCTTCCCTGCATGGAACTGTGAGGTCGTACGTCTCAACACCGGGCCACAGACGCCCGGAACTCCCCCTGACCCCTGTGAATAATGCAGGCTTGAATGTGTGTCCCCCGGCAGGGAGACTATGCTTCGACGGAGTATGCCCCGCTTGGGGCGTGTGCGGGCATCCGCTTGACGCCGGGGTGCGCGTAGTCGGCATTCGCGCAGATAAGCTGGGCACGACAGACGTGCCGGCTTCTCGGGGGCGTGTCCGGGGGCGTTGCATTGGTACACGAAAACTGTCGCCCTCGGAAAGCTCACGTCGCGTCACCGTGCTCGAGCTGGATCTGGCAGGCTGTGTGTGACAGGCCACCCTTCCGCCTTCAGGTGCCGTCGCTCGGGCAAAAAAGGTGTATTTCTCAATCAAGAGAGTATGCCCCTCACGATTGTGGCACGATTGTGTCTCCCCGGGTCAGGCTCGGTATTCCAGTCGAAAGCGTAAATGCCCCTCGGCACTGTGCTGGGCGGGGTTGTGTCTCGGTCAGGAGAGGAGGTGCCCCTCAGGCAAAATCCTGCGTCTCGCGGTCGGGAGTGAGTGCCCCTCGGCAGGAATGTGTCTCGGCCAGGTGTCCCTCAGGCAGGGAATGTAATGTCTCGGCCCGGTGTCCCTCGGGCATGAATGTGCGTCTTGGCCAGGTGCCCCTCAGGCAGGGTGCCCCGTAGGCGGAAGTGTATGTCGCGGCCAGATGCCCCTCAGGCAGGGTGCCCCGTAGGCGGAAATGTATGTCTTGACCAGGTGCCCCTCGGGCAGGGTGCCTCGTAGGCGGAAGTGTATGTCTTGGCCAGGTGCCCCTCGGGCAGGGTGCCTCGTAGGCGGAAGTGTCTGTCTTGGCCAGGTGCCCCTCGGGCAGGGTGCCTCGTAGGCGGAAGTGTATGTCTTGGCCAGGTGCCCCTCGGGCAGGGTGCCTCGTAGGCGGAAGTGTATGTCTTGGCCAGGTGCCCCTCGGGCAGGGTGCCTCGTAGGCAGAGGTGTCTGTCTTGGCCAGGTGCCCCTCGGGCAGGGTGCCTCGTAGGCGGAAGTGTATGTCTTGGCCAGGTGCCCCTCGGGCAGGGTGCCTCGTAGGCGGAAGTGTATGTCTTGGCCAGGTGCCCCTCGGGCAGGGTGCCTCGTAGGCAGAGGTGTCTGTCTTGGCCAGGTGCCCCTCGGGCAGGGTGCCCCGTAGGCGGAAGTGTGTGTCTTGACCAGGTGCCCCTCGGGCAGGGTGCCTCGTAGGCGGAAATGTATGTCTTGGCCAGGTGCTCCTCAGGCAGGGTGCCCCGCAAGCGTAAGCTGTAGGTATGTCGTGGCCAGGTGCCCCTCAGGCAGGTAATGTCTCGGCGAGATGCCCCTCGGGCAGGAAAAATGCGTCTCGGCTAGGTGCCCCTCAGGCAGAAGTGGGTGTCTCGGTCCGATGCTCCTCGGCAAGATCGTGTCTCGGTCAGGAAAGTAGGAGTTGGATATCACTGACGTCACTTTGCTGCATCAGTATCGACCCATTTATCAGCACCCGACTGTTGCTCTTGGTCCCGCCTTTGTCAGCGCCTCTGTGACGGAACCTCCAGCTGAAGTATGCGTTTGGAAACCTTGAGCGCGATCAAGCGTGAAGCAGGTTTTCGGCGAGGCGCGGTGATAGTCTCGATGGCTGATGGGAATGTCCTCAATCCGCTGCGGCCACGGGCGCAGCGCTGTCCCGCTGTCACGTTCATAAGCGGCGGAGGACCACCTTGAACACCACGGCGTCATCATCCCCATCTTTTTGCGCCCCTCCTTCGTGCTGATCCCCCCGTGCACCTCGCCGTCATTTATTAGAACCAGTGCGTGGGGGTGTTGTTGTCCTCAACCGCGGCTTCGGCCCTCTTGAGACCTGACACGAGCATGGTGTGAGGGTCGTCTTCTCGGTCGGGATTTGGTGCCCCTCGGGCAAGATTGTGTATCTCTCGGTCGGGAGAGCGGGTGCCCCTCGGGCAAAATTTTTGTCTCGGTCAGGAGAACAGGTGCCCCTCGGGCGAGATGCTGCGTCTCTCGGTCGGGAGAGTGGGTGCCCCTCGGGCATAGTTTTGTCTCGGTCAGGATAACGGGTGCCCCTCGGGCAAAACTGCGTGTCTCTCGGTCGGGAGAGTGAGTGCCCCTCGGGCAGAATATTGTCTCGGTCAGGAGAACAGGTGCCCCTCGGGCGAGATGCTGCGTCTCTCGGTCGGGAGAGTGGATGCCCCTCGGGCAGAATATTGTCTCGGTCAGGAGAACAGGTGCCCCTCGGGCAAGACTGCGTGTCTCTCGGTCGGGAGAGTGGGTGCCCCTCGGGCAAAATTTTTGTCTCGGTCAGGAGAACAGGTGCCCCTCGGGCGAGATGCTGCGTCTCTCGGTCGGGAGAGTGGGTGCCCCTCGGGCAGAATATTGTCTCGGTCAGGAGAACAGGTGCCCCTCGGGCAAAACTGCGTGTCTCTCGGTCGGGAGAGTGAGTGCCCCTCGGGCAGAATATTGTCTCGGTCAGGAAACCAGGTGCCCCTCGGGCAAGACTGCGTGTCTCTCGGTCAGGAGAGTGGGTGCCCCTCGGGCAGGGTAGAATGCTGCGTCTCTCGGACGGTCAGATCGTGTGTCCCTCAGTCAGGAGAGGAGGTCTCGGTCGCTAAAAACGCGCCCCCTCGGGCAGAGTGGTTGTGTCATCGCTGTTGTGTCACACCAATTGCCTCTCGGGCGGTGTGTCTTTTTTGATTTGACAACTCCGGTTTGGTGTACCTCGATGAGCTTACCTTACCTTGTCGTCGGACACAACATATCATCGTTGTCCCAAACCCCGTAACCCACGTGAAGTGGATCATCTGAAGTGCAGAATGAGGTGGAGCAGGTGGAGCACGAAACATAAGTAAACCATAGCAAGAGAGGCCAGCAGCAGTCCCGAGTCCATCGCGTTCCTCGTAGCATTTCCCGTACCACACAGGTGTGTTATGTGCAAAATAAAAAAGCTGGAAAATCCCAGAAAGATATATTCCTGGGGGAAAAGACAAACAAAATCGTAGCAACCGTGCTTCCTTCTTCCTTAATGATGCGTTGACGCTTCCACCACCCTAGAGCCTGCTGCTTTGATGTGGGTGTGGAGCACATGTAAACACGAGATAGCTAGACACACAGAAAAGGAACAGGATCGTCGGAAGCACTCCTACACTTTTACGCATCATAAATGTGCTCGAAAAAATATGGCGACCAGATTTTGAACGATTTTGAACGATTTTTGGCCGTGCTCGTAGCATTCCCCGTTGAGGGGGTCGCTATTTCGTGTTCTCCTGGCCGCACGGAGGCATTGCCTTACGTCGCCTCTTCCTCTTTTCCTTTGGTGGTGTGTTGGTCTGGCACAGAGGGCGGGACCGTGCTGATATGCACAGTGACGACTCTCCCTTTTGTTTTGTGCCCGCCTCCACCGAGATTCGGCTGATGCCTCTCAGACTGGGGGCGGGCGGTCGCCGACGCTGACGCGCCTGGCGGCCTGTGGTAAGTGACGTGGGGCTGGGATGGGGGGGGGGGGGGTGCTGGGAGGTCGGGCCGAAGCCCTTGTTCTCTGATGATGTTATTTGGTTCACGCGTTCAGGTAGTCCTTCTCGCCGTGCTCCGTTACCCCTGCCTCGGCCAGGTAGCGCAGCGCCTCCTTGCAGTTGTGCAACAGCAGGTTGTGCACGTTTGTGGCTGTGAGGTGGTGTCGGGCCGACGCTGTCGCGGGGCAGCCGAAGAAGAGGTGCTTCAGTGAGACCCCAGGCGGGGGGTGGCCCGGCGCATGCTTCAGGCAGGGTTGGCAAGGTGGTTGTGCCGTGCCCGGGATGTCATGGTCGTAGACCAGGCGGTGGTGGTCGGCCCGGAGTCGGCGGATGGTGGTTTCCCCTAAGCGGGTGAGTCCCTCCATGCGGAGGTCGGGGCGTTGCAGTCGCGTCTCCCCGATTCCCGAACGGTACGCGTACACGCTGTCCGTGCGGGGCACCGTTGCGTCGTTGTAGATGTGTCGGCGGAGGACGACACGAGCCGACGCGAGGCTAACCGGTTCCATCTGCGGCCGGAAGGCACCGATTTGCGCCTGTTTGTCAGCGAGTTCGTTCCCTGCTACCCCAACGTGTGACGGGATGTAGCGGAGGTGGGTGGTGACATCGTGGGTTTGGGCGAGCTCGTTCAACCACCTCCAGATGTCCCATTCGGTGGATCCTCTCGCTCGCTGCGGGCCGCTCAGCAGCGCGTTCAGTGCGCTCTGCGAGTCTGTGAGGATGGCGATCGTTTCGCCTGGGGATACCAGGGTGCATAGGTGAGCGAGGGATTCTCTGATGGCCACCAGCTCCGCCTGGTAGCTGATGCAGCGGAGTCCTGCCGGCCAGGCGAGCTTTTTCCTGAGGCGGCCCTCCGGCATGCTGTACACCGCTGCTCCTGCGCCGCCCTGCTGTTGCCGCGATGTGGAGTTGGAGACTGACCCGTCGGTGTACACATGCCAGGCGCATGTCGGGAGGGCCTGGATGGTCTGCTCTGCCAGGTCCCGGAGGGTGTCTTTCGGGGTGGCGGCCTTTGGGGCGGTGAGCCCCGGCAGCGTCGCCAGGATGTGTACTCGTGGCAGCACCAGGTTCCATTCCCAGGGGGGGATGGGGTGTGCTGCATGCAGGGGGGCCAGCAGGGGGGTGCGCCCGTCGACCTTCGAGTATTTCACCAGACTCCGTGCCTGATGTAGCCAGCTGCCTCCCGTGTTCCCGGTGTTTAGTTGCGCCCGGTATCCTGGGGAGTGGGGCACGCGGCGGAAGCGTTCGTGGTCTGTGCACACCGCGACCTTGAAGTCGAGGTCGAGGTCTCGCAGGTGTGATTCCCAGAGGAGCTTTGCCGTGCTGGTGTTCTTCATACAGCCCGTGATGATCAGGGCTGCCATGCGGTGGACATCTCGCAGGCGTTTGAGGTTCTTCGTGGACAGGCCAGGGGTGTAGACGCTGGCGGCGTTGGTAGGATTCAAGCACCCGGACTTCCCAACTGGTCACCCACGTCAGTACTATCCAGGCCTGCTGGTGCTTAACTTCTCAAATCAGGCGGGATGAGGTGTATTCACCAGAGTATGGCCGAATCCTGGAGGCCGCTGTGGGGATTTTTGGTGGAAGCGTCAACGCATCATTAAGGAAGAAGGAAGCACGGTTGCTACGCCTTTTCTTGTTTTTTTGGGGGGCTTTTTGGCGGCCTGACGGTGACTTCTGGACCGAATCCGACTGGTTTTTTGGCACGGCTTCCAATCCCGTACATGGGATACGCACAAGAACAGACGTTCACTACCGTGGCCTCCGGCGGCTGGGGGGCTCCGCCCCCCAGACCCCCCTGTGGACTCTCTCTGCATGTACCTGTCAGTTGCCAAGGCCTGAGCGCATGCGGCGTCACATCTTAAGGAGGCGAGAGCCCATGCTGATGTGTTGAATCATGTGTCCGTGTGCCTGTTGGGGGGGGAAAAGTGACAGCGTTTGACACAAAAAAGAGTCACTCAGACATCAGCTGCGGTGGATCTCTTCCCATCACACATGTCACCGTCAAGGCCTGTGCCTGCACAACCCTTGTCGGCTCGAAGAACTTACCGAGATGCCAGCAACGACGCCAACACACAATACGCACCACACGAGACACAAGGCGGGTTTCGGCAGTTGTCGGGGCTGGGGGCGCAGGGGTGCGGGGGTATTGAGACGGCATCGAACAGAACCTGTCAAATTATTTCAACCAATATGGGGTCAGGGGCACTACTGGAGGTGGCACAAGGTGCAGACCACCCTCTCACTGACCTCGAGTTGGGGCGAGCTTCAACAACCTGCGGCCCATTCGCTCTCACGTGCAGAACAAGCCCACTCCCCCCAACAAGCCCCCTGATCACCACCCGGCTGCCACAACACCGACACAGGTTCGACACCTGCCCCGGATCGACAGCCCACCCACACGGCGCCCTTCGTTCCTAGCTTGACGAGTGAGGGAACTAGTTGTGTTCTCACTAACTAGCTCTCTGACGAGTGATCACTCGAGAATAAGGAGCAACACACCCTCGGGTGTGGCTCCTCGTTAGGCCTATCACTCGTGAGCCCACTCGTCAGAGAACTAGTAATCTCGTCGGCGAGTGCGCTGTGCACACATACCACACACCACACACACACACACACAGAGTACGCGTCGAAACCGGTGTCACGTCGTGTTGGGGAATCCTTCGGGAGTGCGATACTGAAGGGGAGGTGCTACTGCCCGTGCAGGGCGACACCGCCTTAAAACTTGATAACCACCCCCTACACACACACCCCCCATCCCGCCCTTCTATGAGAGGCCCACTTCCTTGACAGCCTCCAGGGCTACCACACGCACCCTGTTCTTGCAGGCGCAGAAGACCCACCTCCCGCAGGGGCTGAGCGCGACGCCGTTCCACCTCCCGGCCTGATGGACGATGGATCCGACGGGCTGACCGAAGCCAAGGCACCACAGCTGGACGCGTCTGTCGCACGACACCGCCACGACGTCCCCCTCCTGCGACACGGCGACCCGCCATGGTATCGCGCCTGCCTGCAGCACGCGGAGGCATTGGAGCTGCGCCGTGCACCACAGCCTGACAGTCTTGTCGAAGGAGCAGGACGCCAGGGTCTGCTCGTCATTACTGAGGGAGATGGCATAGACGGACTCAGTGTGGTCCCTCAGTGTGGTGATGAGGTTCAGGCTGCAAGCGTCCCAAACACGGATCGTTTTGTCGCTCGATGCGCTGAAGATGCTGCTGTGTGACACAGTGATGTCACGGACAGGAGAGATGTGCCCCCGCAGGACAGCGGTGCAGGTCCGGTCGGCGGTGTCCCACACGCGGACTGTCTGGTCGTTCGACCCGGATACGATGCGGCCATCATATGTCCACACGGCAGCGAAAACCCACTCCTGATGGCCCTGCAGTTTGAAGAGGAACTGCCAGGTTAAGGCACACCACACGTTGATGGTTGCGTCATTGGGGCACGAAATGAGCCTGGTGCTGCACCGGGAGAAGGCGACGCTGTTGACAGGTGTATAACTCCGCGTGATCTGCGCGATGTGCGCCCCCGTGGTGGTGTCGAAGGCGAAGACATGTCCCTCCTGCGTGCCGATCGCGCACAGGCCCCCGTGTGGCGATACGGCAATGCTGCTCACAGAGCTAGAAGCGATGCTGTACTCAGCAGGTGCCTTTGCGGTGGCACAGCGCTGCTCCAGCCGGATCTCGCCTCCGTCCTGCAGCCGCGTGTCTGCGATGCGCTGCGTGTCACCGAGGACATCCTCTGCCCCACCGTCCCCAGCGATGCGGGCTGCCAGCCAGTCGGCCAGCTTGCCTGCGTTGGCACCAGCGTCTGCAAATAGTTGTCGCAGTGCATCCGTCTTTAAGTCCAGCACGGTAGCGGATTCTGCAACACCGACAACGCAGCTGTGCCCGCTGGGCGCGTGTGCCACCCGCAACTCCATGGCGTGGGGAGAGAAGTGATGTGCCCCCTGTGGTGTGGCGGGTGCAGTGGAAAACCGGAATGTGTGCGCCATGCCCCCTTGGAGGGAAGGAGAATGCGTGCCATGCGCACCCACCGACTCTTTCGCGCTGTGGCAGAGCAAGCTTGTTTGGGGGGACGGGCAAGCCTGACGGGTGGCATGCCCAACAGTAATCAGTGAAATAAACCAGTCGACACCCCTGCACCCCGTCGGGCAGGTGCTCTCGAGGAGCTTGGGAAGGTTTCCGTGCCGCATTGACTCGCGCGCGGAGAATTTTTTTGAGCTGTTGATATCGCAGCTCCTGCCCTGCCAGAAAGCAGACACACGGCACACACCCTTCGTCTGGGCAACCTCAGCTGGGGGGTGCTGGAAAGCACCCCACAGGATTGGAGGGCAGCATGGTGCGCCAAAAGTGAAGTCTCAGAAGAGAGCTTGCCTGGGGTCACCGGGCGTGTGCGTGGACACTGTGTATTCATGCAAATCTGGAAAAGCGTAGCAACCGTGCTTCCTTCTTCCTTAATGATGCGTTGACGCTTCCACCACCCTAGAGCCTGCTGCTTTGATGTGGGTGTGGAGCACATGTGAACACGAGATAGCTAGACACACAGAAAAGGAACAGGATCGTCGGAAGCACTCCTACACTTTTACGCATCATAAATGTGCTCAAAAAGAAACAAAGAGAAGAGCCGAAGGGTATTCGTCGATCGCGAGAACGCCTGTCATGAAGCGTGGTGATGTTCTGCAAGGATTTACATGGGCACGGTTCCCTGCGTTGTGAACACAACCCTCAAAAACGTGACGCCTGCCACACGATGACAGACCACGTCGACCACGTCGTGACCACCTGCATGCGACGCCTGAGCATTCTGCGTATGTTGGCAGGCACTGACTGGGGCTCAAGTGGAGACACGCTGCGCCAGGCCTACCTGACATATGTCTACCCCATCCTGATGTACGCCGCCAGCGTCTACACCCCTGGCCTGTCCACGAAGAACCTCAAACGCCTGCGAGATGTCCACCGCATGGCAGCCCTGATCATCACGGGCTGTATGAAGAACACCAGCACGGCAAAGCTCCTCTGGGAATCACACCTGCGAGACCTCGACCTCGACTTCAAGGTCGCGGTGTGCACAGACCACGAACGCTTCCGCCGCGTGCCCCACTCCCCAGGATACCGGGCGCAACTAAACACCGGGAACACGGGAGGCAGCTGGCTACATCAGGCACGGAGTCTGGTGAAATACTCGAAGGTCGACGGGCGCACCCCCCTGCTGGCCCCCCTGCATGCAGCACACCCCATCCCCCCCTGGGAATGGAACCTGGTGCTGCCACGAGTACACATCCTGGCGACGCTGCCGGGGCTCACCGCCCCAAAGGCCGCCACCCCGAAAGACACCCTCCGGGACCTGGCAGAGCAGACCATCCAGGCCCTCCCGACATGCGCCTGGCATGTGTACACCGACGGGTCAGTCTCCAACTCCACATCGCGGCAACAGCAGGGCGGCGCAGGAGCAGCGGTGTACAGCATGCCGGAGGGCCGCCTCAGGAAAAAGCTCGCCTGGCCGGCAGGACTCCGCTGCATCAGCTACCAGGCGGAGCTGGTGGCCATCAGAGAATCCCTCGCTCACCTATGCACCCTGGTATCCCCAGGCGAAACGATCGCCATCCTCACAGACTCGCAGAGCGCACTGAACGCGCTGCTGAGCGGCCCGCAGCGAGCGAGAGGATCCACCGAATGGGACATCTGGAGGTGGTTGAACGAGCTCGCCCAAACCCACGATGTCACCACCCACCTCCGCTACATCCCGTCACACGTTGGGGTAGCAGGGAACGAACTCGCTGACAAACAGGCGCAAATCGGTGCCTTCCGGCCGCAGATGGAACCGGTTAGCCTCGCGTCGGCTCGTGTCGTCCTCCGCCGACACATCTACAACGACGCAACGGTGCCCCGCACGGACAGCGTGTACGCGTACCGTTCGGGAATCGGGGAGACGCGACTGCAACGCCCCGACCTCCGCATGGAGGGACTCACCCGCTTAGGGGAAACCACCATCCGCCGACTCCGGGCCGACCACCACCGCCTGGTCTACGACCATGACATCCCGGGCACGGCACAACCACCTTGCCAACCCTGCCTGAAGCATGCGCCGGGCCACCCCCCGCCTGGGGTCTCACTGAAGCACCTCTTCTTCGGCTGCCCCGCGACAGCGTCGGCCCGACACCACCTCACAGCCACAAACGTGCACAACCTGCTGTTGCACAACTGCAAGGAGGCGCTGCGCTACCTGGCCGAGGCAGGGGTAACGGAGCACGGCGAGAAGGACTACCTGAACGCGTGAACCAAATAACATCATCAGAGAACAAGGGCTTCGGCCCGACCTCCCAGCACCCCCCCCCCCCCATCCCAGCCCCACGTCACTTACCACAGGCCGCCAGGCGCGTCAGCGTCGGCGACCGCCCGCCCCCAGTCTGAGAGGCATCAGCCGAATCTCGGTGGAGGCGGGCACAAAACAAAAGGGAGAGTCGTCACTGTGCATATCAGCACGGTCCCGCCCTCTGTGCCAGACCAACACACCACCAAAGGAAAAGAGGAAGAGGCGACGTAAGGCAATGCCTCCGTGCGGCCAGGAGAACACGAAATAGCGACCCCCTCAACGGGGAATGCTACGAGCACGGCCAAAAATCGTTCAAAATCGTTCAAACGTGACCCGCCCTGCATCGCGTGCCTACATCGCGGCGATGTCTTCAAGCTCGTAGACAACGCCGCCAGGGCCGTCGTGCTGTGGCACACGTGCTGTAGTGAGACGCAGCATCTCGCGCACAGCACCCGGTGGTGCCTCCGCCGTGTACAGGCACCGCATGTGCATCGACAGCGCCAGACGCGACAGCGCAAGGCTCGCCTCCACAGCACCGCCTGACGCAGTCACGAAGCGCTGCCGTGCCGTCCCCACGTCTCCGTGCTCGACAGTCCCGCTCGCGATGCCAAGCGTTGCCACCGTGTGCCCGCCACCGTGCTGCAGCACGCGTTGTGCAAACCGCAGTGACCTCTCGACGTGTGTGGAGGTGCGTTGCCCGATGTTCCACCCGATGAAGAAGTTGTTCCCGACAAGTGCCAGCAGCACACCGCCACTCTGTTCCAACAGTGGCACCACACCCGACAGTGCGTTGTCGATCTCGCCCAGAGACATGCTGCTGAGTGTTGCCACAGCGACTGTTGCGTCGTGCTTGGTGATGCGCAGCTTATCTCTTGCCAGATGCAGCGACCTGCAGGAAGAGCTCAGCGACCCACATAGCGAGGGTGGGGGTGGTGCAGCCTGCAGAGGGTGGCGCTCACGGCCGTGCAGGGAGGCAGGCCACACGCTGCACATAGACACAGGCTCGCTCACACCCTTCAGGTCGGTGGGCACCGCGTTGCCTGCATATGCACCGACACACCCGGACACCCCACGCACACTCGTCCACAGCTCGGCAGGCACCGCAACTGCACCAGGCACACACACAGACTCGAGGCGTGACGCAACGTTCACTGTGCGTCCGAAGTAGTCCACACGCTTGGTCAGCGTGTTCGTCTCCAGCGTCACAGGTCCCTCGTTCACACCGACACGCACCGTCAGCCCGCCCCACAGCTCTGTCGGGCTGCAGATCCCGACCTCCAGCAGCGCAGCAGGCCACTCCGCCGCAAGCAGATTCTCCTGCACCTCAAGCCCGAAGCACACACCCGCATGTGCATTCTCGAACGCAATCATGAAGGAGTCCCCGATTGTCTTCACCTCGTACCCGCCCCACGCAGACAGTGCAGATCTCATCACCGTGTCGTGAACCGCCATCGCCTTCTTCATCGCCTCAGGTGCCGCCTCCCAGATCGATGTGGACGCACGGATGTCGGTGAACACGATTGCCGCACGCTCGCTCTTCGCACCAGGTGCGGCAGCAGGTGGCACACAGGGCTGCCCAGCACCGTCAGGCGAGTGCTGCTGCTCCTCCAGCAGCACGGCAGGGAGGTACGGGCGGTACGCACGCAGGTTCTGCTCCAGCCTGCGAAGGGCCTCGTGCATCGCTGCAGGCAGCCGCCCCCCCGCCTCCGCCTCCTGCAGCATCTCCGCCACGGTGTCGACGTCGTAGCCCGCCAGAAGTTGTGCAATCGCCTCCACAGTCTCGATGGTCCGTGTCATTACCGCCTTCTCCCTCTCGGCCGAATCTGCGAACCCGCGTGTCGCGGCGAAGTCGATCAGAAGCACAAATAACGAGACGGTCATCTCCCCCAAAGCCGTCGTCCCCTTGACCGCACACGGGGGGGTCGTGCACCTGACAGATACTTCGATCCGCTCCCATCTCATATAATTGGGTGCTGATCCAGGCAGGTCGTACAGCCCGAAGCGCACCATCATTTCCACCCCTGATATCACAACCCACACCGCGGCAACTGCTGTCAGCCCTGTTGCAAACCGGGTCCCGAGACGGAGCACCAGCGCCAGGTCTGCGAGCAGCACAAACTCAGGCCACAGAGGCGAGCTGCCTATGGTCCGCAGGTTCATATCTCCCCAGCAGATGAAGACCGCGAACACCACAATGTAGCCACGCATCGTGTTGGGTGTCAGCTGGATGCGGCAGAGGCACAGGAGGACGACACAGAGGTTAAGCCCCAGCAGCGCAACCATGTTCATCGTCATCTGCGGATACCTCGGGACGAAGGAGCTCATTATCGACTGAAACGCAACAATTATGGATGAGACGACAAACATGAGGTGCCTGTCGCTGCGCGCCTTGCCCTGCAGCCTCCCGTCCATCGAGATGACATTTTCAAACCACCCCATCGTATGCGATTCGCTGTGTGGACAGCCTTGCGTTTGGATGTGGCGGTGGTGGCGGTAGAATTTCGGCGGCAATCGGGGTGATCGGGGCAATGGGACAGGGGCGTGGGGCCACTTCGCTCTAAAGTGAAGATCACGACGACTTGAATCGCGTATCAGTTGTCGTGCAGCGGGTCTTTCGTGGAATTCTGTACGATGCAGGTCCGCTAATGCAACATAGGGGGTCTTTGCTGGTCGACAAACTTCGTCAGTTTTCAGTCAATTCAACAGGAAATGCACCAAAATGCACTGACGACCACCCCGTAGCGAAGACCCCCATAGCCAACGCCAGAAAGCTGCCCTCGCCATTTCCTCCTTCGGCATTTGCTTGTGCCCCACACCCGGGTGAAGGAGGTGTATTTTTTCACCGTACCTACCTACGTCACCCCCCAGGTGCAAAGATCGGGAGAGGGGTGACGTAAACACGGGGGGGGTCGCAGGCAAGCAAAATATTATTGCCATGCCAATCGGTGTGTGAACAAGGCTCTTGTCGTCGTGAAAACTGCGACAAAGCTCTTGCCCGTGAAAACAAGCCACACTTTCGAGGCGTCCGCATCACAATCAATAACAGGCTTCGGCAGAGGCGGCCATCAGCCTCTCGAGCAGGAGACACTGGGGGGAGTGGCGGGGGTCAAGCAAAGACGAGTACCCTTTGAACACCAGCTCCTTGGGGTTCTCCGAGGTGTCTGGTGAACGCAAGCATCGTTGGAAATAGTCACAGAACCGAAATGACCACACCACAATTCGCACGGAATCCGAAAAAAATGCCCAGAAACAGCGTTTGTGACGACCGACTGCAGGGGGGTCAGAAAGATCTTCCGAACTGACCAGTAGGAAGCAAGTGGGCCGCCTCATGCCGATACGGGTGGTACGATCTGACCGCCCCCTTCCACACCCAGAATAAGACTTTGACAAAAGCCTGCACTCCAAAGGCGCAAACCCCGCCGTGTCCCTCGTGTGAAGGAGGTAGACTGGGACCTGTCAATGACCCCGACCCCCACCACCCCGCCTCGCCAGCCAGGCGCAAGCGTGGCCCCAGGCAGGAGGGCACATCACGGAGCTGGGCCTTGGCAGGTTGCAGCTGCGGGTGGCCGCACCGCCACAAGCGAGATGCCGTCAAGGAGGGCGGAGGGGAAAGGGTGCACATGGAAGCGGCGTCTGGAAAGAAGCTGCTTAAGGTGCTGGGGTGTGGTCGGCAGGGCAGCACTGAGGAAGGATGTGTTAAAGGAAATCGGGACAGATGTCCAGCACGTTGTTCACCACCTCGTAGACAACGCCGCCAGGGCCGTCGTGTTGTGGCACACGTGCTGTGGTGGGACGCAGCATCTCGCGCACAGCACCCGGTGGTGCCTCCGCCGTGTACAGGCACCGCATGTGCATCGAAACCGCCAGACGCGACAGCGCAAGGCTCGCCTCCACAGCACCGCCTGACGCAGTCACGAAGCGCTGCCGTGCCGTCCCCACGTCTCCGTGCTCGACAGTCCCGCTCGCGATGCCAAGCGATGCTACCGTGTGCCCGCCTCCCTGCTGCAGCGCGCGTTGTGCAAACCGCAGTGCGCTCTCTGCGTGTGCCGCCCTCTTCTTCCCGACGTTCCACCCGACGAAGAAGTTGTTGCCGAGCAGCGACAGCAGCACACCATCGCTCTGTTCCAGCAATGGGACAATACCAGACAGCGCAGTGTCGATCTCACGCATGAACATGCTGCTGAGTGTTGCCACAGCGACAGTTGCGTCCTGCTGTGTGGTGCTGCACATCATCAGCGCACTGTCGCTGCCCTGTGACACACGCGACTCAGGGCGGGACAGTGCAGCCGCCTGCAGAGGGTGGCGCTCACGGCCGTGCAGGGAGGCAGGCCACACGCTGCACACAGACACAGGCTCGCTCACACCCTTCAGGGTGGTGGGCACCGCGTTGCTTGCATATGCACCGACACACCCGGACACCCCACGCACACTCGTCCACAGCTCAGCAGGCACCGCAACTGCACCAGGCACACACACAGACTCGAGGCGTGCAGCCACGTTCACTGTGTGTCCGAAGTAGTCCACACGCTTGGTCAGCATGTTCGTCTCCAGCGTCACAGGTCCCTCGTTCACACCGACACGCACCGTCAGCCCGCCCCACAGCTCTGTCGGGCTGCAGATCCCGACCTCCAGCAGCGCAGCAGGCCACTCCGCCGCAAGCAGATTCTCCTGCACCTCAAGCCCGAAGCACACACCCGCATGTGCACTCTCGAACGCAATCATGAAGGAGTCCCCGATTGTCTTCACCTCGTACCCGCCCCACGCAGACAGTGCAGATCGCATCGCCGTGTCGTGAACCGCCATCGCCTTCTTCATCGCCTCAGGTGCCGCCTCCCAGATCGATGTGGACGCACGGATGTCGGTGAACACGATTGCCGCACGCTCGCTCTTCGCACCAGGTGCGGCGGCAGGTGGCACACAGGGCTGCCCAGCACCGTCAGGCGAGTGCTGCTGCTCCTCCAGCAGCACGGCAGGGAGGTACGGGCGGTACGCACGCAGGTTCTGCTCCAGCCTGTGAAGGGCCTCGTGCATCGCTGCAGGCAGCCGCCCCTCCGCCTCCGCCTCCTGCAGCATCTCCGCCACGGTGTCGACGTCGTAGCCCGCCAGAAGTTGTGCAATCGCCTCCACAGTCTCGATGGTCCGTCCCGTCGCCGCCTTCTCCCTCTCGGCTGACTCTGCGAACCCGCGTGTGGCCGCGAAGTCGACAAGTAGCACAAATATCGAGAACTGTATTTCCGACAGACCTGTCATTGCCTTCACGGGACACGGGGGGTGTGTGCAGGTGACAGTATCATGCAGATCTTCCCACCTGTGCCAGTCGGGTGCTGAGCCAGGCAGGTCGAAGAGCCCGAAGCGCAGCATCTCTTCCATCCCTGATATGACGACCCACAGCGCTGCGACTGCTGTCAGCCCTGTTGCGAACCGCCTCCCGAGATTGAGCACCAGCGCCAGGTCTGCAAGCAGCACGAATGCCGGCCAGATCGGTGGCCTCACTACGGTGCGCAGGTGCATGTCTGTGCCGATTATGCCCATCGCAATCACCAGGATGTACGTACGCACGATGTTGTGGGAGAGATGCACGCGGCAGAAGCACAGACCCATCACCACAAACTGCGGAATGACATTCAGCAGCGAAGCGATTCTGATCTGTGCCCAGACAGGCCCAAACAATGTAATTACCCCAAGGAACAGGCCGAAGGAGCTGCTCGTAACAAACATCAGGCGCCTGTCGCTGCGTGCCTTGCCCTGCAGCCTCCCGTCCATCGAGATGACATTTTCAAACCAACCCATCGCGCCGCCAACCTGTGTGGGTGGATAGTTGGAGTGATTAACTTGGGTAGGGTGAGTCTGTGACTGTTTAGCCGTCGACATGCAGACGACTGGCGACTCAAGCCACCACCCTGCAATTTTGGTATGTATTCACCGGGGGAGGGGGGCGGGGGTCTGTTGTGTCTGCACATCGACAATGCTGTGCTGCCCAGGCTGCACACCTCGGTTCCACAGGCGGCACAACCCACCTGAGGGGGGCACAACTTGCGGCAGGCCCTTGTCGCTGCGCTGCAGGAATGCAGTGCAGGCGGTGAGCGGAAAGGAAATCCCGATACATATCCCACGCCAACACCGAACCCAAGGTGCAGTGGAACCAAGCGCTGAGACCTGCATCGGGTTTCAGTCAAAGGCACTTTTTGCAAAAGCCACCCACATCTCCCTACCAATACCCAACCCAAGGCGCAGTAGAACCAAACACTGAGACCTGCATCGGATTTCATTGGGTACGTGACCCCAGAGAGACGAGACATGCATACGGATCAGCGGGGTCTCGGCTGCCGTCAAGTGTCAGGAAAGCTCGGCATATTGGGATGTTCAGGGGTCCCGGAAAAGGGAAATCTCTCTTTTTGCGTGTCATTTGGTGGCTGAGCCCAAAAGTCAAAAAAGGATTGCCGGATTTCTTTTGTTTTGTTTGTGCAACCTTCTGGTCACCTGCACGTTGGGGCGTGGAGTGTAGGTGAACAAAACATTGCTCCCACTGCAACCTTTTTAGTTCTGAACGCCTTCCGTGAGCACGGTGCGTTTGACACAAAAAAAAGTAGCTCTGGGGTGCACAGAAGCGGCAAAATCAGCCACGCCAGTCATGCAATTCGGAATGATCATCATTCAAAGAACACATTCTCGTGATTCGCCCGGCTGCACTCGTTTCAACACGGGGTGACCTTTCATGTGTTTTGCTTGTAAACCTAATCGCCGCATGACTGGGGGCGCGGGGTGCAGGAAGTGCATGAACAAAACATTGTTCCCCGCTGCAACAGAATACCGTCGATCACACTGTACGTAATCGCCGTGGTGGTAGAACACGGAACGCTGTGTCTGCAAATAAGAAAGGGAGAGGAGCCAGTGGGTCTCCATCGGTCGCGAGAACACCCCCACACGCGTGATGCGGGTGTGGTGTGTCCTGCATGATCTGCATCGCACATTTTCCTGCGTTGTTGGCACAACTGCAAGAAAACCCAAGAGAGAAAAAAGAGGGACAAATATACTGTTGCCGAAAGCACTTCGCACAATATACGCACGCACTACGCACAAGCACGCTATTGGTCATTTTTTTTGGTTTCAAAAAATGTTTCGCACGGACCACGCAATATGGGTTTTCGGCAACACCAATAGAAATATGATTTTTAAGCACACTCGTGTGAGCGGAAAGCGTCCCACCACAGCTGCAACCAACCGTGCTCTATACACTAACCCCACCCTTCATCAGGCTCAGGGTGTGATCAGTTCAGGGTTTGAACGATTTTTGAACGATTTTTGGCCGTGCTAGTCGCGTCCCCCGGGGGGGGGGGGGGGGTCGCTGTTTCGTGTTCTCCTTGCCGCACGGAGGCATTGCCTTACGTCGCCTCTTCCTCATTTCCTTTGGTGGCGTGTTGGTCTGACACAGAGGGCGGGACCGTGCTGATATGCACAGTGACGACTCTCCCTTTGTTGTTGTGCCCGCCCCCTGCCGAGTCCTGGCTGTTGCCTCTCAGACTGGGGGCGGGCGGCCGCCGACGCTGACGCGCCTGGCGGCCCATGGAAAGTGACGTGGGGGAGGGGAGGGGGGTGCTGGGGTGTCGGGCCAAAGCCCTTGACCTCTGTTGATATTTGCTGTGTTCACGCGATCAGGTAGTCCTCCTCGCTGTGCTCCGTCACCCCTGCCTCAGCCAGGTCGTAGGGCCTCCTTGCAGTTGTGCAGCAGCAGGTTGTGCACGTTTGTGGCTGTGAGGTGGTGTCGGGCTGACGCTGTCGCGGGGCAGCCAAAGAAGAGGTGCTTCAGCGAGACCCCGGGCGGGGGGCTGTCCGGCGCAAGCTTCAGGCAGGGTTGGCATGGTGGTTGTGCGCTGCCCGGGAAGTCGCGGTTTTGTGTAGAAGCGTCAACGCAACAAACAAAATCGTACTCCTTTCGCTTTCTTATAGACACCCTGTCCAGCAACTGTGGGAGAACAGTTCCGGGCTACTTTTTGTTGAGCGTACACTTACTGTCTCAAGGCTGTGTTGAGGCCCTGTGAAGTGGCATGAAAGTGCTAATCCAAAAGCTTCAGGTGTACGACACGCTTCGGAAGGAAACTCATCAGAGCGGTTGTAGCTGTGAAGTGGCAGGGCGCTTTTGTGTTGTCCCCCTTTCACTGATGTTCAAGGCTGCGGGGTGCTCAATGACGAGGAAGAGGACGGCCCTGTGGTCACTGTCCCTCATCGGGGTGCGCAGTCCGCGATGCCATGGTGGGCACCCAGGAACACTTGGGGAACATGTTGTCACTTCTACGATTGTGAAAAGGTCCCTCAGGATGTGTAGCGGGCCGCTTCCAACTCACTGCGCGAGCTCACGACAGGCTGGTCGGTCTTCGTGTTGAAAGTACAGAAAAGATATGGTAGAGCACGAAGAACGGGGGAAAGGAGTACGGTGTACGGAACGTGTTTGTTGGTGCAACCGGAATGTCAACCAGCAGAAAGAAGGTGGATGTACTGATAAGAAGCAAATGATGCGGAGAAACACACCCACATTGCTCCCACAGCTCCTTTTGGGGCCGAACACACTTCTCGCCCAAGCGGGTGATTTGCGCGTTCTACCAAAAAAGACCGCCAGCCAATACAGCATCGTACTTCCTTCATCCTGGATGGTGTAGAACGCAACACCTGCGAAAAATACGCACTGGCCCGACCCGATGCGAGAAAAACACGAGCCACACGACACGGAATAGTGCACGACAAGGCGGTCGGGGACCGAATCAATCCGCCGAGAAGCGCTTGGCCTCGATGATGTGAATGGTGTATTGGACGGGACTGAGTTTCGGAAGCAGCACTCTTCACAGGGCAATGCCGTCGACATCTGGAAACAAGACTTCCATCTCGTAGACAGCGCCGCCAGGGCCGTCGTGTTGTGGCACACGTGCCGCGGTGAGACGCAGCATCTCGCGCACAGCACCCGGTGGTGCCTCCGCCGTGTACAGGCACCGCATGTGCATCGACAGCGCCAGACGCGACAGCGCAAGGCTCGCCTCCACAGCACCGCCTGACGCAGTCACAAAGCGCTGCCGTGCCGTCCCCACGTCTCCGTGCTCGACAGTCCCGCTCGCGATGCCAAGCGTTGCCACCGTGTGCCCTTCACCGTGCTGCAGCACTCGTTGTGCAAACCGCAGTGACCTCTCCACGTGTGTGGAGGTGCGTTGCCCAATGTTCCAACCGATGAAGAAGTTGTTCCCGACAAGTGCCAGCAGCACACCGCCACTCTGTTCCAACAGTGGCACCACACCCGACAGTGCGTTGTCGATCTCGCACATGAACATGCTGCTGAGTGTTGCCACAGCGACTGTTGCGTCCTGCTGTGTGGTGCTGCGCAGTATATCTCTTGCCAGATGCAGCGACCTGCAGGAAGAGCTCAGCGACCCACATAGCGAGGGTGGGGGTGGTGCAGCCTGCAGAGGGTGGCGCTCACGGCCGTGCAGGGAGGCAGGCCACACGCTGCACACAGACACAGGCTCGCTCACACCCTTCAGGGTGGTGGGCACCGCGTTGCCTGCATATGCACCAACACACCCGGACACCCCACGCACACTCGTCCAC
Organism: Rhynchopus euleeides; assembly: GCA_963210315.1. Taxonomy (NCBI): domain Eukaryota; phylum Euglenozoa; class Diplonemea; order Diplonemida; family Diplonemidae; genus Rhynchopus; species Rhynchopus euleeides. The sequence continues at coordinate 2,317,923 of OY723239.1, read as the reverse complement.
AGCTCGGCAGGCACCGCAACTGCACCAGGCACACACACAGACTCGAGGCGTGCAGCCACGTTCACTGTGTGTCCGAAGTAGTCCACACGCCCGGTCAGCGTGTTCGTCTCCAGCGTCACAGGTCCCTCGTTCACACCGACACGCACCGTCAGCCCGCCCCACAGCTCTGTCGGGCTGCAGATCCCGACCTCCAGCAGCGCAGCAGGCCACTCCGCCGCAAGCAGATTCTCCTGCACCTCAAGCCCGAAGCACACACCCGCATGTGCATCCTCGAACGCAATCATGAAGGAGTCCCCGATTGTCTTCGCCTCGTACCCGCCCCACGCAGACAGTGCAGATCGTATCACCGTGTTGTGAACCGCCATCGCCTTCTTCATCGCCTCAGGTGCCGCCTCCCAGATCGATGTGGACGCACGGATGTCGGTGAACACGATTGCCGCTCGCTCGCTCTTCGCACCAGGTGCGGCAGCAGGTGGCACACAGGGCTGCCCAGCACCGTCAGGCGAGTGCTGCTGCTCCTCCAGCAGCACGGCAGGGAGGTACGGGCGGTACGCACGCAGGTTCTGCTCCAGCCTGCGAAGGGCCTCGTGCATCGCTGCAGGCAGCCGCCCCTCCGCCTCCGCCTCCTGCAGCATCTCCGCCACGGTGTCGACGTCGTAGCCCGCCAGAAGTTGTGCAATCGCCTCCACAGTCTCGATGGTCCGTCCCATCGCCGCCTTCTCCTTCTTTGCTGACTCTGCGAACCCGCGTGTGGCACCGAAGTCGATCAGCAGCACGACGAGAGACACCTCAATCTCATGCAAACCCTTCACCAGGCTGACAGGACACGGCGGGCGTGTGCAGGTGAAGGTCTCCTGCACACGCTCCCACCTGTACCAGTCGGGTGCTGATCCAGGCAGGTCGTACAGCCCGAAGCGAGCCACACCCTCGAGACCCGTGATGACAACCCACAGCGCCGTGAATGCAATCAACCCTGTTGCGAACCGCCTCCCGAGATTGAGCACCAGCGACATGTCCGCAAGCAGTACGAATGTTGGCCACAAGGGTGCACTGTCGATGGTCCGCATGTTGTAGTCTGACCCAGCGACGCCGAGGAGGAGTGCCAGTATGTAGGCTTGCATGATGCTGTGAGTCAGGTCGATGCGGCACAGGCACAGCAGGACCATGACGTACTGCGTCAACGCAAGGAAACTTGAAAATAGCCAGATCAAGGGCCATTTGACGGTCATCGCCGGTGCGATCGTCGTCACGACTGACAGCGTCACACTTATGACAAACATCAGCCTTCTGTCGCTGCGCGCCTTGCCCTGCAGCCTCCCGTCCATCGAGATAACATTTTCGAACCACCCCATCGCCATTGTACGCAAGCCTACCACTTGGTGGTGTGTCCGAGTCCCAAAGCGGAAACCCTCCCTGCAACGCTTCCACACACAATGCTTCAACTCCTGTGATGGGGGTGGCTAGTGGTGTGCGGAGCACGTTAGGCTGTGGGGGAGTGACACGTTCTGCTCACAAGTGTGCGTAAAAAGACTTGGAGTTGCGTTCTTTGTTTGTACGAACGGTGTCTGCTAGTGCATGTGTGCAGGATACCGAAAGCTGCCACGAGTCTTTTTAGTGCGAAACGCTAGCTGTTCTTCCAAAGAAGACTTGGTGTTCACTACTGTGCGCACAAACGGAAAAGGACTTAGAGTTGTGTTCTTTGTTTGTACGAAGGCCTTCATTTCAAAACTTCCGCCCCTCCCTTTTTTCCTTCGCACCCTAAGAAAATTCCGGCTCGAGGCTGCAGCCATGGCGCTCTAGGCAGTACTGCATGTCGTTCAGCCAGCGTTGCGCACCCTCAACAGACGGACACCCTTGCGAATAGCCCCAATCACCGCTTGGTTGTCGCTGAAGAGTATGATGTGATAACCCCTCCAGCGGGGCCTGCTACAAATCGAAAGAGACGGCCTTGTAGGCCGCAAACAACACTCTCAGGAATATTGTCGCAGCTGCAAGCTCGCCGCAGAAGGCGCCATCGAGGGGGCGGATGTCCTCCCGGACCACGGCCTGATAGGCTCGCATCACAGACCACCTGGACCACCAGACGCTCCCGCACCACCCACGACTGCCAGTCGTTTCGCGCCAGTGCGTCAGCCTGCAGTTGTGGAGCCCGGCAGACACTGCCCCACGGAAGGAGCATCCCATGACAGATGCAGCCGACAGGTCTGAGACATCCAGGTGAGGATCGTCAAGGCGCCATGCAGCGGGAGACGGAGCGCGTGGTATCTCTACAAGAACGCCCCGCAGATACGCCACCAGGTACGCAGGGTACCCTGACCGCTGGACAGCAGGCTCTGAGCAGCGGGAAGGTTCCATGTCGGGTCCATGCGCCACCGCCGTTGACGCAAGTCAACCTCAATCCCGAGGAGAGTGGTGTAAGCAGCAGGGGCCTCGTAGTCGCCGATCACCACATTCTACTTCTCGCACAGCTGCTTGAACGCTTGATGCACCCTCGCCAGGCTCACACTGTCGCCGCAAACAATGGCGTTGTCTATCCACGCCAGGCCCTGCGCATTCGTCCCTGTGCAGCTCTTCTGTAGCAGTGCACTCGTCAGCGCTTGTGCAGCCTGGGGGGCTGGTGCGTAGCCCATGGGGAGCCGAGTCATGCGTCGGTGAAGGCATACCCTCAAGGCAATGGGCGCACATCCATCGGCAAGCCGAACTGAAAGAAGAAACTCTTAAAGTCAAACTGCATCACCAGGGACACCCCGTGGACGGTGGCGAGGATCTCGCTGTACGACGGCAGATGGCAACGTGGAAGGGAAGTCATGTCAAGAGCACTGTTGATGGCTCGGCAGGACACGATGAACCTGAGGGAACCCGCCGCTTTCTTCGGCACGCAGAAGACGCCTGGTACCAGGTCACACCGGAAGCCGCCTTGGGGGAGGACTCTGTGATCCCGAGGCTGTCGAGGCGCCCCACAAGTGGTAAGATCTTCCGACACTTGCTGCCGATGAGCAATTCAGTGGCGCAGGAGGCCGATGTATCGGCGTGTGGGGGGTAGCAGGAGGGCCTGTCCTTTCTGGGAGAGTTCTGGCGTTCATCCCACAAACACCACCATGATGTAGCCCGAGCCCAGGAAGCTGACACCCGGCACCGCAGCCTCTTTCCAAACGTTCAAACGAACGGTGTTTTGGCAAATTTGTGAGGGGGGTCATGCTGGGTGGGTGGTATGGGTGGGCAAGCTGCCTGCCAGTCACCTTTTCCCTTCACAAGTGCCTGAACCCGACCCGCATTTCATGGGTGAAGCTTGGCACTTGAGCCACCAAAATGACCCCACTACGATCCGCACGGATTCCGAAAAGGGCGAAGTCTATCAGCAGCACCGCGAGCGACACTACCACCTCATGCACACCCTTCGTCAGGTTGACAGGGCACGGCAGGTGTGTGCAGGTGAAGGTCTCCTGCAGACGCTCCCACCTGTGCCAGTCGGGTGCTGATCCAGGCAGGTCGTACAGCCCGAAGCGAGCCACACCCTCTACACCCGTGATGACGACCCACAGCGCCGTGAATGCAATCAACCCTGTTGCGAACCCCCTTCCAAGATTGAGTACCAGCGACATGTCTGCGAGCAGCACGAATGCCGGCCACATGGGCGGACTCCCTACAGTCCTGACGTTGTAGTCTGTGCCGATGATACCGAACGCAACTGCTCCAATGTAGACTTGCATGATGTTGGGTGTCAGGTCGATGCGGCACAGGCACAGCACGGCCATGACGCACTGCGGCAGAGTAAGGGCAACTGCAGAGAACCACATTAAGGGCCACTTGGTTATCACTCCCGCCATGATCGACGTCACGACGGCCATCACGGCACTCAGGGCAAACATCAGACGCCTGTCGCTGCGCGCCTTGCCCTGCAGCCTCCCGCCCATCGAGATGACATTTTCAAACCACCCCAACGCGCTGTCAACAACCTGTGTGGCCTCTGCCACACGTGGCCAACAGCAACTGTGTCGTTGGCTTCCGCCCTGCATGTCATCTCGACAAGCAGCAGACACCCCAAGAGCAGAGGTGGAGAGTAGCAGTCCCCCGGTTCGCCCCCGGGTACCAAAAAAAAGCTGTCAACAACCTGTGTGGGTGGATAGTTTGAGTGGTTACCCATCAGCAGCAGCGGCAGCAGATGCCCCCAATTATCCTGCAATGTTTCTGATGTACTGTGCATTCACACCGTCCCGCCAGTGGGCTGTCAGTTGCTGGTCTATATGCTGCCCACCTGTGGGCTGCGCATCCAACAGCATTCCACACATATCAAAGCTAGAGCGGGGCGGTAGGGGGGTGGGTCTGTTGTGTCTGCACATCGCCAATGCTGTGCACACCTCGGTAGGGTGAGTCTGTGACTGTTTAGCCGTCGACATGCAGACGACTGGCGACTCAAGCCACCACCCTGCAATTTTGGTATGTATTCACCGGGGGAGGGGGGCGGGGGTCTGTTGTGTCTGCACATCGACAATGCTGTGCACACCTCGGTAGGGTGAGTCTGTGACTGTTTAGCCGTCGATATGCAGACGACGAGTGACTCAAGCCACCACCCTGCAATTTTGGTATGTATTCACCGGGGGAGGGGGGCGGGGGTCTGTTGTGTCTGCACATCGCCAATGCTGTGCTGCACAGGCTGCACACCTCGGTTCCACAGGCGGCACAACCCACCTGAGGGGGGCACAACTTGCGGCAGGCCCTTGTCGCTGCGCTGCAGGAATGCAGTGCAGGCGGTGAGCGGAACGGAAAGCCCGATACCTATCCACACCAACACCGAACCCAAGGCGCAGTGGAACCAAGCGCTGAGACCTACATCGGGTTTCATTGGGTGCGGGCTTCGTCACCATTTCCTCCCTTCGGATCCAACAAAGTCTGACACATCGTTCCCGAACCTCTGGTTACCCCAACAACGAGAAGGCTGTCGTTTGTGCGCCAAATACGGGCAAAACAAAGCCACCCCCGCAGCCTGACGCAGGATGTTGCATTTGTTGCGCATATCACTGCCTACTGTCTCTCTATGAGACACTGACAGGAGCCATGTTTCAAAAAAGGACACATTTCACATTTGGTGGGTTCCTGGGGGGATCAAAGACAAGGCGCACGGCTTGTATTTTTTTCATTTTTTGGGTTTTGCACACACGGTGGACTCCAGCGGCCCTAGCGGGAGTCTGGGAGCGGGAGTCTGAGCGGGTGTCAAAGACTCCCGCTAGCGGGAGTCCAGACTCCCGCTAGCGGGAGTCTATACTCCCGCTAGGGGGAGTCTGACTCCCCCTAGCGGGAGTCTTTTCACCTATTTTCATCCATTTTTCCCATGATATAGTTACAGTCTACTGGCGTGGGGGGTAAAATCATGGTGGAAGAGGGATGGGGAGGGGCTTGTTTTGCTTCTGTCAGTTTCCCCGGACTCTGGACTACCTACCTATCCTCCTGGTAGCGGCTACACCTGCGGAGGTGAGCGGTTAGAATTTGAGGTGTCAAAGTGCGGCCATCGCCTGTCGTAGTTGTGTTACACCTTGGGCAAGACAAGCCATCCTGCAGGCCTCATCTTCTTCGTCAGAACTGTCATCCCCCTCCTGCTGTGCGCGTTGGTCAAGCGTGCTCAAAGTCGCCTCGGATGACACGAATGGTGTGAAAGTCGCCCCCAGCGGGATTGGCATTTTGCACAAGCAGAGCGATAATTTGCGGTGTCCTTCGGGGAACCGGGACAGGAAGTAGGGCGCGCTGATGGGTTCAACGAAGTCCTGTGTGTTGCAGTGCACAAACCCCTTCTGCAGCTGTGTCAACTGTGTGCAAAGAACATACACAGCCAATCTATGAGCGTGTCGGGTGTGCAGACACGGACACAGGATGACTTCTCTATACCCGAGGATCCCGTCCTGCGACAGGTGCGCAACCTTCCAAGGCATGCCCGATGCGCGCCGCTTCTCTTCTGCCATCGCAAGATCTCTCTCGTAAGTTGCGGAGCTGGCGATTGTAACGGCATCTTTCTTGCGATGTCCGTTCTCTGCTTCGTCAAATTCGTCGTTGTTCTGCAGAGGCACTGCATCTTCTGGAGCCCACCAATGATGGAGACTGTGTACGTAGGCATTGCGCGTTGATCCCTTTTCGGCATGCTCCATCAACCAGTGAAATATATGCCCTGAGATCCGAGCACGCAAGAAGGGAATCCGGGCTGACTCATCCTTGCATCCCCAGAAGCGCCAGGGGATGTCTGCATACCGGAAATGCATGAGGTCTGCAAGGGAGACAAAGAGGTAGCGGAACAAGCCCTTGTAGGTGTGTCCTGTGACAGGCAAGCACGACCTTCCGGAACTGAGCACCTGTCCCATGCTGCGACACATTCAGTGCAAGGTTTGTACAGGTCTTGTCGAATATTTTTTTGTTGTCTCATCCAGCAGGGGTGGAGCTTGAAATATGGGGTTGCGGGCTGGATCGGGTCAGATCGGGTCAGCCAATTTTTTCTTATGGGTTCCCCCCCGGTTCGTCTCAGAGATCAGTGCTCGGGCCCAGCCTCCCGCGAGGTACCGGAACCGATATGCAGCCCCGGACGCGCAAGGACTTGGTTACAAGACAAACACATGCCGTAGGGGGGGTCTGGGAGGCGGAGCTCCCAGCCGCCGGAGGCCACGGTAGTGAACATCTGTGACTTGCGGGCGTACGGATTCTGTGTGAGTTGGCTGCGTCCTCCTGAGGATACTGAGATTCCCTGACGTAAAGGGCTTGGGTACAAGACAGGCACATGCCACAGGGGGGTCTGGGGGGCGGAGCCCCCCAGCCACCGGAGGCCACGGTAGTAAACGTCTGTTGCACGGTACGGGTTGGGCAGCTTCATTTGTCCTCTATTGTGACTGTTTGAGGCCTGTGCTCATGTCGCTGGGGTCACTTTGCTCACGAAACGCCTCCTGGTCACCTTGAGGCCCCAAGGCGAGGAGCCAACTTTTCCGGTTTCCCGAAAATCTATATATTTTTTTCTTTTTACCCCTGACCTGATTTTTTGTGAGGGCCTGCAGAAAATCAGGTCAGCTGACTCGAAAAAACCCCCAAGCTCCACCCCTGTCATCCAGTACCCTGATCAGCCGCATGGCGAGCCCCTTGCAGTCATGGAGTGCTGGGGTGACGTAGCGGGCATTGGGAAGCACACCTGCCAAGAGGGAGGGGTAGCCAGCCTCTTTCATCTCAGAGAGAGTCAGGTGCGGGTATCGATGCACCTGTTGATACCAGCGTTCTTCTGGGATGTCGCACAGTGAGCATCGGTGCCCTCGCCCCCCGCATCGCCTCATTGTTGCCCACTGCTGATCTATACTCCCGCTAGCGGGAGTTGGACTCCCCCTAGTTGAGACTCCCGAAAAGGGTTAAACCCGGTAGTGGTACCCTACCCCCGCTGGAGTCCACCGTGCAAGGCCGGATCAGCCCACGGGTGGGTTTGAGGAAGAAATCTGGGGGGGCAAATTTTGCTGCGACTTCCGGTTTCACCCGGCCGAACTCCAGCATCTATCCAGACCCACGGTGCCAAGCCGTTCGCCCGTGTCGCGATCATTCGCGGCTTCAGGCTGCCCCCGACGACACGTTTGTATCCTGCACCTTGCCATACTTCGCCTCCACCTTGTATATGACGGAGAGCGCCCTCCTTCCGCATCGTTGCGACTTCCCTGACAGCGAACTTATCCATGTCAGGGAAGACATGGCGATGATTGCGTTGGCCACCTGGGTGCTGTGCTTGTGGAGCTCCTTGCTCAACACCGTTGCTAGGAGCCTTCTAATGGATCCCAGTGTCAGCACACTGCCCCCTTTTTTAACAGGGAAGGCCGTGCAAAAATCATGCACAATGTTCGTCGCCTCCGCAGCCTCGGGACTCTCTGCGCTCTTCTTCTTCTTAATCGACTTTGCCGCCGGCTTCGCTGCCGGCTTCGTTGTCGTCTTCCCCATTTTTGTGAATCAGGTCTGCGAGCTGGGATGGGTGGAAACGTCCGTTTCGTTTGGTGTGGCTGTACTTCAGTGACGAGTGCCACATTGCATAGGTATCATGGGAAAAATGAGTGAAAATAGGTGAAAAGACTCCCGCTAGGGGGAGTCAGACTCCCCCTAGCGGGAGTATAGACTCCCGCTAGCGGGAGTCTATACTCCCGCTAGCGGGAGTTGGACTCCCCCTAGTTGAGACTCCCGAAAAGGGTTACCCTACCCCCGCTGGAGTCCACCGTGCAGGGGCGGAGCTTGAAATTTGGGGTCGCGGGCTGGATCGGGTCAGATCGGGTCAGCCAATTTCCTCACAATGGGTCCCCTCCCGGTTTGTCTCAGAGATCAGTGCTCGGGCCCAGTCTCCCGCGAGGGTGCCGGAACCGATATATACAGCCCCGGACAGGACTTGGTTACAAGACACACATGGCACAGGGGTGTCTGGGGGGCGGAGCCCCCAGCCGCCGGAGGCCACGGTAGTGAACATCTGTTACTTGCGGGTGTACAGCTTATGTGTGAGTTGGCTGCGTCCTCCTGAGGACACTGAGGCCGTAGCCTAGTACTTGAACCCTCAAGGCTCCCCGCCCGTTACCCGTTGATTTCAGGCCGGGAGTTGCCTCCTCGTGCTCCAGCAGTCCAAAAGGACACAGCCAGGCGCATCAGCGTCGGTGACCCGCCCCCAGTCTGAGAGGCATCAGCCACAACTCAGTAGGGGGTGGACACAAACAGGGAGAGTCACTGTGCACGCCAGCGGTCCTGCCCCCGGACCAGGCTATAACAACGATATGTCGCATGGATCTGTGCAGCATGACGAGAAACACAGGCACCAAGCAGCACCACAGGAGTGGGTGGTCCTGTTTGGTGTGTCGGCAGGCACCTGATAGGCGCAGAAAGCAGTGATGTTCACAGGGCAATGCCGTCGACATCAGGAGACAAGACTTCCATCTCGTAGACAACGCCGCCAGGGCCGTCGTGTTGTGGCACACGTGCTGTGGTGGGAAGCAGCATCTCGCGCACAGCACCCGGTGGTGCCTCCGCCGTGTACAGGCACCGCATGTGCATCGACAGCGCCAGACGCGACAGCGCAAGGCTCGCCTCCACAGCACCGCCTGACGCAGTCACGAAGCGCTGCCGTGCCGTCCCCACGTCTCCGTGCTCGACAGTCCCGCTCGCGATGCCAAGCGTCGCCACCGTCTGCCCTTCACCGTGCTGCAGCACGCGTTGTGCAAACCGCAGTGACCTCTCGACGTGTGTGGAGGTGCGTTGCCCAATGTTCCAACCGATGAAGAAGTTGTTCCCGACAAGTGCCAGCAGCACACCGCCACTCTGTTCCAGCAGTGGCACCACACCCGACAGTGCGTTGTCGATCTCGCACATGAACATGCTGCTGAGTGTTGCCACAGCGACTGTTGCGTCCTGCTGTGTGGTGCTGCGCAGTATATCCCTGGCCTGCAGCGACGGGCAGGAATGCAGCGACCTGCAGGAAGAGCTCAGCGACCCACACGGCGAGGGTGGAGGTGGTGCAGCCTGCAGAGGGTGGCGCTCACGGCCGTGCAGGGAGGCAGGCCACACGCTGCACACAGACACAGGCTCGCTCACACCCTTCAGGGTGGTGGGCACCGCGTTGCTTGCATATGCACCGACACACCCGGACACCCCACGCACGCTCGTCCACAGCTCGGCAGGCACCGCAACTGCACCAGGCACACACACAGACTCGAGGCGTGACGCAACGTTCACTGTGTGTCCGAAGTAGTCCACACGCCCGGTCAGCGTGTTCGTCTCCAGCGTCACAGGTCCCTCGTTCACACCGACACGCACCGTCAGCCCGCCCCACAGCTCTGTCGGGCTGCAGATCCCGACCTCCAGCAGCGTAGCAGGCCACTCCGCCGCAAGCAGATTCTCCTGCACCTCAAGCCCGAAGCACACACCCGCATGTGCATCCTCGAACGCAACCATGAAGGAGTCCCCGATTGTCTTCACCTCGTACCCGCCCCACGCAGACAGTGCAGATCGCATCGCCGTGTCGTGAACCGCCATCGCCTTCTTCATCGCCTCAGGTGCCGCCTCCCAGATCGATGTGGACGCACGGATGTCGGTGAACACGATTGCCGCTCGCTCGCTCTTCGCACCAGGTGCGGCGGCAGGTGGCACACAGGGCTGCCCAGCACCGTCAGGCGAGTGCTGCTGCTCCTCCAGCAGCACGGCAGGGAGGTACGGGCGGTACGCACGCAGGTTCTGCTCCAGCCTGTGAAGGGCCTCGTGCATCGCTGCAGGCAGCCGCCCCTCCGCCTCCGCCTCCGCCTCCTGCAGCATCTCCGCCACGGTGTCGACGTCGTAGCCCGCCAGAAGTTGTGCAATCGCCTCCACAGTCTCGATGGTCCGTGTCATCGCCGCCTTCTCCCTCTCCGCAGAGTCTGCGAACCCGCGTGTGGCGGCGAAGTCGATCAGCAGCACAGACAACGATATTTGCGCCTCCGAGAAGCCTTTTAAGAAGTTGATGCGACACGGAGGGTCTGCAGCTGACGGTTTCTTCAATCCGTTCCCACCTGTACCAGTCGGGTGCTGAGCCAGGCAAGTCGAAGAGCCCGAAGCGCACCATCATCTCCACCCCTGATATGACGACCCACACCGCGGCAACTGCTGTCAACCCTGTTGCAAAACCCCTCCCGAGACCGAGCACTAACGACAGATCTGCGAGCAACACGAATACTGGCCACAACGGCTGACTTGCGATGCTGCGGGCATTCAAATCGCCACAAATGATTAAACCGCCAGCAACTACCATATACGTGCGCACGATAGTGTGCGTCATGTCCACGCGGCAAATGCAGAGAGCGAGCATGACCACCTGACAGGCCAACACAGTCACGAAGTATGAAGTCTGCAGCGGGTACGTTATCGCAACCATCAGAGTTATCGCCAAAGGACCACACAGTGCCGCGCAGATGCAGAATATGAGCCGCCTGTCGCTGCGCGCCTTGCCCTGCAGCCTCCCGTCCATCGAGATGACATTTTCGAACCAACCCATCGTGACGCGCGACCTGTGAATGCCGCCTGTGGTGCCAGGTCAGGATCATCCCGCTTCAAACCCTGCACGTCAACACACGGGTGGGGCTGGGTGGATCGGGGTAAGGGGGCGAGGGCCTTGACGAATCTGCAGATCAGAGTGAATACTCACGTAACCGCATGATGCAGGCCTGCCGGAAGGCGGGCCTGCAGCTGCGACACGTTTGGGCTGCAGGCTGCTTTGCCGAAAGAGGATTTAGAGGAGCATCGAGGTTGCCTGCCCCACTGAATAGAGGATGGCTGGCCACTGTGTGAAGCTGCGCCTGCAGGGCGCAGACAGTGTCCTCTGTGTTCCATTATGCCGCCTCGGCAAAAACAGGGCCGCATCCAGGGCTGCCACCATTCTCTCGGGGTACCCGAGGTAATCAGAGAAACCCGCCCCAGCAGCTGGGCTACGTTTCGTTGAGCGCACACTCCTGTGCCAAAAGGCCGTGGAAGCCCCTGTGAAGTGGCATGAAGGTGCGCTCCTCACAGAGCTTCCATGGTATGATTTCCTTCGTTGTTTCGCACCTTCACTCCGCTTCGTCCCTCGTAACCAGGGTTGTATCTACGGGGGGTCGGGGGGGGGGTCAAAGCGCAGTTTGGGCCCCTCCTGGGGGTCTCCCGGGGGGTCACTTTTTGCGGGGGTGGGGATTTCCCTGGGAACAGTAGGAATGGGGTCTCCTGGCTGGGGAGCATGTTCAGCCCCGGTGCAGAGCCGCCTTGAGAGCAGTCTGTCATCAAGTTCGTGCGGCAAGTCGTTGACACATGCAAGGAACAGATGCTCATTACCGTGGCCTCCGGCGGCTGGTGAGAAGTGTCAATCCACAATGAGCTCACAGGCATGCAGGGGCAGACCGCATCTGATTTTCGCCGGCAAACGCTGCCGACAGCAGGCAGAGAGTGCAGGTGCCGACACCGGAAAGCGGTTGGTGGGTAGGATCGGAAGAAGGAGAAGAAGGAGGAGGGGGGTTGTGTGGGTGAAGGGAAGCAGTGCCCCGCCCTGTGGTGGGTCGGGGTGGCGTGCACTGCCTACACATGGACAGCAAGGGGTGTGGTGTGCCCCAGCAGGCTGATGGTGCTGTGTGCCTGCCTGTGGTGATCGCCTGCCATCTCAGACGCCTTCTGGATGTCGGTCCCAGACAGATACGCACGCATCGCAGCGTTGTAGGGTTCCCACTCTGCAGCAGCCTTCCCGATGTGGTACATCCACTCGCCTTCTTGGCACGGGTCCTGAACCGTGTTGGGGACCACCAGCTCGTGCACACGGCACGTCCCGTCATCGCGACTGTCGTCGGTGTCACTCCCCTGCAGAACACCGTGGAGGCGCTCACCGTCACACACGCTCTGCTTCACGAGACGCACCAACCGCGGCACAAGCAGCAGCACATGCTCGTGTTCTGCATCTTGTTGCAGCGTCGTGTTGCACACCACGTCCAGCCCGAGAGCACGCGCAGCACGCTCCATCCCACACGCCAGGACAGGCAGCACCCCAAGCAGGCTGAACCGCCGCATCTCCGCACACCCCGTGTCCCCGCACTGGACACGCCCCAACGCCGCTCCGATGCTGACACACCATGCATGATTGTCTGTGCTGGTGCCCTCCTGGCTGTTGTAGCTGTGCACTTCACGCACAATCTGCTGTGCTGCACCTACAGCTGCAGTGGCGTGCATGCCACAGTTGCGTGACGTGTTGAAGGAGGCAAGGATGCGGTCACCGACGAACACGTCCACCAGACCACGGCGCGACTCCACTGCCGACATCGTCTTGGTCAGCAGCATCTCGAAGAACGACGTGAAGGTACGGGGCTCCTGCTCCAGACAAGCGAGCACGTTGCGCGTATTCACCACAAGCAGTGTTGACCGTACGCTCTTCATTGCGCCCAACACCTTCGCCGGGACAGCGCGTGGCGAGGCTTCAACCTGGTCGCTGCTGTCGCTATCCGACAGCTCAGGGGCTGAGCTGATCGACGACTGCAAGAAGGAACCCCTGTCTTCAGGCACGACGATGTCCTGTGCAGGGAGGCACGACTTGGGGAGGTACGGGCGGTACGCACGCAGGTTCTGCTCCAGCCTGTGAAGCGCCTCGTGCATCGCTGCAGGCAGCCGCCCCTCCGCCTCCGCCTCCTGCAGCATCTCCGCCACGGTGTCGACGTCGTAGCCCGCCAGAAGTTGTGCAATCGCCTCCACAGTCTTGATGGTCCGTGCCATAGACGCCTTCTCCCTCTCCGCAGAGTCTGCGAAACCGCGTGTGGCAACGAAGTCGATCAGCAGCACGGTCAACGATGACTGCATCTCCGTCAGCCCTTTCAGCAGATTGACGGGGCACGGCGGGTGTTTGCAGCTGGCAGACTCCTTGAGACAATCCCACCTGTGCCAGTCGGGTGCTGAGCCAGGCAGGTCGAAAAGCCCTACACGGGCCATCAGCTCTGAACTCGTGATGACAATCCACACCGCAGCAATTGCTGTCAGCCCTGTTGCGAACCGCCTCCCGAGACCGAGCACCAGCGACAGGTCTGTAAGCAGCACGAATGTCGGCCACACTGGTGCGCTACCGACACTACGCATGTGTAGGTCTGTGCCAACGATACCCATTGCTATGGAAGCTATGTACGCACGCACGATACTGCGTGTGAGGTGTACACGGCAGAGGCAGAGCGCCAGCACCACAAACTGTGGGACCACATTGACGCAGGCCACGACAGCAGTCTGCCCCCACCACGGGACTATGAGGGAGATGATGCCCAGAATACACCCCAAGACGGCCGCGGTGATGAAGATGAGACGCCTGTCGTTCCGCGCCTTGCCCTGCAGCCTCCCGTCCATTGAAATCACATTTTCGAACCACCCCATCGTTGCCACACGTCACGGCGCACTACACCTGTGAAAAGCGCGGTTTGGGCCGTGACTGAATGGACGGACTTGACTCAGTTGGCACCGGCTGAAGTGGGCGCTCTTCGCTGCCTGAGACAAAAAGCGGGGGGTGGGGCAGGGGTGCGGGGAAGGGGAAGGGAAACGGCCACAGCGACACTGCGAAGAGCGGGGGCCACACAGTAGACTTCCCTTCGAAGTGGAGGCTAGCTCTCCATGTGGGATGCCCCACCCCCCCCCCCCCCCGTGCCTTGCGCAGCGTGTGTATGTGCAATTTTGCCGCGGGTAAACATCGTGCCCCTATCGCATTATGTTAGAAAAAAAACCTTCCACGTTTTGCCCCCCCCCCCCCCAACCCCCCACACACCGCGCAGTTCTGTATTAAGGTGGAATGCACCCAAGGAACCCACTCGTCCTCCCCCCCCCCCCCCCACCCCGTGAATCCAGTCTCTTAATGGTTGCACACCCCCCCGTGCCGAACAGGGAGCATAACCTCTGCACCCGGAGTGAGAAGTGGGACGCAGCAGTGTGAGCTGCACCGAGAGAGCGACCCCCTGCACCCCCCCCCCCCGATGACAACCTCCCTCACCCCCCCACTGTCGCGCCCCTCCCCGCCCTTCCACACCCCCCCCCTCAAGGCACTTCAGGGCCCTCAAGGCACTTCATTATGGCCCGCTCCTGCAGTGTGAGGTGTACCGAGAGCGACCCCCCCCCCCCCCGACGGCACATCTCCCACACAGCCCACTCCGCCCCCGTCACGCCCTCATGCACTTCATTGTGGCCCGCTCCTTTGCGTCTGCCTTCTCCTTCTCCAAGATCTGCGGGGGTTTTATATAGGAGATGACAAGGGTGTTGTGCCCGTAGGTCCACGTGAGTGACGTGGGGTCCAGCCCGAGGCCCAGCCGGAGGAGGTCCGGGATGGCGAGTTTTTTGAAGTATTTCTTGTTGGAGGTGCGGACGACGATTTCCTGGGGGGATTCGGCGGTCACCTGATACGTCTCTTTGGGGAAGGGCAGGTTCCGGATCCGCCATTCGAACAGCTGGTCCGTGTCGGCACGGGAGAGGACCGGGGCTGTGGAGCGCTCCAGGAGAAACTCGCTCCCCGCGCGCGCACCACCGGACGCGTCGCCGATCTCGACCTCCCACCTCCCTTCCCCTCCCAGCTGGCTCTGGGTGCGCCACTTCCGCACCAGGAGCTTGTCGGTGATCACATCAAACTCCTCCACCATCTCCACATCCTGCTGGAACAGGCTGTGAACCTTTTTCCGCCCCCCCTGCACCAGCGCCGTCTTCGGCTGCGACAGCTGAAGCCCGGGACGCTCCCACAGCCTGCGGGACATGATGCCCTCTGCAAATCCTAGGCCCTCTACTCCTCCTCCTCCACGCAGGCAGGCAGGGCTGCCAACAGCAGGGGGGTCGGGGGTGGGAAGTGGGGGTGTGGGTGTGGGGGGAAGTGCCGAGAGTGTATTGGGGGTCTTCGCTGGTCGACAAACTCCGTCAGTTTTTCAGCCAATTCAACAGGAAATGCACCAAAATGCACTGACGACCACCCCGTAGCGAAGACCCCCTATGTCTTGGATACGATGTGTGGAGGGGGGAGGGGGGGGGGGGGGGGGCAGTGGGCAGTGGGAGGGTGCCCTCCTTTCTGTTTTGAAAAGTGTAGCTGTGTTGTTGGGGTGGTGTGGTGTGTTGGGGGGTGGGGGGGGAGGTGGAGTGGCATTCTGATGGTGATGCGATGATTCAATGTGGTCACACACACGCCCCTGCCCCCCACCCCCCCCCCCCCCACCCCCAGCAAACTGACTGGGAAAACAGTTCCGGGGCGACCTTTTTTTTGTCCGTTGGGCCAGGGTGTTCGCTATCTCCCACCTTCCTCAGAGACTGTGGGAGAAAGGGGTAAAATTGCCGCCTCAAATTTTTTTTCGCGCGCGCTTCGCGCGCGCGAAATCATGCAACATCGGCCCCTCAGACAAATTGCCTCAAGGTCCAGACCAGGGTACTACCGTAAACGGAATAAATCTGAACCGTAAAAAAGGTCCAATCGGTTTGGACCCCCCGAGGTCCAGAATTTTTACGGTCCAGAATTATTTCGTCCAGGACTTCTTACGGTTCAGATTTATTCCGTTTACGGTATATATATTTGGCGCAAGGGGCCCATTTCGCGGTTCGCGGCTGCAAAATGGAGGTTTTGCGGCAATCAGTGAGTACTTCGGGAGTTGGTGACGAACCCAAAACAGGATCACGGACCGTCGCCGATACCCGTTCTCGAGAAGGAAGGGCACGGTCACATGCGTCCGTTAGTTCCTGTTGGACAGACTTCACAGGTCACAGGGGGTCTGGGGGGCGGAGCCCCCCAGCCGCCGGAGGCCACGGTAGTGAACATTTGTCAGCCTCGTCCCCGAGTCCGCTTCATAGTCGAACACCACATACAGACGACGTGCACCTTGAGACAGCATGCTCAAGAGGTACATCGGCCTGGTGCCTGTGGCAGGCCACTATGCTCTTGGCTTCGGCCTCCTCTGGCTTTGACCATGCTGCTGATGCCGGCAATAGCTCCGACAGTCCCCATCAGGTTCAGATCTCGCTTCTTTGGGATATTTCCGCTCCGTGCGAAGCGTGGTGGTATCAATTTGTACGAGAGGGTGCTGCCCTTCTCCTTCAGAACCCCTTCCCACCTGAGGCAAAAACTTCCGAGAAACTTTTTTTATTTAATTTCTCCCCCTTGGGAGAAATGCCCGGGAGAGAGGTGGGAGAAGGGTTTTCCCAGAATCACTTTTTTAAACCCTGTGCCTGGAATTTTGACCGAGTTAGATAAAATTTTCAGTGCAATCCTTCAGCACCTCCCCCCTAGATTTTTAGGTTTTCTTGACCCAATGGTCGAAATCTGCGACATAGTGGAAATCCCGGGGACATGTCGAATTCGAAAATTTTGGGTTAAAAAACCCCAGGGGGGACCCTTTGGTTTCACCCCCTGTTGGGGGGCCTGGTGGGCGTTCAGGTGAGCCGCGACCCTTGGTTCTGACAGAGTGCAGCAATGGTAATCAACCGTCGTGAACGTACTTTCGTGCCGGCATGGCTATTCATGGGCACCGTGGCATGTCGCCGCATCCGTTCCGATCACAAGTGCCAGAGGCAAATCAGGAGTCCTGGTCCAGTGCAGGCACCTGCGCTGCAGATACCCAAGGGACTGTTGTGCACAAAAATGCACACACAAGGACATCAACTGACCGAGGCAATGCAGCTCGCAGCCTATCGATTCGATTCGGGGCACAAGCCTCACGAGCTGGTCACGCGATACCACGTTACTCTGCGTGGCGTATTCCGTGCAGCCGAAATGGCTTGGGCAGCAGTGCACAGGGGACCTTCTGCTGCACTGCGACAGGACAACCCAAGCACGTGCCGCGTACATCCAGAGGTGAAGTTGGATGAGGAAGATCAGTGGCTTCTGGGAGGAAGAGGGCGACCGCATCCACGTCGCGGATAACACACTCAGCACACGAGCGGGCGTTGCAAGAAATCCCCCATGTGTAAACAGGGGAAATCGGGCTTTTAGGGGATCCTGGTCAGGAATAAAAATTTCCACACATATTTTTCGACTTCCTGAGGCCAAAAACCGGTGTTCCTGGACCCAGATGTGACATCTGGATGACATAATAAAAATCCAGAGTGCCTTAGAGGCGCGCGGGACATTTTTTTGGGGTTCGTGACTGGGGACCCCCTATTTTGGGGGATTTCCCGTAGGTGGAAAATGTCGATTTTCCAATTTTAAATCACTCTGGGGGCACCTGCGGGGCCATATTTTGCATTTTCAGACAGGGGACATATACCCTACAAACCCGATTTTCGGGTTTTTTGACCATTTTATGCCTTGTGCGAAAACGTGATATTTTTTTTTTTTTTTTTTTTTTTTTTTAATCAATAAAAAATATCACGTTTTTTTTTAAAAAAAAAAAACGTGATATTTTTTGGACAAAATTCCAGGCACAGGGTTTTAACGAAATAGGCCCCTATTTCTCCCCGAGCGAACGCCCTGCGTTGGGCACACCCCTTGTTGCGAAACCAAAAGGGGTGGGGTGGGGGATGAGGAGTGATGAGGGGCGGGTGGCCGTCACAGCAAAGCAGCAGCAGGAGCGGGTAACCTTCCAACGCCCCTCCACTCCACCCCTGCCTCACCGCCTGCTTCTGTTCTGTGTCTGTGTGTCAGGAACGAAGCAGCTCAGCCCAAGAGAAGATGCGGGTGATGGGTGGGTGGGGGGGGAGGGGGCGCCAAAGCCGGGGCAAAGCAAAAAAAAAAAGCAACTCCCGCAGGGCCTCTGGCCTGAGGAGGTGTTGTCCTTTTATTGCCCCCATAACAGCGCTGCCCGCCTCCCGCCCACACCCTCCTTTTTTTTGACGCTTGACAGGAGGCCGCTGCTGTGGAAGATGAAGAAAAAGAAGATCGGGCTGTTGTTTGTGCGCCAAATCCGGGCAAAAAACAAAAGCAACTCCGCAGCCTGATGAGGAGGTTGAGTACGTTGCCCCAAAGCGCTGCCTGCTATATCTTTTTGACACTGACAGGGGGGGGCCCTGTTGCAGTAAAAAAGAAACACCGTGTCCAGTTTGTCTCGTAGCTTAGCCCCTCCCTCCACACTCTTCCTGCGCACATACTTCTTGGGTACTGCAAGAAAAGAGGGGCTTTCAGCACCACAACCGGTATTTTTTTGTCCCCTTTTTGGTGTGAAACCAACAACCCGCTGCCCACATTTTTTTCTGCACGTCTGAACTGAAGGGGAGGGGGGGCCTCCGGTGGAAAGGGGCTGAGTGGGTGGAGGATGGGGGGTGGTGTAGATGGTTTGTTGGGTTCCGAATGTGGCTTGTTTTTTTTCCACGCACCGAAAGAAATAAATAAGGGGCCATCTGTTGTGTTGAAAAAAATGGCGGCGCTGCAGTGGCTCTTTGAAAACTTTCCGAGCGTGCAAAAATAGAATACGGGGGAGATATGTTTTGCGCGGCACTGTGCTGTGGCCCTCCCACTGGAGTGTGACAAATAATCGAGCGTTGTGCTATTTGTCACTCTCCGGCCCACCACCTGCCACCCCAGGTGGTGCTGGTCACGATCTGCGCCTTGTTCTTCCGAACAGGCAGGGAAGGGGGGGGAGAGAGGGGAAAATCGAGAGATTTCAGAGACAAGGAGAGAGAGGAGCAGTATTGGGGAGGCGGAAGGGGGGCACATTTCGTGTGTCCCTCTCCCTCCCAAGAAAAAAAGGAAGAAGAATGGGGGGTTTTGCTGCGCACTGCGCGCCGTGCCAACCCTACTGTCCATGTTGTTCTTCTCAGGGGGGCCCTCGCTACCAGGTGTGTGTGTGACTGGGTGAACAGGAGTGAGCTAAAGCAGCCCCACTTCCCCCTCACTGACTGACGAGCTGTGACTTGGTAGCGAGACCCATCAGGTTGTTCTATTTTTGACTACGCACAAGAAATGTGCACTGCACACCATGCCAACCCGTGCCCAACCGCGGCTCTGGCCATGCCAGATAGTTGCAGAAGATGAGAGAGAGAGAGGGAGAATGAAGGGGGGGGCGGGGGGCAGGCCTGTCGCTAACTTTTCGATTTTGGAGATTTGGTGGGTTGACGCTCCTGTTTTGGGGGGGGATCAGGGGGGAAAACACTAGGGGTCAATTTTTCTCGCGCGCGCTTCGCGCGCGCTCGTGTTGTTGCCAAATTTTCCCATCGGTGGACCACTAGGTGGACACGGTGTGAGGCGCTGGGTTCCTTCCGTGGTTCCTCTCCCGCTCGCGCCGTCGGGTGCCGGAGGAAACCAAAAAATGGCTTTCGGGACCATAATTTCGACGCTGCCCCCTGATATGTCACGGCCGTCAAAGCGCAAGGACTTGGTTACTAGACGGGCACGCGAGATGGGGGGTCTGGGGGGCAGGGCCCCCCAGCCGCCGGAGGCCACGGTAGTGAGCATCTGTTCATTGTGGGCGTACAGATTCTGTGTGAGTTGGCTGCGTCCTCCTGAGGCTACTGGAGTGGGTGGATTCCCTGACCCGGTGGGAATCGAATGACTTGAGTACGAGACATACGCCACAGGGGGGTCTGGGGGGCGGAGCCCCCCAGCCGCCGGAGGCCACGGTAGTGAGCATCTGTTCCTGCAAAACCATACTCTCTTCGACGTCGACCCAGTGAAAGTGGGTTGACGCTTGGTCGACGCTTGGTGAGCGTCGACCCAGTGTAACCGGGCCAACGCTAGGTTAGCGTCGACCCAGTGTAATAAATGGGTTGACGCTTGGTCCAGGCTTGAATGGCAACCCAGTTCCACTAGGTCGACGCTCCAAGCCTCGACCAAGCGTCAACCCAGTCCACTGGGTCGACGCTGGGTCGACGCTTTTTTATGGGGGGGGAAACCCAAAATCACTGGGTCGACGGTCGACGCTTAGCGACATGCCTGGGCGGGGGGTGCACGTTTGAGGAGGGGGGGGGGGGGGAAGGGGGGCGGGGGGTGGGGGGGTGGGGGAAGCCATCGCCCTGCGCCTGCTGTTGTTTGTGTGCCTTTTCCTGGGCGAAAGCCTCCCTTCCCCCCCCCAAACCGAGACTGTGCACACACACACCACCACCACCACCATCACCACCCCATCCCCCTCACCCTTTTGTTGTTGACAGCTGAATCTGACTGCGATGTCATTGCCTTTTATAGAATGACTGTTTTTGCATTTTTTTCTGATTTGCTGTCATGGGGGGGGGGGGGGGAGTGGGCAGTGGAACCCCCCCCCTCCCCCCCCCCCCCCCCCGCTATTCCCGTTGCCAAAAAAATGGAAGGAATGGTTCGGGGGGGGAAATGAAGGCGCGGATGTCTGGTTATATGAAATGAGGGAACGGGGGGGGGGGGGGGGGTGGAGGCGAAAGAACGATGGAGAGGGAAGGAAGAGGAAGAGGAGCTTGAGGGGGGGGGGGGTTGAAAAATATGCAAGCAACTGGAATGTACGAGGAGCGCACGAGAGATACACTATTCTGTTGCTTTTATCGCACGATAACAAATGGTTCTGGAAAGCGCCCGCCGCCGGTGATATTTTTTGCCAGCCCTTCCTTTTTTTGGGTAACAGTGGGTTGTTGTTCTCGAGACCTGTTGGATAGAACACTCATGTCTGCCTGGCAAGGCACCTTTGATGGGAGGAGAGAACGCAACAATACACATAGGGGGGGGGGGGGGAGGAGGGAGGTGGCCTGAGTGACCCCCCCACCCCCACCCCCTTTGGAAAGGACGATTTTTTTTTGCGGAGGTTTTTTTTTCCATGCCGGTTCTCATTTTGTTTGGCAAGGTCGGTTCGCGGAGCCCCCATTACGTCGAGGAGGCTCTTGATTTGTTTTCATTTTTTTTTCCTTCTTCAAAACAGGGGCTTAGCTTGGATTTTGAGGTTGGGGCCGAAACTCGGTCAGACTCGGTCACAGTACACACACAGTTGATTTGCCCCCCACCACCCCGTTCACCCAGAAGAATGTCACCCCCCCCTCCTCGAGGGGGGTGCCATTCTCTCGGGGTACCCTAGGTACCTCGCAAGAGTGGCTTCGGGGATACCCTGTGAATATTCGCGACATTCCACGCCTACAAAGAGTACAGTTGCAAGGCTTTCGCTCCTCAGTTGGCGAAGCCTGGTAAAGACAAGGCGGAGCTTGGAAAACAAGCGTTCAACAGAAGCAGTGCCCAGCGGAAGGACAGATGCAAGCTGGAGTAGCTTGCATGTTGCTGGGTACGTGAGAGCGAGGTTTCCCGAGGTAAACTGCTGAATAACCTCCTGCAGATCACGCAGGCCCAACCTCCGAATCTCGGAACAGACACCCGGGCACTCTTGCAGAAGGGTAGTCTTGTGCGCCTGTGCCCACTTCGGTGGGTGTGCTGGGGCATTGAATTCCGGGCAAGGGTACGCGCCAGTGATCCCCGGGAGAGGTGCCATGTAGTGGTCAGCGATGTAGCCCAGAGCCTCCTGCACCTGCGTGTCCACCATGTTGCCGGGAGACGGAATTCGAGACTGCTGACGTTATTCTTAGGCTAGCGACGAATACGGGACAGAAGGAGAATGGGGTGTTCGCGTTCCGCTCGCACGCGTGCTTCACCTCCTGTGCTGCTGCACTCCAAGAAAAATCCGCTTTTTTCCCCGGAAATTTGTGCTTTTTTTTTTTGGGCTGACCGAGTTTTTTTCCGGGTTTGGCTGAAACTCGGTCAGCTGACCGAGTTTCCCCCCCAAGCTAAGCCTCTGCCGTGAAGGGACCAGCTCAAGGGAGGGGAATGCATCCGGGCGGGAAAACGAAGTCAGGGAGGGGCCCTGCCTGTCTCTGTCCCCTCAATGGAGCTCACCCGGCGACCCTCTCCCTCGCCCTATGTCTTATCGCGTTGACGTTGTTCACATCCCACACAGCCTCACCCTGGCCCCTTGCCACAACATTCCTGATTTGGCAAACGGCATTCCTACTGTTGGATTGTTTTTGGGGGTGGGGGGGGGGGGGGGGAAGGAAGGGTCTTTGCGAGTAAAGGCCCTTCCATTTTTTTGAGTGTAAAATAAAACATTTGCCCATCAATAAACAACACCGCCCCCATGATCTCACGTTCGGCTGAATTTTGGAGGATTTGCAAAAAAAAGAGGGGGGGGGAGGGTAAGGGTTGTGATATTCAGGTATGGAGGCGGAACAATGGGCCAAACAAAGCACATCTCCCTCTTTGTCCCACCTCCTCCTAACACTAACCCCGCCCCGCCCCCCCCTCTTTTAGCGAGGGTGTTGTTGAGTTGAATTCAGCGGGTTGCTGACAAAGGGCCGAGAAATGGTTGAAAGAAGAGGGGTTTTTTTTGGGAAAGATTTTGAGTTCATTGGAGCACTATTGGAAAGGAGAAGAAGGAGAGAGAGAGAGACGTGGGGGAGGAGGAGGAAGGGAGCGGGGTGGAAAGGGGATCAGGTTGGTTTTTTTTTGTCGAACCGATCCATTTTTTTTTGTAACGGCCCAGATTGTTTACCGCGTCCGGCAAACAAAAAGGCAGGGGGTGTGGAGAAGAAAGAGAGGGAATGGTATATCTGCACTGCACCGCACTTCAGCAGCTGCTGCTGGAATACCAAAACTGTCTTGGGTGGGTGGGAGGGGGGTGATGGGGGGGGGAGAGTCGGGGCAGGCGTCCAAAAGCCCTGCACTTCGGGCGTTTTTCCTCACCCCCTCTCTCTCCCACCCCTCACCCCACACTCTTCGGAGATGGAGAGAAGGATCTTCCTCGTCCCCTTGCTTTACTTTACAGCAGGGGTAAAAATCGCATATCTCGCCGAGTCACAAAGCCCCTTTTCTTGGGGGGGGGGGGGGGCACGGGGGGGGGGGAGGGGTTTCCCCCATCCCTTCTCTTCTTGTTTTGAAAAAAAGTCCCCCCCCCCCGTTGTTGTTACAGCGCCCGGTAGGGTAGCATTCAGTAAACTTGTTTAAGCACCTTCGGTGCGACTAGGGAGTCAAGGAAGGACTAGAGAAGACGACTTCCCTGTGCGTATTTGTTTTTCTACCACTTGCAACAACAGTTTTCTTGCAAGGTTGGAAGGGGGGCGAACGGAACAAACACCACCCTTCATCAGGCCAACGAGTGGTGTTTTGCTCCCTGCCTTCGCCCCTCCGTACGTCAGCTCGCCACACACTCCACACACACAATGGCGGACATCGTATCTGGCAAGCGTTTCTACTTCCAGATGTCGAAGTGCCTTGCCGCTAAGTTCGGCATGGCGCCAAAGTGCGTGAAGACGGCGGTGGCCCACCTCCTCCGCGTGAGCACGGTTTCCGTGCAGGGGGAGATGGTCCTCGCCACGTGGAAGTCTGTGGCGGCGGACGAGGAGGAGGAGGAAGAGCGAGTGCGTTTCGTTCTGGCGGAGGTGACGAGCACTGCCGTTGAGGCGTGGACTCAGTTCACGACCCGTAGGCTGATGCTGTGCCTTGCCGCACTGCGGAAGGCGATGGAGGAGGATGACTTCGTCGCGGCAGTGGAGGCCCCCGACCGGCTCGCCAAGTCGGCGGCATCGGAGCTGGGGGCGGGCAGCCCCACCGAGGCGGAGGTGGTGGCGGCCGAGAAGGCCCCGGAGGAGACGCCGCAGCGGAAGGTGCGCGGGGAGGTGAAGAAGGTGAAGGTCCCAGAGGCACCGAAGGAGGACAAGCCCGACAGCATGGACGAAGAAGAGGACGACGACCTGCCTGCACCGGGTGTTGACCGCAGCCTCACGGCCGAGCAGGTGGAGCTGGACCCGGCGAGGTGGCTGAACCTCTCCGACCTCCAGCTGATGCGCCTCCAGGTGCTGCTGGAGAGGTACGTCCCGCAACAGCAGGGGGAGGCGCGCACCATCCTCGATGCCCTGCTGAAGCACATGATGACTCTGCTGCAGGGCGCTGCCCCCTCGACGCTGCTGGGAGATATCTTCAAAACCTTTCTCTATCACCACCATAAGGCGGAGCGGGGTGTGAGGGCCGCTACCGCCTTCATCGATCACCTGAATGTGGACGAGCGGGCGCCGAAGGCGCTGAAGGAGGCGACGCACATTGCCATGCGGTGCGGCACGAAGCGCACGACGCAGGAGCAGGGGGGAGGGCCGACGAAGCGGGGACGGCGGGGGGGGGAGTCCAGCAGGATGCGCTACCGGGACCAGCAGCCTGTCCCTCCGCCGGTTTTTCGGAAGAACAACCGGTACTACCCCCGGAAGTGACCGCCCCGACGGAACCCCGTGCAGCCTCGAGCGCACCATCGGGGCACCGTGCAGCGTACCGCGCACAGGAGCAACCCAGCCGTGCAGCCATGAGCGCACCATCGGGACATCGTGCAGCGTACCGCGCACAGGAGAAACCCAGTCGTGCAGCCTCGAGCGCACAGAACAATCGTGCAGCTTCAAGCGCACAGAAAACACGCGCAGCCTCGAGCGCGCAGAAATCGAACAACAGTGCAGCCCACTGGGGCGCACCGACAGAACGCCGTGCAGCTTCAAGCGCACAGAAAAAACGCGCAGCCTCGAGCGCGCAGAAATTGAACAACAGTGCAGCCCACTGGGGCGCACCGATAGAACGCCGTGCAGCTTCAAGCGCACAGAAAAAGAACATTCGTGCAGCCTCCGGCGCACAGACAGAACGACCTGCAGCATATCGCGAGCAGGAACCGAGCAACATGGTGGCCCCAAGGGGGCGGGCGAGACACCAAGGGACTGCGGGCCCACGGGGCGCCCGACGTGCTGCAACACGCGCACAGACCCCGAGCAACCGTGCAGCCGTGGGCGCACAGAACTCCCAACCGGCGGATCAGGATTCCGAGCAAGTGACCCCGCCGCGCCCGGGAGCGGGAACCAGGTACCGGGATCTGCAGCCGGTGCCCCCGCCGGAGCTCCAGCAGGGGGAAGCAGCGGGGGACGTGTCCTGGAGGGAACGGAGAGAACTGGACCATGCCATTTTCTCGATTCGGGACACCAAGGAGCTGGGCAGGGCGGTGAGAGAACGCACCTCGTGGGACACCATGTGCAAGTTTGCAGTGGGTCCACAGACAGCGCAAGGCAGCGACAGGGTCTGGGCGGTGTTCCAGAAGTATTGCGACGAGCACGGGTTTTCGCCGACCGAAGCTGCGCTCCTGCAGTACGCCCACAGCGCCCTGGAGACGGCGGGTTCGAAGACGGTGGCCGCATACGTCCGGAAGATACTGCACCGCTGCAAGCAGACGGGTATCAGAGGCGTGCGGACACGCAGGGTGCAGGACACGGTACGAGCCTTGACCCGGATGTCGTCGGCGGTGCGCTCTGTGCAAGCGCCCCCGGTAAGTACGCAGCAGGTGGCAGCGGCAACAAAGGCGCTGGAGGAGGGGGGAGATCTACAAGCAGCGGCTTTTGTGGCAATGACGTGGCTAACCCGTTCCAGGGTCCCGGATCTGCGCTTCATGACGTCGAAAGACTGGGCAGAGCTCGAGAACAGCGGGGGGCCGCCAGCAACCGTGGGTGCAAAGCTGTATGCGAAGGAGAAGGGCGCGAAAGAGGCACGCCCTGGGATTTATCTCCCACCAGGGCGCCTGACAGGGGTGGCCGTGCGATTCTGGCGGCAGTGGCAGGGGACGGGGTACGCCTTCGGGGGAGAGTCGGGCGAGTATGTGGACCTGAAGAGGAGGATCCACAGCGCTCTCCCCGAGGGGTCGTGGCTGCATTCCCTGAAGAGGGGGGCAGCCCACGAGATCGAGGAGACGGGGGTGTGCGACGAGGACGTCTCCCGTTTCCTGCGTCACTCGAAAAACAACTGGAATGTGACGCAGAAGTACCTCAACCCGACGAACGCCTACCGACGGGAGAGGGAGAAGACCCTCCTGGGTACCCTGCAATGAGGGGGGAGGTGACGCGAGCGGCGGCGGAGCAGGCGGAGGCCCTTGTGGAGCGAGGATGTGCCCGTGGGTACGGCGAGCTGGACGATGACTGCCTGAGCGAGCCAGGCGAAATGCACGACTACACCAGCACGCGGGGCCCCTGTGCCATGGCAGGCCGGGCGGTGGGACGCAAGCAGCGGCTTGACGACTTCCCCACGGGCGTGCTCGACCTGGAGGCCGTGCGGCGTATGGCTGAGGAACTGGGAAAATCGGCGCACTTTCTGCTGTGGTGCACATCGGGTCGGGTGTTTGCAGAATCTCTGTCTGAGAGTGTCCCAGTGCCGGGACCGAAGAGCGACCTGCGCCCGAGTTTTGTGACGGCGTTGCTGAAGGCGGGGGTGATGGAGAAGGCGGCGCGACGGGACGACAAGAAGGGGGCGGTAGCTGTCTTCGACGTGCCGAAAACCGACCCCTGCGTTCGGAGGATCATTGTCGACGGTCGTCCCGTAAACTCACGCCTCCCAGCGCCACCGAAGTTTCGCCTCACGACACCGCAGGAACTCGCCGGAGCGCTCGCAGCGACTGGGGCCGTGGCGGCGCAGGTCATCGACTTGAAGGGGTACTTCCACCAGTTCCCGCTGGGGGACGAGGTGTCCAATTTTTTCTGTGTGCGAAGCGGGCAGACGTGGTACAGATGGCGCCGACTCCCAATGGGTTTCTCATATGCCCCCTTCATCGCACAATCCACCTCGGAGGTGTTCCTGGGGGGTCTCCTCGACCGCGGAGCGACGGTGTACCTCGACGACATCCTGGTGTGGGGTGCGTGTGAGGTGGAGGTGCGGGCCCGGGCTGCATACATCCGGGACAGGATGGCGTGTGCGAATGGGGAGGTGAACGAGCGGAAGAGCATGCAGACCCCTGCGGGGCTGGTGCGCTACATCGGGCTGGAGTGGGATGTGCCGAACGCGAGCTACCGCATCCCACAGGACTGGCGAGCTGAGGCCCAGACGCGGGTCGAAGCCTGTCTGGGCGCACGGGCGCTCCCTCTGCACCGGTGGTGGGGTATGCTCGGCCTCCTATTCCGGGTGGCACACGTGCACGGGCTGCGGTTGTGCTACCTCTGCGGGTCGCTGCAGTTCATGCGGGCGTGGGCGAGAAGGGTGACCAGCGGGGACGCCACGTGGGACACGGAGTGCGGCTACCCCGAGGGGGCGCGACAGGAGGCACAGGGGATGATACTGCGTTTCCTCGGTTCGGAGGAGTGGCTGCCCCCGCCGGTGCCGCCCCCGCGGCGTTTCTCGGTCGCGATCTGGTCGGACGCTTCGACGACGGGGTGGGGCTACGTGTCCACGGAGGCAGGTGACGGGGCGTCACGCGCGAGGTGGGGCCAATGGGCGGCACCGCAGGAGTCTGCGGAGATGTTCCACCTGGAGTTGTGGGCAGCTCGACGGGCGGTCACGGATGCCATCCACCGTGGCCACAGGACTGTGATCCTGTTCGTCGACAACGACGCCGTCCGGCTGGTGCTGGGAAAAGGGCACGCCAGGACGCGTTGGGGAAACAGCATGCTGCGCGAGGTGACTGATGCGCTCGACCAGAGCGGCACGCAGCTGGAGGTCCGCTGGATCACCACAGAGGTGATGCCGGCCGACGGGTGGTCCCGCAAGCAGTCGGCAGGAGCCGCGGAGGTGCCGCTCTGCTCGCTTGGGGTGCGCGCGGAGGGCGCTCGCATCGTTGAAGCCGCTTGAAGGCGGTGTGTGTGATTCTTTCTTTTTTGCCAGGGAAGTCGCGAGGGGTGTTTTGCTCCCTGCCTTCGCCCCTCCGTACGTCAGCTTTTGCACTGAACGGTGCCTAATGCAACGGAAAAGCGGTGGCTGAGTTACCCCCATCTCCCACGAGACGCGTTTTTGATATTGATGTTTTGTGTCTTATGTCCGACCGAAGACTCCCATTCAGTAAACTTGTTTAAGCACCTTCGGTGCGACTAGGGAGTCAAGGGAGGACTAGAGAAGACGACTTCCCTGTGCGTATTTGTTTTTCTACCACTTGCAACAACAGTTTTCTTGCAAGGTTGGAAGGGGGGCGAACGGAACAAACACCACCCTTCATCAGGCCAACGAGTGGTGTTTTGCTCCCTGCCTTCGCCCCTCCGTACGTCAGCTTTTGCACTGAACGGTGCCTAATGCAACGGAAAAGCGGTGGCTGAGTTACCCCCATCTCCCACGAGACGCGTTTTTGATATTGATGTTTTGTGTCTTATGTCCGACCGAAGACTCCCTAACAACAACACAACACAACACAACACAACACACTCGTTTTAAAAGAAAGCTGAGAAAATAAACCCCCCCCCTCCCACACACACACACACACAAGCCCTCAAGACTCTTGGAGCGGCCTGACTATTTAGTGTCTTTGTCGCAGCAAGGGGGCGATATATACCGCTTTTTTATTGATTTCACGTGTCAGTGTTTGACTTTTTCGCAACTTCATTTCTTCCTTTTCTCCCTCTCCAACCCCACCCGTGACACCACCAGGGTTTAGCTAGCCCTGGTCCGATTATCCCCGGTTCTTCGCTGAAGAGACGCGGCCGGGGGGAGGGGTACGAAGAGTACGCGTCGAAACCGGTGTCACGTCGTGTTGGGGAATCCTTCGGGAGTGCGATACTGAAGGGGAGGTGCTACTGCCCGTGCAGGGCGACACCGCCTTAAAACTTTATAACCACACACACACACACACACACCGGCAGGGCACGAGGGCGTTGTCGTTTGTGGACGATGTGTACGCGGTGACCCCCAGCCCGGGGACCTTGCAAGCAGTGGTGGATGACTCTGCAGATTTCTCCCACGATACCGGGATGGTAATATGCGCAGAGGTCAAGTCACATGTCTTCTCGACGTCCCCCGAGCCGTTGACCCCGATAGTCTACCGGACACGGGACGGCACGGCTACCCCCCTTCGACAGCGCGATAGCTTCGACTGCCTCGGGGCCATGCTGCATGCGCGCCCGCTCGAGGGACCCGAGGTGCCCAAATCGGAGCGCGTCGCCCGCCGAAAAGAGGGCGCAGAGCAGAACCTGCGCAGGACCTCGGCACTGCCCCTACCGGTGCAGTGGAAGGGGCAGGCAGCAGCGATGACAGCGGGGTCCAGGCTCTACTACGACGCCCTGGTCACCCGCTGGGAGGACGCCGACATCAGGCGATGGAGGGGGCTCTTCGTCGCCGCGCTGTGGTCCGGACCCCCCCGCAGGGCGCGGGAGGCTGTGCTGGATGTCCTCCACCATGCACATCGGGTGGACCCCGCCGTCGCCCCCCGCTACCGGCAGATCACCACCTGGGCCATGCAGGTCAAGAAGTGGGGCCGCTGCAGGGTTCTGTCTGAGACGGCTTGGGATAGCAGAGTGAGGCTTACAGGGACAGGCCCCTTCGCGCTTTTCCGAGCGGCCCTTCGGTGGATAGGATGGAGCTGGAGCACGGCGACCACCCTATCTTACACTGATGAAGCGGGACGGAGCATAGTCTTCGACCCCACCGCAGCAACAACGAGCGGATGGGGGATCTTCGCTCATGACCTCCGCCAGGCCCTACGTACACAGGTGGCCAAGGCGCTGGCTGGTCGTCGTGACGACTTTGCGGGCGCTCAGCACGGCATCGACGGGCAAGCCACACGCTGCGTCCTGGAGGGAGAGGGCGCCGCGGTCACGGGATACCAACGGGGCCTCCTTCGTTCCGTCATTGCAGGGGCGGTGCCTGTCCGAGGGCGCACGGGGCAGGGCGGGATCTGCCGATACTGCAACGCAGGCACCCCCGAGACGGTGATGCACCTATGGTGGGAGTGCTCCGCGTGGGACCCAATCCGACAAAACCACCCCATTACGGCTGTGGACCGGTCAACCTGGCCACCTTGCTTGGCGTTATGCGGGGTGGCGCCCGCCTTTAGACACGGCATCCCGGAGGACAGGCAGCCCCTGCCACTATCCTTCGCACGCAGGGTGGATATAGTGGCGCAGCTGCACCGCTACTTCATTGCAATCCTCTCGGCGCGGCAGGAGAAAGATGGACTGCTCGACCGCTCCGCGCGCCACCACCGCACCCTTCACTATCCATGGGGGTGGTGCACACCCAACCCCGAACAGGCCTGCATCCCTGTGCGGGCGCCGTCCACTGTCAAACAGACGTGGGGCAAGCGCCCCCCGGAGCTGTGGGTGGCCCTCTGCGACTGGCTGCGGGGCCTGAAATGGGGGCCGCAGGGAGGGGAGCACACCGTGACCCTCAT
Source organism: Rhynchopus euleeides (assembly GCA_963210315.1). Taxonomy (NCBI): domain Eukaryota; phylum Euglenozoa; class Diplonemea; order Diplonemida; family Diplonemidae; genus Rhynchopus; species Rhynchopus euleeides. The sequence goes on along the minus strand of OY723239.1, from coordinate 2,287,447 downwards.
GGAGTTGGCTGTCGACTTCGAGCTGTCGACCGGCCTCACCCTCCCAGAAGTCGAAACGCGCCGCATCCGCCCCCACACACCTGACCCCCCTGAGAGGGGGCCGCGGGAGGCCCGCCCACGCATCCCCGAGGGCGCATCCCCGGGGCTCACCCTCTACTTCGACGGCGGAGCAAGGGACAACGGCACCCCCTTCGCCCTGGCGGGTGCAGGTGCGGTGCTCTACCGAGACGGCCTCAAGGTGTCGGAAGAGATCCTCCCTCTGCTGAACGTACGCAGCAACAACATCGCTGAGTACGAAGGGGTTCGAGCGGGCCTACGGCTGCTCAGAAGGGGCGACCCGCCCCCTGAGGGGAACGTTACGGTGCGGGGTGACTCGCAGGTGGTGCTGCGACACCTAAAAGGGGAAGCGGTTTGCCGCGATAAATCCCTCCGCCCCCTCTTCCTCAGCACGGCACGGCTGGCTGCCGACCTCGGGCCCCGGATCACCCTTACGTATGAGCACGTGAAAAGGGAACTCAACGTCGATGCGGACGCCCTGAGCAACGCCGCCATGGACGAGGCTGAGAGGCAGGGGGAGACCTCGCAGGAGCAGCTGCGGCAGGACTTCGCAGCCTTCCAGAAGAGCATCCTGGGCAAGGCTCACTCGTTGAGGCAGCTCTGCGAGGTGGTGCGCAAGACTTCCAAGCAACCATGGCACTGTGGCCACACTGCGAGCTCCACTGTCCTCACCGCGATCGGGGGAACCGTGGCAGGGGGCCTGTCCAGGAGAGCCCAGCTCAGCCCAGCCACCGAGTCGGTGATGCGCAGCCTCCAAGCGCACACGGCAGGCCCGGGCTTGAACCAGCGGGACACAGCCTTCCACTCCCGCGGCATGGCGTGGGCCGCAACCTTCGCACCGCAGCCCCACTACCCAGAGGGGTGGCAGCAAGCGGCCCAGCAATGGACTGCCAGCAGCCGGCAAGCCAACGCCCGGACAGGACGGTCATGGGAACGACGGGGCGCTGCTCCCCGGACTGCCCCCCCTGGAGCCAGACGGAACGCGAAGATGCTTACCTGCGCTCTGCACTGGAAACCCCGCTGCGTGGACTGCCGGCGCCGGCGCCTCTCGGAAGAGGACTGCTGCCGGGACCACCACGGGAAGAACGACGGCTTGCAAGTCACCATGGAATTTTGCAAGACGCATCGCATGGGCCGGTGCGGGGACTGCCACAGCAGTGCGAAATCACTCACACACTGTTGCGGCACGCACCACGCTGGCTATGCCTCACGCCCTCCTCGGAGTGGCACTGAGTTGGCCCCACACTCTAACCCGAGTGGGGCATCCGCTGTGACGTAGGGGTGGGCGGGGAGTGGGCACAGATCCGCGCAGGGTTACCCACTTAAAACCACTATCACTACACACACACACACACAAGCCCTCAAGACTCTTGAAGCGGCCTGACTATTTAGTGTCTTCGTCGCAGCAAGGGGGCGATATATACCACCCTTTTTATTGGTTTCACGTGTCAGTGTTTGACTTTTTCGCAACTTCATTTCTTCCTTTTTCTCCCTCTCCAACCCCACCCGTGACACCACCAGGGTTTAGCTAGCCCTGGTCCGATTATCCCCGGTTCTTCGCTGAAGAGACGCGGCCGGGGGGAGGGGTACGAAGAGCACGCGTCGAAACCGGTGTCACGCCGTGTTGGGGAATCCTTCGGGAGTGCGATACTGAAGGGGAGGTGCTACTGCCCGTGCAGGGCGACACCGCCTTAAAACTTTGTAACCACACACAAACCCTCTATTCCCCCAGGCCTGATGAGCAATCCCCCCTTCCCCATGTTGTGATTTCCTTTCTACCTTGCACAAAACATCCCATTTGCCCCTTTACTTCCTTCGAAAGTGTTGTGACTTCCCCCCTACCCCACCCCTCGGGAGTGCCACTCCTCTGGTGGTTAAAAGTGACCCGCCGTTGTGCCTTCGGCATCTGTTGCGTGTGCCGTCGTATTCTTCCTATGCACTAGTTATAGCTATCCGGGGGCGGTCTGCTGTCGCACCAGCGGGCTGCCCCACCTCTGCACCCTCGGTTTTTAAGATGTTCACCACAGTGGAGAATGATCCCCTTCTCTGTGGCGATCGAGCCAAGCTGGACGAGGTTCGCCTTCGGGCGAAGGTCATGTGGGCGGACAAAAGGTGCCTGCTCCTGAGACTCATCAGCAACCTGCTTCTTCCTTCAAGCCCTCAAGACTCTTGAAGCGGCCTGACTCTTTAGTGTCTACGTCGCAGCAAGGGGGCGATATATACCACCCTTTTTATTGATTTCACGTGTCAGTGTTTGACTTTTTCGCAACTTCATTTCTTCCTTTTTCTCCCTCTCCGACCCCACCCGTGACACCACCAGGGTTTAGCTAGCCCTGGTTCGATTATCCCCGGTTCTTCGCTGAAGAGACGCGGCCGGGGGGAGGGGTACGAAGAGTACGCGTCGAAACCGGTGTCACGTCGTGTTGGGGAATCCTTCGGGAGTGCGATACTGAAGGGGAGGTGCTACTGCCCGTGCAGGGCGACACCGCCTTAAAACTTTATAACCACACACACACACACACGCAGTCCACCCTCACTCAGAGGGGGGGGGGGGGTAGGGGGGGTCAAATGGGGGTGACAAACACGATTTTTCAAAAAACCGGCGCAGAGGCCCCAAAGCCCCCGTAAACCCTCCAAACCCCCCCAGATCGGTCCGGAAACCCATCGAACCCCACTTTTCCACCATTCCGGGCACCTCAGGTGCCCGAATTGGGGTACCTAAATTTTGTGCCACCGTTTGGTACCGGACAGTGCCACTGTGTGGGAGGTTGGAAAAGAAAATGCCCCAACACACCACATCTGAGGGTTGCAATGCATGTTGCTTGCCAACCACGTCATCCGGTGGGTGTCAGGCGCTATGTAGGTGGCATGAGCCAGGTCTTCGATGTGTTCTGGCTTGTATATGTACCTCCCTGCCTGCGGCACAGGCACTGCCTTTGTCCCCCACACCAGCCACAGAGAGCGTATTGTACTCGGTCCACGGTTGCTGATTCATTGCGATGCGTTGTATCCTCGAGTGAACGTCACACACTAGTGGCACCACCACCCGCCATCCGAGAGCTGTATTGACTTTGCGCCCTTCCGTTGCATTCACCTCGCCACGCATATTGCACCGTTCAGTACCAGTGCTCTTGGGCCAGGCAAAGTAGACCGCAGCAACTACCAATTCTGGCACAATGGGTACCACGACAGCGCACTTCGTGTGTTCCCGGAATGTACAGCTCGTGTTGCAACAGTCGTTGTCAACACATCCCGGTTGTGGAGCACTGCTGCACAGGAATCACACGACCATCTGGACTTGTTCCGTACCTACAGGCAGCCTCCCGGTGCATGGTGGCAGGGAGGTACATATACAAGCCAGAACTCATCGAAGACCTGGCTAATGCCACCTACATAGCGCCTGACACCCACCGGATGACGTGGTTGGCAAGCAACATGCATTGCAACCCTCAGATGTGGTGTGTTGGGGCATTTTCTTTTCCAACCTCCCACACAGTGGCACTGTCCGGTACCAAACGGTGGCACAAAATTTAGGTACCCCAATTCGGGCACCTGAGGTGCCCGGAATGGTGGAAAAGTGGGGTTCGATGGGTTTCCGGACCGATCTGGGGGGGTTTGGAGGGTTTACGGGGGCTTTGGGGCCTCTGCGCCGGTTTTTTGAAAAATCGTGTTTGTCCACGTAAAAGGGTGGCATTTGACCCCCCCTAGGGGGGGGGGGGCGACTGTTTTTGTTGCTTGCGACAGAGGGCCGGGGCAGCAGGCCTGCCGCCATGCCATGACCCCCCCCCACCCACCCAGGTCATCTCCTAGACCTCGATGTCCTTGCATGGGTAGGGCTCCGAGCTCACGCCGCTCTGAGGGCTGGCCTTCCTCCTGCAGACACAGACGCACAGCAGCACAATGAGCGCCACAGCCGCGACACCCGCCGCGACGATGCCAGCGATGGCGCCGCCAGTCAGCGACAGGCCGCGCTGGTTGCTGGCGTGGAACTCGAAGACGCACACACCGTCCGCCACCACCAGGTTGCCGGTGCAGCGGACAGCCCTGCAGCGCCCCCCGACAAACACAACCTGCGAGGCACCGTACAGACGGCACTGCGCCCTGTCGGCGCTGCCGAACCCGACAATCTCGGGGCGGGACAGCCACTCCTGCCCTGCGGGTGCGGTGCTGCGGAGGTGCTCCTCTGCGCGTGCCTGGACCTCAGCGCTGGTGCGGATGGAAAGCTTTGCGCCCTGGACGTGTGCCACGACGTGGACCGAGCCCTGGCAGACGACGTGGAGGGACTCGACGTGCCCGTCGAAGAGGCTGCCCAGAGCGTCGCCCACAGTCTGCAGCGCAGCCACGTCCATCTCTTCGCACGACTGGCGCCATGTCATCCGCACCGTCTCAGCCGCCTCGCTGCCTGCTGCCACGCACGCCTGCCACTGCACCCCGTCGTCCGACATGGGGTTGAGGAATCCGCTGCTGCAGCTGCACCGCCCGGTGTCCGGCGCGCACACCGCATCCGCGTCGCCCGCCGAACGGCAGGGCGTGTTGGAGGCGCAGGCTGCTGTGCCGGTTGCGGCGGAAGCGCTGCAAGCCATCAGGAGACTGGCGGCCAGCATCAGGAAAGGGGTGCGCGTCATCGGAGAGGTGCGGCTGGGTGTGTTGTGTATGAGTGTATGAGAGTAGTGCAGAGAATGCTGTGGTGGGGGTGGTGTGTGTGTGGGGTGTTACAAGGCTGCTCGAGTGGGAGTCTTCGGTCGGACATAAGACACAAAACATCAATATCAAAAACGCGTCTCGTGGGAGATGGGGGGGTAACTCAGCCACCGTTTTTCCGTTGCATTAGGCACCGTTCAGTGCAAAAGCTGACGTACGGAGGGGCGAAGGCAGGGAGCAAAACACCACTCGTTGGCCTGATGAAGGGTGGTGTTTGTTCCGTTCGCCCCCCTTCCAACCTTGCAAGAAAACTGTTGTTGCAAGTGGTAGAAAAACAAAGCACACAGAGGGAAGTCGTCTTCTCTAGTCCTCTCTTGACTCACTAGTCACACCGAAGGTGCTTACTGGGGGGGGGCAATTAATCGTGCATAGTCGAATAATAGTGCACAGTCAAATAATAGTGCCTTTTTGAAACGGGCATTTATAAAGTTTTTTCCGCTGAATAATCGTGGAGTGCACGATTATTCACTTTTGGCTATTTTCGGTCAGTTGTGGAAGAAAAATGAGCAATTTTCCCCGCAGAAATTTCAAAAAACTCGTTCTTTTGAATGTTGGGAGCCCGTGCGGATCGTGGTGGGGTCATTTCGACCATGGGGTGTCTGTCTTCACCCGTGACTGGTCGTCACCATTTTGGCTCATATTCGTCCACATGTCCGGCCTTGTGCCCCCAGTTTCAACACGAAAATGAGCCCAGACGGTGACTGCCAGTAAGGGGTGAAGACAGACACCCCATGGCCAAAATGACCCCACTACGATCCGCACAGATTCCAAATATGCAAACGGACGAGGTTTTTGCGATGTTTGTCCCCAGAACTGACCAGAAAACTTGCAAAAGTGAATAATCGTGCACCCCACGATTATTCCCCCCCGTCAACTTTTTGACTTTTTTGGGCCCCTCAATTATACCCGCCCGTTCGCCAATTAATAGTGGAGTGCACGATTATTTGCCCCCCCCCAGTAAACAAGTCTACTGAATGGGAGAACCGGGTGTGTGTGGGGGCGGAGGGTGGTGCGGGCGGATATGGTTCGTCGCACAACAGGGGGGGTTGCCAGCGCGGAGGCGATCAGGGACATCGCAGTGGAGTGGCAGAGCTCACAGGGAGGGGAACTGGGTGAATCACGTGACGGGCGAGACGGCTCGAAGTCGCCAGGTTCATGAAGGTGTGTGATGGGGGAGGCGGGAAACGAGGAGAAAATCACCGCCTGTCCGTTGGCATCGCTCACTCGCTTCAGATGTGTTGAGAGAAGAAAAACACCGTGCGGCAAATGCTGGGAATCACATCTCTCAACACATTCACAGGGATTGGGCAGACGCAAAGAACGGGAAGACTGTGTACAGCAACTCTGAAGAGAGAAATGGCCGAAGGGTACTCCTCGATCGCCAGTCGATGGCCAGACCGTGTCACGGATGCCCAAAGAACTACTGGCATGACCAGTATACACAAACCAATACACGAAGGCTTGCAAAGACACAATGACACACAGGAGTGGGAAGGACAGCCAGAGATTGTGCAGCCAGCCGGGGCGTGTGCCAGGTTGTGCCCGTCGAGGCACACGCAGTACAGCACCACGTTGCGGTGCGTGCGGAGCTCCACCGAAGCGTGCTGGAACATCGTCGGGTCCTTCCACACCGCAAGGCGGACCAGCTCCCACTCGCCACGCACCGCCTCCGTGCAGTGCACCAGGGCACCGCCGTGTGTCTGCAGGGCCAGCTTCGCAAGGGGCGCCGGGACTTCAGCTTCGTGTCGGCGAAGGCAAAGCAGCCGCCGTGCTGCTGCACACAGCGCTGCACAAACCCTGAATTGCGACGCAGGGGTTCCGCTGCAAACTCAAACGCACGATAGTCACGCGACACGGCAAACATCACCAGCTCTTCGTCCGCACACAGCGACCCCAGAGCATGGGCCAGCATCAGCGGGTCGCGCTTCACTGCTTCCAGCACCACATCCCGCATCCCCCTGACGCATGGCGTCGCCCACTGGAAGTTGCTGGGGCACACACCGATGCACTCGCCTGCATGGCGTAGGGTCTGCCGTGGTGTGGTGCGCACTGCCTGCAGCACCACGTCCCGGTCATCCCGCAGTCGCGGGCTGGAAAGTCCCAACTGTCCACCGTCCACCCCCACAGCCACCAACACAAGGTCGCGGTTGTCCCTCAGGTGTATAGGCACGTGGCGGAAGGCACATTTTGATGCCTTCACCACACCGAGGAGAAAGTCGATGTCATTCGCAAACTCCTTGAGCCACGGCTCGGAAAGGAGACACGCCCCACTACCCGTCATCGCCTTGTGCACCAGGCCTTTGTCCTTCTTCAGGCGGGCACTGGCAAACCGGAGAGCATAGCCATTCTCGGAAACAGCAGCACGCACCACCTCCTCGTCATCCTGCAGCTCAGCCACTGCACTCCCCAGGGCAGACCCTGCCTTGCGTACACACTGCAGCACAAAGTCACGGTCTGAATGCAACTCTGCATCTGCATAGGCGAAAGCCTTCCCAGACACCGCCAAGGGGTTGAACACCAGCTCCCGGTCGCTGCGGAGCTCCTGTGTCGCGTACTGCATGCACTCCTCGTTCCGCTTCAGAGCACGCAGCATGAAGTCACGGTCACCGTGCAGCTCGGTGAAGTTCCGAAGATGGCGACACAGCCGTAGTAGTCACGCAAGGTGGTGTCAAGCACTCTCTCGTCCCGCATCACGTCGGCTGTGGCATGCTCCACCACTTTCCTGTTGACGGCCATTGCAAGGAGCACGAACTGCACGTCATTCCGCAGACGGTGGGTCATGTGCAAGTTATTGAAGGAGATATCGATTGCCGCCATCACACACTGCTCGTCGTCGCGTACAAACTCGGGTGTGCTGCTGAACTCCACACTCCGGGAGCGAACGTCGTAGAGGAAGCTCGTCGCCTGGATCTCCACCTCCAGCACACACCCGCCGTACAGAGCAGCGCACTGCGACACCTCCTCGTCGGCACTGGGCTCAACCCGCTCCCCGTCGACGAAGAAGGCGGTGCTGCGTGGACACACCCCGAGCGCGTCTGCGGCACGTTCGCACAGCGACACCAGCGTGTCGTCATCCAACTCCACAACATGTTAAACCTGTGTGGCGGGGTCCGCAACAAACACCTCCATCGGGACGGGACAGCCTCGCCCCACCTGCTGTTGGTGTGCGTGTGTCGACCCTGACCAACGAACGACCCACACACCACCACACCACCCCTCTGGGTGCGTCACAAGAGAACCAACTCACCGCTGCCTGCCTGCCCGAATGTTCCTCGGAGTTCGTTTGGTAAAGGAGGCCGCAGGGCACTATCCAGATGAAGGCCAGACAGAAGAGAGGGATCACGGCAACAGCCAGTCGGTGTTGCCAGCAAGGGCAAGAATCACAAGGCACGCAGTGGCTGGCACACACGCACGCGCAGTGGGCCAGGGGCCACACTTTCCCGCTCAGAATGCACGCAGCGGCTGCACACACAGAAAACTTTGGTCGCTTCTTCAACATTGTGGAATCTTGACAACGTGTTGAAGCATGCCCGCCATCACTACTATTTCTGCACCCTCCCCCTGCATGATCCTCATCGAGGCCTAAGCAGGTATCAAGGGTACTGAAGGGGTAGCTCAGCTCTCGGCAGGCAAGGGGCTAAGCTCTCGGTAAGCAACATCGGGGTCGGGTTGTCGAGAGCGAAAAGGCAAAAGAAAAAACCTGCAAACAATTCTCCGAAACACCCTCTCGCAACGGCGGCCCTTTTCTTTTTGCAGCCTCCTTCCCGCGTTGCTGCTCAACACGCACACACACACACACAGACTTTTGCGCTGGGATATTTAGTTCGGGAGGACATCAAAAGCCCACCCCCACCCCCCCCCCCCCCAAAGCCTCACTCCCTCCGCTGGATGTCGGCTGCCCGGAACACCGAGACGGAGGTGGAGCAGGCCATGACGTAGCCCCCTTTGGGGGACATGGAGAGGCTTGTGAACCAGGAGCCGCCTTGGGTGAGGGTGCCTTCATACTCGGCCGCCGCCGCATCGGGGCTGGACACATCCCACACCAGCAGAGCCCCATCCTGCCCGCAGGAGTAGAGCTTCGCCCCCAGGGGGCACAGCGCGAGCCCCGTGACCCAGCCGCTGTGCCCTGCCAGGGAGCGCAGCGGGGCGTGCCTCTGCGCGTCCCACACCCTCACCGACGCATCGCACGACGCGGTGTACAGCACCGCGCTGTCGGGGGAGACGACCGCCGCGCTCACCTTCTCCTGGTGCCCCTGAAGGGTGGCGCGCCTCTCCCGGTCCCCCCGGGCACCCCACGCCACGACGGTGCCAAAGCCGCCCCCCGTGAACACCTGCTCCCCGTCCCCCGACACCGCCACCGCAAAGACACGCTCCGCACCGCCTCCGTCCCGGAGGGTCGCCTCACAGGCCCCGGTGCTGAGACACCACACCTTCAACACCCCATCCGCACCCCCTGAGTAGAGGGTGTGCGGGGGGGGCCCCCCAGCCGAAGCGGGGTAGAGCGCGATGCAGGTCACCCAGTCTTTGTGCCCGGTGAGCTCTGCGGCAGCCCCGATGGGCGCGGGGGTGAGCGAGTCTCCCTCTGTCAGCCACTGCCGGATGGTGTCGTCGGTGCCGCCGGTGTAGAGGCGTGTTCCGCAGTGGGTGAGGGCGGCTGCGGTGGTGCGCCCGCGGTGTGCCTGGGTGGTGTGGAGGAGGGAGCCGGTGGAAGCGTTCCAGATGCGCGCGGTGGAGTCGTGGCTCGCGGTGTAGACGCGGGATGCGCAGGGCGAGATGCAGGCGGCGGCGGCGCTGTCGGTGTGCCCCGAGAGGGGCTGAGCAGCGATGCCCTCGTCGCCGAGGAGCCTTGCCCGCACCACGTCCCCCCCGCACAGCCCGGTGCTCCGCAGCTCGTCCGCGTCGTCGGCGAGCAGGGGTGCTCCGTCCGCCAGCAGGACATCCACCCCCACAGCGGAGTGCAGGTGGGATGCGGCAGTGGTGACTCCGGAAGCCTGTTCAACAATGCGCTGCTTGAGGAGGCCCACCGTGTCGTGCTCGCTGCAGGGCACCGTGAGCTGCACCCCTGTCTCGATGACATCCACGTGCAGGTCCATTGAGGCTGGGTGGGGTGGGGTGCGCAGAGGGGTGGGATGAGATGTGGTGGAAGGGGGGGGGGGGGGGGTGGGGAGTGTAGGGTGGAAAAGGCCTCCTTTGAATAAGTGTAGCTGTTGGGGGGGGGGGGGGGGGTGTGTGTGGGTGGTGTGGGTCGCTTCGGAGGGTGGGTTTTTTGTTTTTAAGCACACTCGTGTGAGCGGAAAGCGCCCCACCACAGCTGCAACCAAACGTGCTCTATACACTAACCCCACCCTTCATCAGGCTCAGGGTGTGATCAGTTCAGGGTTTTGTGTGTAGAAGCGTCAACGCAACAAACAAAAGGAAATTCATCAGAGCGGTTGTAGCTGTGAAGTGATAGGGCGCTTTTTTATCCGTCAGGTGGATCACCGGGTGGGGAGAGATCCGGTGTGAGGCACTTGAGTGCGTCCAGGTGGGCAGGGAACCTGGGGGCGGGGGGCCTCGTTTTTTGCCGTGATGCCCCAACGTCGCGCGTTGAGGAGGTACGACTGGGTCGAACGACAGAGAGGCCACGCGTGACACATGCCGACAGGGGAGACAGGGGAGGGGGGGGGGGGGTGTCAGTTCCGTGCAGGCCAAGATGAGGGTGATAAAAGCGTGAAGAGAGAGAGGGGGTGGTGGTGGTGGTGGGGGGAACTCCGTCTCGTTCGTTTCGATGGGGAATGCATTCTTTCAATTTCCAAACCGGGGGCTGGACCCACGATGCCCCCTCAGGAAAGCATGATGCAGTGTGCTGTGGCGGCATGGCACCACAGCAGAAAGCAGAGCATCGGCGCGGCACACCAGGCAGGCGTTGCGGTGCGCTGCGCCGGGCGAGGGGATGTACATCTGCTTGGTCAGCGGTACGGAGATGTGATGCTGGTACATTGGGAGTAACAAAGTAGAACGAAGAAGAAGCGTACTCCTTCCGCTACAATAAGAGAAACTGCCCTGCATACAGCAACTGCAAAAAATAAAAGGGCAGTTGCGCCCGGGCGACTATTCGTTGAGAGCACTTTATTTCTTCGCGATTTCGTTCGCTTCGTCGCTCGGAAACTGGTAAAAAGGAGTACGTAGGTGCATTGGGGGGGGGGGGGGACGGGGGAGATGAGGTTGGTGGCTTGGGGCAAGGGGGGCAGGTGGGGGTGAGGCTGATGTATTTGCGGAGGCAAGAGAGACGCAAATCGTGCTCCTTTCGCTTTATTGTAGACACCCTGCAAAGAAAGAGGTGAAAAACAAGAAAGCCATCCGCCCAACCATCGCCATCCCCTGTTGTGCGTTCTGTTTGGATTCGCGTTCGGGCAGCGCGACCACCCACCCCCTCAGGGGTGGGTGGGGGGTCGCAAGCTTCACTAGGGTTGTTGGGTTGCACTAACAGCCTCACAGAACAAAAGAAACCACCCTGACAACCAGGTCGCAGGTCGCACTGATGCCACCCCCCACACACACATGCATGCCTATACCTCGTGCAGATCACACCGAGCAGCACCGCACTTTCAGAGATCCGCAAGCGATCCCAAACCGATGCACGGCGCGCGGTACCCACCCCCACAGGCCTGAGGACTGCCGCCCATCCAGAAGTCAGACGGGCGGCAGTCCTCAGCCGAGTGCATCTCCCTGACATGACCGCCACACCCCTCGGCATCCTGCACCGCATCCGCCTGCCGCAGCACCCGCCTCACATTCACGCCGAAGAACAGAACCACCGCCGTGAGGGACCCCGCCAGCCAGGCCACCGCCGCACCACCCCATACGGCACGCCGCTGCTCTTCCTTTGCGGCGATGAACTCGGCGACCTCCCAGAACCCGGGGCTGTTGTACTCAACCAGCTGCTCCCTCGGGATGCCCAGCCGATCCACCACCTCCCTGTCCCCCACATCGACGTCATGCGCCGACCACAGCAGCCGCATCGGGGTGAAGGCCCCCGTCTGACTCTTGTCGTACCAACACCCCGCCTTGTCGGGCCCCTCCCCGATGCAGACGGCATACACAGGGGGGTCGAACCGGCACCCGTCAACCGGGCCGTCGTAATACAGCTCTGCTGCGCTGTACTCCCAGCCGCTATCCCCGACGGTGGTCCGCCCGCTGAAGTTGGCATGCCAGCCAGGGTCCTCCAGGACGAAGTATCCCGAGCCGCTGGGAAGCGTCAGGTGCTGCGGGTCCTGCGAGAGCATGCACCCGATGCGGGTGGCGTTGGGTCCGGTGAGGCCGCTGCGGGCCAGCGCCAAGGCCCTGCCCTGTGTAAAGGGGTGATGGAACCCTGCCACGACGATGATGATCCAGAGAAGCGCCCCGAGTGTCGCAGTGAGGTAGTTCCCTGCGTGTGTGATGTATCCGCGGTCAGGAGCGTCGCGGACCAGGCGTCTCTGGAGGAGCATGACCGGCAGGGCACAGACGGCGGTGAAGGAGGATGTGCCGACGAAGGTCCAGATGTGTATCACGGTGTGGGAGTGTTCGAGGGGGGCGATCGAGTCGATGGCTTCGCTGATGAACAGGTTGAGCGCAGCAAAGCCGGAGAACCACATCCATGAGCAGGCACCGGATGCGCAGGCAAAGGCAAGGTGGCTGCGGGCAGCCATGGGTGGGGGTGGGGGGCAAAGATATACCAACAACGACACCCCACGGGTAAGTACCTGTCGAGGGTGGTGGTGGTGAGTGGGTGGGGTGGGAGACGTAAAGTGTGCTGTGTGTTGTATGCGGGGGGGGGCCTCGGGGCGATGCACTGCCGGCTGATCGACCGGCGTGGTGCTTAGGTCCATGGGACCTCACGATCATTTAGAGCGAGGGTGTGAATGTGCAAACATGTTGAAAGTGACAGGGTTTTGACAACACACATTCACACAGAGCGAATGATCGGATATACCTGCGGGTAGGTCATCCGCATAAGACGGGGGTGTGGCGGCTTTGTTTCTCGCTCCGTTTTCATGTTCACTTCTCCTTGAGACTCGCCTGTGCCAAGGCGACTTTGGGCACATACATCTACCGCAGCAACGCAGTGCAGCGCACACACACACACACACACACACACAGCACCCCGAGGGGCACCACCACCACCCCCACCCCATCCTACTCCACCCTCCTGACCCCTGTTCTTGATGCAACACTCACACCGCTGTGCCCTCTCAGGCCCTGCATGTGAATCGGTTTTGCAGCAGCAGCAGCACAGAATAGAACTTTTTCACACACCCACTCAACACGGCGCCACTGCACATTCACGCCCTTCAGGCGTGTGACACTGGACACGGTCTAGCTTGTTCAGGCTAAACGCTGCCCACCGAAAGACTTGGAGTTGCATCCCTTGTTTGTACAAACAAGTGCCCTGCTAGTGACATGTGTGCACCGGGATGCCGAACGCTGCCCTACCCTCAACTCTCAGATGAAGCGCCCTCCACACAGGTCGTCGTTGTTGGAACGCAGCCCCCACTCTTTGACACAACCACACCCTCCGGCCTGATGAAGCGGTAGGAGTGGGGGCCGCACGATCCAGTTCAGAAAAGGCACAGGAAAGAGCTTCCCCAGCTGGGCTGCGCCTAACCCCTTACCCTATCCCCCTCCCCCCCATCACCTCGTCATAAACGGATCCACCCCTTCCAGCAGATGCGCCGGCAGCTCCTCTGGGGTATGGATGTGGAGGCAGGCGAAGTCCGTCAGCACGCTCTCCAGCTCGGAGGTGGCTTCCTTCCCCCAGGCGAGCGTCTCGAGAGTCGACTTGATGTCCCCACTCTGCAGCACGAGCAGGACGGCGGGAGGCGCGGTGCTGGCTTCTGCCGGCGGGGTATCGGGGTGGCACTCCAGGAGCAGCGAATGCGCCGAGGTGACTTCTGGGCAGTATTCCTCCAAAAAACACCCGAAGACGTGCTCGACAGATGCCTTGAGGATGTTGAAGGGGTTGCCCTGCAGCATCTCGCGGATGTGCGACTGCGGGAGGCTGACCGACAGGGCAGACGCGGGGTTGACCACCACGTGAACCTTCGACTCCGCGGCAGGGCTGTCCGATAGGCAGGTTGCCAGACACTCCCTCCCCACCATCCACGCCCCCTGCAGCTCGGAGAGAAGCGGAACCGTCTCCGCCCCCTGCACCCCGACAACCTCTATGCCAGGCGGAGTGGAGATGGGCACCGCATCGCCGCCACCGCCACCACCGCCGCCCGCCCCGCTGTCCGAATCTGACGGTTTTTCCAAATTTCCCAACTTTTCGGGTGTCTGAGGCCCCGCATCACCCCCCAACCCCGCCGCAGCGCCACTCCCCTTCAGGATGTGAACAGACGCCATCTCATCGCACGACGCCTCCGCTGTGACCCGGGCGAACTCGGCACACCGCTCCATCGAGGTGAAAAGGCAGAGCGCGGCACGCCCGCCCTCTAAGGGAAACAGCCGCATCGAGGGGGCGCGGGGGTCGCCGTCGGAGGGGCTGTTATCGCCACCGCCGCCACCGCGGCGGCGGCGGCGGGGGCGGGGGTTGAGGGGGCCGGCCTGAGGTGCGGCAGCGCCCGCATCAGCAGGGTCGATGAAGAAGAGGAGCTCTGCCTGCAGCAGCTCGGAGTAGAAACTCGCGCGCAGCAGGAACGGGTCTACCGGCGCGGGGTCGCCGGAGGAGGGGTGGTGGGGGTGGTGGTGGGTATCGTGCTGCTGCTGCCCTTCAGCCCACCACCCACCGCTGGAATCGGGGTGTGTGCCGGGCTCCACCCAGGCATGCTGCTGCTGCTGCTGCTGCTGCTGCTGCTGCTGTTGCCACTCCCCCCAGCCCTGCTGCTGATCCGCACCGCCCCAGGCCTCAGCGCCGTGGCTTCCCCAGGCAGCGCTGCTGCTGCCGCTGCCGCCCCCCTGCAATATGGCGGGCTCTTCAGGTGTGCCCCAGTGCGGCTGCTGCTGCTGCTGATCCTGCCCCCCGCCTTCAGCGCCCCGCTTCTCCCAAGCTTCCGCCTCGGCATCTGCCGCAGCCGCCAGCCCCTTCAGGAACTCCTCTTTGGCCACGGCGCGCTCGGCCCTGGATGACTTCATGCGGTTGACCTTCTCTGTGTGCACCTGCTGCACCGCAAGCCACTCCGCGAGCACCTCCTCCACTGGCTGCATGCCCTCAGGCGGGTAGTGCTGCTGGTATTGGTACCCCTCCCCGTAGATGTCGCCATAGCTGGGCAGCGGGTCTGGGGTGGGGGCGGGCGGTTGATCTTGCGGCTGCTGCTGCTGCTGCTGGGGGTGGACCTGCTTCGCCTGGTAGCGTGCTGCGATCGCTGCTCCAAGCAGCCCGGGTTTGGGGGCTGAGAGCAGGCGGGTCAGGCGGGCTGCCATGTGGTCTCGCCTAGCTCCACCCCCACAGGGGTGGCGTGTGTGTGTGTCTTGAGACCAGAGTTGGCGCAGTGTGCCTCAGTGCTGAGATCAGAGAGTACTGTCCACGCAAGCCCCGTGAAAACGTCACGGCGACACCACCCGACCTGGTTGTGTAGCGTGTGTGTGTGTGCGATTGTTTTGGCTGTGCAACTGGAATAAGGATTGCGGTGCAACACCCCTGGCTGGCCGGGTCCCCTGTCATGCGTGCTTCGGTTGCTAAATCACTTTCCTACACGTTGCTACACTCACCACACGGAAGAAAAGAAGCAGACTTTGTCTGTTGACCGCATCCACCGGTCGCACGATCCAGCTAAAGGCACAGGAAAGCTTCCTGAGTTGGCTCCACTGAACCAGAGTATGACATAGCCACCTGGATGCGAGGCGCTTCCGCACACCCAAAAAAACTATCGGTGCCTCTGCTGGATCGTACAGTGACAGCAAAAACGAGACAACAAACCAATTACTGCCAAACGTTGTTTTGTTGGAACGTAGACCCCCCTCTTTGTGTGCACCACTCCCCGGTCTGATGAAGTGGTGTGAGTGGGGCCGCACGATCCAGCTAAAGGCACAGAAATTTTTGGTAAAACACACCCCGTGTGGTAGAGAAAATACGGCAAGAGTCTCGGTGGGCCGGAAGAGCAGATGGTTCCCGCAACAGCTCCCGGGGAGCGGCGGGTATTCGCATAGGATGCCGGATGTGTGAATACGTTTGTGCGGTTTGTTCTGTGTTGTGTGAACATGTGTGTGTGTGTGTGGTTACAAAGTTTTAAGGCGGTGTCGCCCTGCACGGGCAGTAGCACCTCCCCTTCAGTATCGCACTCCCGAAGGATTCCCCAACACGGCGTGACACCGGTTTCGACGCGTGCTCTTCGTACCCCTCCCCCCGGCCGCGTCTCTTCAGCGAAGAACCGGGGATAATCGGACCAGGGCTAGCTAAACCCTGGTGGTGTCACGGGTGGGGTCGGAGAGGGAGAAAAAGGAAGAAATGAAGTTGCGAAAAAGTCAAACACTGACACGTGAAATCAATAAAAAGGGTGGTATATATCGCCCCCTTGCTGCGACGTAGACACTAAAGAGTCAGGCCGCTTCAAGAGTCTTGAGGGCTTGAAGGAAGAAGCAGGTTGCTGATGAGTCTCAGGAGCAGGCACCTTTTGTCCGCCCACATGACCTTCGCCCGAAGGCGAACCTCGTCCAGCTTGGCTCGATCGCCACAGAGAAGGGGATCATTCTCCACTGTGGTGAACATCTTAAAAACCGAGGGTGCAGAGGTGGGGCAGCCCGCTGGTGCGACAGCAGACCGCCCCCGGATAGCTATAACTAGTGCATAGGAAGAATACGACGGCACACGCAACAGATGCCGAAGGCACAACGGCGGGTCACTTTTAACCACCAGAGGAGTGGCACTCCCGAGGGGTGGGGTAGGGGGGAAGTCACAACACTTTCGAAGGAAGTAAAGGGGCAAATGGGATGTTTTGTGCAAGGTAGAAAGGAAATCACAACATGGGGAAGGGGGGATTGCTCATCAGGCCTGGGGGAATAGAGGGTTTGTGTGTGGTTATAAAGTTTTAAGGCGGTGTCGCCCTGCACGGGCAGTAGCACCTCCCCTTCAGTATCGCACTCCCGAAGGATTCCCCAACACGACGTGACACCGGTTTCGACGCGTGCTCTTCGTACCCCTCCCCCCGGCCGCGTCTCTTCAGCGAAGAACCGGGGATAATCGGACCAGGGCTAGCTAAACCCTGGTGGTGTCACGGGTGGGGTCGGAGAGGGAGAAAAAGGAAGAAATGAAGTTGCGAAAAAGTCAAACACTGACACGTGAAATCAATAAAAAGGGTGGTATATATCGCCCCCTTGCTGCGACGTAGACACTAAAGAGTCAGGCCGCTTCAAGAGTCTTGAGGGCTTGTGTGTGTGTGTGTGTGTGTGTGTGTGTGTGGTGACCACGTTTTGTGTGGGGAGATCCTGCGCGGATCATTGCCCACCCTGTGTTGTGTGTGTGTGTGTGTGTGGTTATAAAGTTTTAAGGCGGTGTCGCCCTGCACGGGCAGTAGCACCTCCCCTTCAGTATCGCACTCCCGAAGGATTCCCCAACACGACGTGACACCGGTTTCGACGCGTACTCTTCGTACCCCTCCCCCCGGCCGCGTCTCTTCAGCGAAGAACCGGGGATAATCGGACCAGGGCTAGCTAAACCCTGGTGGTGTCACGGGTGGGGTTGGAGAGGGAGAAAAGGAAGAAATGAAGTTGCGAAAAAGTCAAACACTGACACGTGAAATCAATAAAAAAGCGGTATATATCGCCCCCTTGCTGCGACAAAGACACTAAATAGTCAGGCCGCTCCAAGAGTCTTGGGGGCTTGAAGGAAGAAACAGGTTGCTGATGAGTCTCAGGAGCAGGCACCTTTTGTCCGCCCACATGACCTTCGCCCGAAGGCGAACCTCGTCCAGCTTGGCTCGATCGCCACAGAGAAGGGGATCATTCTCCGCTGTGGTGAACATCTTAAAAACCGAGGGTGCAGAGGTGGGGCAGCCCACTGGTGCGACAGCAGACCGCCCCCGGATAGCTATAACTAGTGCATAGGAAGAATACGACGGCACACGCAACAGATGCCGAAGGCACAACGGCGGGTCACTTTTAACCACCAGAGGAGTGGCACTCCCGAGGGGTGGGGTAGGGGGGAAGTCACAACACTTTCGAAGGAAGAAAAGGGGCAAATGGGATGTTTTGTGCAAGGTAGAAAGGAAGTCACAACATGAGGCAGGGGGGATTGCTCATCAGGCCTGGGGGAATAGAGGGTTTGTGTGTGGTTATAAAGTTTTAAGGCGGTGTCGCCCTGCACGGGCAGTAGCACCTCCCCTTCAGTATCGCACTCCCGAAGGATTCCCCAACACGGCGTGACACCGGTTTCGACGCGTACTCTTCGTACCCCTCCCCCCGGCCGCGTCTCTTCAGCGAAGAACCGGGGATAATCGGACCAGGGCTAGCTAAACCCTGGTGGTGTCACGGGTGGGGTTGGAGAGGGAGAAAAGGAAGAAATGAAGTTGCGAAAAAGTCAAACACTGACACGTGAAATCAATAAAAAGGCGGTATATATTGCCCCCTTGCTGCGACAAAGACACTAAATAGTCAGGCCGCTCCAAGAGTCTTGAGGGCTTGGTTGTGTGTGTGTGTGTGTGTATGCTCCACCCAACCCGGCACATTTTCTGTACTTCAGACAGGTAAGGTCACTCGACACGCGGGAGGGGGGGGGGGGTTTTGTGTGTGTTTTTTACTGCCAGCCGATACCACGAGCGCCAGCGAGAAAAAAAGCAGAAGCGATCAATGCAAAAATCATCTGAAATGAAGACTCCAGAGACTGCTGCTGTATTTCCCCAGTTGGCTACGCCGAACCAGCCAGGCATGGAGCTTGGGGGGTTCTGCTGGTCTCCAGACCAGCAGCTGCCTATGTTGCTGGTCTGGGGGAAAGAAGAAAGAGAGGTATCATTAAGGCACGCGTGGACACGTGGGACATTCGGGGACGAACCGGTAAAACCGGAAAAAATGAAACTGCTCGTCGATCGCGAGAACACCCCACACGCCTGTCATGAAGTGTGTGGGAAGTTCTGCAAGGATCTGCACTGGCACAGTTTCCTGCGTTGTTGCACAACTCTCAAAAAACTTTGTGTCTGCAAATCAGAAAGGGGAGAGAAGAACCAGCGGGTATTCGTCGATCGCGAGAACACCCCACACGCCTGCTGCGGGTGTGGTGTGTCCTGCATGATCTGCATAGCAAAGTTTCCTGCGTTGTTAACACAACTCCAAACAAAAAAAAGGGGGGGGGGGTGCGAGGAGTTGGGCCCAGTTTAGCAAAGTGAGCTCATTTTCAATCCAGAATGTTTACGGTACGTCCTGTGTCCAGCCCATGCGGGTGAGGTGATGGAGAGAGAATCCAGCAAGTATGTTGCCTGCGCCTGCGTTCCGGGTAGAGTTTCGCTACCGTAGACGCTATGTAAAACCCTGCGCCGAACTAAAAAGCGGAGAGAAACACCTGTCCAGCAACTGCAAAAAAGGCAGTTCCGGGCTACTTTTCGTTGAGCGCACACTCCTGTGTCACAGGCTGTGTAAGCCCCTGTGAAGCGGCATGAAGGTGATCCTTATAAAGCTTCAGTCGTACGATTTCCTTCGTTACTTCGCGACTTCGCTACTTCGTTGCTTGTAACTGGTACGTCGGATACCCCGAGAGAATGTCACCCCCCCTCGGCCTCCGCTTGGGGGTGACATTCTTCACCGGTCGCCCTGTGTAGCGGCTGGGAAGAATGTCACCTATCGCAGAATATCGAGGAGCTATGAACAGGGCCGCGGAGCATTCACGTGTCGGTTGAAAGGGAAAGGGTATTGAAACAGAAGGAGGGAAAGGGGGGGGGTGTTTGGTTGTCAAGAGTGCAGGGAAAAGCAAGTCGCCCAGCACCTTCTCCCAATGCCAACCTTCTTGCTAGCTAAGAAGGTGCTGGGTGACTTGATTTTCACAACAAGGGGGGGGGGGTAAAGAGTAGGATGTAGAACAACAAGGGGGGGGGGGGGGGGGGGGGGCAGGCCTCTGGCTAATTCTGGGGCCGGACTTAACGTTGGGCCCAGGCCTGTCGCTAACTTTTCGATTTTGGAGATTTGGTGGGTTGACGCTCCTGTTTTGGGGGGGGATCAGGGGGGAAAACACTAGGGGTCAATTTTTCTCGCGCGCGCTTCGCGCGCGCTCGTGTTGTTGCCAAATTTTCCCATCGGTGGACCACTAGGTGGACACGGTGTGAGGCGCTGGGTTCCTTCCGTGGTTCCTCTCCCGCTCGCGCCGTCGGGTGCCGGAGGAAACCAAAAAATGGCTTTCGGACCATGATTTCGACGCTGCCCCCTGATATGCCACGGCCGTCAAAGCGCAAGGACTTGGTTATTAGACGGGCACGCGAGATGGGGGGTCTGGGGGGCAGAGCCCCCCAGCCGCCGGAGGCCACGGTAGTGAACATCTGTTCATTGTGGGCGTACAGATTCTGTGTGAGTTGGCTGCGTCCCCCTGAGGCGACTGGAGTGGTTGGATTCCCTGACCCGGTGGGAATCGAATGACTTGAGTACGAGACATACGCCACAGGGGGGTCTGGGGGGCGGAGCCCCCCAGCCGCCGGAGGCCACGGTAGTGATCATCTGTTCCTGCAAAACCATACTCTCTTCGACGTCGACCCAGTGAAAGTGGGTTGACGCTTGGTCGACGCTTGGTGAGCGTCGACCCAGTGGAACCGGGTCAACGCTCGGTTAGCGTCGACCTAGTGTAATAAATGGGTTGACGCTTGGTCCAGGCTTGAATGGCAACCCAGTTGGTCCACTGGGTCGACGCTCCAAGCCTCGACCAAGCGTCAACCCAGTCCACTGGGTCGACGCTGGGTCGACGCTTTTTTATGGGGGGGGAAACCCAAAATCACTGGGCCGACGGTCGACGCTTAGCGACATGCCTGCGTTGGGCCGGAGGGGGGGGGGGGGCCCTATACCCTACCCTACCCTACAGCACGTCGGGGGTACCCACAACCCGACCCAACCCTACCCTAGGGTGAGGGTTGGGTACCCATAACCCGACCCAACACGACCCTACCCAACCCAGGGGTCAGGGCCAGGGTTGATCCTAGACCCAACCCAACCCAAGGGTTAGGGTCAGGGTTGACCCCAGACCCTACCCAACCCTAGGGTAAGGGTCAGGGTTAACCCTAGACCCTACCCTAACCCTAGGGTTAGGGTTAGGGTTAACCCTTGACCCAACCCTAGGGTTAGGGTTAGGGTTAACCCTAGACCCTACCCAACCCTCGGGTTAGGGTCAGGGTTGACCCTAGACCCTACCCAACCCTAGGGTTAGGGTCAGGGTTAACCCTAGACCCTACCCTAACCCTAGGGTTAGGGTTAGGGTAAACCCTTGACCCAACCCTAGGGTTAGGGTCAGGGTTAACCCCAGACCCTACCCAACCCTAGGGTTAGGGTTAGGGTTAACCCTTGACCCAACCCTAGGGTTAGGGTTAGGGTTAACCCTAGACCCTACCCAACCCTCGGGTTAGGGTCAGGGTTGACCCTAGACCCTACCCAACCCTAGGGTTAGGGTCAGGGTTAACCCTAGACCCTACCCTAACCCTAGGGTTAGGGTTAGGGTAAACCCTTGACCCAACCCTAGGGTTAGGGTCAGGGTTAACCCCAGACCCTACCCAACCCTAGGGTTAGGGTTAGGGTTAACCCTTGACCCAACCCTAGGGTTAGGGTCAGGGTTGACCCCAGACCCTACCCAACCCTAGGGTTAGGGTTAGGGTTAACCCTTGACCCAACCCTAGGGTTAGGGTCAGGGTTGACCCTAGACCCTACCCAACCCTAGGGTTAGGGTTAGGGTTAACCCTTGACCCAACCCTAGGGTTAGGGTCAGGGTTAACCCTAGACCCTACCCTAACCCTAGGGTTAGGGTTAGGGTTAACCCTTGACCCAACCCTAGGGTTAGGGTTAGGGTTAACCCTAGACCCTACCCAACCCTCGGGTTAGGGTCAGGGTTGACCCTAGACCCTACCCAACCCTCGGGTTAGGGTTAGGGTTAACCCTGGACCCTACCCAACCCTAGGGTTAGGGTCAGGGTTAACCCTAGACCCTACCCAACCCTAGGGTTAGGGTTAACCCTTGACCCAACCCTAGGGTTAGGGTCAGGGTTGACCCTAGACCCTACCCTAGGGTTAGGGTAGGGTATAGGGTTAACCCCAACCCTGATCCGAGGGTTGGGTCGGGTCTAGGGTTCACCCTGACCCAAACCCGAACCCTAGGGTAGGGTTGGGTCTAGGGTGAACCCTAACCCTAGGGTAGGGCAGGGTCTTGGGTTAACCCCCAACCCTAACCCTCGGGTTGGGTAGGGTATAGGGTTAACCCTAACCCTAGGGTTGGGTTGTGTATAGGGTTAACCCTAACCCTAACCCTAGGGTAGGGTTGGGTCTTGGGTTAACCCTAACCCTAGGGTTGGGTTGGGTATAGGGTTAACCCTAACCCTAGGGTGAGGGTAGGGTATAGGGTTAACCCCAACCCTAACCCTAGGGTTGGGTAGGGTATAGGGTTAACCCTAACCCTAGGGTAGGGTTGGGTCTTGGGTTAACCCTAACCCTAACCCTAGGGTTGGGTGGGGTATAGGGTTAACCCTAACCCTAGGGTTGGGTTGGGTCTAGGGTTAACCCGAACCCTAACCCTAGGGTTGGGTTGGGTCTAGGGTTAACCCTGACCCTAACCCTAGGGTTGGGTAGGGTATAGGGTTAACCCCAACCCTAACCCTAGGGTTGGGTTGGGTCTAGGGTTAACCCTGACCCTAACCCTAGGGTTGGGTAGGGTGTAGGGTTAACCCTAACCCTAGGGGGCCCTCGTGACAAATGACGACTCGTGACTCACAGTGACTCGTAGCGAGGGCCCCCCTAGGGTCGGGTTGGGTTAACCCTAACCCTAGGGTTGGGTTGGGTTAACCCTAACCCTAGGGTTGGGTTGGGTATAGGGTTAACCCTAACCCTAACCCTAGGGTTGGGTTGGGTCTAGGGTTAACCCTGACCCTAACCCTAGGGTTGGGTAGGGTATAGGGTTAACCCCAACCCTAACCCTAGGGTTGGGTTGGGTCTAGGGTTAACCCTAACCCTAACCCTAGGGTAGGGTTGGGTGTAGGGTTGGGTTGGGTATAGGGTTAACCCTGACCCTAACCCTAGGGTAGGGTCTAGGGTTAACCCTAACCCTAACCCTAGGATTGGGTAGGGTGTAGGGTTAACCCTAACCCTAGGGTAGGGTTGGGTCTAGGGTTAACCCTGACCCTAACCCTAGGGTAGGGTCTAGGGTTAACCCCAACCCTAACCCTAGGGTTGGGTAGGGTGTAGGGTTAACCCTCACCCTAACCCTAGGGTTGGGTAGGGTATAGGGTTAACCCTGACCCTAACCCTAGGGTAGGGTCTAGGGTTAACCCCAACCCCAACCCTAGGGTTGGGTAGGGTGTAGGGTTAACCCTCACCCTAACCCTAGGGTTGGGTAGGGTATAGGGTTAACCCTAACCCCAGGGTAGGGTCTAGGGTTAACCCTAACCCTAGGGTGAGGGTAGGGTCTGGAGTTAACCCCAACCCCAACCCTAGGGTTGGGTAGGGTCTAGGGTCACCCGTAACCCTCGAAATCGGGCCCAAATCGCCAAAATGGGCACCCCTCGAAAAAAAATATTCGAAAAGGTCCCCCTACCCACACCTGGAAATTACCAAAAAATCTGGGACCCCGGCGGCCCCAACCCTAGGGTAGGGTAGGGTAGCCCCCCCCCCCCCCCTCCCCCCCCCGGCACGGAGAAACTTAACGTTCGACCCGAATTAGCCAGAGGCCTGGGGGGGGGGGGGGGTAAGGAACACATGTACATATTTTATATGAGTGTAGCCACACATATTTGGTGTCCCTGATAAGAAAGAAAGTGCTACTACTACACACACGTCTGGAATCTGTCGTTTGCTTGCATTGCACCATGTATCCACCGGAGCAAAGGGAGATAGGGGGTATGAATAGCTTCGCTGCGCATCGACTCCGTCAGTGTTTCTGTCGCATTTCCTCTGACACACAGGTGTGTCTGGTACAGACGATTTCCATCGTTCTTTCGCAGTTATTTTGTGGTGGTGTAGTTCCCTTTTTGGTCTGGCTGACCCGGAAAAAGAAAAGGCGTTGTTTGTGCGCACAGTCATAGCAACAAGGCAAGGTAGATTGTGGTAGCGCTGCCAACTATCTTTTTCACTGTGACAAGCTTCTTGTTGTGTGTGCAAAGTCTGGCGCACTTGCCATAGGGACCCAGATACCGAGGGGAGATCTTGGGCTAGCCGAGTTGAAGGTACGACTGTCCGACCGAGGCAGAGCACCCTGCCCAGAACATGAACAAGAAGACTGCTCGACCGACGGGGAAGAACGTGGTGGGTCTTCGGGGCAAGGCTTGGTGAATCAGGAGCCTTCTCTTCAAGGCTCCTCATCCACACCCTACAGACCGACCCTTGAAGAATGTCACCCCCCTTCTGTACAGGGTGGCTCACGGCTTCTCTAAGCTCTGACTAGGAACTCGGCCCCTGAGCCAGATTTCACCCCCACCCCCACTTAGACTAAGCCCTTAACTTTCGACCCCCTAAAAATTAAGGGCTTAATTTAAGGGCTTAATTTCTTACACGGTGGACTCCAGCGGGGGTAGGGTAACCCTTTTCGGGAGTCTCAACTAGGGGGAGTCCAACTCCCGCTAGCGGGAGTCTATACTCCCGCTAGGGGGAGTCTGACTCCCCCTAGCGGGAGTCTTTTCACCTATTTTCACTCATTTTTCCCATGATACCTATGCAATGTGGCACTCGTCACTGAAGTACAGCCACACACACACACACCAAACGGACGTTTCCACCCATCCCAGCTCGCAGACCTGATTCACAAAAATGGGGAAGACGACAACGAAGCCGGCAGTGAAGGTGGCAGCGAAGCCGGCGGCGAAGTCGAGTAAGAAGAAGAAGAGCGCAGAGAGTCCCGAGGCTGCGGAGGCGACGAACATTGTGGCTGATTTTTGCACGGCCTTCCTCGTTAAAAAAGGGGGAAGTGTGCTGACACTGGGATCCATTAGAAGGCTCCTAGCAACGGTGTTGACCGGCAAGGAGATCAACAAGCACAGCCCCCAGGTGGCCAACGCCATCACCGCCGTATTCCCTGACATGGACAAGCTCGCTGTGAGGGAGGTCGAGATGATGCAGAAGGACGGCACCCTCCCCGCCACCTACAGGGTTGAGGTGAAGCGCGGGAAGGTGCAAGACACCAAGTTGGTGGGTGTCACCCTCAAGCCAAAGATGCCCTTGGCTTGGGTGGAGGAGGGCCACAAGAAGAATCCGCTGTACCAGCGGGTCCTTGCTGCGCTTGCCCCGGCCTACAAGGAGGTCGAGATGAACAACGTGTACACTGCCGTGCAGCAGGAGGAGGATACTACGACGAAGAATGTGATGCAGCACTTCCCGGTGGTCACCCCGTTGCCTGGGGCAGCCAACGTGCATGTGGTGATGCTCGAGGGGCTGTTGACCCGGGTTGAGTTTTCAGTGACAGGCCTGCAGGTGTCGCTGACGTGTCTTCGCGTGGTCCACGAGGGTTCGACAATCCCCAGCGGCACATACACCGCCACCTATTTCCTCCCCAGGAGCCCTGCCGATGGCGAGCCCATCACCTGCGAGCAGGTGGAGGGGCAGTTGGCCCTGTGGAAGGTCACCGTTCCTTTGGAACAGCCCCGCGCCACGGTGACCGGCTCAGGCCAGGCCAACACCTCCACCGTGGGGAGGTACAAGGACCTGCTGGGGATCGACCTCGCACAGCCTGAGGTCCCCGACACAGAGGAAGAAGCCCCTCCGAGCATCCCGCAGGCCATCACAGTGGAGGAGGACGACATGGACACCCTCTGAGGGAAGCTGGCTGTGCATCAGCCTGCGGAAGTTGAATGATCAGACTGTCATGGAAGCCACAAACCCCACACTCCAAAACATCGACAGTTTTTTCGCTTGGCTACATCTGACGTGGTGTGTGTGTTGCAACCTTATTCGGCTCCACTCACACTCGCTCTCACAGGTGTCACAGGGGGTATTTTCAAGACCCATGCCATCGAACCATGTCGAATGCAAATGAAGCGAAGAGTGTCGGGGAGACTCTTGCTGCCAACCGGCATGCCCTTCGGATGTCTCAACGGACACTCGCCAAGGTCAACCAGCTTCATAAGGAGCGTGTTGGTGAGAACCTGGGTGTGTCACGAAAGCGACTCCGCGAAATGGAGAAGCCTGCCTGCGAACGTGTTGAATGGCGCCTTTCCCGTGGTTTGCTCGGGGCATTTGAGTTCCTCGAAGAAGAGGCGGGAGAATCATCGACAATGCAGTGTAGCGTGCCACTTCTCGGCGTCATGTACACGGACGGATACACGCCACGTAATTCATTACGTTCCGATAACGCACGTGTCCGTCTGTCTCTCGGGGTCATCAATCCCGAAAACACGATGACTGCGCCGGGTATTACTTTCTCAGACCTTCCGAAAGGTGATCACAAGCTGTTCCAAAATCACGCGTTGCTGCAACAGATCATGAGGCTGCACAAAGCGAAAATCTTCCGAGGGGTGCATGTCGCGAGTGTGTCCATAGCAAGAATAACCGCCGACCATGCTGAGCAGTGGGCAACAATGAGGCGATGCGGGGGGCGAGGGCACCGATGCTCACTGTGCGACATCCCAGAAGAACGCTGGTATCAACAGGTGCATCGATACCCGCACCTGACTCTCTCTGAGATGAAAGAGGCTGGCTACCCCTCCCTCTTGGCAGGTGTGCTTCCCAATGTCCGCTACGTCACCCCAGCACTCCATGACTGCAAGGGGCTCGCCATGCGGCTGATCAGGGTACTGGATGAGACAACAAAAAAAATATTCGACAAGACCTGTACAAACCTTGCACTGAATGTGTCGCAGAATGGGACAGGTGCTCAGTTCCGGAAGGTCGTGCTTGCCATGTCACAGGACACCACCTACAAGGGCTTGTTCCGCTACCTCTTTGTCTCCCTTGCAGACCTCATGCATTTCCGGTATGCAGACATCCCCTGGCGCTTCTGGGGATGCAAGGATGAGTCAGCCCGGATTCCCTTCTTGCGTGCTCGGATCTCAGGGCATATATTTCACTGGTTGATGGAGCATGCCGAAAAGGGATCAACGCGCAATGCCTACGTACACAGTCTCCATCATTGGTGGGCTCCAGAAGATGCAGTGCCTCTGCAGAACAACGACGAATTTGAAGAAGCAGAGAACGGACATCGCAAGAAAGATGCCGTTACAATCGCCAGCTCCGCAACTTACGAGAGAGATCTTGCAATGGCAGAAGAGAAGCGGCGCGAATCGGGCATGCCTTGGAAGGTTGCGCACCTGTCGCAGGACGGGATCCTCGGGTATAGAGAAGTCATTCTGTGTCCGTGTCTGCACACCCGACACGCTCATAGATTGGCTGTGTATGTTCTTTGCACACAGTTGACACAGCTGCAGAAGGGGTTTGTGCACTGCAACACACAGGACTTCGTTGAACCCAGCAGCGCGCCCTACTTCCTGTTCCGGTTCCCCGAAGGACACCGCAAATTATCGCTCTGCTTGTGCAAAATGCCAATCCCGCTGGGGGCGACTTTCACACCATTCGTGTCATCCGAGGCGACTTTGAGCACGCTTGACCAACGCGCACAGCAGGAGGGGGATGACAGTTCTGACGAAGAAGATGAGGAAAGCCTGCAGGATGGTTTGTCTTGCCCAAGGTGTAACACAACTACGACAGGCGACGGCCGCACTTTGACACCTCAAATTCTAACCGCTCACCTCCGCAGGTGCAGCCGCTACCAGGAGGATAGGTAGGTAGTCCAGAGTCCGGGGAAACTGACAGAAGCAAAACAAGCCCCTCCCCATCCCTCTTCCACCTTCCCCCCGCATGATTTTACCCCCCACGCCAGTAGACTGTAACTACCGTATACGTAAATATTTTGGAACGTAAATATTATGGAACGTAATTATTATGGAACGTAAATATTATGGAACGCTGGTGGGTTGGCGTTCCAGATTTTTTTCGTTCCATAATATTTACAGGGCTTTCTGCGACTCGGGGACTTGGACCAGGTGATCGGACGGCATACAGAGTCCCTGACGGGACCTACTCGTGCACTTTTCGTGCGATTCCTGAGGCAAACCATCCTCACCACCGAGTCCCCAACTGGCCCTGTAAATATTTTGGAACGTAAATATTATGGAACGGACCGGGCAAAAATGGGCCCGTTCCATAATATTTACGTTCCATAATATTTACGTATACGGTATATCATGGGAAAAATGGATGAAAATAGGTGAAAAGACTCCCGCTAGGGGGAGTCAGACTCCCCCTAGCGGGAGTATAGACTCCCGCTAGCGGGAGTCTTTGACACCCTCTCAGACTCCCGCTCCCAGACTCCCGCTAGGGCCGCTGGAGTCCACCGTGTACTAAGGGCTTACTCAGGGAATACTAAGCCCTTAGTAAGGGCTTAGGAGGATTCTTCATATTCCTGGATTTCCCGAATTTCCTGGATTTCCCCCGGCCCCTTAGGCGTTTTCAGGGCGGACAGGGCGGACATGCCCGGACCGGGAAATCCGGGTGTCCGGATGTCCGGGTCCAATTTTGACCCCCCCCCCCCCCCCCCCGGACATTTCCCGAATTTCCCGCCCGGACATGTCCGGGCGGACATCCGGACATCCAGAAATGTCCGCCCCGGACAGGGCGGACATGTCCGGGCGGACATTTTCTGGTGTCCGGATGTCCGGGCGGACATGTCCGGACCCGGAAATTCGGGAAATCCAATTTTGACCCCCCCCCCGGACATGTCCGGCCAGGACCTCAATAGTTTGATTTTTGGTCCAGAAAATAGTTTGAAAATTTTTGAAATCTGGGTGCCCAAAAAAAATTCCTAAGACCGGCGATTTGTAGGGGGACCCTTTCGAATTTTTTTTTGGGGAAGGGTAAATTGAACGTTTTTGGCCAAATGAAGCCACTGCGACCATTCCCGGGCCTCGGAAATCAGATTTTTGCCCCTCAAATGCGGTGCCGGTCCGGACAAAAAACCGAAAAAATCGTGAAAAATGGCCCATTTTCCCCAGCCAAAAATGGGACAAAAATGCCCCCCGGACACCCCCAGAGACATGTCCTAATCCGGGGTGCCAGTAGGGGGGACCTTTCGATTTTTTTTTC
The DNA here is from genome assembly GCA_963210315.1 of Rhynchopus euleeides. NCBI lineage: Eukaryota > Euglenozoa > Diplonemea > Diplonemida > Diplonemidae > Rhynchopus > Rhynchopus euleeides. The sequence goes on along the minus strand of OY723239.1, from coordinate 2,258,504 downwards.
GAGGAGAGGTCAATTGAACGTTTTTGGACATCTGAGGCCACTGCGACCATTCACAGGCCTCGGAAATGAGATTTTTGGCCCTCAAATGGGGTACCGGTCCCCACGAAATTCCGAAAAAATCATGAAAATCGAAAGGTCCCACGCACCAAATTCTGCCCAAAAATCGTCAAAAATGGACATGTCATACGCAGCAAGGGGGCAAACCACTCCCCAATGCTCAATGATTCCACGGCAAGCCAGATTTTCTGATCAATTGGTTTGTTTGAGCATGTTCCTGGCCCTTGTTTGGAAAGTAGATGACCCCTGGCTGGAGAGGACGGTTGTGCTCGACCGGACGGAGAGAGAACCTTCTCCATAACCACCTCCACTCCACAATGCCACAAGTGGCAGGAAGGCCGGGTGTTACAGGCCTCAACCAGGGTTCCAAGGCTCTCCACTTCCTGGCTGCGTCAGGGATCACCGGGTACAGCGAGCAGGATTCCCTGTCCTGACACCCCAGCATGTACCACCGGAAGAACCCGAAACAGCAGCCCCCCCTCATGGGGGTTGCAAGAGGCACGGAAATCGTTCAAATCGGACCGAGTCCGAAAATTCGGCACTTTCTTGGGTACAAATTGCGGTCCGAAATTTTCCGATTTTTTGAAAAAAGGCTAATTCTGTAAGGGGGACCTTTTCGAATTTTTTTTTCGGGCACTTTTTCCACAAGGAAATGTCCGCCCTGTCCGCTACTGTCCACTACCGATTTCAAGGATCCTCCTTAGTATTTTACTCGAATTCTCACAGGAGCGACGGCTTCACAGGAGTGGGCCCGGGTGTTCCGGGAGCATCGCGGCCCGGCGGCGAACGTGCCCGCCTCGCGGAAGGGGGCGATGACCGCAGCCGCCCGGGTTGCGCACACCGACTCGCGGGAAGGGCGGCCCAGCGGGCGCTCCCGCCCGCTCAAGCGGAGGCCCAGCACCTCCCGCGACCGCCCGGGCGGAAACAGGCCATGGAGGAAGGAGCCTCTTTTTCGCGGGGCCGGACAGCCCCAGCACAGACGCTGAGGGGGGCCCCCGGCGCCACGCCGTCCAGGGGGAGCCGGGCCCCTGGACCGGCGGCGCAACCGGGCGTAGGGTCGAGAACAATCCCCTGCCCGAGGTATGGTACGGACGTAGGGTCGACGACAGTCCCCTGTCCCCGAGCACAACCGGACGAAGGGTCGATTACAATCCCCTGTCCAAGGTATGGGACGCATCCGGGCGTAGGGTGGAGACCGATCCCCTGCCCGAGGTATGGCAGAGACGTAGGGTTGACAGAAGTCCCCTCTCACAAAGCGCAGCCGGACGTAGGGTCGACTGCGGCCCCCTGTCCGAGGCAGAGCGAGGACGAAGGGTCGATGGTCATCCCCTGTCCCGCAACGAGAAACAGCCCGCCGACGATCTCCTCCCCGGGCACACAGGTGAAGGAGGTAGGGTCGACAACAGTCCCCTCTCCACAGAGGATTCCCCAGAGGGGAGGCATCGCAGGGCGCCTCAGAAGCCCTCTGTTCCAGCGTGCCACGCAGGCCGAGGGGCGCCGGGGCAGGGCCCCGACTCCACTCCCACCCCCAGACATCAGGGATGTGACGCCCCCACGGGGTCCTCAAGATGCGAACCGGGACCCACGGGAGCCTGTGAGGTGGACGCGGGCCAAGCGCGCCAGGCTGGAGGACAAGCTGTTCTCGTTCCGCGACGGACGCAGCCTAGCGGGAGCTCTGCGAAATGCGACGGGGTGGGAGGACATTCCGCGGCTAGCACTGGCCGCACACACAGCAGGGGAGAAAGACCGGCTGTGGGCCTCATTCGAGGGGTTTTGGGGCGGACTGAGTGCGGGCACGCCGAGCGACGAGGCGGTGCTGCGCTACGTCTGGACGCGCCTGGGCAGCATATCATGCAGGACTGCGAAGACATACCTCGAGCGGCTGGCGGCGATCGCGATAGAGCAGGGCGAACGTGGGACCCGCACGCGCCGCCTCCAAAACGCCAAGAAGGCGCTCCGGCGCCTCAGCACCCTCATCCGGCCCAGACAGGCCCCCCCTGTGGCGACGGCGCAAGTGCACGAGGCGCTGGGGGCACTCCAGGGGCGGGCGCGGGTGCTACTCGCGCTGTGCTGGGTGACGAGATGTCGGGTGCCGGACCTGCGGTTTGTGACGCGGGCGGACTGGCGGGAGATCGATGGGGCAGGGGGGGATTCGCGTGCGACGTCGGCGGCGGTGTACGCGAAGGAGAAGCAAGCCCTCGAGTGGAGGCCAGAGATCTTCCTCCCCGCGGGCCCCATCACGGCGATCGTGGTGGAGTATATGCGCACAGTGGCCCCCTCCAGCACGGAACTGATCTTCGGGGGGAACTCCACAAAATATGCGGGGTTGAAGAAGGCGATCCTCGCGGCCCTGCCGGAAGGCTCCTGGCTCCACTCCTCGAGGAGAGGCGCGATCCAAGAGGTGCAGAAGGACGGAGTACCTCGACCGCTGCTGAAGCGTCTCCTCCGACACGGCAAGGACGCGGAGGACACGACGGCGAGATACCTCACCACCACGAACGACCACCAAAGGAAGACGGAAGCGGAGCTCCTCCGCGCGCTACAAATGAGCGACGCCGGCGAGGGGCCCTGCTGGGATTTTCTGATGAGTGGGGTGGGCTACGCGGATGAGCCGGGTGTGATCGGTCTGGAGGATCCCGAGTACGACTTGGACGAGTTTGAAATACTGGGCAGGCGACCGCCATCCCGCTCCTCGGAGAGGCTCGATGATTTTCAGTCCGGGTGCCTGGAGTACGACAAGCTGCGCACCTACGCGGATGAGCTGGGGGTGTCACCGGATTTCCTGGACTGGTGTACGGAGGGGGGGTTGATTGCGAGGCACCAGACATCGGCAGTCCCTCTCCCTGGGCCCACATCAGACCTGAAGCCGAGCTTTGTGGCGCAGTGTATTTCGGCGAGGGTCCTCCGCCTGCTCGGACGCGGAGATCCCAAGCGGGGCGTGGTGCGCATGTTTGACATTGCGAAGGCGGACCCCTGTGTGCGCCGCCTCATCCTTGACGGCCGCCCGGTGAACCGCCGCCTCCCGAAACCCCCGAAGTTTCGGCTCCCCACGGTGCATGAGATTGCGAGGGCCCTCCGCGACACAGACGCTTGCATGGCGCAGGTCATCGACATCCGGGGATTTTTTCACCAGTTCCCTTTGTCCGAGGGGGTATCCTCCTTTTTCTCCGTGCGGGTCGCCCAGCGATGGTATGCGTGGACACGCCTCCCGATGGGCTACTCCTACGCGCCCTGGATAGCGCAGTCCACGGCGCAGCTGTTCCTCGGGGGTCTTGTGGAGGTGACGGCGGCGGCGGTATATCTGGACGACATCCTGGTGTGGGGCACCTCGGCGGTGGAGGTCGCGGCAAGGGCGGCATACGTCCGGGACCGGATTGTGCTGGCGGGCGGAGAGATCAACGCCCGGAAGAGATCGGAGGGGCCCCTGCCGCGCGTCACCTACCTGGGAGTCGAATTCGATGTCGCCACGGGACGCTACCGCTCCGGCTGCAGTTGGGGAGAAAAGGCCGTCGTTGCGGCGGTGTCCATCCTACGGGACGCTTCCCCTTCGGTGCGGTCCTGCTGGAAGCTGTTCGGCAGAGCCTTCCGGGTGGCGCACGTCAGGCAGACCCGCCTGTGCGTACTCCGTGAGACCCTGTCAACGCTGCAGGGGGCCGCGCAGCGCCTGCACGAGGGGTCTCTGACGTGGGAGGACCCATTCGTGCTGTCCCCCGCGACGCGGGACGAGCTCGCGGCGTGCGTCGACGCAATGCGGGTGAACGACTGGCTCAGCCTACGGCGCGAGCACCCGAGGCTGGCCGACATGGCGGTGTGGAGCGACGCGTCAACAACAGGCTGGGGAGCTGTGGTGTCCGTGCCTGGGGGTGCGGACTCGCAGGTGGCCCACGGGGTGTGGGCGCGCGAGGGGCAGTCCGGCGACATGTTTGTGCTGGAGCTCCTGGCGGCGGAGAAGGCGATCCGGCTGGCTCTGGACCTCGGCAGCCGCACCCCGCTGCTGGCGGTGGACAACCAGGCCGTCGAGTGTGTGCTGCGCAAGGGGCACAGCCGCGTGCGCTTTGCGAACGTTATCTTGCAGCGCATCTTTGGGATACTTGGGGGACGCGACGCCGTGCTGGGGGTCCATTGGATCCCGACGGCAGACATGCCCGCGGACAGCTGGTCGCGGGCGGGGTGTGTGGGTGCCACGCGGTGCGGGCGTGAAAGCGCTCACGTCGTGGAGCGGGAGAGCGGCTTCGCCGCCTCGAGCGCCTGAGCGAAGGGTCTGTCCCGGCTCTTCAGCTCTCCGGTCCCCGCACGCAGAATTCAACAACAGTGACAACAGACAGATTCCTATTCCCTCCCCTCCCCCATCAGCTGGAACGGTTTTTCGAGCACCCCGGCTGAGCTCGGGCAGCTGCTCCTTTTTTCTCTAGTATCTGGTGGCCCCCTCCTAGCTAACTTGTTAGAGCACTCGCAGAGTGCGACTTGGGGGGCCACCAGTACTACCTTTGTTTAGTGCACAGGCGCTCAATCATCAAGAAGACTCCACTCACTGAGGTGAGGTTGGAAGGGACGGAGACGAGACACCATTACAACGCCCTTCATCAGGCTCTTTCGTGCTGTCCCGGCTCTTCAGCTCTCCGGTCCCCGCACGTTGTTTACCTTCGCCGGAGAGTATCCTTCTTCTGAGAAATGCTGAAGTGTTGTCTAAGGGATGACTAAGCCCTTAGTAAGAAATTAAGCCCTTAAATTAAGCCCTTACTGGGGGGGGGGGCAAATAATCGTGCACTCCACTATTAATTGGCGAACGGGCGGGTATAATTGAGGGGCCCAAAAAAGGTCAAAAAGTTGACGGGGGGGAATAATCGTGGGGTGCACGATTATTCACTTTTGCAAGTTTTCTGGTCAGTTCTGGGGACAAACATCGCAAAAACCTCGTCCGTTTGCATATTTGGAATCTGTGCGGATCGTAGTGGGGTCATTTTGGCCATGGGGTGTCTGTCTTCACCCCTTACTGGCAGTCACCGTCTGGGCTCATTTTCGTGTTGAAACTGGGGGCACAAGGCCGGACATGTGGACGAATATGAGCCAAAATGGTGACGACAGACACCCCATGGTCGAAATGACCCCACCACGATCCGCACGGGCTCCCAACATTCAAAAGAACGAGTTTTTTGAAATTTCTGCGTGGAAAATTGCTCATTTTTCTTCCACAACTGACCGAAAATAGCCAAAAGTGAATAATCGTGCACCCCACGATTATTCAGCGGAAAAAACTTTATAAATGCCCGTTTCAAAAAGGCACTATTATTTGACTATGCACGATTATTCGACTATGCACGATTAATTGCCCCCCCCAGTAATTTTTCGGGGACTGAAAATTCAGGGCTTAAAATTTACTGGGGGGGGTCGAATATAAGATGTACATCTTATAATATGCGTGTACGGGAGCCATAATTTGCATTTTCAAAAAACATAAAATTTACCCATATTTGAACATAAGATGTACATCTTATGTTCAAATTTCGCTTTTTTATGGCATTTTCCAGTGCCTAGTGGACACTGTAAACAGAAAAGTCGAATATAAGATGTACATCTTATATTCCATTTACCGTATACGTAAATATTTTGGAACGTAAATATTATGGAACGTAATTATTATGGAACGTAAATATTATGGAACGCTGGTGGGTTGGCGTTCCAGATTTTTTTCGTTCCATAATATTTACAGGGCTTTCTGCGACTCGGGGACTTGGACCAGGTGATCGGACGGCATACAGAGTCCCTGACGGGACCTACTCGTGCACTTTTCGTGCGATTCCTGAGGCAAACCATCCTCACCACCGAGTCCCCAACTGGCCCTGTAAATATTTTGGAACGTAAATATTATGGAACGGACCGGGCAAAAATGAGCCCGTTCCATAATATTTACGTTCCATAATATTTACGTATACGGTATATTTTGGGATTTCAAAATACATCTTATATTCAAGGTACATCTTGTATTCGAGGTACATCTTATATTCGACCCCCCCCAGTAAGTGATTTATCGCCCTACCCCTTAGTAGGAGCTTAGTGAAGCCGTGGTGGCTGTTGGAGAATGTCACCCCCAAGCGGAGGCCGAGAGGAGGTGACATTCTCTCTGGCCGCCCTCGGTATGAAGAAGTGGGTTTGACCACTTTTGATCCATTATTTGACGGACTCCATACACCGGGCGTTGGCCCCGGAATATACCAGGTGCAACAGCCAATGTAAGTGTGGTAGTTCCGATACGATGTTCAGGGGCACTGACATATGACACACACAGAATGAACACAGATTGCTGTCGGCCAAAAAATATATATTCTCGATGGTAAATCTTCTTTCACTTCAGGCCTGGTACAAACACTGTTTACGGGGAGTACACCGATGTTGCCGTTTCGAAGACAAGTCGACCGACGAGGGAAGCCGGGTGGACACCACCGTCGCCATTGTGCTTCAGAGTGATCCGGCGCTGTGCTGAAAAATTTCACGGCGGACTTGAGCTGAGAACAAGCAAGCCCCAAGCCCCGGACCCACACCTTGTTGTCAAGTGGTGCCCCCACACACACGTTAACTCTTGTTGTTTAGCGCAGCTGTGTCCGCTGTTTTGAAGGGGTGATAACGGTTCCACCACACGCACATGCATATCGCAGAAAGACAACACGTTGTAGGCAGGCTGACCCTGACCCGTCTGATTCTTTCTGCAGGTCACGCGATAGGACAGCCGCCTTCCTGCTTTACCTCCTGGAAGTCTATGGCGAACACGTCGCAAAGTGAACATTCAAACAAGGTTGCTGTTTCCAGGCAGCGCTGCCGTGTGGCGACGGCAGCGTGCTGCCCACACCCTCCCCCGCCCCATGCTCTGTCTATGCCGGACCTACCGCTCCTACCGCTTGAGGACAGGTCGGAGGTCTCTGTGAGGCCGGGCCGCTTAATCATGTACCGCATCGGGTGATGAAGTCGGGAGCATCGTTCCACAGCTGGCCTTGTAGACATTCCGTCACGGCATGTGTGTGGCATCCTCGAGACACGTGTTGTCCTCCACCTCGTAGACAACGCCGCCAGGGCCGTCGTGTTGTGGCACACGTGCTGTGGTGGGACGCAGCTTCTTGCGCACAGCACCCGGTGGTGCCTCCGCCGTGTACAGGCACCGCATGTGCATCGACAGCGCCAGACGCGACAGCGCAAGGCTCGCCTCCACAGCACCGCCTGACGCAGTCACGAAGCGCTGCCGCACCGTCCCCACGTCTCCGTGCTCGACAGTCCCGCTCGCGATGCCAAGCGTCGCCACCGTCTGCCCTTCGCCGTGCTGCAGCACGCGTTGTGCAAACCGCAGTGCACTCTCTGCGTGTGCCGCCCTCTGCTTCCCGACGTTCCACCCGATGAAGAAGTTGTTGCCGAGCAGCGACAGCAGCACACCGCCACTCTGTTCCAACAGTGGCACCACACCTGACAGTGCGTTGTCGATCTCGCCCAGAGACACGCTGATGAGTGTGGTTGCAGCGACTGTTGCGTGGTGCCGTCCCGTGCTGCACAGTATCACAGTGTCGCTGATCTGTGACGCTCGCGAGTCGTGCCGAGACACTGCAACGGGCGGTGATGGGGGACGTGCAACCGCCTGCAGAGGGTGGCTCTCACGGCCCTGCAGGGAGGCAGGCCACACGCTGCACACAGGCACAGGCTCGCTCACACCCTTCAGGTCGGTGGGCACCGCGTTGCTTGCATATGCACCGACACACCCGGACACCCCACGCACGCTCGTCCACAGCTCGGCAGGCACCGCAACTGCACCAGGCACACACACAGACTCGAGGCGTGCAGCCACGTTCACTGTGTGTCCGAAGTAGTCCACACGCCCGGTCAGCGTGTTCGTCTCCAGCGTCACAGGTCCCTCGTTCACACCGACACGCACCGTCAGCCCGCCCCACAGCTCTGTCGGGCTGCAGATCCCGACCTCCAGCAGCGCAGCAGGCCACTCCGCCGCAAGCAGATTCTCCTGCACCTCAAGCCCGAAGCACACACCCGCATGTGCATCCTCGAACGCAATCATGAAGGAGTCCCCGATTGTCTTCACCTCGTACCCGCCCCACGCAGACAGTGCAGATCGCATCACCGTGTTGTGAACCACAAGCGCCTTCTTCATCGCCTCAGGTGCCGCCTCCCAGATCGATGTGGACGCACGGATGTCGGTGAACACGATTGCCGCACGCTCGCTCTTCGCACCAGGTGCATCAGCCGCTCCACTGCCTGACGACACGCTGGAGGCATGCGGCGAGTGCTGCTCCTCCAGCAGCACGGCAGGGAGGTACGGGCGGTACGCACGCAGGTTCTGCTCCAGCCTGTGAAGGGCCTCGTGCATCGCTGCAGGCAGCCGCCCCTCCGCCTCCGCCTCCTGCAGCATCTCCGCCACGGTGTCGACGTCGTAGCCCGCCAGAAGTTGTGCAATCGCCTCCACAGTCTCGATGGTCCGTCCCATCGCCGCCTTCTCCCTCTCCGCAGAGTCTGCGAATCCGCGTGTGGCGACGAAGTCGACAAGCAGCACGGTGAGCGACACTTGCATCTCAAACATCCCGCTCACTGCACTGATCGGACAAGGCGGGTCTGTGCACTCGACAGCACGTCGAATGCGTTCCCACCTGAAAGAGTCAGGTGGTGAGCCAGGCAGGTCCAATAGCCCGAAGCGCAGGACACTCTCCAACACGCTGATAATGACCCACAGGGCAGTGAACCCTATGAACCATGTGGCGAAGCGACTGCCGAGACCGACCACTAGCGACAGGTCTGCGAGAAGCACAAAGGCGGGCCAAATGGGCTGCATTCCGATACTGCGGAAGGTCAGGTCTGAGGAAATGATGGCGATACCAAGCACCATGACATATGCACGCACGATGTTGTATGTCAGGTGCACCCCGCACACACACAGGCTGACCATCACGAATTGGCAGCCCAGCTGGAGGATGTAGGCAACAACGATCTGTGGATAAAGCTCTATAATAAATAGCATCACGCTCTGCGTCAAAGCGATCGCACAGCTCATGAGGAACAGCAGCCTCCTGTCCCTGCGAGCCTTGCCCTGAAGCTTCCCGTCCATCGAGATGACACGTTCGTACCAACTCATCCCCATTGTGATTCACTGTGTCACCTGCGAATCTGTGTAGGTCGCTGCACGAGTAAGGTCAAAGGCACTTGTTTTCGTACAAATTCGGTCTAATGCCTGGTCCCCCCGTATCGTCCCCCCCTTACCCCGTGTTTCTGGGGGTCTGGCAAGGGGGGGCTTCAACACAGGGGGCCTAAACACGGGGGTGGGCTGGTCTGGAGGGTCATCAGGTGGTCGCTAGGCCACCTGGTACTCTCCTGCAAAATATACTACGCCACACACAAGAATATACGCCTCATCAGTTGACCCCTGAAGTCGTTTGTAACACACAAGCAGAATATTGCCCTCTCAACTGCTGCCGTCGCACATTCAGTGAAATAGTCTATGAGAACGGCACACTTCCTGAGGCGAGCATGGGATCATCCAGGCATGTCTCTTCGAGGAGCTATGAACAGGGCCGCGGAGCATTCACGTGTCGGTTGAAAGGGAAAGGGTATTGAAATAGAAGGAGGGAAAGGGGGGGGGGGGTGTTTGGTCGTCGAGAGTGAATGGGTGCTCTTTTAACGTGGTGTTGGGTGGGTGGGAGGCACTGCCACTACTATGCGGATGGACAAGCAAACACAGGCGCATGACGTGACACGCCACAGGGTAAGGGGCAGGGTGGTTGGAGGGGCTTGGGAGGGTGGGGGCAGAGGCTGTCTGCAATCACTGTGTTTTCCTGAGCAGTCGCACCTCAGATGCAGTGCACGCTGCCTCCTCAAGAGGCGTTGTGCTGGGAGGCAAGGATGAAGTCAGGTTACTGCAAGCACAAAGTTGCACGATGCCTAAGTGCTGTCCTCACACACCACGTCACACACAGCACGCACAGAGACAGACATTTTGTTCACGGATGTGAAGACCCACCTCCCGCAAGGGCTGAGTGCAACACCGAAGCCGTCTGAGCCCACTTGCCCCAAGCACTGCAAGGTACTCAGGTTGAACAACTTGGTGTGGTTGTCACAGGACACCGCCACAACATCGCCTGGCTGTGACAGTGCAACCAACCAGACACAGGGGCCGACATTCGTAGTCCGGAGACAGCTGAGGGTGGCTGTGCACCACACCTTCAGGGAGCTATCGCCAGAGCACGACACCAGGTGCTGCTCGTCGCTGGTCAGGGCGACGGCGTGAACCGGACTTGTGTGCCCATCCAGGGTGTCAGTGTGGGTGAGGGTGCTGACGTCATACACACAGATGGTGGCGTCGGCTGACCCGGTAAAGATCCTGGTCGTTGAGACTGCAATTCCTAAGACAACGTCGCTGTTCCCCGTTAGAACTGTGGCAGTTGGTGTGCCCTCCAAGTCCCAGACACGGATCTCCCCATTCGCGTCACCCGACACGAGGCGTCGACAGTGCGTCCACCCGGCACTCCACACCTCTTGGTTGTGCCCCGTTAGATGCCACACCCGTTCCCACGTTGATGTGAGCCACACGCAGATGGTTTGGTCGCGTGAGCATGTTGCCAGCCATCTCCCACAGACTGAGAATACAGTGTCATAAATAGCTTGCACCCCGTGTGTGAGGTCTGCCACCACACCAGCAGTCCTGGTGTCAAACACAGTGATGTGCCCTCCTGACCCTCCTCCTGAGCCCAGCCCCAGGGAGCACAGCGTGCCATCCCTCGACAGTGTGATGCGCTCGACATCCACGCCTTGCTCAGGAGAGTAGTCTGCGGGTGCCTTGATGTGCGGCCAGCGCGGGACGAGCTGCACACTACCCCCGTCCTCCAGACCCGTGTCGGCAACACGCTGTGCATCGTCCAGCTCCTCCTCACACCCTTCGATGCGTGCCACCAGCTCTGCAGCCTCGCGGTCTGCGTTGACGGAATCCGGGAACATCTCCTCCAGCGCATCCGTCTTCAGCCTGAGCACGGTCCCGCCTTCCGGAACACCGACGACACAGCTGTGCCCTGCCCCGGCATGCCGCACAGTCACATACATGCTCCTCCTCTCTGTCTCTCCGCCGCCGCACGGTGCTCCTGCACACGGGTGCTCTTCTGCCGTGGTGTTGTGTGGGTGGGAGGCACTGCCACGACTTGGCGGACGGACAAGCAAACACAGGCGCACGACGTGACACGCCACAGGGCAAGGGGCAGCGCGGTTGGAGGGGCTGCGATCGCTGCTACAAGCAGCCCGGGTTTGGGGGCTGAGAGCAGGCGGGTCAGGCGGGCTGCCATGTGGTCTCGCGTATCCCCACCCCCACAGGGGTGGCGTGTGTGTGTGTCTTGAGACCAGAGAGCTGGAGATGAGCAGCCACCCAGCCCAACTCTAGAAGTTTACGTTGAATGTTTGCCATCGGCATGAGAGAGAGAGTGCGAGTATTTTCGTTCCGGGGATATTCACCCTTTAAGCATACGAGAGTGAGAGACAGAGGGAGAGGGAGAGGGAGAGGGGGGGGTCACTTTAGGAGGCGGTATGAATCAGAGGGCAACAATGGATGAGGTGAGGAGGGAAGTTGTCTGTAGTAGAACTGTCGATACGTACGGGGGACCCGTGAGGAAACCGCCACCGAAGCCGGACTGCTGAATGGTGGTGAGTGTCCTCAGAGGTTCCCTTCCAACCTTGCTGGCAGCACTACCAGCAAGTGGTAAAACACACAAAAATAGTAACAGGGGGCAGCCTGCCCACCCAAAGTCAGTCTCCTCACCCGCGATACTTCCTCAGATCTAGCCTCCTAGTGACCCCCCAAGACGCACCAAAGGTGCTTCAACTAGTTGACTAACAAGGGGGTCACTTTAGGAGGCGGTATGAATCAGAGGGCAACAATGGATGGGGTGAGGAGGGAAGTTGTCTGCAGTAGAACTGTCGATACGTACGGGGGACCCGTGAGGAAACCGCATAAATCACGTAGGCTGTCCTCATTGGGCTCAACGCAGCGAAACCCCGCGTCGACGTGCTCCACGTGTAGGCATATGGCGGAAGCCCCCTTCGGACACGACTGACTGTCGCGAGGGGGCAGCCGCATAGTCGTAGACATCGTAGTAGGCATAGCAGCGCTGGGGACCCATCGCCCACAAGCTGGACGTCCCCCTTGGTCAAGATGTTGAACACGTCCGCAACCAAGGTGTCACCCCGGCGTGTCTTGGCCTAGCCTTGCCTGATGGGCACGCGGACGTCCATAATTATTATCATCCAGGACAAGCACGTTGCGCGCATAGCGTCCCGCGGCACCCGCACGCCGCGCAGCGTAAATCGCAATCCAACATGAAACCTGTCTCTTGATAGGTGGGCGCTCCCGTGCACCTCGGGGCATGCCGTCTGACGTTGCGACACCCACCCAGTGAGGGATGCACGGGTGAAAAGCGGCGGCGTCGTAGGTATCGGGGGGGTACCCCACCCTTCTCAGGCGTCCGTCGACATGTACTTTCTGACGAAGTCCTTGAGTGTCGTACCCGCCTGTTGGGGAGCACACACCGCATCCTGTCATTTCGTGGCGTCGTCCGGCCGGCGACAGCGATCTACCCGAATGTGCTGGGTGAGAGCGGCCCATAAGCCGCGCGTGATGCTACGCACACACAGGCCACACGCATGATGTCACCGTATCCAGGCCACGGTTGTAGACATGTGGCTCGTACGGAACACGTGCTGCGCCACTCCGGGGGCAATCTAAACTTGCCCGCCGGCAGCTCCCACACCCAGGTAGACGTTCGCCTGCACGGGATCTCGCCCTCATCGGCATCAGTTCGCACCACGCGGTCCATTGTTGTCATCGAGGTATGTCGCGCTCCCTTCACCCTTTAAGGAAGGGACCCGCAGCTCAGACGTAGGACTGCGATGAACACCAGGGCATCGCCGAAGCATAATCGAAGGCAGGAGGTCGGACTGCGGACCGGGGGCGTCCATGATTGGCACCATCGTAGAGTGGTGCGAGGAGGTTGCGTAGGGGAGCTGTCGATCTCGCTTGTGCCTCTTGGAGATGTTGTCGCTGCTCAGGGGGTGCAACCAGGCGTGCGGCGGGAGCGCTTGAAGAAATACCAGCTGCAGCTTCACGTACAGGACTGTGTCAGGTCCGAATAGCAGCACGTCCTGGCTTCGGACGGCGCTGGGTATGGATCGTACAGGGTGAGCAGTGACGGGACCCGTGGGGAGAAGGACCCCCTGGCGTCACCCCGTTGTCCCCCCGACAGACCCACTCGCGCTCATAGTGCCCGGAGGAACGCCGCTGTCATCAAGTCCAGCCGAGAAGGGCCACGCACCGTCGGCCGGGGATCGGCCCTACCCAGCACGTTCTGAGGCGTGTCCGCGCCTACGGAACAGCATGTAGCTCGTGAGGGATCGCAGCACCTGTACCGTGCACACGGCAGGTGTCTGCTTTGGGCGGTTCGTCAAGCTCAGGTGCCATGCCTGGAGCGCCGCGTGCAATAGCCACTGCGGTGACGCCTTCACCTTCCCACATCCAGATGTATCAGGATAGGCGGCACTCGTCGCTGAGGGTGTCAGGGTCGGCACGGCACCGGGAGAACACGCCCCACAGTCGCTCCGCCGACGCCCGGGTCGACCACACCCGCGGGTCGACTGCAACTGAGGGGAGCTACTGTCAGTCCACCTGTCCTCGATGGCGGCGAGGTACTGCCGTTCTTGATTGCACAGAGCTGCGTCGAGAGCGCCTCCTTCTGTGCTGGCTCAGAGACACACACCCGCTGGGCGCCGTCATGTCGTGACCCTGGTCCGGCTCAGTCACTTTGTGTGCGGTGTCTGTGTGCCCCGCTGGGTTGGTAGCCCTGTGGGAGACACGGGCCACTGGTGGAGGTTTTCCTGCCAAGCGCTGGGGAAATGTCAGGCCCCGGCGCGTCGCCGAACGCTGTGGACTGCAGTCCTGAGGCCAGGTGTCTCCTGTGACTAGGGCTGGGGCCCGTCATCCATGTCCGTGACAGCTGTTTGAGGTTGCTGAGCCACGCGCTGGGGGTTACCGTAACCCTGGCCTGCGGCCAAGCGCCGGGAACGGTGGCTCTGAATCCGCTGTGTGAGAAGACGTGTTGCCGAGCGCTGGGACCCCGAGGGGTCTGAAAGCCGAACGCTGGGGACCGTGGTCCTGCGGCATAAATCGTAGTGACGCCGAGCACTGAGACCCCGAGGGATCCGGGCTGACAGCCGAGCGCTGGGGACCGTGGTCCTGGAGCAGTATCTGCTGAGTAGCCGAGCGCTGGGACCCCGGAGGGTCTGGCTGAGGAGCAGGCGCTGAGGGTTGTGGATCTGGGCCGTAACATAATTTGCCCCCCGAGCGCTGGGGTCCCAGAAGGTCTGCTGAGCCACGTGCCGGGGGTCGACCTCACTGTGGCCAGCTGCCAAGCGCTGGAGACCGTGGTCAGAGGTTGCAGCGGAAGAAGCGCATTGGGACCCAAGGGTCTGGTTTGAACCCGAGCGCTGGGGCCCCGGAGGGCCTGGGCTGAGAGCCTAGCGCTGACTGTGGCCCTGGGGAGAAGCATACCTTGTCGCCGAGCGCTGGGAAGCCGAGCGCTGAGGACGGTGGTCCTGACCTCGAGTTGCCGAACGCTGGGACCTCGGAGGGCCTGGGCTTGACGCCGAGCGCTGGGGACTGCGGTCCTGGTAGTATTTGTCGTGCCGAGCGCTGGGGCCCCGAAGGGGTCGGGCTTGAAGCCGAGCGCTGGGGACCGTGGTCCTGCGGCAGTATCTGTTGTGGAGCCAAGCGCTGAGGTCCCGGGGGGCCTGGGCTGAAAGCCGAACGCTGAGGACTGTGGTCCTGGGGCATAAGTTGTGGTATCGTCAAGCGCTGAGACCCGGAGGGTCTGGGCGTGATGCCGAGCGCTGGGGACCGTGGTCCTGACGTACACTTGCCGAGCACTGGGACCCCGAAGGGGCAGGGCTTGAAGCCAAGCGCTGGGGACCGTAGTCCTACGGCAGTATCTGTTTTGGAGCCAAACGTAGAGATCTCGGAGGGACTGGGCTGAAAGCCGAACGCTGGGGAACGTGGTCCTCTGGCATATTCTTGTTATCGTCAAGCGCTGAGACCCCGGCGGGTCTGGGCGTGATGCCGAGCGCTGGGGACCGTGGTCCTGACGTATACTTGCCGAGCACTGGGACCCCGAAGGGGCAGGGCTTGAAGCCGAGCGCTGGGGACCGTAGTCCTGCGGCAGTATCTGTTCTGGAGCCAAGCGTTGAGATCTCGGAGGAACTGGGCTGAAGGCCGAACGGTGGGGACCGTGGTCCTCTGGCGTACGTACGGGGGACCCGTGAGGAAACCGCCACCGAAGCCGGACTGCTGAATGGTGGTGAGTGTCCTCAGAGGTTCCCTTCCAACCTTGCTGGCAGCACTACCAGCAAGTGGTAAAACACACAAAATTGGTAACAGAGGGCAGCCTGCCCACCCAAAGTCAGTCTCCTCACCCGCGATACTTCCTCAGATCTAGCCTCCTAGTGACCCCCCAAGACGCACCAAAGGTGCTTCAACTAGTTGACTAACAAAGAGAGAGAGAGAGAGAGAGAGAGCGAGTCAGCCACACCACCACCGTCGTCAAGCACCTTTTCGTCAAGCACCTTCGTCACCACAAGACGGAGCCCTTCTGCATGGCTACTGGGCGACCTGTTGCGTGGGCTTGACACCTCATCTGAACTCGGCGTCGCTGCGTCGGTGGTGGTCAGAGACTCGCCTAATATGCTCTCTTCTCGATCACCGCCATCTTGCTCTGCAGGCAGGCACGACTTGGGGAGGTACGGGCGGTACGCACGCAGGTTCTGCTCCAGCCTGTGAAGGGCCTCGTGCATCGCAGCAGGCAGCCGCCCCTCCGCCTCCGCCTCCTGCAGCATCTCCGCCACGGTGTCGACGTCGTAGCCCGCCAGAAGTTGTGCAATCGCCTCCACAGTCTCGATGGTCCGTCCCATCGCTGCCTTCTCCTTCTCAACAGCGTCTGCGAACCCGCGTGTGGCGGCAAAGTCGATCAGCAGCACGACTAGAGACACCTGCATCTCGAAGATTCCCCTTACTGGGGCGATCGGACACGGTGGGTCTGTGCAATCAGCCGCCCCTTGAATGCGTACCCACCTCTGCCAGTCGGGTGCTGAGCCAGGCAGGTCGAACAACCCGAAGCGCAGGACGGTCTCCAACACGCTGATGATGATCCACAGGGCAGCGACCCCTGTCAACCATGTGGCAAAGCGACTGCCGAGACCGACTACCAGTGACAGGTCTGCGAGAAGCACAAAGGTCGGCCAGACGGGCTGGTTGCTGATACTCCGGAAGCTGATATCCGTCGAGATGATGACGAGGCCTATCATCATGACGTATGCACGCACGATGTTGTGTGTCAGGTGCACCCCGCACACACACAGGGCGATCATCACAAGTTGGCACACGATATGCATGACGACGGCAATCGTTGCTTGCGGCCACAGCGTTGTCATAAATATCGTCGCACTCTGCACCAAAGCGAGCGTACAGCTCATGAGGAACAGCAGCCTTCTGTCGCTGCGTGCCTTGCCCTGCAGCTTCCCGTCCATCGAGATGACGCGTTCGTACCAACCCATCGCCATTGTGCTTCACTGTGTCACCTGCTGATCTGTGGATGGCTGACGCAGCAGAAGACGGAACCACTCACAACACAGGCAACTCAACACGGCAGAATGGGAGAGTAGAGACGCTGTGGGAGTCAAAGCCGTCTGCGTGGCAGGGCCCACCGGTCGAATTGATAAAGGGGAGAGTGGACGTTGCTGAGACGCACACCCCGGGACTCTGAAGAATGATGGGGCACCATGAGAATGCTGAGACCCTGCCACAGCAGGCACCGCGTCACACACCCAAGTCGAATACAGCCCCCTCCTGTGACCCCTTCCCTCCTTGATTGCATGTGGCCACAGAAGTAACACACAGGTAGCTGCCCTCTCCCCCTCCACCCGCTATCCCTGTTGCGGCAGCTTCCTGCCTGGACAGTCTAGAGGTGCCCCGTAGCTCCCACCAAGTAACGCCAAGGGGGCGCAGAGGGGGCCTAGATGTGCCAATCGTGGCGAGGTCAATGTATCCCAAATCCCTCCGGCCTTCTGGTTTTCAGAAAGTCACTCTTCTGACTGCTGTAAGGCACACCACGTACCCACCCAGTGGGGCCCCCTACTCGGGTGTTGCAAAACCCCGTTCTTTTGACTATTTGGAATCTGTGCGGATCGTAGTGGGGTCGGTCGAGCTGTCAAGCTTCGTCCGTGAAACGTTCCCTGACTGGGATTCGACAATTTTTAAGCACATGCATGATGCGTAAAAGTGTAGGAGTGCTTCCGACGACCTGCTTCTTTTCAGTGTCTTGCTATTTCGTGTTCACATGTGCTCCACACCCACATTAAAGCAGCAGGCCAGGTGGAAGCGGCATTTTTTCAGCCATTTTGAGCTAAAGGGACCTCCCGTATACGTTATTCGGGGGGGTTTTTTTTTTTTGCGACCTGCACCCAGGCCTGGGCGGGGAACGAGCCCTTTTTCCAGGTTTTTTGGGTCGGGGAACCAGGTTTTTTCTAAGAATTTTTACAAGGGATTTTTTGCTCGCCCCCCCACAGTTTCCAGGCGCGTGCCCGTCAGGCGGGACTTTTTCTCTGATTTCTCTCCGCGTCATCATGTGACAGCTCTCGAGTGATGCCCAGATGCTTGCGGCAGAGAGTGCCCCTCATGCGCGTTACAGCTGAAAATGAATGAGGATCACCTGGCGCTCGTTCTCATCGGGGGTTGTGCTCCGCAGGGACTCAATACACCTTGGCACTCTCGCAGGGCTGGACATGCCAGCAGCTGGAGGACAGTTACAAAGCTGCCACTCCCCGACGCCACCCACCTGCTGGCCCCTTCAGGTCTGAAAGCCCAAAAGCTCCCGGGGATTTTTGCAATGGTGCGCACCATATTCAGCGCAGTAGGGTGATCTCTCCGATTTTCCAAAACTGCTGGTTTACTGGTTTGGGGAACGGTCGCCGGCAGACCGTTGAAATGCCCGTGTTAGCAAGGCACACTCACGTTTCAGGGAGCGTGTCGCGTGTCACGCATGTCGCGAACGCGGCAAGTGTACCTCCCAGGTGGGGAAGCCCGACCTCCTGTCCGATGCCAGTCAGGCTTCGAAGAAGCGCTTCATGGATGCGGCGCTGACCTCCTACGCTGCACTGTACCCGGGGAAGTGAGATAGATGGACGGGCACACGCTACATTGGGGGTCTGGGGGGCGGAGCCCCCCAGCCGCCGGAGGCCACGGTAGCGAACATCTGTTCGTGTGGGCGTACAGATTCTGTGCGATTTGGCTGCGTCCTCAGAGGCGACTGGAGTGGTTGGACCCCGACCTGGTGGGATTCGAAGGACTTGAGTACGAGACGTACGCCACAGGGGGGTCTGGGGGGCGGAGCCCCCCAGCCGCCGGAGGCCACGGTAGTGAACGTCTGGCTCTCCAGTTGGCCAGCAAGGCGAACGGTACGTGGGACAGACTTCCCTTCCATCCTTGTCCGCGCCCTGTCGACTGGGGAAAACTTAGAAAAAGCTATTTCCTCTGCGAAACAACCTTAGAAAAAAATTCCCCTAACAAAATTCTTAGAAAAAAACTTTTTTCCCCTTACAAAAATTCTTAGAAAAAAAGTTCAGAATCCTGAAAGTGGGGAACAAGCCCCCCAGTTAGGAACAGCCCTGCCTGCACCGTGTCGTTTTGTTTTTGTTTTGTTGGGGGCCCTCGCTACCAGTCACGGCTCGTCACAGCTCGTCAGCCAGTGAGGGGAAGTGGGCCGTGGCTCACTTTTTCTCACTCAGTCACACTTGGTAGCGAAGGCCCCCGTTGTTTTGCTTTGTTTTGGGTTTGGTGGTCGCCCCTCTTCGTGTTACACTACAAGGGACTCGGTACAGGCGAGGATCAGTCCTCTGTGAGGCACTCCTACGCGAGCCTTCTGGGTTTCCCCAAATGACCCTCGTATGCGGGCCGCTTCTGGCGCTGCGTCGCCTCGGCGGGGCTCTCTTCCCTCGCAGTGTCGTGGGTGTGGGTAGGGGGGAGGGGGCAATCTGTTTTTGTTTCTCTGGTTGTGTGTGGCAGTGCAGCTGCAGTCGATGGCCGCAGGTTGCACCACCTGTTACTGCTTCCTCCTCCCGTTCCGGTGGGGGGGGGGGTGACTTGATAAGAGCAGTCAAAATGATACGTGGGGGGTGGGGGGGGAGGGGGGTACTGGTTTTTTGTTTGCCGTCATGATCTTCCGTCTGTCGTCTATGGGTCCCTCGGCTGGGTTGACAGCACCTCCGCTAAGGTGGTGTCCGCCAGGCCTACCTCCTTCAGGTATCTCACTACTTCCGTCGGGCGACGAAAGAGCAGCTTCCTGGGGTCCGTCGTGCTGAGGGTTTTCTTCCGCTCCTCCTCGAGGCGCTCGCAGCTGAACACGTGCTCGATGTCGCAGCTCTCTTCACAGAAGGGGCAAGGCGGCGTGTTCTTGTCGTCCTCGCCTCTGCGGAAATCCCAAAGCAGGCGGTGGCGCCCTGCCCGCAGCTGACGGATTAGCACTTCCTCCCTTCGCTTGAGGGCAGGCATTGGTAGCGGGGGGCGCTTTAGGATGCCGTCCGTCCAGTACAGCGTTCCTTGTCGAGGGGTGAGAGGGTCATGGAAACGGCGTATCGCAGCCTTAGCCCCGGCATAAGAGAGGGGCTCCTCCTGCGGTTTGTCCCTCCCTTTCGCCGCCAGACCATCCGCCACCTCGTTCCCCTCTATACCCACATGTGCAGGTACGTACTGCAGGTGGATGGTAGCGTCGAGGTTCAGTGTGAGGTCAAAGAGCAGGGTCCAGATGCGGTGCAGCACATCCTCCCTCACCCTGGCTGGGCCCGCCTGCAGGGCCCGCAGCGCGCTCTGCGAATCCGTGCAAATGACTGCCACCTGGCCTCGGTGCAGCACCCCCCGGAGCCGTGTCAGGGCCTCCCGCAGCGCCACTAGCTCAGCTTGGTAGGCCGAGGCATGACGGCCAGCTGCCGCTACCACTGTAAGCGGGGAGGTGTTTGAGTCCGGTGGGTAAAGGACGGCGCCCGCCCCCCCTCGGTCCAGATCCGTCGACCCGTCTGTATAGACCCACCAGGCAGGGGCGGTGTAGGTCTCCCGGAGGTGCTTCTCGGAACGAGTGCGGAGTTCGGCCTTGTTTGTGCTGCTGCGGCACACCCCCGGGATGGTCGGTCTGATGTAGATGCTGTTTAGGTTCCACTCCCATGGCGGGGCTGGCGCTTTCACGTGGAGGGGGGCCCTCCCCTTGTCTTCTCTGTATATTCCACGTGTGATCTTCTTTGCCTCCTGTTGCCAGCCTTTGTGGTTCCTCATGTAGCCATCTACCGTCGCTTGGGTTGCGAAGTTGACGAGCCGTGTCAGCCTCTCCCGCAGATCGGCTGACTCCAAAGCAATCAGGTCCGGGATGCTTGGCAGGTGTGCCTCCCAGAGTAGTATGGCCTCCGATGTGGTTTTTGGGCAACCGGTGATGACCCTCGCCGCCCGCATATGTTCCCGTTGGAGTTCGTCTACTTCTTTTACGCTCAGTTCAGCCCCGTAGACTGCCAACGCATATCGCACTACCGGGAGGGCGTAGGCCACATACACATCTCGCAGGACGTCCGCTTTACAACCCCAGTCGGTGCCCGCCAGGGTCCTAATCGCTGCAATCCGCTTTCCCAGCCTTTCGATGACATAGGCTACGTGGGCGCTGAATGTACAGTTTTCGTCGACTAAGACGCCCAGGTACTTCACCTCTGACGCCCACTCCACAGCGTCGCCGTTGCGCAGGGTGAGGTGTTCGAGGTCAGCAGGCAGCTGTTTGCGGGCACCCCTCGAGCAGAACAGCATTGCTCTCGTTTTCTCTCCGGAGATGCGCAGTTGTTTGGGCTCCGACAGCGTCTCGACCAGCTGCAGCGCCCCCTTCGCTCTGCTGAGCGCCTCTTCGAGGGTGTCACCTGTCACAACCACCGCGGTGTCGTCTGCGAACATGATGGGGGTGGTGTGCCAGTCTTCTAGGGCCTCGACTATGTCATCCACTGCACTGGTGAAGAGGAAAGGGGAGATTACTGCTCCTTGCGGGACCCCGTCGTTGTAATCGAAGTAGTCTCCCACCTCCCCGTCGACCGTGACCGCCGCCCTTCGCCCCTGCATGAATGACTGCACCCATGTTTCGTATCTGCGTGGAAACCCCTGTCGGTGTAGTCCCTCAAGTACCGCTGGGTGGCTTAGCGTGTCGAAGGCCTTAGTGAAGTCTATGAAGAGGGAGATCGCGAATCCCTTTTCTCTTATCGCGCATCTCCCTTTGTCGTACAGGTTGGCGATCTGTTCCGTCGTCGATCGCGCCGGGCGGAATCCAGCCTGATAGTCGTTCAGGTCTTTCACCGCTATCTCCTCGTCCGCCATCTGGTGTGTTACTCGGGCGAGTATCATGGCTTCCAGGGTCTTGCACATGCAGCTCGTCAAGGTGACCGGCCTATAGGACTTCGGTAGGTGCGGAGGTTTGTCCGGCTTGAGCAATGCCGTGATTAGGCCCCTTTTCCACGCCTCCGGCACCGTCCCATGCATTCAGCTCAGGTTGAGGACGTGCAGTAGCGATCTCTTCCCTCCGCTCCCCAGGTTGATGAGCATCTCGTTGGTGACCCCGTCTACCCCTGGCAATTTTCCTTGCTCCAGGCGATCGAGCACGGCCTGCAGCTCCGTGAGGGTGAATGGTGACTCTGAACCCGTCGTTTCGCCGCCTTCCTGCTTTGGTGGGTGAGGCCTGTTCTGTCCAAGGTCTACGTGTTGTCCACCCCCACACACCGTCGCGAAGTGTACACCCAGAGCATTCGCCTTTTCGTGTCCCCCTGTGCACATTTTGTCACCGTTTTCGATTGGGTGACTGACTATCGGGGAGTGCTTGCCGTCAATTCTGCGTATGACACGGAACAGCTCCGAGAGGTCGCCTCTGTCAGCATTCTGATCTACGTGTCGTTGCAGTGCTGCCCGCTTGTCCGCCGCGACAGCCTCGTCTCTCTTCTCGCTCTGTGATACAGCCCCCCTCTGGCGCAGCAGTTTCAGCGTGTTCGCCGACCATTTCGGGGTCCGTGGTTTGTTTGCCACCCTGAGGAGAGGTATGGCTGTCGTCGCTGCGTTCAGGATCAGCTTCGCCAGTCGAGGTGCTGCTTCCCCAACACAGTCCCAGCGGGCGACCTTCTTCTCGCACATATCCATCTCCTTCCCATAGAGCCCCCAGTCAGCCGCAGCCCAGTCCCATTTCATTCTGTTGCGCCTCCTCGAGGGTGGGTGTTGTCTCTCGACTTTGAGGTTGATGTAGAACAGCATGGGGTGGTGGTCTGAGCCCAGCTCAGGGCGTGGGCACTCCCATTCGGCCTTTGGCAATCTCGAGGGGTGTATGACTACTACATCCGGGGAAGTCTCGCTCCTCCCTACCCTTGTAGCTGTCCGCGGGTCGTTGGCTGTCACCATACCTGCTGCTGCGACCCATTTGTGCACCTTCTTTCCGAGAGTGTCCTCTTTCCCTTTCACATCCCAGGACACATGGTGGGCGTTGATGTCTCCTGCGATCACCACATCTTCCCCGCTCGGCAGGTCATCTGGGTCGAAGTCTGGGACTCTCTTGTCCCCTTTCCCTCCTGTAGGTGGGGCGTAGAGGTTGATGAATCTGATGGTCTGTTTTGTACCCCCTACCTCGATGTCCAGCCGCTCAGTCACCGTTCCTTTGCTGGCGTAGACTTTCTTTGCGGGGATGCCTGTCGCCACCAGAGTTGCAAGCCCTCCACCCATGTAGCGGTTGACGTTGTCGGACCTCCCCACTTCTCTTTGATGGGCATATACCTGGTATCCCGGGAAGTTGAGGCGCCCCACTTGGCCGTGTTTCAGCTCCTGCAGGAGGGCGACATCCACTTTACGCTGCTTGAGGAACTTGGTGACCGTCCTGCATCTGACTGCTGTAGCCCCGTTGATGTTGAGACTCAGGCACCGCAGCGAGTCCTGCTCCGGGTTGCTTTCAGGTGTAGGTTGAGGAGCTGGTGGGCTTAGTGCCGTCCCTGGTATGGGCCCTTGGTGTAGGGCGTGTACCCCGGCATGTGTGGAGGAGGAGGAGGGGGGGGGTGGAACCGCTTCCCCGACTGGTGGGCGGTTTTCCCCCCCTTCTGCATCCCGTTTCCCTGCCCGTTTCCACCCCCCTTTCCCGCTATCCTCCCTCCTTTCCCCATCGTCTTCCACCCCTCATCCTGCTGTGGGATTGTTGAAGGGGGGAGGGACGGCGGGGGGATCTGCGGCTGCTCCACTCGGGGGGTGGCTTGCGGGGCTGGCGGGGTGACTGGGGGTGCTGCCTCCTTCGCCGTCGCCTTTCCCCGCTTCTCCTCCAGCTTGCTGTTTTTGGCCTTCTGGGCCACAGCTCCCGACGCGCTCTTCCTCCGTTCCGCCTCCACCGTTGGGTCGATCCCTGTCTTGGGATCTCCCTTCTGCGCCTTCTTATTCCCAGTGGGGGGGGGGCTGCTTCTGGCTGGTCGGGTTGTTGTTGACTTGGTCGGTTTTGGCGGCGGTGGTGGTGGTGGTGTCGGTGGCGGTGGCGGTGGATGTAGGTCCCGTCTGTGGGGCTGGCGCTGGGGTGGAGGTAGGAGTGGGGGTGGTGTGTCTGGCGGCGTTCGCGGTGGCCATCAGGGATGTCATGTGCTTCTCCCATTCGCTCCTGCGGAGCTCCTGCTCTCTCTCCCAGGTGCGTCGGCGGCGCTCCTGCTCGGCCTCCCACTCCGTCGCGCGGCGCTCCTGCTCTCCACGCCACTCCTTCTGCAGGGTGTCCTGCTCCCTCCTCCATCCACCTTGCACTTCCACGTTTTGGTCCCTGAAACCCTTCAGGGAGGCCGTCACCCACTCCTTCGTCTCCGCCTGCGTGGCCGTCGTCATGACAGCCAGCTGGCGTGCCCACTCCTCAGCCATCCCCGTCTCCTTCTCGGCCAGTGTTTTCACTGCGCTTTGCAGTGTGGCCAGGAGGTTTGCGGCGGCGGCGGCGGTGGCACCGAGGTTGGCAGCGGCGGCGGCGTCGGCGGCTCCGGTGCTTGCTGCGGGAGCGGCGGCTGTTGTCGTGGTGGTGGCGGGGTCTCGGGGCGTTTGCTCGCTTGTCGCTCGCATGGTCGCCTTCGGGGGTTCCTCCATCCTCTCGTCTCCTCCGCGTGTCGACACGAGCTTCTCCTCGAGCACATCCACTCGCAGCTGCTTTTGTGCTATCAGCTGCGACAGTGGGCCACCTGTCCCCCCGCCTCTCCCTCCTCGGGTCTGCTGCTTCTGCTTCAGCTGCAGCTCCACTAGGCGCAGGCGGGCCTCGTCGAGTCGCTCCTCGATGCGGCTGGTGCGTCGCTGCTGCACCTCCTGCTCCCTGCGTGCGCGTAGCGCCTCCCTCTCTGCGACTACATCGCATATGTGGAGGGGCGCTGTCGCCCCGCCTCCCATGTCGAGGGAGAACTCCATGGCGGGGGGGGGTTGGGAGGCGTATACCGTGACCCCCTTCCCGGTCCGCACCCCCATCCGCACGCGCCACTGCATCTTGTCCAGGATCTCCTGGACCTGCTCATCCCACATCCCTTCCGGCAGCGGGGACATGTGGTACTCGCGATCAAGCGAGATTTTGAGGGTGGGGAGGGGGGCTGCGGGCTGTTGGCCACCGGCAGAGCCGATGTTACCGGGGGAAACCTTGTGGGGGTCGCCCGAGCCGTTCATTTCCCTCCCGTGTGTACGTGTGTACGCTTCCCCCTGGAGCGGCTATACGTGTGTACGTGTGTACGCTTCCCCCAATGAAGTACAGAAACTGTAGCTTAAGAAATCGTTGGTGGGGGTGGAATTATTCGGGGGTGGAGTTATTTGGGCAGAGGGTGACCACCTGGTTTGACCCGAGTTTGGTGGTCTTTCGGCGGAGTGTTTTTTGTGTCAAACGCACCGTGCTCACGGAAGGCGTTCAGAACTAAAAAGGTTGCAGTGGGAGCAATGTTTTGTTCACCTACACTCCACGCCCCAACGTGCAGGTGACCAGAAGGTTGCACAAACAAAACAAAAGAAACCCGGCCGGCGGCCCGTGGTGTAATCGACCCCTGATATTTCGTGCCCTGTTCGTGGCCAAAAACCCGTTTGGGAGGGTGTATGATTTTGAATTTTTCCGGATTTTCCTGATTTTTCCCGATTTTCCGAAAAAATTGCCACTGGTTGACACAAGGGCGAATTTCGAGAAAAATCCGAAAATCAGGAAAAATCAGGTTTTTTTCGGATTTCCGGGATGGTCACCATACACCAGGGCGTTCGCTACTGGGCGAAGTTGGGCCAACTTCGCCTAAATAAATAAATGTTCGAATTTACTTCGCCCCAACTTCGCCCAAGGGGGCGAAGTTGGATAAAAAAATTCTGGGCTCGGCCCCCACCCCCCGAAGGGGGGTGGGTGATAAGAGCCCACGGGATCACGAGGCTCAGGGGATGGGGAATGCTCGAAGAAGGAAGTGTCAGAAGGAGACCACAACGACCTTCCCCAAAGTACGATGTATTGCTCCGCCCAGACCCCCCTGTGGCGTATGTCTGGCGCCCAAGTCCTTTCAAGTTGCATGAATCTATCCATCCGCAATGAACAGATGTTCACTACCGTGGCCTCCGGCGGCTGGGGGGCTCCGCCCCCCAGACCCCCCTGGCAGCTTAACTGTGTGTGTGGCACTGCGGTCCCTGCCAATCCACGGGGCGTTTCGCTCATAAGCAAGGCTATTAGTGCCTTCGGAGGTACTAACAGCCTTGCCAGAAGTGCAGTGATCTGCCCTCTCAAGGAGAGG
This sequence comes from Rhynchopus euleeides, assembly GCA_963210315.1. NCBI lineage: Eukaryota > Euglenozoa > Diplonemea > Diplonemida > Diplonemidae > Rhynchopus > Rhynchopus euleeides. Next base: position 2,232,587 of record OY723239.1, on the reverse strand, counting down.
TAGCCAATGTGTACCTCTCGAGGGGGCGCGAAGCGCCCCCGAGGGGCGCCTCCCGACGGATAAAAAATTTACCCGAATTCCCAAATCCCTAAATAAAACTTCGCCCACCCCACACGGGATCGGTGGGCGATAGCGAACGCCCTGGCATACACCCTCCGGAAAAAAATCCGAAATTTTTGGGTCGAAAAAAAATTTTTTTTCTGACCCGAAAATCTGTGTCTGCGGACTGCCACACTGTGAAAAATCAAAAAAATTCCGAAAAAAGTCGAAAATTTTGGCCTTTCCTGGCCTATGTGGTCCCAAAGGGCCCGGGTTGCCCGGATTTTCACCCAAAAACACCCCAAAAATTTTTCCGCCGCCCTTCGGGCGGCGGTTTTGCCGCCTTCGGCGGCGTCGTCGTTTCACTCTGTACCAAGGACGTCGGTAAAGCCGAGCCCTTTGTACAACCGTTTCACTTCGACTTGTTTACGGCTGTCTGTTTGTTTGCTTTTCCAGTTTCGTGCCTGTCTGTCGTCAGGACTCCCTGTTTTTGTGGTTTTCTCCTGTTGCTCCGTCACAGCGTCTAATGTTCTGGGGTTGCACGAGTTCTGCTCGCTGTTCCGGCCCTGCCTGAAAGAACCCCCGTCCGCCCCTCTCGGCTCCATCTCCGAGTGCCTACCTCATTCTTTCCCGAGGTACACAGAGACCCACTCTCACCGCCGAGCATCTCAGGAGATGCTGTGTCTCGCATCCAAATGTAGTTGCAGGTGCACTCGGTTGCGGTGTTGTAGCGCAGTCCGCGCCGGTCGGAGGTCACACGCCACTCTGGAGTGCCTCCCAGCGTCTGAGACCCCGGCCCCCCCAAGGGCTTGGGGGGCCTTCCATCGGCGTGGCATTGCCTACAAGGTGTCGGACGCGATCCCGACTGTCAAGTGTCACAGTCTGTGGCTCGTCGATGCCAAGATACTCGTTACGGTCCGATGGAACTGGGTGTTATTCGGAGCCCTACAACTGCAACACCTGAGGCTTGACAACCGGCTCCTGATGCAGGGAACGTATGCTGCAATTTTATCTGCGTTCATGCAGGTGTTGCCCCACCTGCAAGGTGACCGTCTTTTGCTGTCCTCAGGTGTACCGTACCCTAAATGGGAACGGGAAGAACGTTCCTCTCGGCCATGCTATGTTGTCGAAATCTTTGCGATACACGGCCAGCTTACTCGTGGCCTCATGTTCTTCTGTCGCTCCTGTTATGATGTCCGTCTCATGGATGTGCCCTGCAGGGCTTCCACACAGTGTCGAGGAGTGATCCTCGCACGGACAAGCAATTGGCTTGGTCTTCCCACTTTCGAGCTCCCGTCTCCGAGAGCCCAGCACAGTTTTGAGTAGGACCTGGGAGAGCGGTTCGAACGGGAATTTCGGGCCGAACCCTGAAATTCTCCAACACCCCATATCGCACCTGAGACGCGGCTTCCTTATCTGAGGGGCCGCGTCCAAATACACGGACTTTGCTAAACTGGACCCAACTCCCCACACTCTTTTTTTAGCCATTTTTCCAAAAAAATCCCTCCATTTTTTACAAAATTTTACAAAATTTACAGTTTGTTATACATCCTCCTTGGGCCCCGTTTTTTTCGGCCCCCTTTTTCCCCGTTCCAGGAGCCGTTGCCACACAGTGGCAACGAACACACCCCAGAACACTCAATGCCGGGCTGGATATGGACAACTACTCTTTAGATTCGCTTGAGCTTGTCCGTCGGTGGACCACCAGGAGGCAGTACTCCTGAGGGCGCTTCCCTCCTTTCATTGCAACGTCACGTGCCCCATGCGGCGCTCGTCGCTCTGGCTCCTGGTCGCCGGCCCCAGGTCGTGGAGCAGCGCCTCTAGCTCCTCCCCACCAGCGCCGCTAGCTCCTTCCGCGACCACGGGCTCGGCAGCTCGGTGCACTGCACCACGCCGTCCTCCCACAGGAACGGGATCACCTCCTTGTCGACCTCCCTAACCTCTGACGCCCAGGGTCGTCCGCCCCCAGCAACCGGTAGACCGCAGCTGGAGGTAGCCCTCCTCCGTGAGAGAGGGTCGTTTGCACAAGCTGTGCAGTCATGCCCACGGGCAGATCATTCATGGATCACGCAGCGCTGCGTGGCGGTGATCCCGGAAACCTCGACCACTAGGTTGCTCTGCCCACCTATTTTACTCTCATATTGGGTCCCTCCCCTCCTGGCCGCCCAATACCAAAGGGAAACCCTCAGCGAGATGCCACTCCTCCAACGTCCTCCAGCCGACCTAAACAGGCGAGAACGGGCCAATGCGTGCATGTATAGGCCGATCCAGGCCTATACATGCCCAAAATTCACGCGAAATTCGAGTGGTTCCTGAAAAAACACAGGCAAAACGTGTAAAATCCCATCAAGAAAAAAAAGGGGGGAAAAAGAGAAAAATTGGACCCACCCTGATATTTCGTGCCCCGTTCGTGCGAATTTGCCCCTATTTCGGTAACACCAACCCGGCGATCCTTTTTTTTAAGCGACCTGTGTTGTCAGTTTTTGTTTTGTTTCGTTTTTCTTGCTTTGTTTAGGGGTCTTTCCTCCTTGGCGGTCCCGCTTCGGAGGGTCAACACAGGCGAGATTCAGTCCTCTGTGAGGCGCTTATACTGGGGCCGGTTGGTTGCCCTCCCGGCCCCCTGTATGTCGGGCCACTTCAGGCGCTGCGGCGCCACAGCGGGGCTGTCGTCCCTCGCAGTTTTCCGTTCTGGGGGGGGGGGGGGGGGGGTAGGGGGGGTCGAAAGCCCCGTTTTTTGTCCCAAAGTGGTGCTTTTCGACATAGCAGCCGCGGCCCTCTATTTGACCTTCTGACCCCCCAGAACCCACCATACCCCGGTTTTTGGGCCCAATGAGTCCGATTTTCGGGTTCCCGAGCCCCGGAAAGTCGAATTTTGATGATGTCAAAATTTTGTCCCCTATACTGCACCTCAGGGTCATGGCACGTACGCCTGCCACGGGCAGATAGAAAATCATTATCATCCTGGGACGTCCGAGCGCACGCCATGCTGCGGCTGTGATTTTCTGATGCACCCGCTCATCCGCGCGACAAATAACGTCGTATCTCAATGCTTTGGGCAGTGAGAGAAGATGGCAGCGAATACTGCCATCTGACACAGTCGTTGGGCGGCCTGCTGCACTGGAAGGCAGAACTCGGAGCTGCCAGGAACAGGGAGGACGCCGTCATACCCGACAGTGATGCACTAATGGTGATTCTCTTTTACAAGGCAGGTACACCTTGCCACTGCTGCTGTTATCTGAGAAACATTTCTCCTGTGGATGCAGACAGTCAACGAGGTGAATAGCGCAGCGAGTACGCAGCTGCAGCACAGAGGTGCGCCCTATCTAGTCATCAAGGGTCACTTCCGGGCGCTCAAGACCAGGGTCCTGTGACCCTGGTCTCAGAACAGTGTCCGGGTATTTATGCTGCAGTGCAGCACGCGCCTTATGGAACGACGAGTGCGCAGAGCTGGTTAAAGAAGCTGCAAAGGATATGCTTGGGACAGTCAAGCATCCTCCATACGATGAGACGAGGAAGGGGGTCGAGGAAGCACACAGTGCAACTCCCGCAACAACGATGACACAGAAGAAGTGCGCGCTTCGAATGCACGTCCTGAATAATCAGAGTCATTGCTCCTGCACGCCTTGCTCAGCAAGCCATGAGCAAGTCGTGAGGGTTGGTTCGCAAACCCCCCTCCCGACGGAGGAGACCTTTCAACTTACAAAGAGTTCGTTGGCCAGACCAGCATCTCAGTGTCGGAGTAGTGGCCAGTTGTGCCGCCTGTCCCTTGCAGCCAAGTTCCGCACACTGTGAAAGTTGATGACAGTTCCCGCTATGCATCAGTATGCATCTTTGCACGATCTGGCAGTGTATACAGAAGCAGAAACGGGAAGGAGATAGTGGCTGCCCGCGTTCGGTATTTTGGTGCGACGCTGGAGTGAGAAGAGGGTCAAAAGATGCGGTATTGGCACCTATGGAGGTTCTTAATGATGCAGGGGAGGAAGGGGTGGAGGAGGTCGAGGAAGTGGGCGTGCACATGGACTGACAGTGTACTGGTAAACCTGTACGTGACCCTGAGGTGCAGTATAGGGGACAAAATTTTGACATCATCAAAATTCGACTTTCCGGGGCTCGGGAACCCGAAAATCGGACTCATTGGGCCCAAAAACCGGGGTATGGTGGGTTCTGGGGGGTCAGAAGGTCAAATAGAGGGCCGCGGCTGCTATGTCGAAAAGCACCACTTTGGGACAGGCTTTCGACCCGCCCTAGGGGGGGGGGGGGGGGAGTAGTGAAATCGAATTTGAAGGGAGCACAAGAATGATCACCCTGCACTCGTTATGCAGGTTGTGTCTGAAATCCAGTGCTTTTTCTGGCCTCTGTTGTGTTGTTGTACTGTGTGGGCAATTAGGCTGTGATGGTATGCAAAAACGTTCTTTGGTTCTCATGATCAAACGTCAAGGCACTCATCTGTGGAAATGTGCGTAACTGGTGTCATCATTGTAGCCAGGTTTATGTATGTGACCGCAGTGATGTTTTCAGTCATTACATTTGCATATCAGCTTGTTCGTTAAAAGAGGAACGTTCGTCGGGATGCGGGCAGGTGCCCCGCTCACCCATACATGGACAGGAAACGCCAAAGCGGCGCCAAAAACGAAAAACGGGAAAACCGGCAAAAACCGGCTTTTTTGCAGAATTTGGAAAGTCACCCACTATCCCTGAAACACACCTGTGAGCAAAAGAAAAGACAATGGAAAGGAGCCGTGCGGAAGCACTCCTCCATGTGAAGGATACTATAACTATACAACACTGGGGTAAAATTCCTGCAGATCTTACAAGCTTTGGGCCCTCGCTACCAGATGTGACTGGGTGAGAAAGTGAGAAGGGGCGAGCAACAGCCCCCACTTCCCCTCACTGCCTGGCGAGCTGTGGCTGGAAGCGAGGGCCCTCTTTGGAGTATAAATATCCAACACGTTGACTCACTCACAACACCGGCTCACGGGGTGGAGACGCAGTTCGCCAGCACACCACAGCGGGGGGAACACGTCAAAAGGGGGAGACTGACGAACGCAAGGCATGGGGGGCCTTCACTCTGTGTCAAAGTGAGTCAGTTTGTCGCATATTTTGTGAGGGGGCTCACTGTTCTGCACTCCAGAGCGTTTGCTGTGTTGGATTAGTGGACCCACATCGTACAGAAAGCCCACGAGAGACGAACGCACGAGAACTGATACGCTATGTTGTGTGGGTCAGTTGGTCGCATATTCTGTGAGGCGGCTCACTGTTCTGCACTCCAGAGCGTCAGCTGATTGAGGGTGTGATATGAGGGTTCTATCCAACAAGGATATCAAGGCGGCACTTTCAAAGTCCTGCCAAGGACAGCGCCACGTGGGTGTGTGCTTCTGATATATGTTATGTCATCATGTGAACCCTCCCCAGCGTGTGCCAACATCCCTGACACGCTCACGAAAAGCATGACACGGAGAAAACAGGTGCCGAAACAACCTGCCGAGCACACGGGTGGTGCCACGTTGATCCACGCAGCGATCTCCCATGACAGGAAGCCTTGTCGCCACGGCAGAGTCGCCGCAGACTGTGGGAGAGGTGTCGCCAGTCACCTTGAGGTTGCAGTGTGTCATCAGGCTAAGACCCGTGCCCTCTTCACCTCCCCTGTTAGGTTACTCCAGAGCGAAGGCCCCCATGAGAACACGTCACCATTTTGAGCAGGTCGATGCCCACTTCCTTGCGCGCTGTTCCGATGCCTCACGCGGACAGGGATGACCAGGGAGGGAAACCCAGGAGTGCAGTCCATTCGCATGGTGAAGTGAAGTGGCCACTACGGCTGAAAAGCGTAGCAACCGTGATACATTCTTCCTTAGCGATGAGTAGGCGTTTCCACCACCCTACAGCCTGCTGCTTTGATGTGGGTGTGGAGCACATGTGAGGACGAGAGAGCTTGACACACAAAAAGGAAGCAGGGTCGTCGGAAGCAGTACTGCACTTTTTCGCATCATTAATGTTGTCACCGCACCGCCCGATGTCACAGTTGGACGGCTCGGCGACACAGGGGGCGCTTAAAGCTAGTCCGCATCTGGCGATGCAGTCGGTCGCATCGTGAGACAGTGCGTCCTTGCGGGCGCTACGTCTCTGCGTGTGTGGCCTCCACGAGACACGCGCTGTCCTCCACCTCGTAGACAACGCCGTCAGGGCCGGCGTGTTGTGGCACACGTGCTGTGGTTGGAAGCAGCATCTCGCGCACAGCACCCGGTGGTGCCTCCGCCGTGTACAGGCACCGCATGTGCATCGACAGCGCCAGACGCGACAGCGCAAGGCTCGCCTCCACAGCACCGCCTGACGCAGTCACGAAGCGCTGCCGCACCGTCCCCACGTCTCCGTGCTCGACAGTCCCGCTCGCGATGCCAAGCGTTGCCACCATCTGCCCACCACCGTGCTGCAGCACGCGTTGTGCAAACCGCAGTGCGCTCTCTGCGTGTGCCGCCCTCTGCTTCCCGACGTTCCACCCGATGAAGAAGTTGTTGCCGAGCAGCGACAGCAGCACACCGCCACTCTGTTCCAACAGTGGCACCACACCCGACAGTGCGTTGTCGATCTCGCCCAGAGACACGCTGATGAGTGTGGTTGAAGCGACTGTTGCGTCACATCGTGCCGTGTTGCACATTATCGGCACTGTGTCGCTCATCTGTGACCCACGCGAGTCGCGCCGGCACAGTGGGCGGGGCGGGACAGCTGCCTGCAGAAGGTGGCGCTCACGGCCATGCAGGGAGGCAGGCCGCACGCTGCACACAGGCACAGGCTCGCTCACACCCTTCAGGTCGGTGGGCACCGCGTTGCTTGTATATGCACCGACACACCCGGACACCCCACGCACACTCGTCCACAGCTCGGCAGGCACCGCAACTGCACCAGGCACACACACAGACTCGAGGCGTGCAGCCACGTTCACTGTGTGTCCGAAGTAGTCCACACGCCCGGTCAGCGTGTTCGTCTCCAGCGTCACAGGTCCCTCGTTCACACCGACACGCACCGTCAGCCCGCCCCACAGCTCTGTCGGGCTGCAGATCCCGACCTCCAGCAGCGCAGCAGGCCACTCCGCCGCAAGCAGATTCTCCTGCACCTCAAGCCCGAAGCACACACCCGCATGTGTATCCTCGAACGCAACCATGAAGGCGTCCCCGATTGTCTTCACCTCGTACCCGCCCCACGCAGACAGTGCAGATCGCATCACCGTGTTGTGAACCGCCATCGCCTTCTTCATCGCCTCAGGTGCCGCCTCCCAGATCGATGTGGACGCACGGATGTCGGTGAACACGATTGCCGCACGCTCGCTCTTCGCACCAGGTGCGGCAGCAGGTGGCACACAGTGCTGCCCAGCACCGTCAGGCGAGTGCTGCTGCTCCTCCAGCAGCACGGCAGGGAGGTAGAGGCGGTACGCACGCAGGTTCTGCTCCAGCCTGTGAAGGGCCTCGTGCATCGCTGCAGGCAGCCGCCCCTCCGCCTCCGCCTCCTGCAGCATCTCCGCCACGGTGTCGACGTCGTAGCCCGCCAGAAGTTGTGCAATCGCCTCCACAGTCTCGATGGTCCGTCCCATCGCTGCCTTCTCCTTCTCAACAGCGTCTGCGAACCCGCGTGTGGCGGCAAAGTCGATCAGCAGCACGACTAGAGACACCTGCATCTCGAAGATTCCCCTTACTGGGACAATCGGACACGGTGGGTCTGTGCAATCAGCCGCCTCTTGAATGCGTACCCACCTCTGCCAGTCGGGTGCTGAGCCAGGCAGGTCGAACAACCCGAAGCGCAGGACGGTCTCCAACACGCTGATGATGATCCACAGGGCAGCGACCCCTGTCAACCATGTGGCAAAGCGACTGCCGAGACCGACTACCAGTGACAGGTCTGCGAGAAGCACAAAGGTCGGCCAGACGGGCTGGTTGCTGATACTCCGGAAGCTGATATCCGTCGAGATGATGACGAGGCCTATCATCATGACGTATGCACGCACGATGTTGTGTGTCAGGTGCACCCCGCACACACACAGGGCGATCATTACAAGCTGGCACACGATATGCATGACGACGGCAATCGTTGCTTGCGGCCACAGCGTTGTCATAAATATCGTCGCACTCTGCACCAAAGCGAGCGTACAGCTCATGAGGAACAGCAGCCTTCTGTCGCTGCGTGCCTTGCCCTGCAGCTTCCCGTCCATCGAGATGACGCGTTCGTACCAACCCATCGCCATTGTGCTTCACTGTGTCACCTGCTGATCTGTGGATGGCTGACGCAGCAGAAGACGGAACCACTCACAACACAGGCAACTCAACACGGCAGAATGGGAGAGTAGAGACGCTGTGGGAGTCAAAGCCGTCTGCGTGGCAGGGCCCACCGGTCGAATTGATAAAGGGGAGAGTGGACGTTGCTGAGACGCACACCCCGGGACTCTGAAGAATGATGGGGCACCATGAGAATGCTGAGACCCTGCCACAGCAGGCACCGCGTCACACACCCAAGTCGAATACAGCCCCCTCCTGTGACCCCTTCCCTCCTTGATTGCATGTGGCCACAGAAGTAACACACAGGTAGCTGCCCTCTCCCCCTCCACCCGCTATCCCTGTTGCGGCAGCTTCCTGCCTGGACAGTCTAGAGGTGCCCCGTAGCTCCCACCAAGTAACGCCAGGGGGGTGCAGACGGGGCCTAGATGTGCCAATCGTGGCGAGGTCAATTTATCCCAAATCCCTCGGGCCGTCTGGTTTTCAGAAAGTCACTCTTCTGACTGCTGCGTGAGGCACACCACGTGCCCACCCAGTGGGGCCCCCTACTCGGGTGTTGCAAAACCCCGTTCTTTTGGGGGTCTTCGCTACGGGGCGATCGTCAGTGCATTTTGGTGCATTTCCTGTTGAAATAGGTGAAAACTGACGAAGACTGACGAAGAATAGCGACCAGCGAAGACCCTCTTTGACTATTTGGAATCTGTGCGGATCGTAGTGGGGTCATTTCTGTGGTCGAGCTGTCAAGCTTCCGTCCGTGAAACGTGGGTCTGGTTCAGGGGCTGGTCATAAGAGGATGTGACTGAGAGGCAACCACACCAGCCCACTCAGCGGGACCCCCTCCTTGGATGTTCCAAAACCCCGTTATTTGGAATGTTCGGGATCTGTGCGGATCGCAGTGGGGTCGTTTTGGCCATGGGGTGTCCATTTTCACCTCTTCCTGGGAACACCATTGGGTGAAGATACCCCCCCCCCCCCCATACCCCCCGAGTACTCGGGGGTAGGGGAGGCCTGGGGGGGGGGGGGGGGGGTTTGATCGTCGAGAGGGACTGAACGGCGTGGAGCTTTGCGTGGAGGCTGTTCAGAGTCAGATGAAGCTTCATCAACCGAGACGACGTCGTCACGTGTATGGCTGAGTACATGCATCTTCAGGGCCATTCACTTTTAAAGGGGACACAGGAGCTATTTGTGGTAGAGCCACAAATGTGGCACACGAACCGATGTGGGGATGAACTCATCGAGAGGATCGTCGCGGGTTCTTGAGAGATGCATGTCAAAGGGAGGTCGTGGTCCAACGTCTGTGCAAGTGCAGGGTGTTGAACAGAAAGGCCGAGGCGTGGTGTACGGCGCCGACACTTACTTAGGTGAATGGCGACGCCCGCCTGAGTGAATAGCGTTCCCTGTTTCGTGACCGTGCTGTGACATTTAGGGCAGGAGTAAACTGCCTGTGAAGATGTATCCGCAGTATCAGTAGCACCATCACCTGTAGGTGCGGGGGGGGGGGGGGGGGGCCAAAGATGGAAAAATACACTGACCCAAAATAATAAAATACAAAATATGGTGCCCCTGATTTACCCCCTTTTCACTACGCACAAACTACGCAATCTGGGGGGGGGGGTCTCGCTTTTTGGTCCCCCCCCAGTTTTTTTTGGTCCCCCTTTCTGTGTGGCTACTGAGACAGGACTGGAGGCACTGCGCTGACCGAGAAAAAGTGTCACTTCAACTCTGCCGCTCTTTCTCTACTGTTGATACTTCGTTTGATGCGTTGACGCTTCCACACACACTTACAAACCCACTTGCCTGATGAAGGGGGTGGTGTGTAGAGCACGTTTGGCAGAGCTGAATGACACTTTCCGCGCGAAAGTCGTGTGCGTAAAAAAAAATATTGCCAGAACTCACTATGTACCGTCCGAAAGAACAGGGGAAACACCTGGGCAAGGTTGCCCCATGCCCAGAAACACCTGGGAAGGAAGTGAGCTCCAGGAGCCGCGTAGTACCCCCTACACACTTCTACGAAACAACAGCTGCAGAGATGGTCCGGATGCCCCGAAAAAAAACCTACACACACACTCCATCATCCACACTGCACCTAGGAACAACAATGTCTGGGGAAGAGGAACAGCTCTTCACCATCGTTGCCTCTGTTGAGGGGTTGAGATGCCTCGCGGGGACCATCGCAGGATGTGTCACCCACGAGAAGCTGCTGGCGCTGCTTGAGGAGGTGGGGCTGCAACCGGAGGGTGACTGTCTCGAGGTGCATCTGCTGAAGGGTGGTGACGTTAATTCATTGGAGATGCGGCCTCTCCCAGAAGGCCTGTGGCAGAACGCGCTCCCGGGCTCGGCGCTGTTCCTTCCGGCGAAGGCAGAGACAGTGCCAGCATCCCGCCTGGACGTGCGCGACTGGGTCGACACCGCCATGCAGTGCCACACCCCTGTCTCTAACATCCACACCCTCATCACCAAGTTCAAGGGCGAGACGGTGACCCGCCATGCGGTGGAGATGTCGTGGCAGCAGTCGCTACTGCTACGGGATGTGTTGTTTTTACGGGAGACGCAGGGCATCCGGGAGAACGGCGAACTTGTGTTAATTCACGACCTCACACCAGTGTTTGCGGACCCGTCAAACACTACCAAGCTTGGGCACTTTACGGTGCAGTACAGGGTGAACGGGATCCTCCGCTACCACGTGCTCGCCACATATCTGACGCTGTCATCTGATGGACCCACTACCAGAGTTGACCTGGCCGTCGCCTTTAAACGGTTTTCGGACCTGGCCTCTTCAGGCCAGTTCTCCGTCCTCGGCAAGGATGACGTGGGGTTGTCCGAGGAGTCGTTCTCGGCTTTCTTTCTGGACCGCGGTGCCAGTCTGAAACCCGAGCTGCAGAGCGTTGTCGTTGTGTTCGAGCCCCACCACCGCCTGCATCTGGCCTTCCGGCGAGTCATTGAGCCTGACTTGCCCTTCATGACTCTGATGTGCTATGCTGCCAACTACTGTGCCGCAGCACCAGAGTTCGCCGCCTACCTCCACAGCACGGTAGGCATCACCATCAGCAGCTTCCTGTGGCAGCGGGCCACAAACGGCCGCTTCCTCAGTGGTGCAGCTGCCTGCTTCTCGCTGTCGGCTCGCTGCGGGGAGCTCACCGTCGCTGAGCACCTGCACACCTTCTTCTCGATGACGACGACGGAATCGTCGACAAAGAAGGTGGCAGTGAAAAACTGCCTTGCTGATCGCAGCGCCATCGACAAAGTGTGCCTCTACGGGAAGCTTTTCAGCAAGGTCTTGTACCCTCTGCTGACCACCATCGCAGACTCAGGGAGTTTCACCACCGACCCCAAATCGTTGGGATGGCTGCAGATGTACTGGCGCTCGGGGGCCTTCGACCTCTTCTCTGCGGCCAGGAGTGAAGCGACGCTGGAGGCGTGCAGCTCTGACGGGGACCTGACCGTCTTCCAGAGCGCCACTTCATGCAGGATGGTGACGGTAGGGCGGCTGCGCTTCCATCCCGACGAGCTGAAGCAGGCACCGCGCCAAAGGGCACCCCGAAAGACAGCTGCAAAGCCGGCGTCGAAACCCGCACCGAAGGCTGCCAGCGCTGCAGCACCTGAAGAACCTGAAGAACCTGCAGCACCTGCAGCACCTGAAGCGCCTGCACCCGCACTGACCCCGGAACAGCAAGAACTCCTTGAGTTTGGGAACCCGGCAAAGAGACAGAGAACTGGCTGAGGCCGGAAAAGGGGACCAAAAAATGAGACCCCCCCCCCCCTTTTCACTACGCACAAACTACGCAATATGGGGTCGTCAGGGGCACCAAAATACAATAAAATACAATAAAATACGGAGGATCCTTGAAATCGGTAGTGGACAGTAGCGGACAGGGCGGACATTTCCTTGTGGAAAAAGTGCCCGAAAAAAAAATTCGAAAAGGTCCCCCTTACAGAATTAGCCTTTTTTCAAAAAATCGGAAAATTTCGGACCGCAATTTGTACCCAAGAAAGTGCCGAATTTTCGGACTTGGTCCGATTTGAACGATTTCCGTGCCTCTTGCAACCCCCATGAGGGGGGGGCTGCTGTTTCGGGTTCTTCCGGTGGTACATGCTGGGGTGTCAGGACAGGTAATCCTGCTCGCTGTACCCGGTGATCCCTGACGCAGCCAGGAAGTGGAGAGCCTTGGAACCCTGGTTGAGGCCTGTAACACCCGGCCTTCCTGCCACTTGTGGCATTGTGGAGTGGAGGTGGATATGGAGAAGGTTCTCTCTCCGTCCGGTCGAGCACAACCGTCCTCTCCAGCCAGGGGTCATCTACTTTCCAAACAAGGGCCAGGAACATGCTCAAACAAACTAATTGATCAGAAAATCTGGCTTGCCGTGGAATCATTGAGCAAAATTTGGGGAGTGATGGGTGCCCCATTGCTGCATATGACATGTCCATTTTTGACGATTTTTGGGCAGAATTTGGTGCGTGGGACCTTTCGATTTTCATGAATTTTTCGGAATTTCGTGGGGACCGGTACCCCATTTGAGGGCCAAAAATCTCATTTCCGAGGCCTGGGAATGGTCGCAGTGGCCTCAGATGTCCAAAAACGTTCAATTGACCTCTCCTCGAAAAAAAATTCGAAAGGTCCCCCCTACTGGCACCCCGGATTAGGACATGTCTCTGGGGGTGTCCGGGGGGCATTTTTGGCCCATTTTTGGCTGGGGAAAATGGGCCATTTTTCACGATTTTTTCGGTTTTTTGTCCGGACCGGCACCGCATTTGAGGGGCCAAAATCTGATTTCCGAGGCCCGGGAATGGTCGCAGTGGGGGTCTTCGCTCCGGGTCAATTTGGGTCAACTTGGGTCAATTTGGGTCACCCTGGGGTTTTTCACCTTAGGAAAATGGGGGGCTTCGCTCCGGGTCAATCTGGGTCAGCTTGGGTCAGTGACCCGGAGCGAAGCCCCCCCCCTTAGGCGACCAAAAATAGGTGAAAATTTTTGCCTATTTTCCCTTGTGTCAAACTTGGAGTCTGACCCAAAAATCGGAATCTGTGACCCATGGTTTATATGGGCAAACCTGAAAATTTCCGACTTTTTCCCCAATTTTTCCCACTTCCTGGCCATACCTTTCCCGACCCAAAATCAAACAAATGCAGCGGAAAATGGCCAAAAATAGGCCAAAAAACCCCAAATTTTTTTCCGGGGGGCTTCGCCCCCCGGACCCCCCTTGCGTGGGGGGCTTCGCCCCCCACGCCACACGCACCTCCCGGCCGGGGGCCGGTTCGGTCGTCGTCGGCTGCGCTCAAAGGGCGTGCGGTAGCCGACGCCCTTTTGTGCTCGCCTCCTCCTCCCACACTTCAGTATGTCGTTTAGGTGCGTCGGTGTTGCTGCTTTGTTCTTCTGTTGACTGGGACGGGCCAGTCCTCGTGGGTTGCCGACCGGTGTGTCCTCCCCTGGGATCCCCTCCTCCCCCCACCACTTGCATCTGGTTCAGCTTCAGTGAGAGCTGAGCGGGAGCCATACTTGCTCTCGGTGACCGATTGTCCGCAGTCCTACATCATGACGAGTTTGGTAATGCCCAGTCGCAGCCATCCCCCGTCCCAGGTGTTCTGCCGTGGGGCAGCTGACCATCTGCTGTGGTCACACACCAGTGAGCAGGCCCTGTCAACGAAATCGATGTGACTGCTCTTGCCGCAGGGCAACGGAGGTGGGCCTGCATTGCATCCTGTTGCCGCTCAGTTCTGTTCCCACCGGAGATTCTTGTTGCGCCGCAGATCGAACAGTCTTTCGTGTAGTCGGCGCCGATCTTGTATAAAACGTAGGCAGTAGGCTGCTGTGGGTGACCTGCAGGTTACCCGTCCCTTTCGTGCAGGCAGCGCGAGAGGTGCGATGTTTTTATGGGAACACGGCAGCTGCCCCGCACTCCATTCTGCTCTCTTGTCTGCTGTTTATGTTGAACAAGGTCTGGCTGCCAGTGATCTCGCTGGGGGTCGGGCAAACCAAAAAAGAGGTAGGGCACAGGGTGGGCCGAGCTCGCGAGAAAAAAGGTGCAGCCCAACCCCCCCCCGACTTCCCGTGGTATGATGCAAACAGGATCGAATACACGGCCACAGAACATTTTCCCCCAATTCGAGAGGCACCGGATGTTGCTGCCTTTGGTCGTCGCCTGCTGGATCAAAAATCAGGAATCCAGGGATCTTGGATTGCCTTTGAGTACTTGCAAAACTGCAATCCCGAGAAACTTTGCCAGCTAGTGTTCAGGAACGGCAGCAAATCTCATGGCTTGCATCGCTTTGTGGATGGTGTGCGATGATCAATCCCATACACGCAAGGACTTGGTCGCGAGACAGCCTACAGGGGGTCTGGGGGGCGGAGCCCCCCAGCCGCCGGAGGCCACGGTAGTGAACATCCTGAAAGTCTTCGAAGGCGAGTCCCCACACCGGTTGGTGCTGTTGCACATTCCAGGCGGAGATGGTCCTTCGCTTGGGGCATGATGAGGTGCGCTTCGATGAACACCATCAAGCCCCCAGCATGCCGTTGGGTTTTCATACGCTGCGGCGCATGAAAACTCGGCCACAAGGCCGAACCCAAAAGCCCCAAAATCTGACCCGGGAGGTAGGGCCGAGGGTAGGGCCATGCCACCCCTGGCGGCCCACCCTCCCAAAGAATTACAGAAAAAGGGAGGTGGGGCCGCGGCCCCCTGCCAGCCCTGGCACGGGATCACTGCTGGCGGGTAGTTCAGGCTCGTGGCCCTCCTCGTTCCGATAGCCCCTCGGACATCCAAATGATTCACGTGCAGCAGCCCATGCGCAGAGAACGGTGTGCCGTCTTGTACAGCAACTGTTGGACAACTTTTGAAATCGTTTTTCACCAAAAAAAAATCACTCTGCGGGCCAAGTCGAAGATTTTTCTGGGGACTTTTGGTGTCCCCAATTTTTCAAATTTCGAAAAATAAGCTCACTTTGCTAAACTGGACCCAACTCCCCACACTCTTTTTTTCCGACTTTTTCACGGGTTTTTTCCGGTTTTTTCCGGTTTTTTCTGGTTTTTTTTGGCGGATGGAGCGAAGACCCCCAATATATTTTTTCCATCTTTGGGGGGGGCAGCAAAGCCTCGTCCATCGGGGCTGTAACATGGTGCTCGTGTGTGTTGGAAGGAAGAGCAGAGCCCGGTTGTTGAACGGAAGACAGGAGCAGGTCCGGATGCTGAGTGGAAGCAGTGTTTGTAGGTGCGTGATCCTCAATTTCACCTTCAATCTCTTCTTCAGACCCTGCACACAGAGTTGTAGGTGCCTGCCCCATCTCGCCACTTGGACCCAGCGCGTCCGTACTGTCTTCCGGGGCACAGGATACAGGTGTGATGGCAGATGGTTCTATTGTTATCAGTGGAGAAGGAGTGGGGCACACCGTGGGACTAGCCATGGGGTCCAAAGGATCCGAGGGGGGAACTATATCCGGGGCATAGGGGGGATGATGTTGTTCCATAGGGTCCAATGTTTGTAGTGGGTCCACGGGTGATTGCATCTGTGGTGGTTGAACACACGCATGTGCGGGAGAGTTGGGCTGATCCCGCACGGGGTTTTGTTCAGAGACAACAGGGAAAGAAGCAACAGGTGGTGAAGCAACAGGGGATGAAACACGCTTGTATAGAAATATGCAACCCTCCTCGAGGCCTGGGGGGGGGGGGGGGGGGGCACAAATTGTGATTTTTCGGCGAACAAACCCGTTTTTTTTGCACAATACAGGTGATTCAGAGTGGTCCCTGACTGGGAATCGACAATTTTCGGCATTTTTTCAGCCATTTTGAGCTAGTTACTGGTCCCGCATCAGTACATATTGCGTATTCGTGCGCACGTCATGCGAAGCACTTTCAGCAACACCACAATATGTTCGACTTATTTCACGGCGTGAATTAGACACTGAAAGATGGTCGTGAAATACACCTGTAGTTAACGCTCATATTGCACGCCCTCCCAGTCACACAGGGGAAGGCTTCACACATCGCAGATATGGGTCAGCCGAAGCCCAAGTCGAATGCCAAGGGCACGAAGGCGAAGCCCGGTGCGAAGACGACGCGGAAGCGCAAGAGGGCATCATCTGACACATCATCGACCTCGTCTGAGTCGTCATCATCAGGGTCGGCCAGCTTATCGTCTACGCCAGTTCGTCGTCCCCTGTGGTGAAGAGGCAGACATTGCAAGACATCTACTCAGTGGGTTGCTCCTCTAGAAATCACAGGGGGCCTAAAAAGCAGCGGTTGCAGTTCGTTGGAGTGCGTCGCGCTGATCCAAAGGACAAGAAACGCAAAAAACGAGCACGATCTGGTCGTACATTATCAGACTCAACGATGCACAGCTTGCTGCGGAGACAAGTCCCTGGAGAACCCCCGCCTCGTCCAGCTGATCAGGAGTAAGAACGGCGAGACGATTAAGCAATCAAAGTCATTCAGCCAGGCCCACACTCAGAGAAGTACTGCACGGAGGACACAAATAACGCTTACAGAGTATCTGGGCCGCGTATCTCGCCGGGGTGCGCTTGGCTGAGGGGTGTGGACGAAGACAAATAGACTACATGGATGGCGTTTGTGTTGGGCATAGCCATGCCCGATGGGGTGCAAAGAGTAGTGGCCATGACCCTCTAACTCGACGACGCGGAGTGGGACACCAGGCACGCCCCCCGCAGGGAGCGCTGCCCAGCAGCTTCGACGGGTCGACCCCGTCGGCAGTGCTGAAGGGCCACCTCGGGTGATCTTCAGAGAAGGTGATTGGGCGGTATGATGGTTAGAATTCATTGTTGTGTATTGTATACATACCAGGTCCGCAGAGTCCAGCAAAGTAATCCTCTGGACTGTGGCTTCGGCACTCTGCGGGAAGACAACGCCGAACATCGCAAGTCTTCTGCAGGGAGAAGATGTGACGCCACCGACGCCCGTTCTGCAGACGCAGCCCCATCACCCGCCACCCCCACTAGCCCCTCCACCCTGACCAGCCCAGCCGATACAGGTCTACATCCACCTGAACGGGCTGAAGAGCCTGTTCGAGGCTGCCCTGCAGCAGCAGCAAAGCAAGTAAACATCACGAAGGTGGGTGTGAGACAACCAGGCATCTCATAAACATCGTCAGGATTCCCATCCCCCCCATCGCCCCCGACCCCAATCCCGACCCGTTGGCCTCGGTAAATAATGACGTCACATCGGGGGCCCTCGCCACCAGGTGTGACTGAGTGAGAAGAAGTGAGCCACGGCCCACTTCCCCTCACTGACTGACGAGCTGTGACGAGCTGTGACTGGTAGCGAGGGCCCCCAGAGGAAGATGGCCTCCATTCATTCATCTCTATCGGCTCTCTTGAGGGGTAGAAGCATCAGGCTGATCTCCTCACTCGCTCTGCAGGTTGTGTCCGATGTCCAGCACTATACATGGGGGTCTTCGCCACGGGGTGATCGTGAGTTCATTTTGGTGCATTTCCTAAGGAAACTAGGTGAAAACTGACGAAGAATAACGAAGCATAACGACCAGCGAAGACCCCTTATGGGCCAGGCTTGTATTTAGGCATTGAGGGTGTGTCTTGTGGCTTGCCTCGGACTTCCTCTCACCCAGTCACACGGGTGGCGAGGCCCCCAGGGTGGGGAACGGAAACCACTGGAAAGCGGTTGGTGGGTCCCATCGGAAGAAGAAAGAGGAGGGGGGGGGGGGCAGGCCTCTGGCTAATTCTGGGGCCGGACTTAACGTTGGGCCGGAGGGGGGGGGGGGGGCCAAGGCTGGACAAATGCTGCATTTTAAAAATAAAAAACATAAAATAAAATAAAGTGCAATAAAATGCAGTAAAGTGCAGTAAAATGCAGTAAAGTGCAATAAAGTGCAGGAGAGCGTGTTGTAGGGGTGGCTCGGCGTGACGGTGGGCAGGACGCTGACCTGCCGTGCCAGGGGACCCTGATCCGCCCACTCTGGCCAACACAAGGCCACCAAGGCAGTACCCCCGCCAGGCCCGCCCTGCTGCTGTTCGGCATGCTTGATGCTGCTTCCGAGCGCCGGGGCCAATCAGGCAGCAGGCGCACCCCAGCACCGCAGGCGCAGCAGGGCGGACCAGCACGGCGGTGTGCGGTGGGCAGTCCACCTTCCTCGGACGTTGTACAGCTGAGCTGATCTGGCGTACGGGTTCTTCACCATCCCGTTCGGGGAGGCTGGACATCAGAGCGGACTGAAAGCACTCAAAGCAGGACTGAAGCCAGGCGGAGGCCGCACCGATCAGGTCCTGCTAACCCACCGACCCAACATAGGCAGGGCACATCCATCCCGGCCTGCATTCTCTGCCGGAGCCTTGGTGCGTCCCTGTGACCTTCAGGAGAACCTCCGTGCAGGAGCGGTACTTTTTGCCATCTTCTGCGGGTTTGCGGCTGTCCGCAAACTTGCAGACGTGGCTGCACCTCTGTAAAGTGGGTGTGACTCCAGCATTTGGCCTGTCCATAGTGGTCCTCCCAGCTGTACGTATGCGAAGCCCAAGGCACCACTCAGGACCATGCACTTTATCCAAAAATCCGGAAAATAAAATACAATAAAATGCAGTAAAATGCAGTATAATAAAGTGCAGTAAAGTGCAGTAAAAATTTGCTGCCAGCCTTGGGGGGGGGCCCCTACCCTACCCTACCCTACCCTACCCTACCCTACCCTACCCTACCCTACCCTTCCCTACCCTACCCTACCCTACCCTACCCTACCCTACCCTACCCTACCCTACCCTACCCTACCCTACCCTACCCTACCCTACCCTACAGCACGTCGGGGGTACCCACAACCCGACCCAACCCTACCCTAGGGTGAGGGTTGGGTACCCATAACCCGACCCAACACGACCCTACCCAACCCAGGGGTCAGGGCCAGGGTTGACCCTAGACCCAACCCAACCCTAGGGTTAGGGTCAGGGTTGACCCCAGACCCTACCCAACCCTAGGGTTAGGGTTAGGGTAAACCCTTGACCCAACCCTAGGGTTAGGGTCAGGGTTGACCCTAGACCCTACCCAACCCTAGGGTTAGGGTCAGGGTTGACCCTAGACCCTACCCAACCCTAGGGTTAGGGTTAGGGTTAACCCTTGACCCAACCCTAACCCTAGGGTTAGGGTTAACCCTAGACCCTACCCAACCCTCGGGTTAGGGTCAGGGTTGACCCCAGACCCTACCCAACCCTAGGGTTAGGGTTAGGGTAAACCCTTGACCCAACCCTAGGGTTAGGGTCAGGGTTAACCCTAGACCCTACCCTAACCCTAGGGTTAGGGTTAGGGTAAACCCTTGACCCAACCCTAGGGTTAGGGTCAGGGTTGACCCTAGACCCTACCCAACCCTAGGGTTAGGGTTAGGGTTAACCCTTGACCCAACCCTAACCCGAGGGTTAGGGTTAACCCTAGACCCTACCCAACCCTCGGGTTAGGGTCAGGGTTGACCCTAGACCCTACCCAACCCTAGGGTTAGGGTTAGGGTAAACCCTTGACCCAACCCTAGGGTTAGGGTCAGGGTTGACCCTAGACCCTACCCAACCCTAGGGTTAGGGTTAGGGTTAACCCTTGACCCAACCCTAGGGTTAGGGTCAGGGTTGACCCTAGACCCTACCCAACCCTAGGGTTAGGGTTAGGGTTAACCCTTGACCCAACCCTAGGGTTAGGGTCAGGGTTGACCCTAGACCCTACCCAACCCTAGGGTTAGGGTTAGGGTAAACCCTTGACCCAACCCTAACCCTAGGGTTAGGGTTAACCCTAGACCCTACCCAACCCTCGGGTTAGGGTCAGGGTTGACCCTAGACCCTACCCAACCCTAGGGTTAGGGTTAGGGTAAACCCTTGACCCAACCCTAGGGTTAGGGTCAGGGTTGACCCTAGACCCTACCCAACCCTAGGGTTAGGGTTAGGGTTAACCCTTGACCCAACCCTAACCCTAGGGTTAGGGTTAACCCTAGACCCTACCCAACCCTCGGGTTAGGGTCAGGGTTGACCCTAGACCCTACCCAACCCTAGGGTTAGGGTTAGGGTAAACCCTTGACCCAACCCTAGGGTTAGGGTCAGGGTTGACCCTAGACCCTACCCAACCCTAGGGTTAGGGTTAGGGTAAACCCTTGACCCAACCCTAGGGTTAGGGTCAGGGTTGACCCTAGACCCTACCCAACCCTAGGGTTAGGGTTAGGGTTAACCCTTGACCCAACCCTAGGGTTAGGGTCAGGGTTGACCCTAGACCCTACCCAACCCTAGGGTTAGGGTTAGGGTAAACCCTTGACCCAACCCTAGGGTTAGGGTCAGGGTTCACCCTAGACCCTACCCAACCCTAGGGTTAGGGTTAGGGTTAACCCTTGACCCAACCCTAGGGTTAGGGTCAGGGTTAACCCTTGACCCAACCCTAACCCTAGGGTTAGGGTTAACCCTAGACCCTACCCAACCCTCGGGTTAGGGTCAGGGTTGACCCTAGACCCTACCCAACCCTAGGGTTAGGGTCAGGGTTGACCCTAGACCCTACCCAACCCTAGGGTTAGGGTTAGGGTAAACCCTTGACCCAACCCTAGGGTTAGGGTCAGGGTTGACCCTAGACCCTACCCAACCCTAGGGTTAGGGTTAGGGTTAACCCTTGACCCAACCCTAGGGTTAGGGTCAGGGTTGACCCTAGACCCTACGCAACCCTAGGGTTAGGGTTAGGGTTAACCCTTGACCCAACCCTAACCCTAGGGTTAGGGTTAACCCTAGACCCTACCCAACCCTCGGGTTAGGGTCAGGGTTGACCCTAGACCCTACCCAACCCTAGGGTTAGGGTCAGGGTTGACCCTAGACCCTACCCAACCCTAGGGTTAGGGTTAGGGTTAACCCTTGACCCAACCCTAGGGTTAGGGTTAGGGTTAACCCTTGACCCAACCCTAGGGTTAGGGTCAGGGTTAACCCTTGACCCAACCCTAACCCTAGGGTTAGGGTTAACCCTAGACCCTACCCAACCCTCGGGTTAGGGTCAGGGTTGACCCTAGACCCTACCCAACCCTAGGGTTAGGGTTAGGGTTAACCCTTGACTCAACCCTAGGGTTAGGGTTAGGGTTAACCCTTGACCCAACCCTAGGGTTAGGGTCAGGGTTAACCCTAGACCCTACCCTAACCCTAGGGTTAGGGTTAGGGTAAATCCTTGACCCAACCCTAGGGTTAGGGTCAGGGTTGACCCTAGACCCTACCCAACCCTAGGGTTAGGGTTAGGGTAAACCCTTGACCCAACCCTAGGGTTAGGGTCAGGGTTGACCCTAGACCCTACCCAACCCTAGGGTTAGGGTTAGGGTTAACCCTTGACCCAACCCTAGGGTTAGGGTCAGGGTTAACCCTTGACCCAACCCTAGGGTTAGGGTTAGGGTTAACCCTTGACCCAACCCTAGGGTTAGGGTCAGGGTTAACCCTAGACCCTACCCTAACCCTAGGGTTAGGGTTAGGGTAAACCCTTGACCCAACCCTAGGGTTAGGGTCAGGGTTGACCCTAGACCCTACCCAACCCTAGGGTTAGGGTTAGGGTTAACCCTTGACCCAACCCTAGGGTTAGGGTCAGGGTGAACCCTTGACCCAACCCTAACCCTAGGGTTAGGGTTAACCCTAGACCCTACCCAACCCTCGGGTTAGGGTCAGGGTTGACCCTAGACCCTACCCAACCCTAGGGTTAGGGTTAACCCTTGACCCAACCCTAGGGTTAGGGTCAGGGTTGACCCTAGACCCTACCCAACCCTAGGGTTAGGGTCAGGGTTGACCCTAGACCCTACCCAACCCTAGGGTTAGGGTTAGGGTTAAACCTTGACCCAACCCTAGGGTTAGGGTCAGGGTTAACCCTAGACCCTACCCTAACCCTAGGGTTAGGGTTAGGGTAAACCCTTGACCCAACCCTAGGGTTAGGGTCAGGGTTGACCCTAGACCCTACCCAACCCTAGGGTTAGGGTTAGGGTTAACCCTTGACCCAACCCTAGGGT
This sequence comes from Rhynchopus euleeides, assembly GCA_963210315.1. Taxonomy (NCBI): domain Eukaryota; phylum Euglenozoa; class Diplonemea; order Diplonemida; family Diplonemidae; genus Rhynchopus; species Rhynchopus euleeides. The sequence goes on along the minus strand of OY723239.1, from coordinate 2,210,360 downwards.
TAGGGTCAGGGTTAACCCTTGACCCAACCCTAACCCTAGGGTTAGGGTTAACCCTAGACCCTACCCAACCCTCGGGTTAGGGTCAGGGTTAACCCTAGACCCTACCCTAACCCTAGGGTAAGGGTTAGGGTTAACCCTTGACCCAACCCTAGGGTTAGGGTCAGGGTTGACCCGAGACCCTACCCTAACCCTCGGGTTAGGGTTAGGGTTAACCCTATACACAACCCAACCCTAGGGTAGGGTTGGGTGTAGGGTTGGGTTGGGTATAGGGTTAACCCTGACCCTAACCCTAGGGTAGGGTCTAGGGTTAACCCTAACCCTAACCCTAGGGTTGGGTAGGGTGTAGGGTTAACCCTAACCCTAGGGTAGGGTTGGGTCTAGGGTTGGGTTGGGTATAGGGTTAACCCTGACCCTAACCCTAGGGTAGGGTCTAGGGTTAACCCTAACCCTAACCCTAGGGTTGGGTAGGGTGTAGGGTTAACCCTAACCCTAGGGTAGGGTTGGGTCTAGGGTTAACCCCAACCCTAACCCTAGGGTTGGGTAGGGTGTAGGGTTAACCCTAACCCTAGGGTAGGGTTGGGTCTAGGGTTAACCCTAACCCTAACCCTAGGGTTGGGTAGGGTGTAGGGTTAACCCTAACCCTAGGGTAGGGTTGGGTCTAGGGTTAACCCTGACCCTAACCCTAGGGTAGGGTCTAGGGTTAACCCCAACCCCAACCCTAGGGTTGGGTAGGGTGTAGGGTTAACCCTCACCCTAACCCTAGGGTTGGGTAGGGTATAGGGTTAACCCTGACCCTAACCCTAGGGTAGGGTCTAGGGTTAACCCCAACCCCAACCCTAGGGTTGGGTAGGGTGTAGGGTTAACCCTCACCCTAACCCTAGGGTTGGGTAGGGTATAGGGTTAACCCTAACCCCAGGGTAGGGTCTAGGGTTAACCCTAACCCTAGGGTGAGGGTAGGGTCTGGAGTTAACCCCAACCCCAACCCTAGGGTTGGGTAGGGTCTAGGGTCACCCGTAACCCTCGAAATCGGGCCCAAATCGCCAAAATGGGCACCCCAGAGGCTTAGCTTGGGGGGGGAAACTCGGTCAGGTGACCGAGTTTCAGCCAAACCCGGAAAAAAACTCGGTCAGCCCAAAAAAAAAAAAAGGTAAAAATTTCCGCGAAAAAATCGGATTTTTATGGGGTGCAGCAGCACAGGAGGTGAAGCACGCGTGCGAGCGGAACGCGAACACCCCATTCTCCTTCTGTCCCGGATTCGTCGCTAGCCCGCGAATAACGTCAGCAGTCTCGAATTCCGTCTCCCGGCAACATGGTGGGCACGCAGGTGCAGGAGGCTCTGGGCCACATCGCTGACCATTGCCTGGCACCTCTCCCGGGGATCACTGGCGCGTACCCTTGCCCGGACTTGAATGCCCCAGCAGCACACCCACTGAAGTGGGCACAGGCGCACAAGACTGCCCTTCTGCAGGAGCCCGGGTGTCTGTTCCGAGTTTCGGAGGTTGGGCTTGCAGGAGGTTATTTTACCTCGGGAAACCTCGCTCTCACGTGCAAGCTACTCCAGCTTGCATCTAATCAGGAATGCTTTGACCTCGCACGCCCTGCTCTGCCATGAACAAGCGCCCAGAAGTGACCCTTGATGAGATAGGGTCCCATCTCTGCAGCTGCGTATTCGCTGCAATCTTCACCTCCCGTGACTGTCCGCATCTACAGGAGAAATGTTGCATCGACAACGGCAGTGCTGGGCACTGCTTCTGTTGAATGCTTGTTTCCAAGCCCCGCTTTGTCTCCACCAGGCTTCGCCAACTGAGCAGCAAAAGCCTTGCAAATGTACTCTTTGCGGGAGTGGAATGTCGCGAAGATTCACAGGGTATCTCCGTAGCCACTCTTGCGAGGCAGAAAAGTTCACGGGATCACCAAGAAGGCTCTTTGTCGGCCCACTTCAGGACTATTTGCGCTGCCGGGACTGCACCCGCCACTGGCGGGGAACTGCCAATGCAGCACCTACAAAGGCAACAAAGCAAACTCAGGTTGCAGACCTGGTTGCTGAGCTGGTGTTCTAGAAGGGGGGGACCCGGGAAGGCAGCAACGTCGAATTCTGGGTGAACGGGGTGGTGGGGGGCAACTCAACTGTGTGTACTGTGACCGAGTCTGACCGAGTTTCGGCCCCAACCCCAAAATCCAAGCTAAGCCCCTGGGGCACCCCTCGAAAAAAAAAATTCGAAAAGGTCCCCCTACCCACACCTGGAAATTACCAAAAAATCTGGGACCCCGGCGGCCCCAACCCTAGGGTAGGGTAGGGTACACGACGCGCTGGCACGGGCTGAACCGGTTCTGGAACCGGTTCCAGAACCGGTTCTGGAACCGGTTCGGCGGAACCGGTTCACCGGCGAACCGGTTCGGTGGAACCGGTTCCAGAACCGGTTCGGACGAACCGGTTCACCGGTGAACCGGTTCCGCCGAACCGGTTCACCGGTAAACAGGTTCCGCCGGTGAACCGGTTCCGCCCGAACCGGTTCCAGAACCGACATTTGCGAACCGGGCAAAGTGGGTCCCGACCGGTTGGCCGTGTACCGGTCGGTGGACCGGTATACGGACCTGACCCGCACTGAGTCATCTCAGACCTATGGGTTTCAGTCCCAGTGTCAGATTCAGACCTACTGATCCAGAACCGCACCCTCTCCTTTCACACCAATTGTATCCGCTGCTCATGGGTCCGAGTGACGACGATAGCAATGACGATGGCTCCATAGCAAAGATGGCTACCACTGTCAAAGCTCATCTGGAACAGAAACTGTCCCAGATGGAAGTCTCCTGTATAAATACAGGGTTCGGGTTTCCCACGAGTGTAACGCAGATACGTGCAGGTGTGTCAAGAGAGTGTGCAGCTCACAGCAGTTCCTCATCCTTGGTTCTGAACCCCACAGTTCTTCGAATCACAGTGACAACAGGGAGGCCAGATCCAAAGATCAGGCTTTCCCAGACGCGGTTCAACTGGTGACGACCGTTGTTGAGAGACCGGAGCGGAGGTCGACGTCGGCTTATCTCATGCTACGGCAGGGGTGAGGACTCAGCCGCCACCCCGGGTGGTTTGCAGGTTGAACAGGTTGTGTGGTTCCATTGATCAACATAGGTCGGCCTGTCTGATAAGACTCAGCCACCCTGCGGGTCAATTTATTCTAAAAAGGCGCCTTTTTGACCAAAAGGCAAAATTTCCTCCCATCATGCTCCCGTACCACAGAGGCCTGCCTCTGTGTATGTGTACGTTTTGCGATGACGGGGTGTGGAACCTGGCGTAGACCGAGCTACAACACAGGCGCCGTGGGTCAATTTTTTTTAGAAAAGGCCTTGACCAAAGGCATCCCCCTAACACTTAATTGCTCTGCTTCAACCTGAACCGACCCTCTAGGCAGCGTGAGGTGGCTACGTCGAGCCACTTCGTGGACAGCTGCAGTACCCTTCCCTTGTGTTCCTCTGTCAGGGGAACAACACAATAGCAGCATGGCCGTATTGTTTCATTTCAGTCAGCCAAGGAAAGTCGAGGAGTTCGAGCCGTTGAACAGTAACCAGAGGATGACAAGCAGGTTGAATATGCAAGCAGTGATCTCCTGTGTACCCTTGGACCCACATTAAACTCGAACTGAAGCCCTCAGTCGTCCTTGACCAGATTCAGACCCGCTTTTCCAGAACCGCACCCCCTCCCTCCACTCCAAGTGTATCCGCTGCTCATGGGCCCACGTGACCACAAAGACTTAATCGTGACTCCATAGCAAAGATGGCTACCACGCTCAAGACCATCTGTGAACAGACGGTGGTCTCCTGTTTCCAGGGGTATGGAATTACCACGAGTGTAATGCAGGTACGGTAGGTGTGTCAAGAAGGTTTGCAGCTCACAGCAGGTCGTCATCTTCGTTCTGAACCTTGGTTCTGAAGTCGACAGCTCCTCAAGTCGGAGGCACACAAAGGATGGGTTCCGCAACTGTCCAACTATCTACAGACTCACAGCCCAGAAGGTGCAGTCCAGGTTCCACAGAGCAAATTAAATGTTAGCATTTCTGCACAACTACCGTATCGCAAATCGCAGCGGCGGTAGAAGTGACTGACTCTAAAACGGCGAGGTATCAGTCTTGACGCTGGAAAATTCCGTTCGGAAATACCAAACACATCCAGAAAGTGGAAGGAATGGGCGCCAAGATGATGCGAACGATTTTTAGGGGGAGGGGGTGGACTGCCCTGTATCGTGATACCCGTGAGGGTAAAAAAATACAGGGCAGGGAGGCACAGGCGCAGGCACAACAGAGGCAATACATAGGCAGGCACCAATGGGAAAAGCGACCTCTTCTGGGACAGGCTGGGGAGGGGGGTGGGGAGGGCGGCGCTGGGGCGGCTGCATGCGGTACCTGCGGTTCCGGTCCGGATTTTCGTCCGGACCGGTACCGCATTTGAGGGGCAAGAATCTGATTTCCGAGGCCCGGGAATGGTCGCAGTGGCTTCAAATGGCCAAAAACGTTCAATTTACCCCCCGGAAAAAAAATTCGAAAGGGTCCCCCTATAGAAATCCAGTCAGGACTGCGTGAACCGGTTCTAGAACCGGTTCCAGAACCGGTTCACGAACCGGTTCGTGAACCGGTTCTGGAACCGGTTCACAAACCGGTTCTAGAACCGGTTCCCGAACCGGTTCGGGAACCGGTTCTGGGCAAACCGGTTCTACCGGTTCGCGAACCGGTTTCTGCCAGTTTCTGCATGCGGTACCTGCGGTTCCGGTCCGGATTTTCGTCCGGACCGGTACCGCATTTGAGGGGCAAGAATCTGATTTCCGAGGCCCGGGAATGGTCGCAGTGGCTTCAAATGGCCAAAAACGTTCAATTTACCCCCCCGAAAAAAAAATTCGAAAGGGTCCCCCTATAGAAATCCGGTCAGGACTGGGGGAACCGGTTCGAGAACCGGTTCTGAAACCGGTTCACGAACCGGTTCTGAAACCGGTTCACGAACCGGTTCTGAAACCGGTTCCTGCAAACCGGTTCACGAACCGGTTTTTGCCAGTTTCAGAACCGGTCCCAGCCGGTTCTGAACCTGTCCTCAACCGGTTCGGATTTGTCAGTAACCGGTTTGCCGTTGTGATTTCAACCGGTTCCCAAGGAACCGGTTACTGTTTTCAAACCGGTTCAGGAGATTTCTGCCAGCGCGTCGTGTAGCCCCCCCCCCCCCCTAGGCATACAGTGCAAACGATAATTATTATCGCATACGATAATTATTATCGTACTCCCATTATCGTATATTATCGTATACGATAATATACGATAATGGTGCGATAATTTTTTTGAGATTTTCGGAAAACCAGAAATCAGCCCAGAACACATTGAAAAAGTGGTAAAAGTGGAGCCGGAAGCTGCCATTTTTGCTTCTTTGAATTATTGGTGACGGGGGGCTTCACTCAGAAGTGTAGAATGTCCCTCACAAATGGGTGGCAGACACAACACACATAGTGCCATGACATGCGCAGCACTATGTCTGTCTGGGGCATCCTGTCAATGAAGCTGGCACCGTTGGAAGAAGTTTCAGGCACAGGGGGGCGGAGAGGTTACAGGATACTGCCACGCACATCCGTGACACTCATTTGCGTGTGCGCTCTCGACCCGTGTGTCTATCGCTATGTTGTGACTGCATCGCCATCACCCTCCACAGGAAACACCAGGGATCAAAAAATGTCTCGTCGTCGTAGGATAAAAGACGACACAACAACGGAGGATGACGCAGAGGAAGATGATGACGGCGATGACGAGGAAGAGGGCAGTGATGAGGACGAGCCGGACCAGAAACGCCGTCGCGTCACGGGGGGGAAGGACAAGAAGCCCTCAGCGAAAAAGGCGGCCGTGAAAAAGCCACCCCCAAAGAAGCCAGCAGCGAAGAAGCCAGCCCCCAAGAAGACAGCACCAAAGCCCGCGGGAAAATCGGAGAGCGCGCAGAAACGCCTGGACACGATAAAACTCAGAAAAACGGTGGAGGAAGCCGCAGACGAGGCTGCTGCCAAGAAGAGGATCTCCTTGGTAACAGCCAGGCAGCGGCTGCAGCAACTGGCGAGGTACGACGCCACAGTTGCTGCGGCCTACACGATCAAGTCGGTGGAGGACCTCCCGTTCGAAACTCGCACCATGCTGCTTGATGCAAACCCCCCCCGGACATTATCGGACGAAGTCCTGTGGTGCAACCTCTGTAGCATCGTCGTAAAGCATGCTGAATCGACAGTGGCAAAGAAACACGTGACCGACACGAAGGCGCACCAGACCACATCGAAGGAAGCGCCAGTGCAGGCGGCCCCCTGTGTTTCAACCACGAAGAGCGATCCCACGACCACCGCATCATTTCAAAAGGCATGGGCACTTGCCCTTGTGATTGCGGGGATCACGCCTCACCAGGCGTCTATCCTTGCGCTGCCGATGACCACCCCTCTGCCGAAGCCCCGGACGCTGCTGGGCAAGGCCCCGCTGTTCGTCGCGGAGATCCAGAAGAAGATCCGCGACTGCATCACCGGCCGGCCGGTGGCGTTGGGCGTTGATGGAACAGGCCTGCGGCATCTTGGCTTTGCCATCATGTCGGTCGTCGCCTACGTGGGAGGCAGGGGAGTGCTCCTCCTGTCGAAAGTGCGTGGTGACGGCGAGGTGCACAACGCAGAGGACGTCGGGGATGTGCTTGACGAGGTGCGGGAACTGTACGGCATTACCCGCAGTACAGTTGTCGCTGACTTCGGGTCGGTGAACGTCAAGGCGTTTGGCGACAAGAAGGAGGAGGGCATCTACTGCCTGGGCCACCACCTCAACGCAGCGTTGAAGCGAGCAGTGCGCCAGTCATACCCCCGGGCGTATGCCTTCTGCACGCTGGTGTCGCAGTTCTTCGGGTGCAAGTCGCGCCGGCACCGTTGGAAGAAGTTTCAGGCACAGGGGGCGGAGAGGATGCATGATGCTGCAACGAACATCCGTGACACTCATTTGCGTGTGCGCACCGCTCTCGACCGCGGAGCGGTGCGTGCGCTCCGCAAGCTTCTCCCATCCGTGAACGTCACAGATACCGATGCGGTGGTGCTGGAGCGGGCTGCCGCCTTTGTGGCGGAAACAGACGACACCCACGCCGCCAATGTGGAGGTGTCCAGCCCTCAGCAACCCGCCTCTACTTCGGACACTCGATGGGCAGCGATGTTCGACCTGACAGTCCACCTGCAGACCCGGTGTGCGATGCTGCTGCAGTTCGTCAGCGTGGAGATGGCGAGGAAGAAGAAGCCACTCACTCTCAGGCAGCTCTCTGAGCACATCCAGAAGGGAACATGGGAAGAGCACGTCAGCGAGACGGTGGCTGTGGCTGAGATGGTGGAGCCGGTGCTGTGGCTCGTGCGATGGGTGCAGAACCCGGAAGCCCGTCTGGGGCACATCAAAGTGCGGACTATCACGGAGGAGTACCAGAAGGTGGTGACGAACACCAGTTATCCTGCTCCTATCCGCACCTTGCTGAAGGATGCCTGGGAGTCTTGGCCGTCGAAGGCGAGGTTCGAGATGGCGCTCATCTTCGACCCGGAAACCGTGCTGATGGCTGACTTCGACGACTTCCCCGACATCACAAACCAGCTGGTGTGGGCCGTGGATTTCCATGCCCTTGCTGACGACGAGTGCTGGGCGGAGTTCACACAGTACCTCAATGCCCCTGCCGAATCCCTGCAGACCGACACCCCGATTGCGTTCTGGCTGGAGAAGGGGAGGAAGCTGTTCCCCATCCTGGCGCCACATGTGGTGGCTTGGCTCCGCACGCCTGTGTCGGTCACACAGGTCGACAGTGTGTTTTCGACGGCAGAGTCCCGCAAGTCCAAGCGGGGGTCGAACATCTCGACGAAGACCTACGCGGATCGTCTGTTCTTGCAGCGGAACGGCGACCTCCTCGGCTACTTCGACAAGAGCAACCGGTTCGCAGAAGCCCTCGAAAGGGACTATGTCTCTGATGATTCCTCTGAGGAGGACGAATCCGAGACTGAGATGGATATCATTTAGAAGGGGGGATGGGGGGGGGGGGGCGGCGTGCCAGGTCGTCTGTCCGTGATGTGGTTCCTGTGCTGTTCGGTGGGCGGGTGGGGGGGGGGGATGACGAATTCTGTCTCGATGTCTGATGACATCGAGGGTGTTGAAGGGACTGGGGGGGGGGGGGGCGATGAATCCTGATGACGGACGAGTATGTGAAGGAATCTGACGAGGGCAGTGGTGTTCAAGAATAGTGCAACCCAGTAAGTATCGCATACGATAATCCCATTATCGTATACGACCGGATACGATAATTATTATCGTATGCGATAACATACGATAATGGGATTATCGTATGCGATAATATACGATAATAATTATCGTATCCGTTCGTATACGATAATGGGATTATCGCATCATACGATAATGGATTATCGTATGCGATAATTTTCCGAAAATTATCGTATCTGGTATATGTGCGATAATAATTATCGTTTGCACTGTATGCCTAGGGGGGGTCATATATATAGGCTCAGGTGGCACGCATGTTGCCTTCCCCAGTGCCTCGGCAAGGTCTTTCTTGACCTGATTCGTGGGAATGTTGTGTTGTTGCGCCAGCGGAATGAGTTCAGCCACCTCCTGGGTGTAGTACTTCGATCGCGGATGGGTCATTGTGAGTACTTCGTACGCCTGCGAGGCTGCATCGGCATTAGTGGGCAGCGCGTAGATGTCTTTGCTTCGTCGATCTCAGCCTGTGAAGGCACGGTTGGGATATTGTACGCCCTGAGAGCCGAATTGGTGATGTTTGTGCTGTGTAATTTGCGCCCCGCAGGATATGCACACCACGCAGTCTCGACAGCACGAGAGTGTACCATGTGAGGACTCAACAAAGTCATTGGATAGGCATCTGCCTGCCGACTCAGCCCCCACAGTGCGACCGCAAGATCGCCAGGGATGTCTCAACGCCAGGGGAATACTCAATACTCTCCCCTGGCGCTGTACAACCCTACTCTTAACCCTCGGGTCCTCTCCTGGAGGCGGTGATGGCGGGCCCGCAACGCTTCGTACTTCCGGTACAGACTGGGGTAGTCTGCCCGGCTGACCCGCTCATCGCTTCCGAGATCATCTGCTGCTCTGGAGCTGCCATCACTCTCACTGCCCACATCAGTTGGTGTGGGGGTAGGAGCAGGACGAGTGGGAGGAGTAGGAGTGCAGGTGACATCTTTCTTGGCCAGCAAGGAACGCCGCTTTCCGCACGTGCGTGCAGTTGATGCACCACCTCATATATCTGTCGTCACCACGTCCCACTCGCTCTCCTATGTACCCAGCCCGACGGAGCGCCCGAAATAATGTCGCCTCACGGATGTCGTGTGCCGTTTTCTTCTTACGCAGGTCTGCCACAACGCTCTCTGCCGGGACCCCGCACACCTCCCGTTTGGCGGGCTTCTTTCGAGCAAGGTACCCCTCTGCAGCAGCATCTGACACCTCTGCGAGGCCCTGGGCACGCGGCATGTGTTGCTCGGCGTGCTGGGTGAGCGTAGTGACACCCTTCCCTTGCAAAGAACGAAATATTGCGGTCGGGAGTGGTTCAGGTACAAAGGCAAGGTACGAAACTGAGGTACATTTTTTAGGACCCCAAAAAATCATCACAAAAGTGCGTATCAGGTGTCACAAGTGGGCTCCAGACGGTTTCCGGGGGGGTATGGGTCGGATTTTCGGGTCAGATCAGGTATTAGGGCGGTTCTGACGGTATGTTGAAAAATGTGGTTTTGTACGGGCTTATGACCCCCCCTACCCCCCCCCGGCACGGAGAAACTTAACGTTCGACCCGAATTAGCCAGAGGCCTGCGGGGGGGGGGGGGGGGGGGGGGGGGGGGGCGAGAAGTCAACTCAGCACACGGTCTGTCAGCGAAGGGAACTCGCAAAGAAAACAACCGCAGCCATGCGGAAATGCGCGTCTCAGGGTGGGATAACAGTTGGTGGGTCGGTTCGGAAGGAGGATGAGGAGGAGGGTTGTGGGTGAAGGGAAGCAGTGCCCCGCCCTGTGGTGGGTCGGGGTGGCGTGCACTGCCTACACATGGACAGCAAGGGGTGTGGTGTGCCCCAGCAGGCTGATGGTGCTGTGTGCCTGGCTGTGGTGCTCGCCTGCCATCTCAGACGCCTTCTGGATGTCGGTCCCAGACAGATACGCACGCATCGCAGCGTTGTAGGGGTCCCACTCTGCAGCAGCCTTCCCAACGTGGTACATCCACTCCCCACCCCTGTCGTGTTCACCGATGCCCTCGTCCTCCACCAGCAGCGAGTACACGCAGAAGCATGTGCCATCGTTGTTGTTGAGGACGTTGGTGTTCGCGTTGGTGTTGTCTATTTGCACAACCATGGAGACATGTTCATCGCCACCACGTGCACTCTGCTTCACCAGACGCACCCGCCTCGGCACAAGCAGCAGCACATGCTCGTGTTCTGCTTCCTGCTGCAGCTTCGTGTTGCACACCACGTCCAGCCCGAGAGCACGCGCAGTACGCTCCATCCCACACGCCAGGACAGGCAGCATCCCAAGCAGGCTGAACCGCCGCATCTCAGCACACCCCGCGTCCCCGCACAGGACGTGCCCCGACGCCGCTCCGATGCTGACATGCAGTGCACCGTCTGTGCTGTTGTCCTGCTTGCTGTTGTAGCTGCGCACCGCCTGCACGATCTGCCCTGCTGCGCCCGCAGATGCAGACCCGTGCACAAGGCACGGACGCGACGTGTTGAAGGAGGCAAGGATGCGGTCACCGACGAACACGTCCACCAGACCACGGCGTGACTCCACTGCCGACATCGTCTTGGTCAGCAGCACCTCGAAGAACGACGTGAAGGTGCGGGGAGTCTGCTCCAGACAAGCGAGCGCGTTGCGTGTGTTCACCACAAGCAGTGTTGACCGTACGCTCTTCATTGCGCCCAACACCTTCGTCACCACAGGACGGTGCGCTTCTGTATGGTCGCTTGCCGACCTGTTGCGTGGGCTTGACACCCCATCTGAACTCGGCGTCGCGTCGGTGTACAGAGACTCGCCTAATATGCTCTCTTCTCGATCACCACCATCTTGCTCTGCAGGGAGGCACGACTTGGGGAGGTACGGGCGGTACGCACGCAGGTTCTGCTCCAGCCTGTGAAGGGCCTCGTGCATCGCTGCAGGCAGCCGCCCCTCCGCCTCCGCCTCCTGCAGCATCTCCGCCACGGTGTCGACGTCGTAGCCCGCCAGAAGTTGTGCAATCGCCTCCACAGTCTCGATGGTCCGTGCCATAGACGCCTTCTCTCTCTCCGCAGAGTCTGCGAACCCGCGCGTGGCCGCGAAGTCGATCAGCAGCACGATGAGCGACACCTGTATCTCATAGAACCCCTTGACTGCACTGACTGGACACGGCGGGTCTGTGCAATCAGCCGCCTCTTGAATGCGGACCCACCTGTGCGAGTCGGGTGCTGAGCCAGGGAGGTCGAAGAGCCCGAAGCGCAGGACGGTCTCTAACACGCTGATGATGACCCACAGGGCAGCGAACCCTGTCAACCATGTGGCGAAGCGACTGCCGATACCGACCACTAGCGACAGGTCTGCGAGAAGCACAAAGGTCGGCCAGATGGGCTGGCTGCCGATACTGCGGAAGCTGATGTCTGAAAGTATGATGACGAGAGCAAGCACCATGACGTAAGCACGCACGATGTTGTGTGTCAGGTGCACCCCGCACACACACAGGGCGACCATCACTAATTGGCAGGCGACATGCACGATAAATCCTATCGTGGTTTGCAGCCACAGCTTTGTGAAAAATATGGTCGCACACTGGATGAAGCCGATCACACAGCTCATGATGAACAGCAACCTCCTGTTGCTGCGTGCCTTGCCCTGAAGCTTCCCGTCCATCGAGATGACGCGTTCATACCAACCCATCGCCATTGTGCTTCAGTGTCACCTGCTGACCTGTCGGTGGCTGCACGAGCCCCCACTTCCAGCAGGTCCTCTAACAATTCAGGGGTTTGGGGAACTGCGGGGCACCTGCTGAATGATGAAGGTGTGTGTGTGGGTGAAGCGGTGTGCCACAAAGTGGTGAACTGGGTGTCGCGGAAGACGCTGGAGGGAATCGGAGTTGGGGTGCCACGCCTTCGTGGACTGGGGCTGTGGCGGGGTTGGGGAAGAGCTCTCGTGTTCTGTTCTCTCTGCTCCGGAAGGACTTGCGAGTGGGCGAGGGGGTGGGGGAGACGCTGGCCTGTCGTCATGGGCAGAACACCCAAGCCACCCTACCACCCCCACCCAACCCACTCGCTGATTTTGGAATGGAACACTCAGGTACACATCACAGCCCCACCCCACACCCACCTCAAGGTTGATTGTGCAAACCCATTTAGCAGAAATCATGGGCACACACAGACACAGAATTATTGTTCTTTGGTGTGAAGACCCACCTCCCGCAGAGGCTGAGTGCAACACCCACACCCTGTGAGTCCACCTCCCCCAGACACTCTCCAGTGCTGAGGCGGTACAGTGTGGTGATCCCCGTCTGAGGAATCACCACAGCAACAACATCACCTCGCTGTGACACAGCAAGTGAGTCGGCAGGGCCGTTTAGATACACAGTGCGCAGGCAGCTGAGGGAGGTTGTGCACCACACCTTGAGTGACCTGTCCCAAGAGCACGACACCAGGTGCTGCTCGTCCTGAGTCAGTGCGATGCAAAGAATCCCTTGGGTGTGGTCATCCAGGGTGTGTGTGAGGGTGAGGGTGCTGATGTCCCACACACGGATGATTGCATCACGTGATCCGCTGAAGATCCTCGTGTCCGATACGGCGATGCTGTAAACAGCCTCGCTGTGACCCTCCAGCACTGTGGCGCTCGGTATGCCCTTCAAGTCCCACACACGCACTTTTCCTTTGAAGTCTCCAGACACCAGACGTCCGCAGTATGACCACGCTGCACCCAACGCCTTGGTGTTGTTGTCATCCAGCATGCACACCTCCTCCCACGCTGATGTGAGCCACACGCAGATGGTGCTGTCAAAAGAGCACGTTGCCAACCACGTCCCACAGACTGAGAACGCAGTGCGAGAAATAGCGTTGTTGCCGTGTTGTAAGTCTGCCACCACAGCAGCGGTGCGGGTGTCAAACACAGTGATGTGTCCTTTTTTGTAACCCACGGCACACATCGTCCCACACCTCGACAGTGTGAAAGAGATATCGCCGCCATGCGTCAATGAGTAGACTGCGGGAGCCTTGGCGTTGGGCCAGCGTGGGACGAGCTGGACAGCACCCCCGTCCTCCAGACCCGTGTTGGCAACACGCTGTGCATCGTCCAGCTCCTCCTCACACCCTTCGATGTGTGCTGCCACGTTTTCAGCCTCACGGGCTGCGTTGATACAACCCGGGAACATCTCCTCCAGCGCATCCACCTTCAGGCTGACCACGGTCCCGCCTTCCGGAACACCGACGACATAGCTGTCCCCGGTCCCGGTGTGACGGACAGACACATCCATCTCGTTGGTTGTCCAGGATGCCTGTGGTGGGGTGGTTGGGGTGCGTCTTCAACCTACGGTGTTGTAGCAACAATCGTACTCCTCCCCCTGTTCGAAGAGAAGGCACGCTGGGGTCCTTCGCTCAAAGGTCGGGCACACACCTCCATGGTTGCCTTGCACGCTCACAATTCACAAATTGCAACCACTGCTCAGGGCAGTGCGGCGGCACGAATCAAGGGCAATACACTAAGCAACGGGCGGGAGAGGAGCCAACGACCAGGGCCTTGACTGACTTGACTTACACCTAGCGCGCAGGCAGAAAATACCACCTCCGTCACCCCCCACATCGTCTTTTGCTGGAACACAGGCATTCTCTGCACACGCTTCTCCCCCACTGCCATGGGAATGGTGTGAGTGGGTTTGCATATCCAGCTGAAATGGAACACTATCGACACATGGCACTGAACACTGGGGGGATGGGGAGGGGAGTGGTGGTGGTGAAACGCACACACACCCGCAGGTTCCGGCCTGCGACAGGATTTGCCCTGCGCAGCTCGCCCAAAAAAAATATCCAAAACTAATGCAGCCGAGCCAACGGGGGCCCTCGCTACCAGTCACTGCTCGTCACAGCTCGTCAGTCAGTGAGGGGAAGTGGGCTGGAGCTCACTTTTTCTCACTCAGCCACACTTGGTAGCGAAGGCCCCCAACGGAAGTTGGCATTCTTCGAACACTGAGCACGCCAAGGCTGCTGCGAGTGTGAAGGACCTGTGCAGTGAAAAAGCACCTTGGCAACGCCAAACTGACGCTTACTTTTCGCTGTGCAGGGGAGGTGCGGGTGGGACTCGTGTGTGAGCGACAGAGTAGAATCAGAAGACTATTCGCCGAGAATGAGCCCCAGAGGCATGGGGTGGGGTGCGGCCGGGAGCGAGGGAACTGGCGTGCGCAATGTGGTTGTTTGTGATACCGGGGAGGGAGAGATTGGCTCACAATGCGGGGAGAGATTCGCTCACATTGCTGCCACAGCTCCTATTTAGGTCCGGCGCACTCGCCGAGGGGATGATTTGGGCGTTCTACAAAAGAACACAAGAGACTTGTTTGTGGGCCTCGCTACCTGGTGGAAACGGAGGAAACAGGCAGGGAGAGGGCAGGTGCCTACACATGGACAGCAAGGGGTGTGGTGTGCCCCAGCAGGCTGATGGTGCTGTGTGCCTGCCTGTGGTGCTCGCCTGCCATCTCAGACGCCTTCTGGATGTCGGTCCCAGACAGATACGCACGCATCGCAGCGTTGTAGGGTTCCCACTCTGCAGCAGCCTTCCCGATGTGGTACATCCACTCGCCTTCTTGGCACGGGTCCTGAACCGTGTTGGGGACCACCAGCTCGTGCACACGGCACGTCCTGTCGTCGCGACTGTCGTCGGTGCCACTGTCCTGCATAACACTGCGCAAAGACCCACTGGGACGCACACTCTGCTTCACCAGACGCACCAACCGCGGCACAAGCAGCAGCACATGCTCGTGTTCTGCTTCCTGTTGCAGCTTCGTGTTGCACACCACGTCCAGCCCGAGAGCACGCGCAGCACGCTCCGTCCCACACGCCAGGACAGGCAGCACCCCAAGCAGGCTGAACCGCCGCATCTCCGCACACCCCGTGTCCCCGCACAGGAAGTGCCCCGACGCCGCTCCAATGTTGACACGCAGTGCACTGTCTGTGCTGTTGTAGCTGTGCACCTCACGCACAATCTGCTGTGCTGCACCTGCAGATGCAGACCCGTGCACAAGGCACGGACGCGACGTGTTGAAGGAGGCAAGGATGCGGTCACCGACGAACACGTCCACCAGACCACGGCGTGACTCCACTGCCGACATCGCGTTGGTCAGCAGCACCTCGAAGAACGACGTGAAGGTGCGGGGGTCCTGCTCCAGACAAGCGAGCGCGTTGCATGTGTTCACCACAAGCAGTGTGGCACGCACAGTCCTCATCGCACCCAGCACCCTCGCCCCTATGCACGACATGCACGACCTCTCCATCTCGCAGTCAGAACGGTCAGCTGCAAGGCTCTCAGTGCTGCTGAGGTGGTCGATAGAATCATCGAGGTCCTGTGCAGGGAGGCACGACTTGGGGAGGTACGGGCGGTACGCACGCAGGTTCTGCTCCAGCCTGTGAAGGGCCTCGTGCATCGCTGCAGGCAGCCGCCCCTCCGCCTCCGCCTCCGCCTCCTGCAGCATCTCCGCCACGGTGTCGACGTCGTAGCCCGCCAGAAGTTGCGCAATCGCCTCCACAGTCTCGATGGTCCGTGCCATAGCCGCCTTCTCCCTCTCCGCAGAGTCTGCGAACCCGCGTGTGGCCGCGAAGTCGACAAGCAGCACAATGAGCGAGATCTCGACCTCATGCAGTGTGGTCAGTCCGTTGACGGGACACGGCGGGTGTGTGCAGCTGACAGCCTCCCGCACACTTCTCCACCTGTGCGAGTCGGGTGCTGAGCCGGGTAGGTCGAAGAGCCCGAAGCGCATTGCCGCTTCTGCGCCCGTGAGAGCAACCCACACTGCGGCAACACCAATCAGCCCTGTTGCGAACCGCCTCCCGAGATTGAGCACCAGCGACACGTCTGCGAGCAGCACGAATGCCGGCCACAACGGTTTTCGGCTCAGGGTTCGTACATTCAAGTCTGTGCCGATCACAACAAATGCGAGTGACATGATGTAAGTGCGCACTATCGTCTGGGAGAGGTTGACACGGCACAGGCACAGCAGGGCGACGCAGGCATGTGGCACGAGCGTCGCAACTGAGAAGAAGACGTCGATGAACCACATCGACATGAACACCGGAACTGTGACCTGCACGGCGACCAGAACGACACTTATAATAAACAGCAGCTTTCTGTCGCTGCGCGCCTTGCCCTGCAGCCTCCCGTCCATCGAGATGACATTTTCGAACCACCCCATCGCACACAAGCCTGCCATGCCACCTGCCGTGCTGCTGTGACCTGCTGTCGCATTGTGGTGTTGATACGATAGAAGGTGGTCGCAAAGCGGAGGGCCTAATCGTGAAACGAACAAAACAACTCCCACTTTATCAGACACTCAACTTTTGTCAGCCGACTGAGGGTGGGATATGAGGGCCGAATCCAACAGAACACCCTTTGCGCACACCACACCCCGTCTGATGCAGTGGTATGAGCGACTGTCGAGCAGAAGCTGATCCGAAGGCCGATCGCATTCCTTCACTTCTGACCGAAGGCGCTTTGATCAGTGACACCCGAACATCCCCCGGAAACACCCATGATCAAAAGAAGAGACAATGGAAAGGAGCCGTGCGGAAGCACTCCTCCATGTGAAGGATACTATAACTATACAACACTGGGGTCAAATTCCTGTAGATCTTACAAGCTTTGGGCCCTCGCTACCAGATGTGACTGGGTGAGAAAGTGAGAAGGGGCGAGCAACAGCCCCCACTTCCCCTCACTGCCTGGCGAGTTGTGGCTGGCTGTGGCTGGAAGCGAGGGCCCTCTTTGGAGTATAATTATCCAACACGTTGGCTCACTCACAACACCGGCTCACGGGGTGGAGACGCAGTTCGCCAGCACACCACAGCGGGGGGAACACGTCAAAAGGGGACGACTGACGAACGCAAGGCATGGGGAACGCGCCACCATTTTGAGCAGGTTGATGCCCACGTCCTCGCGCGCTGTTCCGATGCCTCACGCGGACAGGGCTGACCAGGGAGGGAAGCTCAGGAGTGCAGTCCATTCGCATGGTGAAGTGAAGTGGCCACTACGGCTGAAAAGCGTAGCAACCGTGATGCATTCTTCCTTAACGATGAGTAGGCGCTTCCACCACCAGAGCCTGCTGCTTTGATGTGGGTGTGGAGCACATGTGAGGACGAGAGAGCTTGACACACAGAAAGGAAGCAGGGTCGTCGGAAGCAGTCCTGCACTTTTACGCGTCATAAATGTCCTCAAAAAGCTCACACCTTCGGCAATGACTCGCCCACCGCCGGATGTCACAGGTTGGACGGCTCGGCGACACTGGGGGCGCTTAAAGCTAGTCCGCATCTGGCGATGAAGTCGGTCGCATCGTGAGACAGTGCGCCCTTGCGGGCGTTAGGTCTCTGCGTGTGTGGCCTCCACGAGACACGCTCTGTCCTCCACCTCGTAGACAACGCCGTCAAGGCCGGCGTGTTGTGGCACACGTGCTGTGGTGGGAAGCAGCATCTCGCGCACAGCACCCGGTGGTGCCTCCGCCGTGTACAGGCACCGCATGTGCATCGACAGCGCCAGACGCGACAGGACAAGGCTCGCCTCCACAGCACCGCCTGACGCAGTCACGAAACGCTGCCGCACCGTCCCCACGTCTCCGTGCTCGACAGTCCCGCTCGCGATGCCAAGCGTCGCCACCATCTGGCCTTCGCCGTGCTGCAGCACGCGTTGTGCAAACCGCAGTGCACTCTCTGCGTGTGCCGCCCTCTGCTTCCCGACGTTCCACCCGATGAAGAAGTTGTTGCCGAGCAGCGACAGCAGCACACCGCCACTCTGTTCCAACAGTGGCACCACACCCGACAGTGCGTTGTCGATCTCGCCCAGAGACATGCTGCTGAGTGTGGTTGCAGCGACTGTTGCGTCACATCGTGCCGTGTTGCACATTATCGGCACTGTGTCGCTCATCTGTGACCCACGCGAGTCGCGCCGGCACAGTGGGCGGGGCGGGACAGCTTCCTGCAGAGGGTGGCGCTCACGGCCCTGCAGGGAGGCAGGCCACACGCTGCACACAGGCACAGGCTCGCTCACACCCTTCAGGTCGGTGGGCACCGCGTTGCCTGCATATGCACCGACACACCCGGACACCCCACACACACTCGTCCACAGCTCGGCAGGCACCGCAACTGCACCAGGCACACACACAGACTCGAGGCGTGCAGCCACGTTCACTGTGTGTCCGAAGTAGTCCACACGCTTGGTCAGCGTGTTCGTCTCCAGCGTCACAGGTCCCTCGTTCACACCGACACGCACCGTCAGCCCGCCCCACAGCTCTGTCGGGCTGCAGATCCCGACCTCCAGCAGCGCAGCAGGCCACTCCGCCGCAAGCAGATTCTCCTGCACCTCAAGCCCAAAGCACACACCCGCATGTGCATCCTCGAACGCAACCATGAAGGCGTCCCCGATTGTCTTCACCTCGTACCCGCCCCACGCAGACAGTGCAGATCGCATCACCGTGTTGTGAACCGCCATCGCCTTCTTCATCGCCTCAGGTGCCGCCTCCCAGATCGATGTGGACGCACGGATGTCGGTGAACACGATTGCCGCACGCTCGCTCTTCGCACCAGGTGCGGCAGCAGGTGGCACACAGGGCTGCCCAGCACCGTCAGGCGAGTGCTGCTGCTCCTCCAGCAGCACGGCAGGGAGGTACGGGCGGTACGCACGCAGGTTCTGCTCCAGCCTGTGAAGGGCCTCGTGCATCGCTGCAGGCAGCCGCCCCTCCGCCTCCGCCTCCTGCAGCATCTCCGCCACGGTGTCGACGTCGTAGCCCGCCAGAAGTTGTGCAATCGCCTCCACAGTCTCGATGGTCCGTCCCATCGCCGCCTTCTCCCTCTCCGCAGAGTCTGCGAACCCGCGTGTGGCCGCGAAGTCGATCAGCAGCACGAGGAGCGACACCTGCGCCTCATAGAAACCTTTCATGGGGCTGACTGGACACGGCGGGTCTGTGCAATCAATGGTCTCTTGAATGCGTTCCCATCTCAAAGAGTAGGGTGCTCCGCCAGGCAGGTCGAACAGCCCAAAGCGCAGGACGGTCTCCGACACGCTGATGATGACCCACAGGGCAGCGACCCCTGTCACCCATGTGGCGAAGCGACTGCCGAGACCGACCACCAGTGACAGGTCTGCGAGAAGCACAAAGGCGGGCCAAATGGGATGGCTGCTGAGACTACGGAAGGTGATGTCTGAAAGTATGATGACGAGAGCAAGCATCATGACGTATGCACGCACGATGGTGTGTGTCAGGTGCACCCCGCACACACACAGGGCGACCATCACCAGGTGGCACACGATATGCACGGTGAAGGCAAAGATGCTTTGCAGCCACACCTTTGCGAAAATCATCGTCACACTCTGAATGAAGCCGATCACACAGCTCATGAGGAACAGCAACCTCCTGTTGCTGCGCGCCTTGCCCTGAAGCTTCCCGTCCATCGAGATGACACGTTCATACCAACCCATCGCCATAGTGATTCAGTGTGTCACCTGCTGATCTGTCGGTGGCTGCACGAGTAAGGTCAAAGGCGCCCTCACTTCCAGCAGGTCCTCCAATTATTCAGGGGTTTGGGGAACACCTTGTTGAAGGATGAAGGTCTGAGTGTGGATGAACCAGTTTGCTACCCGCGACTTGTCAGAAAAGTCGCGGCGCCTGGTGCTGTGTGATAGAGACCGTGGAAAACGCAGGCCCCGCACGGCGCGCCGAAACCCATGCAATGATGCCACAACGGCTCCCACTAAAACGACGCACCTCTCATGGGGGAGGGGGGGGGGGGGAAATGTAGAATTGATTGTCCCACGGTATTAAAAACCCATACGTGGGGAAGGCGGGAACGGCTTTCTCTCATGGGGGGGGGGGGGGTAGGGGGGGTCAAATGGGGGTGACAAACACGATTTTTCAAAAAACCGGCGCAGAGGCCCCAAAGCCCCCGTAAACCCTCCAAACCCCCCCAGATCGGTCCGGAAACCCATCGAACCCCACTTTTCCACCATTCCGGGCACCTCAGGTGCCCGAATTGGGGTACCTAAATTTTGTGCCACCGTTTGGTACCGGACAGTGCCACTGTGTGGGAGGTTGGAAAAGAATATGCCCCAACACACCACATCTGAGGGTTGCAATGCATGTTGCTTGCCAACCACGTCATCCGGTGGGTGTCAGGCGCTATGTAGGTGGCATGAGCCAGGTCTTCGATGTGTTCTGGCTTGTATATGTACCTCCCTGCCTGCGGCACAGGCACTGCCTTTGTCCCCCACACCAGCCACAGAGAGCGTATTGTACTCGGTCCACGGTTGCTGATTCATTGTGATGCGTTGTATCCTCGAGTGAACGTCACACACTAGTGGCACCACCACCCGCCATCCGAGAGCTGTATTGACTTTGCGCCCTTCCGTTGCATTCACCTCGCCACGCATATTGCACCGTTCAGTACCAGTGCTCTTGGGCCAGGCAAAGTAGACCGCAGCAACTACCAATTCTGGCACAATGGGTACCACGACAGCGCACTTCGTGTGTTCCCGGAATGTACAGCTCGTGTTGCAACAGTCGTTGTCAACACATCCCGGTTGTGGAGCACTGCTGCACAGGAATCACACGACCATCTGGACTTGTTCCGTACCTACAGGCAGCCTCCCGGTGCATGGTGGCAGGGAGGTACATATACAAGCCAGAACTCATCGAAGACCTGGCTAATGCCACCTACATAGCGCCTGACACCCACCGGATGACGTGGTTGGCAAGCAACATGCATTGCAACCCTCAGATGTGGTGTGTTGGGGCATATTCTTTTCCAACCTCCCACACAGTGGCACTGTCCGGTACCAAACGGTGGCACAAAATTTAGGTACCCCAATTCGGGCACCTGAGGTGCCCGGAATGGTGGAAAAGTGGGGTTCGATGGGTTTCCGGACCGATCTGGGGGGGTTTGGAGGGTTTACGGGGGCTTTGGGGCCTCTGCGCCGGTTTTTTGAAAAATCGTGTTTGTCCACGTAAAAGGGTGGCATTTGACCCCCCCTAGGGGGGGGGGGTGGGCTGCACACCACACATCATCCTCCGCCCCCTCCAGCTGCTTTGCGGGGGCTAGCGCAGCTCAAACCGGACCGAATGCCCCACGACCCCCCACACCCCCCCCTCTCACCCCTGCCTGGCTCGTTTATGATCAGGACCATCCGAGGCGCGGTGCTGCCCGGTCTCCTTGAGGTACTGCGTTGCCTCGATCTTCCCTAGGCGTGCCGGGCAGTTCTTCCGGTTGTGCCCCACCTCGCCACAGTAGCGGCAAGTCTCGTAGCCGTGGGCGTAGCCACCGCCTGCAACGCCCTGCACAATTTTCTCGCGGCAGTTGGTTGCAAAGTGACCCTCCTTGCCGCACTTATGGCAGAACACCTGCGGAATCTTCGTGTCGGGCAGCGGGGCCTGGTCCGGATTCGCCGCAACAACAGCATCCGCTTCTTTATTCAGCTCCGCCTGCTTCTTAAACTCCTCCTCGGCCAACGCCTTGTCCAACACGACAGCCTTGATGTCCTCCAGCCCCTCCTTGCAGTATTTATCCCCGCTGTCCTGAACCAACCCTTCCTCAAAGGCCACCTTTGCCTCCTCATGCCTGCCCAGCCCCTTGAGAGCGGCGCCCTTTCTCGCATAACCCTTGGCCCACGTCGGGTTGAGCTTTGTGCATTTCAGCGCATCCTCAAGGGCCTGCTGGTAGATGTCTGGCATGTCGCGGAAAGGCGTGGATGGCATCTCTGCAACTCTGCAGTAGGCAGCGCTGCGGTTGCTGAGGATGATATGGCTCAGGGGATCCACCTCCAGCGCCTGCGTGAAGTAGCGCACTGCGGAGTGGAAGTTCTTCTTTTGGAACTCCTCCAGCCCCTGCCGCTTGTGCTTCTCGATATAGAACTGCTTCCGCGTGTCCTCCCCCGCGACCCCCTCGCCGCGCGACGCCTTGTCCTTCGCTATCCTGGCCTGTTCGGCGTAGTCCTTCGACGCGGGGTCCAGCTCTGCTGCCTTGCTGTACGCAGGTGCTGCTTCCTCATATTGCCCTGCGGCAAAGAGCGAAGCTCCCAGCCGCCCCCACCCCTTTGCGAAAGCAGGCATCATGCGCGTGAGCAGCCTGGCGTCTTGGGTGGCCTTTTCGAAGTCCTTCATCTGGAGGTAGCAGGCTGAACGGTTGGAGTACAGCATGTGGTTGCTGGGGTCGAGGTCGACGGCTTGAGAGTATGCAACTATCGCGGCTTGGAACTGTGGGGGGTATGGTGGTGGTGGTGGTGGTGGTATCTTCGAAGGCTGAACGTCCCCGACAGCCTGCCTGGCGTGTGGAGTGTTGGCAACGGATCTGCGCGGTGAAAAAGTTTCCCGAGTTGGGCGGCGCCGAACTCACAAAACAAAACAAAACAAAAAAGACACGACTGCCACCCAGGGTGAAAACGTGCCGAAGGTGGTGCTGTGCTGTGTGTGAGGGTTATTAGAAAAAAAACTACCTCTCCCTCCCTCCCTCCCTCCCTCCGCTGCCGCAAATCCCCAGCGTAAACTCAGGTGGTGGTGGTCGACCCGGCACGCTTGGCTCCTTGCTTAAAAACCATCAAGAGTGCAGTGGCACGGCATACGTTGCGGTCTGCATAGTGCCCGTTTCCGATATTTTTCAGCGTCTGCGCCCTGTCCTTGCCTTCGGCACCCATCGGAAGGGTGGCAATGCCTGCTGCGCCAACCCCCTTTTTCCCCTGCTGCAAGTTGCGCCACACCACAGATACGACGGCCTGTGTGTGTGACTGACGACACCAACGCTTGAGAGGAGTGTGAACCCCCAACGGACGCAGCACGTGTGTGGGGGTGGGGGTGGGGGACAGAGAAACCCCTCTCCGCTATCACCAACGGCTCCTGTGTATGTCCTGATACAGGGGTGTGTGTGTATGTTGATCACTTTTTAGGTGGGTTAACCCTGCACGGGTCCTAGCCCGTGTGTGTGCAGTGGCTGGATGGATGGGGCGCGCTCCCTTGATTTGGAAGAACCTCACGATTTTTTTCCGCAATTTAAAGGACTCGTGCACATTCAGACCTCCCAGAATCATGAGACCTGCAATAGCCGCTGTCTCCTTCTGCGGTGGCTTCAGACGACTGAAGCCGCAACCCTGATAATCAAGTAGATTCATCCAGTCCGTGTAGGCTACGAGGTGAGCTACTTGCATGCCATAACAAAGCGGGTGCCTGCCGACGCGAGGTTCCTGCCCCCCTTAGAGCACACCGCACTACAACGCTGCAGCTGTACACCTCCGCCACCGGAGCGACACCCGGATGCCGATGACGAAGCTGATCGCTTCTGCTGACGGGAACACCCACGAAGCTGATGCGGTCGCCGATCGGTGTCAATATAACTTGCGACACACATGGCAGAAGCCCACACCTGCGGCTGTCTTGCACCCACATGGCCAGGCAACAACGGGGGGAGAGAGGGGGGGGGGGGGGGGGTAGGGTGGCGGAAAGGCGGCGGAAGGGGGGGAGGGGATTCTGGGTCCCCGCGTCCTGCTATTTGTCTCCTCCTCATCTTGGATACCACCGTACAGTACCAAATGAAATCACATTTTTTTTGCCGTGCTGGGGGATGCAGCATACTAAACGTGAAGAGTGGGGGGGGCGGGGGGGTGTGGATGGGGGCCTCCGCTGAGCAACGACTCGGCAGCCTTCCGACGAAAAGTCTGGCGAATCTTTTTACCGGAAACGGAATAAATCTGAACCGTAAAAAAGGTCCGATCCACCTCCAGACCCCCCCCCCCCCCCCCCCGAGGTCCAGAATTTGTCCGGTCCAGACCAGTTTGGGGGACTTGGCGACATGGCGATTTCTCACACGGTGGACCCCCAGCTGGGGAAGCCCCGTTCGCGCTTGTGAACGCTTCCCGCGGGAGCAGAAACCCGGTGATCTTGGGGGGAACAGCAAACCACTCTGGACCGGAAAAAAGGTCCAATCGGTTTGGACCCCTGAGGTCCAGAATTTTTACGGCCCAGAATTATTACGTCCAGGATTTCTTACGGTTCAGATTTATTCCGTTTACGGTATTCTTCTTTTTTCCCCTTTGAAACAAAAAAGAGGAGCAGCTATTGGAATGCCCTCGTCAGCAGCCCGGGTGTATACAGCGACGACCACCGCCCCTCTCCCCCCCTGGGGGTCTTCGCTGGTCGTCATGATTCGTTGATCTTCTTCAGTTTTCACCTAGTTTCCTTAGGAA
This sequence comes from Rhynchopus euleeides, assembly GCA_963210315.1. NCBI lineage: Eukaryota > Euglenozoa > Diplonemea > Diplonemida > Diplonemidae > Rhynchopus > Rhynchopus euleeides. Next base: position 2,185,919 of record OY723239.1, on the reverse strand, counting down.
ATGCACCAAAATGCACTGACGATCACCCCGTAGCGAAGACCCCCCATGAGTCAGTTATTTGTTTGGGGAGTGCAGTGATGGTGGCCACCGAGACCGCACCCCTCCCCACACCTTGATGTAGCCAGCCGTTGCGGATGGGATGCTGTGGGCAGCATGCTCACACCACAAGACAGGCGCACCCCCCCCCCACCCCCCACCCCCCACCAGCACCGCCCCTCTTCCGCATCACACACATTCCATGATCTGGGTATGGTCTACTGAGCCAGATTGGATCCAATGTAACCACCCTGGCGTACATTGGAGTGGATTCTGGCTGTGACCCTGACATGCTGTATTGGCCACATTCCTGATTAATAGCACACACACACAAACTGGGGCCACGGAGGGGGGATCTTCACGAAGTGACGGGCGTGAGGGGAGGTGATTTTGACGAGAAAGGTTGCGCTCGCCAGACACCGCCTTAAAACTGGTTTCAACACACACACAATATGGAAGCTAGAAACTGTCATGGATCAGGGAAGCAACGCATCGATCCCCCATGATCTTGATCCGATTTGCACCGTTCCCCCACAGGGTTCCCAACACACGCATACATGGGGGCGGGAGGGTGGGTGTGGCACCGTGGCTGAGCCAAGCGATGCCATTGCGCCCCCTCGCCCCACCCCACCCCACCCCCCCCCCCTCCCAGCCCTGCACGGTGGGGTACGACACCCGATGTCGGACCCTGTGGGTAACCCATTTTTTAGGTACCCTGGGTACCTAAATGCGTTTTCGGATTTTCGGCCGATTTGGCTCCCTAAAAGGGTTACCCTCTGGTTGTCGTACCCCACCGTGTGCTGTGGAGCTGCGCAGGGAAACACCTCCGATTGGGGGGGGGAGGGGGAGGAGGGCGACGGCAGCGGCTTTCAAAAAAAATCTCCAGAGGGCAGCGGGCAAAACCATCAGGAAGCCAGTGGACTCGCTACATTCCCCTTCGGACCCCCCCCCCTGCTCTAAAGACGATGGAGTGCCTTGTTCTCAGCTCGTTAGATACCGGCGGGTGGTTCGAGGAGGGGCGAGTTGGGAGGGTGGGGTGGTGTTAGGTAAGAAAACTGTCTGCTTTTGTTTGACCCAGATCCTGGGGAATAACCCGCCGAAACGAAAAGAAAACGCACCTCTTCGGCACGACCTCAACCCCCCCCCCCCCCCTAGGCATAGCTTCCGATAAGCGGGGGTCGGGGGTCGCAGGGGTCGGGGGTCGGGGGTCGTGAGGGGGGGTCGGAGGGGGTCGCCTTACTATTTCCTAAGGAATGTGGCCTGGATGGGGACCACCAATAAGAGGTGTGAATAGGCACCCCATGTCAAAAATGACCCCACTGCGATCCGCACAAATTGGTGGGGGTGGCCTGGTGTGCCTCCCGGTCACGTCCTCCCATGACAGTACCTGGACCAGACCCATGTTTCGTCGTTGAAGCTTGGTCCCAAGACCCACGAAATGACCCCACTACGATCCGCACAAACTCCAAATAGTCCAAAGAACGGGGTTTTGAAAACCCCGTGTGGGGGGTCGGGAGGGGGGACCACCCCATATTCCAACCCCTAGTTTCCGACCCCAGCTACGACCCCCGAGAAAAAACGCGAAAATTTCGACCCGAGTTTGACCACAGTTTCAGACCCCCCATCTTCCGGATCCTGACCCCCGCAAGAATGGGGGGTCGGGATATAGCCCCGACCCCCTCCGACCCCCGAAAAATGGGGGGTCGGGGGTCGGATTCCGACCCCCGAGGTTCCGACCCCCCTTTTCTCAAGGAACCACATCCGCATTTCAGAGGTGTTCTGTGGCACCTACACCAACAAAGTGACCCCACTACGATCCGCACGGAGCCCAAACAACGCAGGAGAGGGGGGAACCGCGTTTCCTCGGGAAACCCCTGAGATTTTTTGGGAGGGGGGGGTAGTTTTGCTAAGGGGGGGTCGGGGGTCGGGGGTCGGAGGGGTCTGGGGGTCGGATTCTTATCGGAAGCTATGCCCCTAGGGGCCGTCTTAAGGTACCAAAAAGCGTCAAAATAACAACATTTTTCGACATAGGCAATTTTCGGCCAGAAACACCCCAAAAATGCTGAAAAAGTGGCCAGACCACCCCAAAAACCGTCCCTGGGTGTGGGACACCCACTTTGGTGGCCCGGAACGGGGCTGAAATGCAATGCTGAAAATTTTGTAGTGGTTTGGTACCGAACCCCTCCCCGGCTGAGTCTCCCGATCACCCTGCCACCTGTATCATCAAAATCCCACGTCATGTACCACGTTCCGCCGCCTCTGATGAGGCAGCTGAGCACTATCGAGCCAAAAAGGCGACGTTTCAGCGGGTGTTCTGTCAGGTTTCGACCGACACTATTTAAATAGTATCAACAAAGACCGGGGTGGGTCCGCGCATGCAAGGGCGTCACTCGGGGGGGGGCTTTCTGACGTGCCCCCGTCGAATGCATAGGGGTCATCCTGGTCCACTTCTGGACAAGGATGAGGTGTGCGGCCACGGCGAAGCTGTCGCGATCCCCGCGACAAATGGTTTCTGTGAGTCATCACGTGGGACCCTGTCTAACCAAATGGCAGCAGCTGTGCGAGGGTGCAGCAGAACGGGACACACACGGCGGCATCGAACATCCGCAGCAAGTATCAGGTTGAACGGGCCGTGTGCGCGTTGTATGTTGGTGGTGTCTTCAGGCATGCCCCACGCCAGCAGCCCGCTCACACCCTCCCCGCGTGCTTGGCATGCAGGTTGCGTGACACGGCCTGCTGCCACTGCACCTGCGCAGCTGTGTCCGTGAGGACGGCCTTTGCAGCGCCGCACCACAAGGGCGACCAGGCTCGGTATTCCCACCCCGCAACCCAGCTCCAGCACGCGCTTCCCGCAGATGCGGCCGGGGCGGCGGCGCAGGGCCAGCAGGTAGGAGCGAGCACCACTGCACATCCCCTGATCTAATAGTCACCGCGCAGCACAGATCGCGCAGTTCAAGCAACAAGGTACTCACCGGTGTGCCAGTGACCCATTCTGCTGAAGAATTGAACATGATCAGGCATGTTCAGGAAGAAGGCTACCCCATCTGCCTCTGCAGCGAAGGATGTCCACAGGGGTTTGGAAGAGGCCGAATTCCGAACGAAGCCAGATTGAATGCCTGCTGCAGAAGCGTGTCCGCTTGCAGCAGAACACAACAGCGGAGAAACTACTGAGAAGGCACTCCTTCCCAAGCTTGTCACGTTCCTGCACTCCCAATTTGAACCGAAGGCAGCAGTACCCACTCAGGAAACGAAACGGCGGAATGTTGCGAGCAAGTAGGGCGGGACGGGGTCGGGAGGGGTTTTCAAATGAGGGGGCCGGAACCAAACCACTACATTTTTTTGAGCATGGTCACGGATTGGCTCAGAAGTGGCCAAATACCCCCAAAAACCACCCAGACCGCCCCCAAATACTCCCAGGGGCCGGGGTTTCAAGTTTACAGTCATTTTGTGCGTGTTCCTCGCCTATGTGAAAAATGCCGTTATTTTTACCCCTTAAGATTTTGCCTACCCCCCCCCCCTCCCAGAACGTTAAAAACACACCCAAAGGGTGGGTTAGGCGTGGCTGGTGCTTCGCACGCAGACACAGACACCCGACCCTCAGCCGCCCCCACCCCAATTCGCTCAGATTCTAAGCGACCCCAAGTGATTTGCCAGTGGAGGAATGCTGGCCACTCCCCTGCACCGCCATGATCTGAGAGGCGGAGCACACACTGTGTGGTGTAAGCAGAAGCCCCCATATTTCGTACCACGTTCGTAGTCAAAAAACCCCCCTTTTCTGCTACACCACACATCCTGCTCATATATTCTTTAGTCTGGAGAAATCCATGAGTTGCGTGTATGCAGAGCCCTGCTCCCGTCACTGCAAGGCCCAGCCCCAGAGCCCGGAGCTGGCAGTAATGGAGCCGGTGGAATGGGGCCTGGCTCTGAAGCGGGCGTGTCGCACACCCAATACAAGGGACGTCCGATATTCCACTCCAGGCCCAGCTTCAAAGGCTGGGCACCACAGAGAGCACCGTGCTGCCTACCAGATTTTTTGTTTTCTGCAACTTAGACAGAATGGTGATTCGGTGCAGCGCCAGGGGAGGGGGGTGCGGAGGGCGGGGAGAAGGGGATTCGATCCAAACCTTGGTGGGGCAAGGCGTGTTTTTTTTATAAAAATGTGAAAATTATTGCAGGAACATAAACGCACACAGAAACGATGGGCGGCAGGGCAATGCAGGAAACGGAAGGGGGAAGGGGGGAGGGGGGGAGGACAGGTGAGGAAGGAGAAGAAGAGCTGATCCCGGCCCTCTCCCACCCTTCGAACTGTGCACCCAGGCGGCATTGCACGCACGTTTCAGCACATTTCAGACGAGAGTTTTGCCAAGACCACGGCGTCTGGCGCACTCTCTCCCTCTATGATCAAATACCCCGAATACAAGGGGTCAGTCTACCAATAAGTGGTGCCTGCGTACCGTACGCAGCCATCACATCTCCCCACCAAAACACCTTTGTTAACAGCATGTGACCACCCCCCCACCCCCCCACCCCCCCTTTGGAGCGAAAGGGAAAGCTTGCACTACACCCGCGCTTCCACTTCCATGCGGCGGGAAAAGGGAAATTGGAATACAAAACCGACGTGCTCCGTAAACAGCGCAGAGCCGCATCTCCACCCACAGGCCTAGGCAACATGCATGCCACCACAGTGCCACCCCCCTCTCGCACTCTCAACAGGCAGAACACGCCCAAGCGTGGCGCCAGCACCTGCAGAGAGACCCCCTTCAGAGCGAAACAAACAACACAGTGGTCAAAACCCTGACGAGGAGGGGCACCGTGCACCCCCACCCCCCCCATCCTCTATAATGCTGCCGACCTACTGTCGACCCACCAGCTGGGGGGTGGGGGGTGGGAATGCAGGGTGTATAGGTTCGATCTAGGGAACCACCCTTCCAGCCCAACACCCGAAACTGAGCGTGGCAATAAGTATTTTTTTTTTCGTTTGAATTTCCGTAGCTTCCGTGCCGTGCGGGGAGGGCTAGGCAGCCACACGGCACGCACAGGGGGGGTTCGTTTTTACTGTTTTGGTGGGGAGGGGAACGGGGGTGGGGGGACGAACGGCCCCACCCGACACTGAGGAGACTGGCCAAGGCGCCGCTGGGGGCGAGCTGTGGTGCTGCTCAGGCTCAGCACAGCACACACCCGGTGGCCTTGGCAGGGGCACCTATGACGACATTGCTCGACGGCTTGCCAGGGTGCAGCTTTCTGTCCTGCTGGGCACGCATCGCGTCGATGGGAACGCCGCCCGAGAAGATCATGATTGCATCAGACGCGTTTGCGTTGGACCCCATGGACTTCGTCAGCAGCAGGTAGTTCGCAAGGCCTGCAAGAGAAGGCGGGGAGGGCGCGTCGTGGTGCATGTGGGGTGGGGGCCAAACAATCATTTGTGTGTGCACCTCTGCGTGGAGAAGAAGATGACCTGGGGGCAGGCTGTGGCAACTGCCGTACAGAACCCGCCACGGCAGCCGTGGTCCGTAGTTCCTGTCCGTTCATTGTTGCCGGTTGCAAAACAAAACAAACAAAAGACTTGGGGGGTCTTCGCTACGGGGTGGTCGTCAGTGCATTTTGGTGCATTTCCTGTTGAATTGGCTGAAAACTGACGAAGTTTGTCGAAGTTTGTCGACCAGCGAAGACCCTCTTGGAGTTGCGTTCTTTGTTTGTACGAACGGTGCCTGCTAGTGAATGTGTGCAGATACCGAACGCTGCCACGAGTCTTTTTAGTGCGAAAATCTAGCTGTTCTTCCAAAAACAACGCAAAAGAAACCCTAGCCACACCAAACCTTAGACACACCCCGCCCAGCCTTGCCCAACTGCAGGGCATGCGTACCTGTTATCAGAAGCGTTGCGACGAACGACATGTTGTGATCCAGCTTGGCGTACTCAACCAGCGTCCAGTTGATGCAGGGCGAGAAGAGAATACTGCCCGAGTAGGCGACGTACATTGTGCCGAGGGATCGGAAGTAACCCTGCGGCCCGTACCCACCGAAGACGAAGAACGCATGCAGCGAATGCTGCCAGATGACGCTGAGAAAGTACGCCAGCGCCCAGCTCAGCGTGGCCCGGAAGACGGGAAACAGCTTCGCGTCGTAGATCGCCTTATAAGCTAGGTAATCAAGGGCGGTCCCGATCACGCCGCTGAAGAAGAACCGCACCACCTCCGGCACCTGCTGCACGGCAGCACCCTTCGCCTCTGACCCCATCGCACTTCCCGGCCCGCTGGGAGCGCCCCGCCTCTCGCAAGCAGGACTCCCCCCCCGAGGAGACGGCAGCTGCGCAATGGTGTGCGTGAGGGGGGAGGGGGGTCTGTAGAATGGGCGGGTGTGTGTGTGTTGCAAAGCAATTTTTGAGGCGGGCGGGGAGGTAGTGTTCTGCCTGAGCAGAGGCGGATTCATACGGGGGGGGGTGGTGGGTGGGGGGCGTGGGGAAAGCCTTGCTCCACCCACCTGCAACCTTTATAAATCCCGGCACACTGTCAATTGCTTTGTAATGCTCAGCCACATCCCATCCATTATCAGATAGATCCCGGCACACTGTGTGACTGTGTGTTAACACGCACGCCCAAGCCTGGGTTGATTTTTCGAGTAAAGACGACAGTTGGTGTTCTTCAAACGCTGAGTTTTGTTGGAACGCAGACCTCCCTGCGCTGTTACTCCAAAGAGTCCGGGTTTTGTTTGTGCGCACGAGCGGAAAACGGGCTTTTTGGGTATCTCCAAAAAATATGTTGAAACCGGCATTGGCCCACCCCGGAACCCCCGCACGACGAAGTAGAAACTTGTCGTGCACATGAAGTGGCTTTATTCTTGCGGCAGGTGGATCACGATAATATACATCCATTCGCCTGGTTGAGGGTGTCATATGATGGTCCTATCCATCAAGGACACCCGCAGCTGCAGGCTAGTCGATGTCCCGAGTGCATCGCGTCTTGGGATCAGTTCCCCCGACACACAAGCGTGATGTGTGCAAAGTGAATCAGAAGATAATAATTACTGTTCAGGCACCCCATTATACATGAAAGGGGGCTCATGGGAAGCCTGATGAAAACGGATGAATATATAATGGGGGTCTTCGCTACGGGGGGACCGTCAGTGCGTTTTGGTGAATTCCCTGTTGAATTAGCTGAAAACTGACGGAGATAGACGGAGGATAACGGCCAGCGAATACCCCCAATGATGTGAAATCACATTGTGCGGTAATGTACAGTACATGTGACGAAAGAGGAGCATCGCGAACTGGAACACTACGGACACGTCACTGAACACGAGGGAATGGGGCGGGGGGTTGTCGTGAAACGCACACACCTCGACCTGTGCATGAGGTAAGATGGCTCTGCAAATACAGCACTGTGCGTGCCGTGTACCCTGGTTTCACTGCGTTCCATTTCCTCCTTCATTACACGAGAACGCACAAGAGAAACTGTGAGACAAATCCGATGATATGTCTGTGATGTCTTGACGCTTCCACACAGGTTTCTGTGGTGTCGTGGCATGAGATTCGGCACACAGAGGGGGTTGAAGACAGCGTTACGTCACAAGTCGGGATCATCGTTGGACAGGTTGTCTACGTAGGCGTTGTACTTCGCTATGCGTGTGGCATCCTCGAGACACGCGCTGTCCTCCACCTCGTAGACAACGCCGTCAGGGCCGTCGTGCTGTGGCACACGTGCTGTGGTGGGAAGCAGCATCTCGCGCACAGCACCCGGTGGTGCCTCCGCCGTGTACAGGCACCGCATGTGCATCGACAGCGCCAGACGCGACAGCGCAAGGCTCGCCTCCACAGCACCGCCTGACGCAGTCACGAAGCGCTGCCGTGCCGTCCCCACGTCTCCGTGTTCGACAGTCCCGCTCGCGATGCCAAGGGTTGCCACCATCTGCCCTTCACCGTGCTGCAGCACGCGTTGTGCAAACCGCAGTGCACTCTCTGCGTGTGCCGGCACCTTCTTCCCGACGTTCCACCCGATGAAGAAGTTGTTGCCGAGCAGCGACAGCAGCACACCGCCACTCTGTTCCAACAGTGGCACCACACCCGACAGTGCGTTGTCGACCTCGCCCAGAGACACGCTGATGAGTGTGGTTGCAGCGACTGTTGCGTCACGTCGTACCGTGTTGCACATCAGCATCACATTGTCGCTCAGCTGAGACGCACATGTCTCAGGGCGGGACAGTGCAACGGATGGTGAGGGGGTCGGTGCAACCGCCTGCAGAGGGTGGCGCTCACGGCCTTGCAGGGAGGCAGGCCACACGCTGCACACAGGCACAGGCTCGCTCACACCCTTCAGGTCGGTGGGCACCGCGTTGCCTGCATATGCACCGACACACCCGGACACCCCACGCACACTCGTCCACAGCTCGGCAGGCACCGCAACTGCACCAGGCACACACACAGACTCGAGGCGTGCAGCCACGTTCACTGTGTGTCCGAAGTAGTCCACACGCCCGGTCAGCGTGTTCGTCTCCAGCGTCACAGGTCCCTCGTTCACACCGACACGCACCGTCAGCCCGCCCCACAGCTCTGTCGGGCTGCAGATCCCGACCTCCAGCAGCGCAGCAGGCCACTCCGCCGCAAGCAGATTCTCCTGCACCTCAAGCCCGAAGCACACACCCGCATGTGCATCCTCGAACGCAACCATGAAGGCGTCCCCGATTGTCTTCACCTCGTACCCGCCCCACGCAGACAGTGCAGATCGCATCACCGTGTTGTGAACCGCCATCGCCTTCTTCATCGCCTCAGGTGCCGCCTCCCAGATCGATGTGGACGCACGGATGTCGGTGAACACGATTGTGACGCGCTCGCTCTTCGCACCAGGTGCGGCAGCAGGTGGCACACAGGGCTGCCCAGCACCGTCAGGCGAGTGCTGCTGCTCCTCCAGCAGCACGGCAGGGAGGTACGGGCGGTACGCACGCAGGTTCTGCTCCAGCCTGTGAAGGGCCTCGTGCATCGCAGCAGGCAGCCGCCCCTCCGCCTCCGCCTCCTGCAGCATCTCCGCCACGGTGTCGACGTCGTAGCCCGCCAGAAGTTGTGCAATCGCCTCCACAGTCTCGATGGTCCGTCCCATCGCCGCCTTCTCCTTCTCAACAGTATCTGCGAACCCGCGTGTGGCGACGAAGTCGATCAGAAGCACTGTCAGCGAGATCTGCACCTCATACAACCCCTTAAGTGGACTAACTGGACACGGCGGGTCTGTGCAATCAGAGGTCTCCAGAATGCGTTCCCATCTTAAAGAGTCAGGTGCTGATCCCGGCAGGTCCAATAGCCCGAAGCGCAAGACAGTCTCCGATACACTGATGATGACCCACAGAGCCGTGAACAAAATCAACCATGTGGCGAAGCGACTGCCGAGACCGATCACCAGTGACAGGTCTGCGAGAAGCACAAAGGCGGGCCAAATGGGCTGGCTGCTGATACTCCGGAAGCTGATATCCGTCGAGATGATGACAAGACCTATCACCATGACGTATGCACGCACGATGTTGTGTGTCAGGTGCACCCCGCACACGCACAGGGCGATCATCACAAGTTGGCACACAAGATGTAGAAGAGAACATATCCTGCTTTGCAGCCACAGGTTTGACAGGAGCATCATCACCGTCTGCGTAAAAGCAAGCGTACAGCTCATGACAAGCATGACCCGCCTGTTGCTGCGTGCCTTGCCCTGCAGCTTCCCGTCCATCGAGATGACGCGTTCATACCAACCCATCGACATTGTGCTTCAGTGCTTCTGTGTGTCACCTGCTGATCTGTAGATGGCTGGCTGCACGAGGCACCCCCTCCCAGCAGGTCCTGGAAGAGAGGGTTCAGATAGTGGAGTTGAGGGGTTTGGGAGCCGTTCGCACAACCTAAACACAAGCCCTCGCCTTCCTGCGGTCGCATCTGATGCAGGGATCCCAGCAACACCCATGCGACCCTCCCCCGTCAACACCCCTGAGCAAGAGAACGGAGCAGTGCGGAAGCACTCCTCCACTTCCACGCAATGCGAAGAATCGCGCTCCTTTCGCTACAGTAAGAGAAGCACCCTGCCCAGCAACTGCAAAAAGGCAGTGTCGGGCTACTTTTCGTTGAGCGCACACTCCTGTGTCAAAAGCTGTGCAAGCCCCTGTGAAGCGGCATGAAGGTGATCCTTATAAAGCTTCAGTCGGACGATTTCCTTCGTTACTTCGCGACCTCGCTCCGCTTCGTCGCTTGTAACTGGTAAGAATAATTTACAACACACAGCACTCACCAGACAATGAATGATAATGTTCAGCACAAGACACTCATCATCTTCGAGGATTAACAAGAAGTGCCGCATCTGCGGTGCCCACATCTCACCCCCCACCCTCCCTGTCTGCCACACCACCCACAGCCTCCCGAAACCAATGCCTGTCCGCAGCAAAAGCCGCATCGCAGATGAAACAGGCAGGTCGTACCCACTCCTCCTGCTGCCAACGCACGCCAAGAAGGTGAACGACATCCTGACTGCTCCGATGCATCACGATGGGTCACACCCCTCGCAAGCGCGCCAGGCAGACCCTCACTGCATGCCTCAAGGCAATCAGGCACTTCGTGGGTGAGGCGGCGTGGGTGAGGGGCTTCCCGAGGCGGGCGCAGTGCCCCGCCAGTCTGGACGGCGCTGCAGGCGGGTGCAGGACCCCGACACCCGAACGCTCCCCGAGGGCAGGGCACAGTGGGAACAGGAGGCGCAGGGCCAGGTGGGGTGCAGGGACCCGGTTGGGCGAGGGTCGCAGGGTGCAACCAGGCCAGGGCGTGGAACGCCCTGCGCAAAGAGGCCAGGGCCGAAGGCCGGTGGAGGGACTGGTGGGAGCACGAGATGAGGGCCCCATGCGAGCTCATCGCTAATATCGCGACGGTGCCGCCGGCAGCAGAAGCAGCACAGCGCATGTTCGTCCAAACTAGAGGTGGTGACTTCTCCACAGTACGTACGACTCATCAGGCGCGGGTTTTTGTTTCTGGAGGGCACTGTATCTGACACGCGGACGGAGCAGCTGCACCGTACCTTGACGGGCAGGCGCAGGAGCAGAAGGGCGGTGCAGATGAATACGGCGCCAAGCACAGGTAAGAGGGGGGCGGGGGGACGAGGAGCAGAAGTGGGGAGGGGGGGGGGGGGGGACAGGGGCAACCGACCCGCAGCCCGATGTCACAGGTCGGAAGGCTGTGAGACTCGGGGGTGAGCTTGGGGCTCATCAGGCGATGAAGTCAGTCTCATGGACAGACAGGTCGTCCTTGGGGGGGTTGCGTCTCGGTGTGTGTGCGGCATCCTCGAGACACGCTCTGTCCTCCACCTCGTAGACAGCGCCTCCAGGGCCGTCGTGTTGTGGCACACGTGCTGTGGTGGGAAGCAGCATCTTGCGCACAGCACCCGGTGGTGCCTCCGCCGTGTACAGGCACCGCATGTGCATCGACAGCGCCAGACGCGACAGCGCGAGACTCGCCTCCACAGCACCGCCTGACGCAGTCACGAAGCGCTGCCGCACCGTCCCCACATCTCCGTGTTCGACAGTCCCGCTCGCGATGCCAAGCGTTGCCACCGTCTGCCCTTCACCGTGCTGCAGCACGCGTTGTGCAAACCGCAGTGCACTCTCTGCGTGTGCCGCCCTCTGCTTCCCGACGTTCCACCCGATGAAGAAGTTGTTGCCGAGCAGCGACAGCAGCACACCGCCACTCTGTTCCAACAGTGGCACCACACCCGACAGTGCGTTGTCGACCTCGCCCAGAGACATGCTGCTGAGTGTGGTTGCAGCGACTGTTGCGTTACGTCGTACCGTGTTGCACATCAACGGCACACTGTCGCTGATGTATGACGCATGCGATCCCGCCAGGGACGGGACAAGAGATGGTAGGCGGGGCAGTGCAACCGCCTGCAGAGGGTGGCGCTCACGGCCCTGCAGGGAGGCAGGCCACACGCTGCACACAGGCACAGGCTCGCTCACACCCTTCAGGTCGGTGGGCACCGCGTTGCCTGCATATGCACCGACACACCCGGACACCCCACGCACACTCGTCCACAGCTCGGCAGGCACCGCAACTGCACCAGGCACACACACAGACTCGAGGCGTGCAGCCACGTTCACTGTGTGTCCGAAGTAGTCCACACGCCCGGTCAGCGTGTTCGTCTCCAGCGTCACAGGTCCCTCGTTCACACCGACACGCACCGTCAGCCCGCCCCACAGCTCTGTCGGGCTGCAGATCCCGACCTCCAGCAGCGCAGCAGGCCACTCCGCCGCAAGCAGATTCTCCTGCACCTCAAGCCCGAAGCACACACCCGCATGTGCATCCTCGAACACGATCATGAAGGAGTCCCCGATTGTCTTCACCTCGTACCCGCCCCACGCAGACAGTGCAGATCGCATCACCGTGTTGTGAACCGCCATCGCCTTCTTCATCGCCTCAGGTGCCGCCTCCCAGATCGATGTGGACGCACGGATGTCGGTGAACACGATTGTGACACGCTCGCTGTTCGCACCAGGTGCGGCAGCAGGTGGCACACAGGGCTGCCCAGCACCGTCAGGCGAGTGCTGCTGCTCCTCCAGCAGCACGACAGGGAGGTACGGGCGGTACGCACGCAGGTTCTGCTCCAGCCTGTGAAGGGCCTCGTGCATCGCTGCAGGCAGCCGCCCCTCCGCCTCCGCCTCCTGCAGCATCTCCGCCACGGTGTCGACGTCGTAGCCCGCCAGAAGTTGTGCAATCGCCTCCACAGTCTCGATGGTCCGTGCCATAGACGCCTTCTCCCTCTCCGCAGAGTCTGCGAACCCGCGTGTGGCCACGAAGTCAACAAGCAGCACGAGGAGCGAGCTCTGTCCCTCAAACAATCCATTCACTGCTTTGGCCGGACACGGCGGGTCCGTGCACTCCACAGCAGGCCGAATGTTATCCCACCTGTACCAGTCGGGCACCGAGCCAGGCAGGTCGAAGAGCCCAAAGCGCAGGATTGTCTCCGCGACGGTGATGATGACCCACAGGGCAGCGACCCCTGTCACCCATGTGGCGAAGCGACTGCCGAGACCGACCACCAGTGACAGGTCTGCGAGAAGCACAAAGGCGGGCCAAATGGGCTGGCTGTCGACACTGCGGAAGTTGAGATCCGTGACCATGGTGACGAGACCAAGCATCATGATGTATACACGCACGATGTTGTGTGTCAGGTGCACCCCGCACACACACAGCCCGGCCATCACGAATTGGCAACCGATCTGCAGGACGAAGGCAAGAATGTAGTGTGGATGCATGTCCGTCAGAAATATGTTCACGCAGTACGTCAAACCAATCGCACAGCTCATGAGGAACAGCAACCTCCTGTTGCTGCGCGCCTTGCCCTGAAGCTTCCCGTCCATCGAGATGACGCGTTCATACCAACCCATCGCCATTGTGCTTCACTATGCCACCTGCTGTGTCGATGGCTGGCTGCACAGGCACCCCACCCTGGGAGGTGGGTGGGTCTCCAAGCATTGGGGGGGTTGGGACACTGTTTGCACACACACTGTATGCAACTCCATGGGCTTTCATGATTGCCAGTTGGGGTGACTGAGGGGCAGCATCCAACTCCTTTGCAGGTGCAACTGGACGGGATCCTGGTGGTGGAAACGTTCGGGGGCCGTGCCTTCGACTCTGCCTGCATCACAACACAGTGAAATCGGGGGCGCGGTGTGACATCGACAACGACGTGAATAGCGTGCCAGTTCTCGTGCAATGGTCTCGGCAGATCCTGCGTACGACCTTTCTCCACCTTGCGCACCTGTCCCACAGAATGTGTTTACTTCACTTCTTGACAAAGTGTTGCTGCAGCCTGCCCGCTATAAACACCCCACATGGACCGCTCTTTGTACCCCTCTCTTCTCGAACCCGCTACACCCGCTTCCTCATTCGTTTGCCGGCCCCAAGTGCGCGAACTCCCCCCACCCCCCTTGCCAACACCCCTGATCAAAAGAAAGGGGCTGTGCAGAAGCACCCCTCCACATCACGCATCACGAGTCTGCTGCAAACAAAACACCCCCCCCCCCCCTCCCCCCGAACCAGAAGGAACGGGCACAATCGCACCAGAGAAAATAGGGGTTTCGACACGGGGGGGGGGGGGGGGGGGTGGGGGGTGGGGGGGGCAGTGCTGAGAAAAAGGCTTGGTCCGGGACTTGGGACTTGCTTCTTCTCAGTCGGACTTGGGACATGGTACGGGAGGGGGTGGTGTGAGGCGACCGGAAACCGGGTTCATTTGCATGTTTGGAGCCCGTGCAGACCGATGATGGGGGTCATTTTGGTCCTGTGGCGCCCTGAAATGATGTTGACAGGCCTTGTTGGAGGTGACTCCAGTAGTCTCACTGGCCCGTCAGACCCTCGGAACCTCAGGACCTCATGACGAGGCTCCCCACCAGGACCAGGACTTCGGTCCTGACCAGGACAGAACCAGCCAGGTCCACTTGCACCAACTGGGCTCCCTGGCCTGGTGCAGGACTTTGGTCATGTCCCACTCAAGGCCACCCTGGTCCTTCGGGGTCCCTGGGTGCTGGTCGGACCCCAAAACGGGCTTTCGGAGTGAGGATTTCCGGAAATTTTCCGTGCGGGGTCATTTTGCTCTGGGAGACGAGTTTCGGGTTTTGTTTGTGCGCACGAGCGGCAGTGTTTTGTGGCCCCTGTGAAGGGCGTTGCTGTGAATATGTGGTTTTGTGTTGCTCTCTCAAAACACACTGCGCGCGGGTACGCTCCCACTGACTCTTTCGCTGTGACAAGCAAGCTTGTTTGGGCAAACAAAGTTTTCTGACCTCACCCTCAAGTGAAGAGGTTGAAGCAAGGGGGAAGACCAGCCACGGATTTGGGGCTCGGGACTTAAAACTGGGACTTGGCCGTATTCTCAGCACTGGTGGGGGGTGGGGGGGTGTTTGATTGTCGAGAGTGAATGGAAAAGCAAGTCACCCAGCACCTTCTTCTCACTGGTGGGGGGAAGGTGGTCGGTAAGTTCAAAGACAAATGCTGTTCTCAGCCATTTCCTTTCAAAACTGCTCAAAAAATCAGGAAGTCACTACCTCTAGCACTGGTGGGGGGGGGGGGGGGGGGACCGGCAGTGGTGGCTGCGTACGCGTACGCAGCGTGATTTTCAGAAAGTGCGTACGGCGTACGGCGTACGCGTACGCGTACGCGTACCGCGCTGCGTACGGCAGTCTATGGAGCACAGGAGACGGCCATGGCCACACACCAAATCCGACAGTCGAACTCAGGTGTACCAGGGGCAGCCTTCGAGCCTTCCAGTCGGAACTGGTACCTTTTGCAGTATGCTTGCGGGTGTACTTGCAGGTGTTGCGAGTTATTCGCCACGTGCGCGGCAAGGAACCATCGGTGAAAGGCAGGGACAAAGGCCAGGGCCCAGCCACCCGCTGGGTGGCCTACTGTGTGCTGAGAGACCTGGAATACCAGCCGTACGCAAAATCTGCGTACGCGTACGCAGCGCGATTTTCAGAAAGTGCGTACGGCATACGCGTACGCGTACGCGTACCGTACGGCCGTACGCTGCCACCACTGCCCTAGGGGGGGGGGGGGGGGTACCCAAGGTATCAGGTCCAGGTCCTCAAGGCTGTGTGTGTGGGGTGGATCTGAGAAGGGCTTTTTCGGACAGGCATTAGCAACGGAGTTAGACACCGTTGGTACCCCCACTGCGCAACGCACGCCTCAGCGGGAATATAGTCGATGGGGAACGCCCTTCGCCTCGTGCCCCCCCCCCCCCCCCCCCCCAGTGTTGTTAAAAACCCGGGTCCCAGAATAAAAACCCCAAAAAACCCAAAAAATCGGGTTTAAACCGAGTAAAAACCCAGTAGGAAGCTGCAGGGGGTGAACACGCTACGTGCACCGAGCTGGTTTGCGGGAGGGGAGGGGGGCCAGGGAGGGACGCGGCTGTCCGACTTGTTCAACTTTCACAGATCTTCGTTCATGACCGCGTCATACTTCTCATCGAGAAGTTTACCCCCGAGTTGGTGCCTGCTCGGCAGCTGCTTGACATCCATGCTGGGGCGTGTCACCCCGACGGCCTTGAGGAAATGTTCATCCTCAATAATGGAGAGGGGGAGCCGGCAGCCAGTACAAAATCTGCCCAGGCATCCACGATCCTCGTCATCTCCGTCTCGCTGGGTCGGGGGGTCGCAACAATCCTGCATTGCCTGGCTGGTTTGGCAGCTGGTTTTGACTTCTTCTGAGAGGGGTCTCCTCCGGGCGTCGCTGGCGTTACTGGCGTTGCTGGTGCTGCTGGTGCTCCTGGCAAATGACCCCACCACGGTTCGGAAAAACGCCGGAAATGCAAATTCCGCGAAACTGAAAACCACCATTTTGGGGGTACCAGGGGGACCTCTGGTGGACCCCCCCGTACCGGGTACGGTACCTACTCAGATCACTGCCGCCAGCCATTTTGTACTTGTCTTCGGAGTCTGCGCTGGGATGGTAGAGGTGGTACCTAGGGTACCCCGAGAGAATGTCACCCCCTGGGTGACCATAGAGAATGTCACCCTCGGCCTCCGCTTGGGGGGTGACATTCTTCAACGGTTGCCCTGTGTCGCGGATGGGAAGAATGTCATCCCCCCTCGGCCCCCTGGGCCCTCGAGGGGGTGCCATTCTCTCGGGATACCCTCGGTAGAGTAAAAACCCCCCGCTCCCGCCCCCCACCAAAAAACCGAGTTTAAACCCGAGAAATCTCAGGAATAAAAACCATAAAAACCCGGTTTAAACCCGAGTTAAAACCCGAGTTTAAACCCACCCTAACACGGTGGGATCTTGTAAATTTTACATGTATAACTACAAGTATATACATGTATTATACATGTATAATACTTGCATGTCAACTATTATACATGTAAAATACATGTATATGCCTGAAATATACATGTAAAATACATGTATATCAAGTAAAAATACAAGTATAATACTTGCATGTCAACTATTATACATGTATTTTTACTTGATATACATGTATTTTACATGTATATTTCAGGCATTTACATGTATTTTACATGTATAATACTTGTCATGCAAGTATTATACATGTAAAATACTTGCATGACAAGTAAAATACATGTATAATACTTGCATGACAAGTAAAATACTTGCATGCAAGTAAAATACATGTATTTTACTTACATGCAAGTATTTTACTTGTCATGCAAGTATTTTACATGTATAATACTTGCATGACAAGTATTATACATGTAAAATACATGTAAATGCCTGAAATATACATGTAAAATACATGTATATCAAGTAAAAATACATGTATAATAGTTGACATGCAAGTATTATACATGTATTTTTACTTGATATACATGTATTTTACATGTATATTTCAGGCATATACATGTATTATACATGTATAATAGTTGACATGCAAGTATTATACATGTATAATACATGTATTATACTTGTAGTTATACATGTAAAATTTACAAGATCCCACCGTGAACAACACTGCCCCCCCCCCCCCCGACTCTACACGGTGGACTCCCACCCCCTGGAGCGGGGGTCTGGACCCCCGCTAGCGGGAGTCTGCCCTGCTATTTTTGGTGCCCAGACGACCCCCGCGAGCGGGGTCCACACCCCCGCTCGATATCGGAATGTCGGGGGTATGACCCCCGATATTCCGATATCCCAAAAAGGTGCACCCTGACGTGTGGGAGTCCACCGTGTACGGTGCCCCTGTGCTGCTTGCCCTTCTCGCAGAGGGTGTGGGGAGTGGGTATAGACATGTCTTGTGCCGGGGTGGAAGGGGGTTGCACTGAAATAGAAGTAGAATGGAGCACAATGACGACCTCCCTTCACTCGCTATGCAGCTTGTGTCCGGGGGGGTGGGGGGGGGGGGGGGGGTGGGGGAGAACCGATGATTCATTCTGTGACAAACACACCCGCGCTCACGGAAAGGTAACTCAGATCTAAAAAGGTCGCAGTGGGAGGGGGGAGGGGGGGGGGGAGGAGGGCATTGCTGTGTGTCACCCGACAACACCCCCCCCCCCCCCCCAGCCCCCAACGTGCAGGATGGCCAGAAGGCTTGCACAAAACAGAACACAAGAGGCCCGGGTGATCCCATTTCGTCGATCACGAGAACCCCCTCCTCACACACACCCTGCTCGCGGGATGTGGTGCCCCTGCATGAGCTGTGTCAGCACCGCATCTGTTGCGATGCGGTGCTGACACAGCTCCAATTCCATATAAACCCACCACCCCTTGGCCTTCTGGCAGAGTCCCTATCCAGCAACTGTGGGTGAACATTCCCGGGCTACTTGTTGTTGAGTGCAACACATGTGTCTCAAGGTTGTGTTTAGACCCCTGTGAAGTGGACATGAGGGTCGGACAACTCCAGTATCTCTGTGACTCCGTTACGCTTCGCCGCTTGTGGCTGTTGAAGATGGCGGGGCAGCATTCTTCCTGAATAGTGTGATTGATGTGTCCACCCGATAGCCTCCTGCTTTGACGTGGGTGGGATCACAGATATCAACACGAGATGGCGGGAGACACAGCAAATAAGCAGCGCCGTCGAAATCACACGAACACCTTCGGAGACTTGCCCGTCGGTGGAACACCACGAGGGGGGGGGGGGGTAGGGGGGGTCAAATGGGGGTGACAAACACGATTTTTCAAAAAACCGGCGCAGAGGCCCCAAAGCCCCCGTAAACCCTCCAAACCCCCCCAGATCGGTCCGGAAACCCATCGAACCCCACTTTTCCACCATTCCGGGCACCTCAGGTGCCCGAATTGGGGTACCTAAATTTTGTGCCACCGTTTGGTACCGTACAGTGCCACTGTGTGGGAGGTTGGAAAAGAAAATGCCCCAACACACCACATCTGAGGGTTGCAATGCATGTTGCTTGCCAACCACGTCATCCGGTGGGTGTCAGGCGCTATGTAGGTGGCATTAGCCAGGTCTTCGATGTGTTCTGGCTTGTATACATACCTCCCTGCCACCATGCACCGGGAGCTGCCTGTAGGTACGGAACAAGTCCAGATGGTCGTGTGATTCCTGTGCAGCAGTGCTCCACAACCGGGATGTGTTGACAACGACTGTTGCAACACGAGCTGTACATTCCGGGAACACACGAAGTGCGCTGTCGTGGTACCCATTGTGCAGAATTGGTAGTTGCTGCGGTCTACTTTGCCTGGCCCAGGAGCACTGGTACTGAACAGTGCAATATGCGTGGCGAGGTGAATGCAACGGAAGCGCGCAAAGCCAATACAGCTCTCGGATGGCGGGTGGTGGTGCCACTAGTGTGTGACGTTCACTCGAGGATACAATGCATCACAATGAATCAGCAACCGTGGACCGAGTACAATACGCTCCCTGTGGCTGGTGTGGGGGACAAAGGCAGTGCCTGTGCCGCAGGCAGGGAGGTACATATACAAGCCAGAACTCATCGAAGACCTGGCTAATGCCACCTACATAGCGCCTGACACCCACCGGATGACGTGGTTGGCAAGCAACATGCATTGCAACCCTCAGATGTGGTGTGTTGGGGCATTTTCTTTTCCAACCTCCCACACAGTGGCACTGTACGGTACCAAACGGTGGCACAAAATTTAGGTACCCCAATTCGGGCACCTGAGGTGCCCGGAATGGTGGAAAAGTGGGGTTCGATGGGTTTCCGGACCGATCTGGGGGGGTTTGGAGGGTTTACGGGGGCTTTGGGGCCTCTGCGCCGGTTTTTTGAAAAATCGTGTTTATCCACGTAAAAGGGGGGCATTTGACCCCCCCTAGGGCTAAGTTGGCGTGATACGTGATACGTATCGCGTATCAGATACGTATCACGTATCACAATTCGCGTCTCGCGTATCACTGAATGGGTCAGTGTTTTTGGTCCCCATACCCAGGAGGCAGCAGATTGCGTTTCAGGGGGTCTGGGGGGCGGAGCCCCCCAGCCGCCGGAGGCCACGGTAGTGAACATATGTTCTCAGGCTGACTTCAGTCAAGCACCTGACCAAATTCAGTGGGTCATTGGGACAATAGTTCGGAATCGCCCTGCTCCCTGGGCCCCAGTGGGGCCAGGGGGGCGGGGGCAGATCAGAAATAATATTCTGGTAGGGCAGGCTGGTCAGGCCTGCCCTACCAAGGTTTCGGACTGAAATTAATAGGCAGCTGCCCTACCTGCCTGACCAGGCACGAGATCACTGAACACCTTATCCGGACGCCGTATCGGATACGTGTCTAGAAAGGGGCTTGGGGGCAACGCCTGCCGTATCAGTGCCGTTGCCGTATCGGATACGTATCACGTATCGCCCCCGCCAAAAGGGTGCTCTGAAACGCGTATCATGCCAACTTAGCCCTAGGGGGGGGGGGGGGGTCCCGTGTGAGGCACTTCAATCATCCATGGGTCGACGCATCACAAAAAGCGCTCAAAAATGTTGTTTCAAATGTTGTTGAAAAGGACGCAGCGGAAGGGAAAGAAGGGGCCTGAGAGGCAATGCGGCTGAAAATCGTACTCGCTTTATTGTAGACACCCTGTCCAGCAACTGTGGGAGAACAGTTCCGGACTACTTTTTGCTGAGCGCACACTTGCTGTCTCAAGGCTGTGTTGAGGCCCTGTGAAGTGGCATGAAGGTGCTAATCCAAAAGCTTCAGTCGTACGATTTCCTTCGATACTTCGCGACTTCGCTACGCTTTGTCGCTCGTAACGAGTAGAAAAAAATCTGGCTGAAACCCCCTCATCCGTGTGCCCCAAGGAGGAGCCAACCATAGCTGTTCATCGGGGTCAGCCAGACCAGAAAATCAAAAGAAACCTCAGACAGAAGCCAGAGAGGGGGTACCGCAACCTCTCACACCACCCCATGTCACAGGTCGGACGCCTCTGTGATACTCGGGGTGCTGAAGCTTGTGCCGCATCTGGCGATGAAGTCGGTCGCGTGAGGCAGGTCCTTGGGGGCGGTGTGTCTCGGCCTGTGTGCGGCATCCTGGAGACGCATGCTGTCCTCCACCTCGTAGACAACGCCGTCAAGGCCGGCGTGTTGCGGCACACGTGCTGTGGTGGGAAGCAGCATCTCGCGCACAGCACCCGGTGGTGCCTCCGCCGTGTACAGGCACCGCATGTGCATCGACAGCGCCAGACGCGACAGCGCAAGGCTCGCCTCCACAGCACCGCCTGACGCAGTCACGAAGCGCTGCCGCACCGTCCCCACGTCTCCGTGCTCGACAGTCCCGCTCGCGATGCCAAGCGTTGCCACCGTCTGCCCACCACCGTGCTGCAGCACGCGTTGTGCAAACCGCAGTGCGCTCTCTGCGTGTGACGCTCTCTGCTTCCCGACGTTCCACCCGATGAAGAAGTTGTTGCCGACGAGTGACAGCAGCGCACCGCCACTCTGTTCCAACAGTGGCACCACACCCGACAGTGCGTTGTTGATGTCACCCAGAGACATGCTGCTGAGTGTGGTTGCAGCGACTGTTGCATCATGACCTACGGTGTTGCACATCACCGGCACAGTGTCGCTGATCTGTGACCCACGCGATTCACACCGGTATGGTACAAGAGACGGTGATGGAGGTAAGGCAGGTGTCTGTAGGGGACGTGCCGCACGGCCGTGCAGGGAGGCAGGCCACACGCTGCACACAGGCACAGGCTCGCTCACACCCTTCAGGTCGGTGGGCACCGCGTTGCCTGCATATGCACCGACACACCCGGACACCCCACGCACACTCGTCCACAGCTCGGCAGGCACCGCAACTGCACCAGGCACACACACAGACTCGAGGCGTGCAGCCACGTTCACTGTGTGTCCGAAGTAGTCCACACGCCCGGTCAGCGTGTTCGTCTCCAGCGTCACAGGTCCCTCGTTCACACCGACACGCACCGTCAGCCCGCCCCACAGCTCTGTCGGGCTGCAGATCCCGACCTCCAGCAGCGCAGCAGGCCACTCCGCCGCAAGCAGATTCTCCTGCACCTCAAGCCCGAAGCACACACCCGCATGTGCATTCTCGAACGCAATCATGAAGGCATCCCCGATTGTCTTCACCTCGTACCCACCCCACGCAGACAGTGCAGATCGCATCACCGTGTTGTGAACCGCCATCGATTTCTTCATCGCCTCAGGTGCCGCCTCCCAGATCAATGTGGACGCACGGATGTCGGTGAACACGATTGTGACGCGCTCGCTCTTCGCACCAGGTGCAGCAGCAGGTGGCACACAGGGCTGCCCAGCACCGTCAGGCGAGTGCTGCTGCTCCTCCAGCAGCACGGCAGGGAGGTACGGGCGGTACGCACGCAGGTTCTGCTCCAGCCTGTGAAGCGCCTCGTGCATCGCTGCAGGCAGCCGCCCCTCCGCCTCCGCCTCCTGCAGCATCTCCGCCACGGTGTCGACGTCGTAGCCCGCCAGAAGTTGTGCAATCGCCTCCACAGTCTCGATGGTCCGTGCCATAGACGCCTTCTCCCTCTCCGCAGAGTCTGCGAACCCGCGTGTGGCCGCGAAGTCGATCAGCAGCACGAGGAGCGACACCTGCGCCTCATAGAATCCTTTCATGGGGCTGACTGGACACGGCGGGTCTGTGCAATCAATGGTCTCTTGAATGCGTTCCCATCTCAAAGAGTCGGGTGCTGCGCCAGGCATGTCGTACAGCCCGAAGCGCAGGACGTTCTCCAGTACGCAGATGATGACCCACAGGGCAGCGACCCCTGTCAACCACGTGGCGAAGCGACTGCCGAGACCGACTACCAGTGACAGGTCTGCGAGAAGCACGAAGGTCGGCCACATAGGGGGACTGCCAACACTCCGGAAGCTGATATCTGAGGATATGATACATAGATGGCAGGAAATTAATTTTTGTAATTTTTAATTGCCATCTTCCCGAAAATTAATTTCCGCTTGAAAAGTTAACTTTTTAATTTTTGGGAGTAATTTTGATTAATTTTGCTGTTCCGGCGAATAATCGAAAATTAATTTTTAATTTTTGGAAATTAAAGGAGGATCCTTGAAATCGGTAGTGGACAGTAGCGGACAGTAGCGGACAGGGCGGACATTTCCTTGTGGAAAAGGTGCCCGAAAAAAAAATTCGAAAAGGTCCCCCTTACAGAATTAGCCTTTTTTCAAAAAATCGGAAAATTTCGGACCGCAATTTGTACCCAAGAAAGTGCCGAATTTTCGGACTTGGTCCGATTTGAACGATTTCCGTGCCTCTTGCAACCCGGGGGGCTGCTGTTTCGGGTTCTTCCGGTGGCACATGCTGGGGTGTCAGGACAGGGAATCCTGCTCGCTGTACCCGGTGATCCCTGACGCAGCCAGGACGTGGAGAGCCTTGGAACCCTGGTTGAGGCCTGTAACACCCGGCCTTCCTGCCACTTGTGGCATTGTGGAGTGGAGGTGGTTATGGAGAAGGTTCTCTCTCCGTCCGGTCGAGCACAACCGTCCTCTCCAGCCAGGGGTCATCTACTTTCCAAACAAGGGCCAGGAACATGCTCAAACAAACTAATTGATCAGAAAATCTGGCTTGCCGTGGAATCATTGAGCAAAATTTGGGGAGTGATTGGTGCCCCATTGCTGCGTATGACATGTCCATTTTTGACGATTTTTGGGCAGAATTTGGTGCGTGGGACCTTTCGATTTTCATGAATTTTTCGGAATTTCGTGGGGACCGGTACCCCATTTGAGGGCCAAAAATCTCATTTCCGAGGCCTGGGAATGGTCGCAGTGGCCTCAGATGTCCAAAAACGTTCAATTGACCTCTCCTCGAAAAAAAATTCGAAAGGTCCCCCCTACTGGCACCCCGGATTAGGACATGTCTCTGGGGGTGTCCGGGGGCATTTTTGGCCCATTTTTGGCTGGGGAAAATGGGCCATTTTTCACGGTTTTTTCGGTTTTTTGTCCGGACCGGCACCGCATTTGAGGGGCCAAAATCTGATTTCCGAGGCCCGGGAATGGTCGCAGTGGCTTCATTTGGCCAAAAACGTTCAATTTACCCTTCTCCAAAAAAAATTCGAAAGGGTCCCCCTACAAATCGCCGGTCTTAGGAGCAAAAAATTTGGGCACCCAGATTTCAAAAATTTTCAAACTATTTTCTGGACCAAAAATCAAACTATTGAGGTCCTGGCCGGACATGTCCGGGGGGGGGGTCAAAATTGGATTTCCCGAATTTCCGGGTCCGGACATGTCCGCCCGGACATCCGGACACCAGAAAATGTCCGCCCGGACATGTCCGCCCTGTCCGGGGCGGACATTTCTGGATGTCCGGATGTCCGGGCGGACATGTCCGGGCGGGAAATTCGGGAAATGTCCGGGGGGGGGGGGGGGGGGGGGGGGGGTCAAAATTGGACCCGGACATCCGGACACCCGGATTTCCGGGTCCGGGCATGTCCGCCCTGTCCGCCCTGAAATCGCCTAAGGGGCCGGGGGAAATCCAGGAAATTCGGGAAATCCAGGAATATGAAGAATCCTCCAAAAAGTTAATTTTGGAAAATTGGCCATTTTTGGCCCTTTGAACACAAAAACGGACAAGTCGTAGGGGGACCCCAACACCCCAGATACCCCCTTCTGGGACCAAAAAGTGCACGAAAGGGGTTAAAACGGCCCAATTCGTTGATTTTGTGCATTTCCCTGCTAAAAAATGGTTTTTGTGTGGGCGAGTAGTTGTAGAAAATCGCGAAAAATGTCAGAAAATCGAAATTTTCACAGAGGCCCAAAAACGTGTTCCTGGGTGAAAAATGTGACCAAACACCGATTTCTGGCCATTTCTGGGTGGTTTTTGGGGGTTTCTGGCCATCTTTCAGCAATTTTTCTGGTCAGCAGAACCCACCCAGAAGCCCTTAGAAAATGGCTGGTGGCAGTTTTGGGTCGAATTGAACAGAAGGACGAATTGCTCGCCAACTCTTTCGATACATGAAAATTTGGGCATTTTCCGTTACTCTGAACACATTCGCACACCATGAGAAAATTTCGAATTTGAGAGGCTGTGCCAAGCTCATCCCCTGTCTGCATCCCGGACCGTGGCCTATCGAACTGCCCGATTTTTCCCACTTTTCACCTTGCGTAGCTGGGGAGGGGCGATTAACTGCAATTAATTTCCGGAATTAATTTTTTGAAAAATTAATTCCGGAAATTAATTAAAATTAATTTTTCAAAAAATTAACTTTTCGGATAGCAAAAATTAAAAATTACAAAAATTAATTTTCTGCCATCTATGATGATAACAAGAGCAAGCACCATGACGTACGCACGCACGATGTTGTGTGTCAGGTGCACCCCGCACACACACATGGTGATCATCACGAATTGGCACACGAGCTGCATGACGAAGCCAAGCGTGGCTTGCGGCCACAGCTGTGTTAGGAATACCGTCACACACTGGATGAAGCCGATCGTACAACTCATAAGGAACAGCAACCTCCTGTTGCTGCGCGCCTTGCCCTGAAGCTTCCCGTCCATCGAGATGACGCGTTCATACCAACCCGTCGTCATTGTGCTTCTGTATCACCTGCTGATCGGGAGATGGCTGGCTGCCGAAGCACCCCGCACCTCCAGCAGGTCCTGTGGGGGCGGGGTGTGCCTTGATAAGTGACTCCCGCTACCCGGAGACGAGGATAGACTCCCGCTGGAGCCCACCGTGCACCTCGAAGAGAAAGGGGGAAATCTCGGGGGAGGGGGGTGTTTGATTGTCGAGAGTGAATGGAAAAAGCAAGTCACCCAACACCTTCTCGCAATGGTTGTCCTTTTGCTAGTCACCACTGTACAAGGTGGAGCAATGCGCAATGGCAAGGGTGTGTCGCAGTTGTCTGTCAGTGGCCTGGTGGTTGGACCCCAACACAGTATCGCTAAAAACACGACCGGGTGTTGCAGGGCCGGGGGGGCTGGGGGGGGGTGGGGGGTGGGGGCAGGTTCGCTGGTCGTTCTGCTCCGCCAATCTTCGTCAGTTTTCAGCCAATGTATCAGGAAACGCACCAAATAATGCACTGACGAACACCACGGAGCTAACACCCCTTCAGAAAAAGAGGAAAACACTCAGTATGTGTCGGAGGGGGTTGCAGATGCATTATCCAGTACTGGTGGAGAGTGCAGGTGGTAGTGCCGCAGTTTCTCATCATTCGAGAATCGTCAACAGACCTGGGACAGCCTCAAGAGAAAGGGCCCTCACAGAAAGGGGGGGGGGGGGGCGGGGCGGGGAGTGCGGAAGCACTCTTCCACAATATGAACACACCATGAAGCACGGATGGCTGCCGATCGTACTCACGTCGTGATCGCGACTTCGCGTTCATGAATACTCGTCTCGCCGAGACTGACTGTTCAATTTCGTAGCGTCGTTATCGCATCGACGCGAAAAACCCGCCGTCTAGGGATTCACGAGCAGGACGCAACTATCCAGGATGAATGTTATACAGATATAACCAGATTCCCGAACCAGAAGGAACGGGCAGACTCGCACCACAGAAAATAGGGACTTCGACACGGGGGTGCCAAGGTCCAGGTACCCAAGGGGCAGTGCCCTGTCCTGCGGCGAGGCCACAGCACAGACCTTCAGAGGAGGGAAGCAGCGAAGGCCCACCTCTGTGCAACACAACAAATCCCGCGAAAATCATGTGGGCAAAGGCTCATCTCCGAAAGGCAGTCACCTCTCCGCCCGGTTTCTCAGTTCGGACAGCCCAGTGATACTCGGAGCGCTTAAGGTTGTGCCGCATCTGGCGATGAAGCCGGTATAGTTAGACAGGTCGCCCTTGTAGCCGGGGTACGTCGACGTGTGTGTGGCATCCTCGAGACACGCTCTGTCCTCCACCTCGTAGACAACGCCGTCAGGGCCGTCGTGTTGCGGCACACGTGCTGTGGTGGGAAGCAGCATCTCGCGCACAGCACCCGGTGGTGCCTCCGCCGTGTACAGGCACCGCATGTGCATCGACAGCGCCAGACGCGACAGCGCAAGGCTCGCCTCCACAGCACCGCCTGACGCAGTCACGAAGCGCTGCCGTGCCGTCCCCACGTCTCCGTGCTCGACAGTCCCGCTCGCGATACCAAGCGTTGCCACCGTCTGTCCACCACCGTGTTGCAGCACGCGTTGTGCAAACCGCAGTGCGCTCTCTGCATGTGACGCCCTCTGCTTCCCGACGTTCCACCCGATGAAGAAGTTGTTGCCGAGCAGCGACAGCAGCACACCGCCACTCTGTTCCAACAGTGGCACCACACCCGACAGTGCGTTGTCGACCTCGCCCAGAGACATGCTGCTGAGTGTGGTTGCAGCGACTGTTGCGTGGTGCCGGATGGTGCTGCACATCAGCATCACAGTGTCGCTCAGGTGTGACGCGCGCGAACCCGCCAGGGAAGGGACAAGAGATGGTGGGCGGGGTGGTGCAACCGCCTGCAGAGGGTGGTGCTCACGGCCCTGCAGGGAGGCAGGCCACACGCTGCACACAGGCACAGGCTCGCTCACACCCTTCAGGTCGGTGGGCACCGCGTTGCCTGCATATGCACCGACACACCCGGACACCCCACGCACACTCGTCCACAGCTCGGCAGGCACCGCAACTGCACCAGGCACACACACAGACTCGAGGCGTGCAGCCACGTTCACTGTGTGTCCGAAGTAGTCCACACGCCCGGTCAGCGTGTTCGTCTCCAGCGTCACAGGTCCCTCGTTCACACCGACACGCACCGTCAGCCCGCCCCACAGCTCTGTCGGGCTGCAGATCCCGACCTCCAGCAGCGCAGCAGGCCACTCCGCCGCAAGCAGATTCTCCTGCACCTCAAGCCCGAAGCACACACCCGCATGTGCATCCTCGAACGCAATCATGAAGGAGTCCCCGATGGTCTTCACCTCGTACCCGCCCCACGCAGACAGTGCAGATCGCATCACCGTGTTGTGAACCGCCATCGCCTTCTTCATCGCCTCAGGTGCCGCCTCCCAGATCGATGTGGACGCACGGATGTCGGTGAACACGATTGTGACACGCTCGCTGTTCGCACCAGGTGCGGCAGCAGGTGGCACACAGGGCTGCCCAGCACCGTCAGGCGAGTGCTGCTGCTCCTCCAGCAGCACGGCAGGGAGGTACGGGCGGTACGCACGCAGGTTCTGCTCCAGCCTGCGAAGGGCCTCGTGCATCGCTGCAGGCAGCCGCCCCTCCGCCTCCGCCTCCTGCAGCATCTCCGCCACGGTGTCGACGTCGTAGCCCGCCAGAAGTTGTGCAATCGCCTCCACAGTCTCGATGGTCCGTGCCATAGACGCCTTCTCCCTCTCCGCAGAGTCTGCGAACCCGCGTGTGGCGGCGAAGTCGAGGAAGAGGACTGACAGCGCCAGGAAGGCGTCTAGCACAACTGCCGATGGAGACGCGCCGCACGGCGGCGTGTCGCAGTCGCATGTTAACTGCATCCGCTCCCAGCGGTGCCAGGCAGGCGGGGAGCCAGGCAGGTCGTACAGCCCGAACCGCAGCAGGCTCTCTATGTTCATCAGAAGGACCCACACAGCCACAGCCCTGATCAGCATGACGGAGAAGACGCGGCCCAGCCGCAGCAGCAGGGCAAGGTCTGCCAGCACCACGACAGAAGGCCACATGGCTGGGTACATCATGATGCGTTGCTGCAGGTCGCAGAGAAGAAGAGTCGCTGCCATCAGAGAGACGTAGGCTTGCAGCATCCACAGTGTGAGGGGCCTGCGTGCCAGCAGCAGCAGTGCCACCGCAAAGCTGCCGATGAATGACAGCGAATTAGCACACACCTGCAGGCCACTTGGATGCACTGTGAACGCCAAGAAGACCCCAGACCCCATGCCTGCCACGCAGCTGAAGATCAGCACCACCCGCCTGTCGCTGCGTGTCTTGCCCGTCGCCTTCCCGTCCATCGAGATGACACGCTCATACCACGCCATGACCCCCATCGCTGCAGTGAGGAGTGGCGTGCAGCAGCCCAGCCTCCTGCAGGTGGTGTGGGGGCGGGGCAGGGGGTCAGGGCCCAGCAAAGCGAGCTGGAACACTAAGGCAGCCGGGCGAATGCACAGGGAAGAGAGGAGGGAGCAACGCCGAGCACATTTGACTGTGGTGACTGCCATCGGACACTCCTTCAGGATTTGCGGTAAACGGGGTGGGCAGACTTGCATATAGGAGAACATCCCAGTTGTTGGTCTGTACCGGAGAGAACCCCATTTTTTCGGCGGCCAACGTGCCAAAATGTGCCCCTTCCTCAGTAAAAAACCCGGATTTTCAGACCGGTAGGGGGGGCGACTTAATTCACCCAAAATCCGGGATTTTGGCCACCTAGTCAGGATTTTTCTACTAGTTTTCACGGCAGGCAACTCGCAATGACCCCCCGAAGTATTTTCGGTCGGTTTTGGGGCCCCACCATACATCCGAACCACCCCCAGATCTGAGAAAAGTCCTAAAAATGCGTTTTTCGGGCAGAACGCGGACAGCGCATTCCACGATGCCAAGATTTCGCCCTTGTTGCACATGCCCTTGAATCAGCACTTGAACAAAAAAAATGCAGGCTGGGCTGGTCTTGCCAATGCGAGCACCTAACCCGATGCAAAGAGGGGGATTCCGGGCACAAACGTGCCAGGACCGAGTCCTTCCGTTAACTGCTGTGTATGGGGGATGGACAGGCCAGCTGCTGCTTCCACCGCTCATTTTTATGCAGATGGGGGCGGATGCACAGGGGGGAACGAGGCCACTGGTGGCACCCTGGATCGTCCAAACCTTGAAAGCGCCCCTGAGTGACGGGGGGCCGGGTGGCAAGACTTGCCACCCGGGCTTGCAAGGTATGCGTGAAAGATGGACGCCAAGCCGTGGCTGATCCACGGCCGAAACAAAAGTCGTGACACAGGGCAAAACATAGCCTCGCCACGTGGGATACTGTGGGAGGACGAGGAACGGAAACCACTGGAAAGCGGTTCGTGGGTCAGATCGGAAGAGGGAGGAGGAGGAGGAGGGGTGTGGGTGAAGGGAAGCAGTGCCCCGCCCTGTGGTGGGTCGGGGTGGCGTGCACTGCCTACACATGGACAGCAAGGGGTGTGGTGTGCCCCAGCAGGCAGATAGTGCTGTGTGCCTGCCTGTGGTGCTCGCCTGCCATCTCAGACACCTTCTGGATGTTGGTGCCAGACAGATACGCACGCATCGCAGCGTTGTAGGGGCCCCACTCTGCAGCAGCCTTCCCGATGTGGTACATCCACTCCCCACCCCTGTCGTGTTCACCGTTGCCCTCGTCCTCCACCAGCAGCGAGTACACGCAGAAGCATGTGCCGTCGCTGTCGCTGTTGTTGAGACTGTTGCTGATACTGTCGTCGTTGACTTGCACAGACATGGGGACCTGATCACCACCACGTACACTCTGCTTCACGAGACGCACCCGCCTCGGCACAAGCAGCAGCACATGCTCGTGTTCTGCTTCCTGCTGCAACTTCGTGTTGCACACCACGTCCAGCCCGAGAGCACGCGCAGCACGCTCCATCCCACACGCCAGGACAGGCAGCACCCCAAGCAGGCTGAACCGCCGCATCTCCGCACACCCCGTGTCCCCGCACAGGACACGCCCCAACGCCGCTCCAATGTTGACACGCAGTGCACCGTCTGTGCTGTTGTCCTGCTGGGTGTTGAAGCTGCGTACCTCACGCACGATCTGCTGTGCTGCACCTGCAGCTGCAGTGGCGTGCACGAAGCACGTGCGTGACGTGTTGCAGGAGACAAGGATGCGGTCACCGAGGAACACGTCCACCAGACCACGGCGTGACTCCACTGCCGACATCGTGTTGGTCACCAGCATCTCGAAGAACGACGTGAAGGTGCGGGGGTCCTGCTTCAGACAAGCGAGCGCGTTGCGTGTGTTCACCACAAGCAGTGTTGACCGTACGCTCTTCAAGACACCAAGCACCTTCGTCGCCATGGGACGGTGCCCCTCTGCATATTCGCATGATGATCGGATTGACTTCACACCCGAACTCGTTGAAGAGTCTGAGTACAGAGACTCGCCTGAGTCGCTGTCCTCTCGGCCGCCGCCATAATGCTGTGCAGGGAGGCACGACTTCGGGAGGTACGGGCGGTACGCACGCAGGTTCTGCTCCAGCCTGTGAAGGGCCTCGTGCATCGCTGCAGGCAGCCGCCCCTCCGCCTCCGCCTCCTGCAGCATCTCCGCCACGGTGTCGACGTCGTAGCCCGCCAGAAGTTGTGCAATCGCCTCCACAGTCTCGATGGTCCGTCCCATCGCCGCCTTCTCTCTCTCCGCAGACTCTGCGAACCCGCGTGTGGCGGCGAAGTCGAGGAAGAGAACTGACAGCGCCAGGAAGGCGTCGAGCACAACTGCCGATGGAGACGCGCCGCACGGCGGCGTGTCGCAGTCGCATGTTAACTGCATCCGCTCCCAGCGGTGCCAGGCAGGCGGGGAGCCAGGCAGGTCGTACAGCCCGAACCGCAGCAGGCTCTCTATGTTCATCAGAAGGACCCACACAGCCACAGCCCTGATCAGCATGACGGAGAAGACGCGGCCCAGCCGCAGCAGCAGGGCAAGGTCTGCCAGCACCACGACACAGGGCCACACGGCTGGGTACATCATGATGCGTTGATGCAGGTCGCAGAGAAGAAGAGTCGCTGCCATCAGAGAGACGTAGGCTTGCAGCATCCACAGTGTGAGGGGCCTGCGTGCCAGCAGCAGCAGTGCCACCGCAAAGCTGCCGATGAATGACAGCGAATTAGCACACACCTGCAGGCCACTTGGATGCACTGTGAACGCCAAGAAGACCCCAGACCCCATGCCTGCCACGCAGCTGAAGATCAACACCACCCGCCTGTCGCTGCGTGTCTTGCCCGCCGCCTTCCCGTCCATCGAGATGACACGCTCATACCACGCCATGACCCCCATCGCTGCAGTGAGGAGTGGCGTGCAGCAGCCCAGCCTCCTGCAGGTGGTGTGGGGGCGGGGCAGGGGGTCAGGGCCCAGCAAAGCGAGCTGGAACACTAAGGCAGCCGGGCGAATGCACAGGGAAGAGAGGAGGGAGCAACGCCGAGCACATTTGACTGTGGTGACTGCCATCGGGCACTCCTTCAGGATTTGCGGTAAACGGGGTGGGCAGACTTGCACAGATCAGGGAGCGCAGTGCAGAGTTGGGCGCCGTTGGGTGGTCTCACGACAAACCCACCACTTGTCTGAATCGGATGATCTGTCCGAGGGCAAAACAAAGAGCACCAGCTTGCTCCGAACATGAAATACGGAATACAGTCTCCGAAATTTCCCGATTTTTTTCTAAGAATTTTTAGGAGGGGAAATATATTTTTTTCGAAGGATTTTCCTTAGGAAATGGAACACTATCGACACATGTCACTCAACACGGGGGAATGGGGAGGGGAGAGGTTGTGGTGAAACGCACACACCCAACCCCCCTTCCCGCAATTACGGCACTACGCGTGCCGTAAACTCGAATGACCTGCTTTCTCCGTGTTCCATTTCCTCCTTCATTGCATGAGGCTACAAAACTTTTTCCGAGGGGGGGGATGAGGATGAGTCCTCCAGACACCCGCCCCTCTTCTGTTTCTTCCCGGCAGCCAAAAAAACCGGTGTTCTTTCCAGCCAAGACCCAGATGTTCACTACCGTGGCCTCCGGCGGCTGGGGGGCTCTGCCCCCCAGACCCCCCTGTGGCTTGTGTCTGTCTTGTCACCAAGCTATGCCACTCTGGCATGTCAAGAAGGGGTGTCGTTGGAAAAAACGGTCCCGAAACCCATTTTTTGCTTTCATCCGGCAGCTGATGATGGCGGGATCACTGGCCACAGGAGAGATGAGCCGTGGACGCCGGATACCCCATCGAGCGAGGCGAAGTGGGAACTGTCAGGTGGCGCCGACCCTATCGGAGGTCATCAGGCCGCGCAGCGCCTCATGTTGTTGAGGCAACCATCGCATGCATCGGTCGTACGCGCCTTACAGCACAATGAAAACAAGGCGGTCATTGCCGACATTGTATTTGGCCGCGGATGGTGAGCTACCGGACCTGGGGCTGCCAGTGGTGGTCTCGATCGAGGAGGCCTTCACCATGCGGTTCCAGTTGCGGCGAGCGCCCATGAGTGATTTGTGATAGAATTTTCCAAGGCAGTGCACTGCGTGAGGTTGTGGTACAGGGAACTGCTGGGTCCGAAATACAAGGCAAAAATCCTTAGAAAAAAGCAGGAATACATTTCCGGGATTTTGGCTATTTTTCAAGGAATACGGAGCAAGCATAGTGGACCACATCCTGCAGCCTTTGCTGTGCTGCGGGGGCTTGCTTCTTGGAGCGCAAAGGGGCTGGGGGGCTTCGCTCAGAAGTGCAGAACAGCGACAAAAAAAAAGGTGAGACGCCTGGCAACACTGGCGGGAAAGTGACACAGTTTGACACACACAGTCACACTCAGCACCCGCTGCCTCCGAGTTATCATCGTGACACTGACAGGAGTCAGGTGTGGTAGTGTAAAATGATGAACGTGGCGGCAGGCACCAAAAGAGCCAGCAATAGAATCTGTGCAAGTGCCATGGGCCCTCGTTCTGTCCCGGGGCTGGTGTGTAGCTGAAAAGCGTCACCGGCCCGGAGGCGTTGTTGGGTGGGGTCAGGGCGGCAGCGTCTGCATAGGAGAACATCCCGGTTGTTGGAGTGTACCGGAGAGAGAACCCAAAGACCTCACATAGAAGAAGCAGCGGGTTTCGTTTGCTCTGTTTGCAACCTTCTGGTCAACCTGCACGTTTGGCGGGCGGAGTGGAGATGAATCAAATCGGCATCGCACTGGGGGCCTCGCCACCAGTCACGTCAGGTCGGACATTGCAAAACTTGCGCTGCTTACGGCGATGAAGTCGATAGCATCGTTAGACAGGCTACGCTTGGAGGCGGTGTACTTCGACGTGGATGTGGCATCCTGGAGACACGCTCTGTCCTCCACCTCGTAGACAACGCCGTCAGGGCCGTCGTGTTGCGGCACACGTGCTGTGGTGGGAAGCAGCATCTCGCGCACAGCACCCGGTGGTGCCTCCGCCGTGTACAGGCACCGCATGTGCATCGACAGCGCCAGACGCGACAGCGCAAGGCTCGCCTCCACAGCACCGCCTGACGCAGTCACGAAGCGCTGCCGCACCGTCCCCACATCTCCGTGTTCGACAGTCCCGCTCGCGATGCCAAGCGTTGCCACCGTCTGCCCTTCACCGTGCTGCAGCACGCGTTGTGCAAACCGCAGTGCACTCTCTGCGTGCGAGGACACCTTCTTCCCGACGTTCCACCCGATGAAGAAGTTGTTGCCGAGCAGCGACAGCAGCGCACCGCCACTCTGTTCCAACAGTGGCACCACACCCGACAGTGCGGTGTCGATCTCGCCCAGAGACATGCTGCTGAGTGTGGTTGCAGCGACTGTTGCGTGGTGCCGGATGGTGCTGCACATCAGCATCACAGTGTCGCTCAGGTGTGACGCGCGCGAACCCGCCAGGGAAGGGACAAGAGATGGTGGGCGGGGTGGTGCAACCGCCTGCAGAGGGTGGTGCTCACGGCCCTGCAGGGAGGCAGGCCACACGCTGCACACAGGCACAGGCTCGCTCACACCCTTCAGGTCGGTGGGCACCGCGTTGCCTGCATATGCACCGACACACCCGGACACCCCACGCACACTCGTCCACAGCTCGGCAGGCACCGCAACTGCACCAGGCACACACACAGACTCGAGGCGTGCAGCCACGTTCACTGTGTGTCCGAAGTAGTCCACACGCCCGGTCAGCGTGTTCGTCTCCAGCGTCACAGGTCCCTCGTTCACACCGACACGCACCGTCAGCCCGCCCCACAGCTCTGTCGGGCTGCAGATCCCGACATCCAGCAGCGCAGCAGGCCACTCCGCCGCAAGCAGATTCTCCTGCACCTCAAGCCCGAAGCACACACCCGCATGTGCATCCTCGAACGCAATCATGAAGGAGTCCCCGATTGTCTTCACCTCGTACCCGCCCCACGCAGACAGTGCAGATCGCATCACCGTGTTGTGAACCGCCATCGCCTTCTTCATCGCCTCAGGTGCCGCCTCCCAGATCGATGTGGACGCACGGATGTCAGTGAACACGATTGCCGCACGCTCGCTCTTCGCACCAGGTGCGGCAGCAGGTGGCACACAGGGCTGCCCAGCACCGTCAGGCGAGTGCTGCTGTTCCTCCAGCAGCACGGCAGGGAGGTACGGGCGGTACGCACGCAGGTTCTGCTCCAGCCTGCGAAGGGCCTCGTGCATCGCAGCAGGCAGCCGCCCCTCCGCCTCCGCCTCCTGCAGCATCTCCGCCACGGTGTCGACGTCGTAGCCCGCCAGAAGTTGTGCAATCGCCTCCACAGTCTCGATGGTCCGTCCCATCGCCGCCTTCTCCCTCTCCGCAGAGTCTGCGAACCCGCGTGTGGCGGCGAAGTCGAGGAAGAGGATGCACAGTGCCAGAACCATGTCAAGCACTACTGCAAATACCGACGACCCGCACGGCGGCGTGTCGCAGTCGCATGTTAACTGCATCCGCTCCCAGCGGTGCCAGGCAGGCGGGGAGCCAGGCAGGTCGTACAGCCCGAACCGCAGCAGGCTCTCTATGTTCATCAGAAGGACCCACACAGCCACAGCCCTGATCAGCATGACGGAGAAGACGCGGCCCAGCCGCAGCAGCAGGGCAAGGTCTGCCAGCACCACGACACAGGGCCACATGGCTGGGTACATCATGATGCGTTGCTGCAGGTCGCAGAGAAGTGTCGCCATGGCCATCAGAGAGACGTAGGCTTGCAGCATCCACAGTGTGAGGGGCCTGTGTGCCAGCAGCAGGATCACCACCGGCAGGCTGCCAACGACTACCAGCATGTTGACGCCCCACAGCAGACCGCTCCTGTCGTTTGCCATCGACAGGAACATGCCAGGCACGATGCATGTCACGATGCTCATGAAAAACACCACCCGCCTGTCGCTGCGTGTCTTGCCCGTCGCCTTCCCGTCCATAGAGATGACACGCTCATACCACGCCATGACCCCCATGGCTGCCGCGGCTTGCAGCAGCCCAGCCTCCTGCAGGTGGTGTGGGGGCAGGGGCAGAGAGCAAGCGCGAAGGCCAGATGCGGGCGATATGCAGGCAGTGGGGAGGTGAGGGTCTGCACCAAGGTTGCATATTGAACCGCCTTGACGGCACCGTTCCCCTTTCGCTCCTGCAGATTAGCACCCCCCTCATCACCCTCCTCCACGGAGGCAGCAAAGGGTGAGCCCAAGAGTGCCGTGCCACCTGCCCAGTGGCACTGTGTATGTATGTGTGGCAAAAAAAGCTGCCACTTTATTTCCTTGCAGCCCGAATCCTGTGTGTCACACACGCACAGATTTTGTCCCCCCCCGCCCCCCCACAAGATTTTGAATCGCCGTCTTTTTTGCCTTATTCCCCTCCAGCACTTCAGCAGTTCAGAACCAAGGCGCCCGAATCACTTCACTCCGGGGGAAAACCCTTCAAAATAGCGGCAACTTTTTTTACTCTTTTTTTTTTGGCAAAAACTGTGTATCAGTGCAAAGCTGAAAGGGAAACAAAGAGAAGAGCCGAACGGTATTCGTCGATCGCGAGCACACCCCACGCGCCTGTCATGAAGCGTGGTGATGTTCTGCAAGGATCTGCACTGGCACAGTTTCCTGCGTTGTTGCACAACTCTCAAAACAAAAGCACGGCGATTTTCCTCCCGTAATATTTCTATGGCCCAACACACTTCTCGCCCGAGCGGGTGATTTGCGCGTTCTACCAAAAAAAAATGCACCAAAAATTGCCGGGTTTCTTTTGTTTTGTTTGTGCAACCTTCTGGCCACCTGTCACGTCGGGGCGTGGAGTGTAGGTGAACAAGACATTGCCCCCACTGCAACCCTTTTAGTTCTGAACGCCTTCCGTGAGCACGGTGCGTTTCGTCGATCGCGAGCACACCCCACGCGCCTGTCATGAAGCGTGGTGACGTTCTGCAAGGATCTGCACTGGCACAGTTTCCTGCGTTGTTGCACAACTCTCAAAAAACGCATCCACCACCCCTGCCCCCCCCCCCCCGCCTCCTGCAGTCGCTCTGCCGCTGTTATCCGCACCCCACCCCCCACCAACGGAACCACAGGGCAGGAACCTCAATCGACGTCTTGTTAACCTTTGGTTTGGGCAACCAAGGGCTGGTGTGTGTGTGTGTAGTGATAGTGGCTTTAAGTGGGTAACCCTGCGGCGGATCTGCGCCCACTCCCCCCCCGCCCACCCCAGTGGATGTGTGTGTTGATCACTTTTAAAAGGATGAAGCTGGGTTAACCCTGCACGGGTTTACCTAGCCCACCCCTGTAGTGTGTATTTGCCACTTTTAGGGCGGGATGACCCTGCACTCCTGATCCCCAGCCACTGTGTTGTGTGTGTAAGATGGTTATATATTGGAACGGTAAGCTGTCGCCTTTTGTTCCTCCAATTGTCTGAACGATTTGAACAGATATTTTTTTGGGGCGGGGGGTGGGGGGTTGGGGGGTTGGTGGCCTGTTCGTTTGCCTTTGCTGTTTTTTTTATTGGGAGAGTCTCGCTACCAGTCACAGCTTGTCAGTCAGTGTGAGGGGGAAGTGGGGCTGCTGCTCACCTTTTCTCGTTCAGCCACATCTGGTAGCGAGGGCCCCCCCCATTGCAACCCCATGCAATGAATGGGGGCCCTCGCTACCAGTCACAGCTCGTCAGTCAGTGAGGGGAAGTGGGCCGTGGCTCATTTTTTCTCACTCAGTCACACCTGGTAGCGAAGGCCCCCAATGAGACAAATGGAAAACATCCGAGAAGAGCCGAGAAGAGGAGGGTGGGGTGGGGGTGGGTAGATGGAAACACGAAGCAAGGTATAAGCAGGGCCCGATATCTTGCCAAAGGTAGCACTGGGGCAACGCCGCAGTTGCAGAGCCCGCATATCTCGCCATTATTCGTCAGCTGATTGAGGGTGTGACATGAGGGTTGTATCCAACAAGGATATCAAGGCGGCACTTTCGAAGTCCTGCCAAGAACAGCGCCACGTGGCACCGTTATTCACAGGCCGAGGTGAGCCTTACACCCTCCTGCGAGAGAGCTGTTCCTAGCTTGCCTCTTTTTCGAAATTGGAAACCACACGCCTGGCGTGGGACGACCAGGGCAGTGTCGTGCACAGCGTAACCTGATGCTTGACATTTTTTGACGAGCCGGCGTTCCTCGCAATTTGAATGACTGGGTTCTGTGTCAAACTGTGAAACTGTGCCGCGACAGGCAAGCTTGGCCGCCAAAATCCTGGCGTGGGTGCCGGAGCAAAAAAAAGGGGGGGGAGGGACGATGCCCGGTGGTAAAGAAAAATGATCCGACGGACGTCAAGTGAGTTTCTTTTTGGTGTCGACAAGCACATCAATCACTGCGAGTAGCCTAGACACTGCGTGAGTTTTGTTTGTTTGTGCAACCGGGGGGGTGGGGGGTATTGAAATAGAAGTAGAAGGAAGCACAAGGATGACGGGGAGGGGGGAGGAAGTCACCGGAGAAGGCGTTGTGTAAGACGGGACTGTCCCGTGGTTGGCACCGGCAGATCGCGAGCTCGGATCGGTCTGCACCGTCATCTGAAAGCAAGATTAGGGGAGGAGGGGGGGGGGGGGCAGTGTTCAGCATTCGCTTTCGACATCTTTATTCTGGAGCAGATCTACCCCCCGAGGATCCCGAAGAGGAGCGTTGGGTAGAGTAGAATGTAGAATTGGTTGTTCCACAGGTATTATAAATTCACACGTGAGGGGGGAGGGGGGGACAGAAGGGCTTAGGCTGAAGGTGCGGACAATCAAGCATATCAACCTACATCCCTGACTTGGGTGAACATCTGCACCTGAAATGCCACTTCGCCGGGCCTCAACACAGCCCCGATCGAGACAAGGTTTGTGACCAGCAAACAAACACGGGGGGGGGGGGGGGGGGGCCTCACTGCGGTGCCGGGATACGGTGCGTGTTGGCGCATTTCCTCCCCCTCATCGGGGGTAATCGCCGAACTTTTCCCCTTAAACCTTACCCGATAGTGAAGCCCGCCCATGGCCTGGGGCATTGTGTTCTTTGAAGTTGCTGGACGAGGGTGCGAAACTCTGGCATCAAAAATACCGACAAAAAAATATGTATATAGTGGGATGGAGGGCGGGTGGGATTGAGGGAGCTCGCACGCTGAATCTACTACACACGCCACAGGTGGGATTGCACAGACGGGACGGCGTGGTATGGTCACCGTTGTGCCAACGAAAGCATCAGAAGTGCAAATTCATCGTATGTGACTGTGCTGTTGGCGGTGCGGCTGTAGCGCCCCAGGATCTCGTCAACTTTGGAGTGTGAGTCATCTAAGCCAAAGTTCTCAAACGAGCTGTAGATTGACTTCACGATGTCACGCTGCAGCACACCGGCACCGTCGGTGTCGTGCTTGTCGAACAGGTCTTGTATTTCAGCCTCGGTCAGCACACCTGCTGCGGAGAACGGCGTGTGGTCACCCTTCTTCACCACATCCATGTCTGGAATGCTGGTCTGTTTGGCAGCTTCGGCTGGCGCGCTGGCGTCTTCCGGCTTCTGCTGCGAAACGTATTCCACCTTTGCTATTTCCTTCTCCTGGCGCTCTGTCTCTGCCATGTCGAGCTCGAACACTTCTTTCGAATCCTGCAGTGCGGGTGTGATGTGTGTCGGCAATTTGAAGGGATCACGAATCCATCAAAACCCTTCGACCACTGCAGCAGGCAGGCAGGGGGAGATCCGATCCACACACAGCACACGCCGCCACCCCACGACAGACTGCGTAGCGGTGCATACCTTGGTGCAAACCTCCAGTGTACGGATGCCGATGAATGAGTCATCGGCACAGACCTTGAAGAGCTGTGGGTTGTAGGTGATGAGGTGGGGGATGGGAGTGGTTGAGAGGAGTGGAGTGCCACTTCGAGGGCCTTGGTTGGTCCACAGTGAATAGGGTGGGTTCGGTCTCCGTTCGCGAGGCTGTGTGGCCTGTTGTTGGGAATCCTGCCGACACACTTCAGGAATCTGTCACTTGCATAGCACGCATCCGCGGGATTTTGTTGGGAAAAAATTTATCTCCCGCTTGGGCATGCGTTTGATGCTTCAACACGAAAGAGTGCCACTGCACCTGATCTGCAGTGCACATTTTTATTCCATTTCCTTTGATGGTATCCTGCGTGAGGAGCACAGGGGCATAACGCACGTGACACTGATGAAAGAAATCATCAGATCATATCCAGGGCATCATCCAAGAGCATACCAGGTCTACATTCTGCAGCACAGCGTTGTTCGCCATTGTAGCGAGGCCCGACCGTTTCTTCCAGCCTTTTCAACTCTCCCACCAGTGAACAGAAGAGGGGTCTGAGTGGCTGGGGCGGCAGCTCAGCTCACTTCTCCTGCGTCGCACACACAGCGCAGCTCAGCGAAAGCGGAGCTCCTGTATACCTTCGGCGCCTTCGAATAACACCTGCGCCTCACACACACCCGTGCTGCTCTTAAACCCAGCAACCCACCCTAACTCGACCTGTTCTGACCGTTCTGCACGGTCTTTGCGGCAAAGCGCGGTGTATACAGAGGGAGTACTCTTACTGCATGTGATGTGGTGTGGTTCGTGTTGGGGTGGGGCAGATTCAGATGAGACACACAGACAGAAGAAGCATCGCATGGGGGTGTCGGGTGTGGGTGGGTGGGGGGGATGGAGCGACGGCGGTGCAGTGAGCCTGCGCCAGACTTGCCGCAGAGGGCAATATCGAGCCAAAGGGCGTGGAGTGGGGGAGGGGTGAGGTGGTGGAGCAGCCTGCAGGGAGAGCCACTGCGCCTATCGCTTGCCTTCCTCTCGTCTCGAGATGCAACGCATCGGCTGCCTCCAAACAGAGCAGGGGCCAGGCTTCCTTGCTGCGCTGCGAGGCAAGTAAGCAACGCAATGCGATGAAACTGCACGAAAGGCAGGGAAATAGGCCGAGACTGCACTCAGGGTGAAGCAGAAGACACAGCACACACAGAGACAGAAATGCAGATCGTTGGTGTGAAGACCCACCTCCCGCAGAGGTTGGTGAAGGTCCCACGTTCGCTATAAAAAATGTCACTCCGGTACAGCCGCTCTGCTCGTATTTTGTTTGTGATGCGTTGACGCTTCCACACACAAAAGCCCCAACTCCTGTGATGGGGGAGGCTACTGGCTAACTGCTTTGTTACGCTCATCCACGTTTTGACTGTGGTGTCGTGACATTTCCTGCTCACAAGTGTGCGTCATCACAAGAGAAGCGCCCTGCCCCCATCAACTGCCAAACCAAAAGGCAGATCCACCGGGCTACGTTTTGTTGTTTCGTTGAGCGCAGTGCGGCGGGAGAGATCCTCAACACATTTCCATCACTGCTGCGAGGCTTGTAAGCTCGTTGGCATAGGTGGAATCCTGCAGACACTGCAACATTTCGTTGATCCCCGCTTCCACCGCAGCAGACACGCAGGGGTTCGTCTCAGCCTGGGCACTGCTGCCATGCTCGAGAAGGATCCGAAGTGAGTTGAGCCCCACTTCAGCTGCCTTCTTGCTCACTCGCTCATTCACAAGATCCGTCACAAACGCCGGGATGAACCCTTCCTTCACAAACTCCGCGCGTTGCGCGCCCGTCCCCGCCTCCACAGCATTCGCCAGGGCCCACAGGGCATCCTCTGACACGGCGCGACTCCGCCCCTCCCTCAGCTTGCCCAAGAGCACCCCGATCGCGCCGGAGTCTATGAGGTGCTGCACCTGGGAGGGCGTGCCTGCAGCCGCGTTGCCCAGCGCAGTGAGACAGACCCTCACGACACCGTTACGGGATGACGACATCAAGGCGCAGAGCCCCGCAACTGCGCCAGCATCCAGCACAGCCTGACTCTGCTCGGTGCTTCCAGCCATGACGCTGCCGAGGACCGTAGCGGCTGCGCTGTGGATGGATACGCCCTCTTGGAGCCTCTGGACCAGGCATGGCAGCACACCGGTGTCCGCCACCATCTGGATGTACTCCGTGCAGTTGCTGACGGAGGACAGCCCCCACATCGCGTCGGAGGCTACGCCCGAGTCCTTGGATGATGCGAGCTGCGCCAGCATGGGCACCGCATCACGGGCAGCGTCAGCCCTGACGGTGGGGGTCCCGCGCACCAGGCTTGCGAGGGTACTCGCCACGGTGCGCCTCACTTCAACACAGTCGGTGCCTCCGTCCAGCAGACTCAGGAGTGGGTCGAGGGCGCCTGCATCCAGAGCCGTGTCTCGGAGTCGGGCTGAGTCGCCGCAGATGTTCCCGAGGCACCAGATGGCATGCTCGAACACCGAATCGCTGGCGCGTTGCTGCAGCAGGCTCACGAGCACGGGGATGGCACCGGCCTGCACGACAACTTCCGTTTGCTCGCTTGTGCCTGCCGCAATATTTGTGAGTGCCCACAGTGCCCTGGACTGCACTTCACCGCTCCCTCTCGAGGCGATTTGCAGGAGACGCGGCACGACAGGCGGCACTGCACCGAGGAGGGCACCGATGGGCGGGTTGTACTCTCGAGACAGCATCGCCTGCACAGCTCGGACAGCAGACGCAACCTCGCAGCACCCTTCCCCGCCGCTGTGCAACCCCTGCGCCATCCGCACGACATCCCAGGTCTCGTCGGCGGCGGGCAGCCCCCACCGCTTGCGCCGTCGCTTGAGCATGACACCCCTCATGGCAGATCTGAGGGCCGCTGCCTTTGCATCCCGCTCGCCAGGCGATTGGGTGGCGGGCATCGATACACGGTGGGATCTTGTAAATTTTACATGTATAACTACAAGTATATACATGTATTATACATGTATAATACTTGCATGTCAACTATTATACATGTAAAATACATGTATATGCCTGAAATATACATGTAAAATACATGGGGGGCCCTCGCTACCAAGTGTGACTGAGTGAGAAAAAGTGAGAAGTCAGCCATGTTTGGCTGACAACTGACGACTCGTGACTCACAGTGACTCGTAGCGAGGGCCCCCATGTATATCAAGTAAAAATACAAGTATAATACTTGCATGTCAACTATTATACATGTATTTTTACTTGATATACATGTATTTTACATGTACCGTATACGTAAATATTTTGGAACGTAAATATTATGGAACGTAAATATTTTGGAACGCTGGTGGGTTGGCGTTCCAGATTTTTTTCGTTCCATAATATTTACAGGGCTTTCTGCGACTCGGGGACTTGGACCAGGTGATCGGACGGCATACAGAGTCCCTGACGGGACCTACTCGTGCACTTTTCGCGCGATTCCTGACGCAAGCCGTCCTCACCACCGAGTCCCCAACTGGCCCTGTAAATATTATGGAACGTAAATATTATGGAACGGACCGGCCAAAAATGGGCCCGTTCCATAATATTTACGTTCCATAATATTTACGTATACGGTATATTTCAGGCATTTACATGTATTTTACATGTATAATACTTGTCATGCAAGTATTATACATGTAAAATACTTGCATGACAAGTAAAATACATGTATAATACTTGCATGCAAGTAAAATACATGTATTTTACTTACATGCAAGTATTTTACTTGTCATGCAAGTATTTTACATGTATAATACTTGCATGACAAGTATTATACATGTAAAATACATGTAAATGCCTGAAATATACATGTAAAATACATGTATATCAAGT
The DNA here is from genome assembly GCA_963210315.1 of Rhynchopus euleeides. NCBI lineage: Eukaryota > Euglenozoa > Diplonemea > Diplonemida > Diplonemidae > Rhynchopus > Rhynchopus euleeides. Next base: position 2,142,323 of record OY723239.1, on the reverse strand, counting down.
AAAAATACATGTATAATAGTTGACATGCAAGTATTATACATGTATTTTTACTTGATATACATGTATTTTACATGTATATTTCAGGCATATACATGTATTATACATGTATAATAGTTGACATGCAAGTATTATACATGTATAATACATGTATTATACTTGTAGTTATACATGTAAAATTTACAAGATCCCACCGTGTACCCAAGGGGTGGGGGGGGGGGGGGGGGGCAGAGCCTGCCTGTCAGTGTGTGTGGGGCGGTGTATTGGGGAGGGGCGCTGCTGCTGTCGGGTGCACCTGGGAGAGAGAGGCTTGTGCTGGTCGGTGCTGCAGGGGGGGGGGGGGGGGCCCGTTCACGGTGGGATCTTGTAAATTTTACATGTATAACTACAAGTATATACATGTATTATACATGTATAATACTTGCATGTCAACTATTATACATGTATAATACATGTATATGCCTGAAATATACATGTAAAATACATGTATATCAAGTAAAAATACAAGTATAATACTTGCATGTCAACTATTATACATGTATTTTTACTTGATATACATGTATTTTACATGTATATTTCAGGCATTTACATGTATTTTACATGTATAATACTTGTCATGCAAGTATTATACATGTAAAATACTTGCATGACAAGTAAAATACATGTATAATACTTGCATGCAAGTAAAATACATGTATTTTACTTACATGCAAGTATTTTACTTGTCATGCAAGTATTTTACATGTATAATACTTGCATGACAAGTATTATACATGTAAAATACATGTAAATGCCTGAAATATACATGTAAAATACATGTATATCAAGTAAAAATACATGTATAATAGTTGACATGCAAGTATTATACATGTATTTTTACTTGATATACATGTATTTTACATGTATATTTCAGGCATATACATGTATTATACATGTATAATAGTTGACATGCAAGTATTATACATGTATAATACATGTATTATACTTGTAGTTATACATGTAAAATTTACAAGATCCCACCGTGTACCCAAGGGGTGGGGGGGGGGGGGGGGGCAGAGCCTGCCTGTCAGTGTGTGTGGGGCGGTGTATTGGGGAGGGGCGCTGCTGCTGTCGGGTGCACCTGGGAGAGAGAGGCTTGTGCTGGTCGGTGCTGCAGGGGGGGGGGGGGGGGCCCGTTCACGGTGGGATCTTGTAAATTTTACATGTATAACTACAAGTATATACATGTATTATACATGTATAATACTTGCATGTCAACTATTATACATGTATAATACATGTATATGCCTGAAATATACATGTAAAATACATGTATATCAAGTAAAAATACAAGTATAATACTTGCATGTCAACTATTATACATGTATTTTTACTTGATATACATGTATTTTACATGTATATTTCAGGCATTTACATGTATTTTACATGTATAATACTTGTCATGCAAGTATTATACATGTAAAATACTTGCATGACAAGTAAAATACTTGCATGCAAGTAAAATACATGTATTTTACTTGCATGCAAGTATTTTGAACGATTTTGAACGATTTTTGGCCGTGCTCGTAGCATTCCCCGTTGAGGGGGTCGCTATTTCGTGTTCTCCTGGCCGCACGGAGGCATTGCCTTACGTCGCCTCTTCCTCTTTTCCTTTGGTGGTGTGTTGGTCTGGCACAGAGGGCGGGACCGTGCTGATATGCACAGTGACGACTCTCCCTTTTGTTTTGTGCCCGCCTCCACCGAGATTCGGCTGATGCCTCTCAGACTGGGGGCGGGCGGTCGCCGACCCTTTTCTGTACGAGGTTTTCCACAGGCTGCACACCTGCCCCGCGGCTGTGTGGCAGTCTTCGCGGAGTGCAATGCGAAGGTCTGGCCTGACGTGGTGTGACTATTTAGACTCCAGGTGTCTCCACCCTTCCTGGTCTGGGGAGCCTCGGTACCCAAGCAGTTTTCGGTCATGCCCTGGACCACGGCCGTGCTAGACTCCTGGTGCAGGCACCCGTCATGGTCCGGGGACGGCCCCCCCAGGCAGTTTAACGTCTTACCCAGGACCTTTTTTTTTTCCCCTCTTGTGTCCCATGCCTTGTTTGCAGTGATCGCATTGTTGGCCATCCTTGCTGTAGTTCGGCATGCCGCCCTTCCCACCTTCCCCCACCCCCTCCCCGGCGGTTTTGCTCTCCGTGTGGTTTGGTGGTACTGGTGAGCCATCTGGGGAAAGAACCTTGACAATCCCGGGCCGGCAGTACGTTCGTCACCCCCACGGGCTCGGCCGGTTTCTAAACCTTTAGGCAATCTACGTCCGCAGGCCAAGAACCCGGTGTGCAGATGCACGTTGGGAGCCCCCTGAAGTCCGCACACGCCCTCTCTGAGTAGTCCCCGACCAAGCGCTGGCCTCTCTGACCGACTACCATGCCGCCGCAGGCCAAGAACCCGGTGTGCCGAAGCACGTTGGGAGCCCCCTGAAGTCAACACAGCACCCCGCCAGTGGCTCCAGCTGTCCCTCCCCATGTCAGAGTTGACGGAAAAAGGCGGACCCTCTTTTGTCCCAGTGCTCCGTGCTATGCACTGGGACCCCGTTGCCCAGGCGGACCAGCCTGGGGGAGCCCTCGGGGTGTGGGGTTGAGTTTTACGACTTCCCTAGGTCTTAGGTAGTTTAAGGTCGTGCCCAGGACCTTTTTTTTTTTTACTTGTCATGCAAGTATTATACATGTATTTTACTTGTCATGCAAGTATTATACATGTATTTTACTTGTCATGCAAGTATTTTTTTTTTCATGTCGCTCCCGTTGGTCACTTCGCTGCTTTGAGTCAGCCACGTGGCGGAAGCCGGACCGCAGGGAGGGGCGTTGCGCCCGTTGACGCCTCTCACTCCTCATGTGCCTTGAGTAGCTGCCAGGTGGGTCTGCTTTGAGGCGGGGAATCGCGTCAGGCCAAACAGCCACTGCGAGGACGTCTCCCCTAAAAGAAAAGAAAGAATGTGGGAAGGGGACGGGGGTGGGATGGGTGGGCAGCGCAAGCCGGAAGGAGCGCCTCCCATGGGGCGGAAGCTCACCCGACAGCATAAAATGCTGCGAAAACAACAAAAAAAGGGAAAATAAACCACGCACACCACAACATCAATAAAACCAAAGCCGTGCAGAAAGGGCCCCTCCGCATATATGAAACAGGGCACACAGCGGAAAAAGAGTTACCAGAGCTTGCTTTAGTTTCCCCTCGGAGGAGGGTAATCACAGGGGGCGCCACGTGAAGGCAGCAAGTTGGATTTTATCCCCCCTGGAAGCAGAGGTAGGTTGTTATTTTACATGTATAATACTTGCATGACAAGTATTATACATGTAAAATACATGTAAATGCCTGAAATATACATGTAAAATACATGTATATCAAGTAAAAATACATGTATAATAGTTGACATGCAAGTATTATACTTGTATTTCTACTTGATATACATGTATTTTACATGTATATTTCAGGCATATACCGTATACGTAAATATTATGGAACGTAAATATTATGGAACGGGCCCATTTTTGGCCGGTCCGTTCCATAATATTTACGTTCCAAAATATTTACAGGGCCAGTTGGGGACTCGGTGGTGAGGACGGCTTGCGTCAGGAATCGCGCGAAAAGTGCACGAGTAGGTCCCGTCAGGGACTCTGCATGCCGTCCGATCACCTGGTCCAAGTCCCCGAGTCGCAGAAAGCCCTGTAAATATTATGGAACGAAAAAAATCTGGAACGCCAACCCACCAGCGTTCCAAAATATTTACGTTCCATAATATTTACGTTCCATAATATTTACGTTCCAAAATATTTACGTATACGGTACATGTATTATACATGTATAATAGTTGACATGCAAGTATTATACATGTATAATACATGTATATACTTGTAGTTATACATGTAAAATTTACAAGATCCCACCGTGTTCTCTCTGTGTAAAAGTGTGTCAGGTTTGCAGCCTGTATTGTGAGGCGGAAATGGAACACTATCGACACATGGCACTGAACACTGGGGGAATGGGGGGAGGGGAGACAGGTTGTGGTGAAATGCACACACCTCAATTCTCTGCATTTTTGAGTGGAGAGCCCCCCCGATAGGGAAAAGACAAAATGCTGCTGTTTTCGGCCATGTTCAAAACTGTTCAAAAATCAGGGGGGAGTCAGGTCACTATGTAGCCAGCTGTGCAGGCAGGTCGCTGATGCCCTGAGGGCTCTTGGCTCCGCAGACCGTTTTGCTTGAAAGAAAGTGGGGGGCAAAGGGCAACGGGTAAAAAAAGGAAGCAGAAACGGGAAAGGTAAAACTGGGCTCCTTTCGCATTTTTTGTAGACACCCAGAGAGAAAATCTGAAACCAGCGGTGGGGTGCAAGTCGTTGAAAGGTTTGTCGATGATTGCTATATGCTGACCCTTGATGGAAGGTGAGATTTTTAGTCCGAGGGGCGCTCGCGTAACCAGTGCGTCCGAATAAATACCGCCTCAGCAGCAAGCTGGCTTTGGATATCAATTTTCTGTTTCCTTTGCTCACTTTTGTGAGGAGATGCCACTGGGGGAGGGGGAGGTAGGAGGTGGTAGCAGCCTGCAGGGAGAGCCACTGACAATCTTTTGCCTTCCTCTCGTCTCGAGATGCAACGCATCGGCTGCCTCCAAACAGAGCAGGGGCCAGGCTTCCTTGCTGCGCTGCGAGGCAAGTAAGCAATGCAACGCGATGAAACTGCGTGAAAGGCAGGGAAATAGGCCGAGGCTGCACTCAGGGTGAAGCAGAAGACACAGCACACACAGAGACAGAACTGCAGGTCGTTGGTGTGAAGACCCACCTCCCGCAGAGGCTGAGTGCAACACCCATACCCCGTGAGTCGACCTTCCCCAGACACTTTCCAGTGCTGAGGCAGTACAGTGCGGTGGTGCTCGCAATAGGATTCCTTACAGCAACAACATCACCTGGCTGTGACACAGCAAGTGAGTAGGGTCCCGTCGTCAGTTGCACAGTACGCAGGCAGCTGAGGGAGGTTGTGCACCACACCTTGAGAGACTTGTCGTGAGAGCACGACACCAGGTGCTGCTCGTCCTTGGCCAGGGCGAGGCCGGTCACCCAATGATTGTGTTCACACAGGGTGCGTACAGGTGTGAGGGTGCTGGTGTCCCACACACAGATGGTCTTGTCGTCTGATCCGCTGAAGATCATCGTGCCGGACACAGCAATGCTGCGAACAGCATCGCTGTGACCCTCCAGCACTGTGGCACTCGGTGTACCCTTCAAGTCCCACACACGCACTTTGCCGTAGTAGTCTCCGGACACCAGACGTCCGCAGTGTGTCCACGCTGCACTGTACACGACGGTGTTGTTGAGGTCCAGCACGCACACCCGACCCCACGATGATGTGAGCCACACGCAGATGGTGCCGTCAAAAGAGCACGTTACCAGCCACGTCCCACAGACAGAGAACGCAGTGCGAGAAATAGTCTTGTTGCCGTGTTGTAAGTCCGCCACCGCAGCAGCGGTGCTGGTGTCAAACACAGTCATGTGTCCTTCGTTGTAACCCACAGCACACAACGTCCCACACCTCGACAGTGTGACAGACCTGATAATTTCACCATGCGTCGATGAGTAGACTGCGGGGGCCTTGACGTTGGGCCAGCGTGGGACGAGCTGGACAGCACCCCCGTCCTCCAGACCCGTGTCGGCAACACGCTGTGCATCGTCCAGCTCCTCCTCACACCCTTCGATGTGTGCTGCGACGTTTTCAGCCTCACGGGCTGCGTTGATACAACCCGGGAACATCTCCTCCAGCGCATCCACCTTCAGCCCGGCCACGGTCCCACCTTCCGGAACACCGACGACACAGCTGTCCCCGGTCCCGGTGTGACGGACAGAGACTTCCATGGCTTTGGCTCCCCGCTGCTCAGCTTTTCTGGAGAATGTGGCGGTGTGTGCGGTGTCGGTGGTGGGGATGGGAATCGTAAACAGCTTGCCTCAAAGCGGTGCCACAAATCAATCGTATGGCCCCCACTCCCAGACGCACCGAAAGTGCTTCAACTCCAGCAGATCCACCGGGCTACGTTTTGTTGTTTCGTTGAGCGCAGTGCGGCGGGAGATGTCAGCAACACATCTCCATCACTGCCTGCCTTCTTGCTCACTCGCCCATTCCCAAGATCCGTCACAAACGCCAAGAATGAGCGCGGAGGGCGGAGGAGGGGGTTTGACCGTCGAGAGTGAAAAGTAAGTCTCCCAGCACCTTCTTGCAACATTAGTCCTTGGAAGGGAGGGAATTTGAAGGGAGCACAAGAATGAGCGCGCAGGCCTGTCGCTAACTTTTCGATTTTGGAGATTTGGTGGGTTGACGCTCCTGTTTTGGGGGGGGGGGTCAGGGGGGAAAACACTAGGGGTCAATATTTCTCGCGCGCGCTTCGCGCGCGCTCGTGTTGTTGCCAAATTTTCCCACCGGTGGACCACTAGGTGGGCACGGTGTGAGGCGCTGGGTTCCTTCCGTGGTTCCTCTCCCGCTCGCGCCGTCGGGTGCCGGAGGAAACCAAAAAATGGCTTTCGGGACCATGATTTCGACGCTGCCCCCTGATATGCCACGGCCGTCAAAGCGCAAGGACTTGGTTACGAGACGGGCACGCGAGATGGGGGGTCTGGGGGGCAGAGCCCCCCAGCCGCCGGAGGCCACGGTAGTGAGCATCTGTTCCTGCAAACCCATACTCTCTTCGACGTCGACCCAGTGAAAGTGGGTTGACGCTTGGTCGACGCTTGGTGAGCGTCGACCCAGTGTAATAAATGGGTTGACGCTTGGTCCAGGCTTGAATGGCAACCCAGTTCCACTGGGTCGACGCTCCAAGCCTCGACCAAGCGTCAACCCAGTCCACTGGGTCGACGCTGGGTCGACGCTTTTTTATGGGGGGGGAAACCCAAAATCACTGGGTCGACGGTCGACGCTTAGCGACATGCCTGATGAGCGCGGAGGGCGGAGGAGGGGGGGGGGGGGGGGGTGCGATCTTGCGTGGGTCCTTCGGCTTCACTGGTGACATGTGGGGGCTTTCGTTGCGATCGCGAATCAGCCGAAAACCTCCACAAAAAAACCCCCGGTTGATTTTTTTACGCACACGACTTTCGCGCGGAAAGTGTCATTCAGCTCTGCCAAACGTGCTCTACACACCACCCCCTTCATCAGGCAAGTGGGTTTGTAAGTGTGTGTGGAAGCGTCACCGCATCAAACGAAGTATCAACAGTAGAGAAAGAGCGGCAGAGTTGAAGTGACACTTTTTTTGCTGGCTCACTGACCAAAGCCTCCCGCCCAGCCCCCCCCACCCCCTCCGATCGGTTGTTCGCGCGTCCAATCCGGTGGGTTGCCTGTGCTCGAATCCAGAGTTTGCGAAGCTGGCGACGCGCCGTTTAGATGTTGCTATTCGCCCCAGAGTTCGAGAAGGCGCCATGGGGGGGCCTTCACTGAGAAGTGCAGAAAAGAGACACCCCTCACATCAGAGGGGACAAGCTGGCACGGTATGACACAGAGCGATTGCATTTGTGTATACTTTTGCAGGGGGTGGGGGGTGGGGGGAGCTGTGATGTATGCAGTAAGGCGAGCCGCACCCACTCACCCCACCCCACCCCACCCCACCCCAAGTGTCCTGAGTAGCGACGCTCCCTCAGCCCAGCCATCGCTGTGCGGGAGGGCTGCAAACACACATCCCAGCCACAATAGCTATTATATTCATAGGGGGTCTTCGCTGGTCGTTATTCTTCGTCAGTCTTCCGTCAGTTTTCACCGAATCCAACAGGAAAACCACTAAAATGCACTGACGATCGTCAGCTGATTGAGGGTGTGATATCCCCCTGACGATCACCCCGTCGCGAAGACCCATACTCGAGGAAGCTTTTGGGAGGGCACGGCAGGAGGTCCTGCGATCTGGGTAAAATACTCCGAGAAACGGCTGGCCTCTCTGCTGTGCGCCAAGAGCCCCTTCGGCGCTTCCGAGCAAAGGCCCCCGCAGTGGGGCTTGTTGGAACGCAGGCCCTGCTCGTTGTGTGCCCGCCCCCCACCCCCACCCCTCCTCCCCCAGGGGTGTCTCGCAAGGGCCCCCCCAGCTCATCAAAAGAGACGCAAAAGAAAACCACCTCCAGCTGGGCCACACGGCGTGGCAGCGAACTATAAAAAAGGGTGGGTGCCTTCAGCACTCTCCCCTCTCCCCCCTCCCGCCCCCCAGCCGCCAATCAACGTTTGTATCAACTCTTCCGTGAAACGCCACATATTCATTCAACGCCCCTCACCAGACCCTCCTCCGTAATTCTATAGGGAGAGGGGGGGAACGCCCACTCGATGTGCACTGTACAAATTGTTGCTGTTTGGCACCACACACACACACACGCGCGCGCACGCGGTGGACTCCAGCCACCCTTGTGGGAGCGGAGTTGGATGGGTGGTCGGGCCAAAAAAAGGAGCCGGCGGTATGTAATGTGTTTGTGTGTGCAACGGGGGTGTTAATCTGCAGAAGGAAGGTGAATGTACCGATGAGGCAGGGAAGCAAATGATGCGGAGGAATACGCCCACATTGCTGCCACAGCTCCTTTGTGGCTAACACACTTTTCGCCCGAGCGGGTGATTTGCGCATTCTACCAAAAAAAAATGCCACACTTTGCCAAAATCGGCTGGAGGAAGTGAATGCACTGATAAGGCAGAGGCACGCCCACAAGTGCTGACACACAGACACGTAAATCTTTATATCGTACTGTAGATCACACGGAGCACCTGCTCACACACACACACACACACACAGCTCCTTTGCTCGGCACAACATACTTCTCGCCCCGAGTGGGTGATTTGCGCGATCTACCAGTCCCAAACACCCGGCTCCCCACCCCACCCCACCCCATTCAGGCTCAGAAGACTCACGAGGTTAACTCCGCTGGATCGCATCGTCAGGTACACCCACAGTGCATCCCTCCTTTCCAGACATCGCGTGCCGGCAGTCGTCAATGGCACGCATCAGCACGTGCGCGCTGTCGGGTGCACTGTCTGGTGCTGACCGCAGTCCCTGTGCGACGTGGTTTGTAGCAGCGTGGTTCATCGCGTCGCGGTGCAGGTCCTGTGTATGCGGCTGTGGGGGGGGCAGGTGGTGCACCGGGCGTGCGTTGGGAACCTGCGGCTGGGCTGTGGGCTGCTGCGGTACAGCGACATTGTTGAGTTGCTGCTGATGCTGCTGATGCTGGGGGTACTGCTGCAGAGGCGCAGGGTGCTGATCCTGGGCATGCTGTTGCGGCGGAGGACCAACAGACTGCTGGTACTGCGGTGCCTGCTGCGGCTGCTGAGGCGTAGGTGCCGGCTGCTGATTCTGGGACTGCTGCTGCGCTGGCGCAGCAGCAGGCTGCTGTTGCTGCTGGTACTGTGCTTGCTGCGGCTGCTGAGGAGCAGGTGCAGGCGCAGGCTGTTGCTGCTGCTGCGGTGGCGCAGCAACAGGCTGCTGCTCCTGGGGGTGCTGCGGTGCGGGAACCGCAGCAGGTAGCTGCTGCTGCTGCTGCTGCTGCTGCTGGGGATACTGCGGCTGCTGTGTTGCAGGTGTCGGCTGCTGGTCGTGGGCATGCTGTTGTTGCACTGGTAGCGAAGGGACAACAGGTTGCTGCTGCTGCTGCTGGGCGTACTGCGGCCCCTCCTGGGCCTGTGGCTGCGGTGCTGGCTGATGCGCAGGTGCCGGCTGCTGCTGCTGCTGATCCTGAGCATACTGCGGTGCCTGCTGCGGCTGCTGAGGCACAGATGCAGGCGCAGGCTGCTGCTGCGGTGGCGCAGCAACGGGCTGCTGCTCCTGGGCGGGCTGCTGGTACTGCGGTGCCTGCTGAGGCGCAGGTGCCGGCTGCTGATCCTGGGCGTACTGCGGCCCTTGCTGGGCCTGTGGCTGTGGTGCTTGTTGATGGGCAGGTGCCGGCTGCTGCTGCTGGGGGTACTGTGGTGCTTGCTGCGGCTGCTGAGGAGCAGGCTGCTGCTGTGGTGCCGGCGCAGCAACAGGCTGCTGCTGCTGCTGGTACTGAGGTGCCTGCGGCTGCTGAGGCGCAGGCGCCGGCTGCTGCTCCTGGGCGTGCTGCGCTGCCTCCCCCACCACCTCCGTTGGCCGAGCAGGCGCCTGCATCTGCTGCGGTGCAGGCACGGGCCCTGACCGGACACCCTGCTGCTCAGCCTGCCCCGCCTCTGCCTGCCCCTGCCCGCCTGCACCGCCCTCCGCAGCAGCACCAGGCTCTGTGCAGTACTTCGACACACCCAGCTGCAGCAGCAGCCGCACCGCCTGCCCGATCCGCAAGCCGCGCCCCATCAGGAAGGGCCGCCCCCCCGCCTTCACATCCTCGACGGTGTACTGCCCCAGCAGGCCGTAGCAGTGCTCCAGCTGGACAGCCTGCAGCGCAACGTACAGGGGCGAGCGCTGCAAGGAAGCGGGGTCCTCACAGCCGTAGCACGGCTGCACTGGCGTGGCATAAAACAGCTGCTGGTGGTGCTGCAGCTGCGGCTGCGCCGCAGCCGTGGCCCCCCTGTCTGCAGGCTGCGGAGTCGCTGCGCCGTAAACCCCTCCGATGCGCGTGGGTGACGGTAGAGGTGTACACACCCCACCGTTCACCACAGGGTAAGAGCCTGCATACTCGCCGCTATACAACATCGTGCTGCCCAGCGTTCTGTGGTGCAGTGTCGCACGGCCTGGTGTGTGGTGGTGTGGGGCGTGAGCAGACCGGGCCAACACGGCACAGTATCCGGGGGTCCACCAAGCCAGATCCGACCAGTCCGGCTGTCAAAGTGATCTGGCTCGTCATCCGGCGAGCCTGGAGTGCAGTGGGGACTGGAGTACCGCGTTGTGAGGGGACAAAGAGGGGAGGGGTGGGGAGCGGGTAGAAGGCCAGACTCCAGAGTGTGAGACTTCGCAAGTAAAACCATATCCCGTCGTGACGAGCGTTGCCACAAGTATGATGCATGTGGTTTGGAACGACATCCCGCTGCAGCTCTCCCCTGCAGGGAAGGAACCGCACGAGCCAGTTGCTGCTTCTCGGAGTGCCCTGTGACACACAAGGCAGAAGGGTGCATTCCTGCACACGCTGCGGTGGGAAGTGCAAGAACGCGTGCGCGTTCTACGCCGGTTTCGGAGAGGAGCTGCATCGCTGGACTCAGTTCCCCCCTAGCCACAAAACGGAAAGTAAGATCGGACTGTCGTGGGTTGATGGTGGTACAATCGTGGGTGGAACCGTGGAAGGGATAGACTGCATGGGTCTACTTCATTGCCTCCGTGAAAACAATGAGAACACCAGTTGTCGGGGAACGGAAGAAGCACGTGACATGCCATGGAAATGGCATGTCCTTACATATCACACGTGTCACTACACTTGCGAGGCTCTCTTGGTAGTTTCTGCACTCTTGGCATGGGTGTGGTGGGGTCCGCGAGATACGACACACCCGCCACAGGGGATGCCCCCTCCGGCTGCCATGCGAGGACTCCGCACAAAGAGTGCGACGGCACTCACTCCATCGCTGCAGACAGGATGGCAACTGCAGCTGTGTGGCCGCGTTGTTGTGCAATAGAAAGTGGCGTCTTCCCTGTGTTGTTCGCGATAGTCACATCAGCATCTCCTTCTGTGATGAGGATGCGCAAAACGTCGGCACGTCCCCTCTGTGCAGCGATAAAACATGGCGTATCACCGTCGCTATCGGGTACATTCACATAAGCATGTCCTTCGGTGATGAGGATGCGCAATGCGGCTACTCGTCCCTGCTGAGCGGCGATGAAACACGGGGTCCTCCCGTCGTTGTGGGCCGCATTCACATCAGCATGTTTTTCCGTGATGAGGGTGCGCAATGCGTCGACATGTCCCTCCTGAGCGGCGATGAAACACGGCGTCGTCCCGTTACTGTGGGCCGTATTCACATCAGCATGTCCTTCCGTGATGAGGATGCGTAATGAGTCGGCGTGTCCAGTGAAAGCTGCCATGAAACACGGAGTCCTCCCGTCGTTGTGGGCCGTATTCACATCAGCATGTCCTTCCGTGATGAGGGTGCGCAATGCGTCGACATGTCCCTGCTGAGCGGCGATGAAACACGGCGTCGTCCCGTTGTTGTCGGCTGTATTCACATCAGCATGTCCTTCCGTGATGAGGATGCGCACTGCGTCGGCGTGTCCAGAATAAGCTGCCGCCCGACACGGAGTCCTCCCGTCGTTGTCGGCCGTATTCACATCAGCATGTCCTTCCGTGATGAGGATGCGCAATGCGTCGGCGTGTCCAGAATAAGCTGCAGTCCAACACGGAGTCCTCCCGTCGTTGTGGGCCGTATTCACATCAGCATGTCCTTCCGTGATGAGGGTGCACAATGCGTCGACATGTCCCTCCCGAGCGGCGATGAAACACGGAGTCCTCCCGTCGCTGTCGGCCGTATTCACATCAGCATGTCCTTCCGTGATGAGGGCGCGCAATGCGTCGACATGTCCCTCCTGAGCGGCGATGAAACACGGAGTCGTCCCGTTGTTGTCGGCAGTATTCACATCAGCATGTCCTTCCGTGATGAGGATGCGCAATACGTCGGCGTGTCCAGAATAAGCTGCCGTCCAACACGGAGTCCTCCGGTCGTTGTCAGCCGTATTCACATCAGCATGTCCTTCCGTGATGAGGATGCGCACTGCGTCGGCGTGTCCAGAATAAGCTGCCGCCAGACACGGAGTCCTCCCGTCGTTGTCGGCCGTAATCACATCAGCATGTCCTTCCGTGATGAGGATGCGCACTGCGTCAGCGTGTCCAGAAAAAGCTGCCGCCCGAGACGGAGTCCTCCCGTCGTTGTCGGCCGTATTCACATCAGCATGTGCTTCCGTGATGAGGATGCGCAATGCGTCGACATGTCCCTGCTGGGCGGCGATGAAACACGGAGTCGTCCCGTTGTTGTCGGCCGTATTCACATCAGCATGTTCTTCCGTGATGAGGATTCGCAATACGTCGGCGTGTCCAGAATAAGCTGCCGTCCAACACGGAGTCGCCCCGTCGTTGTCAGCCGTATTCACATCAGCATGTCCTTCCGTGATGAGGATGCGCAATGCGTCGACGTCTCCCTCCTGGGCGGCGATGAAACACGGAGTCGTCCCGTCGTTGTCGGCCGTATTCACATCAGCATGTCCTTCCGTGATGAGGATGCGCAATGCGTCGACATGTCCCTCCTGAGCGGCGATGAAACACGGAGTCCTCCCGTCGCTGTCGGCCGTATTGACATCAGCATGTCCTTCCGTGATGAGGGTGCGCAATGCGTCGACATGTCCCTGCTGAGCGGCGATGAAACACGGCGTCGTCCCGTTGTTGTCGGCAGTATTCACATCAGCATGTCCTTCCGTGATGAGGATGCGCAATGTGTCGGCGTGTCCATCAGAAGCCGCCGCCCAACAGGGAGTCATCCCGTCGTTGTCGGACGCATTCGCATCAGCATGTCCTTCCGTGATGAGGGTGCGCAATGTGTCGGCGTGTCCAGAAGAAGCTGCCACCTGACACGGAGTCCTCCCGTTGTTGTCGGCCGTACTCACATCAGCATGTCCTTCCGTGATGAGGATGCGCAATGCGTCGACCTGTCCATTCAGAGCGGCGATGAAACACGGAGTCGCCCCGTCGTTGTCGGCCGCATTCACATCAGCATGTCCTTCCGTGATGAGGATGCGCACTGCGTCGGCGTGTCCACCATAAGCGGCCGCCCAACACGCAGTCCTCCCGCTATTGTCGGCCGTAATCACATCAGCATGTCCTTCCGTGATGAGAGTGCGCAATGCGTCGACCTGTCCATTCAGAGCGGCGATGAAACACGGAGTCGCCCCGTCGTTGTCGGCCGTATTCACATCAGCATGTCCTTCCGTGATGAGGATGCGCACTGCGTCGGCGTGTCCACCATAAGCGGCCGCCCAACACGCAGTCCTCCCGCTATTGTCGGCCGTAATCACATCAGCATGTCCTTCCGTGATGAGGGTGCACAATGCGTCGACGTGTCCCTCCTGGGCGGCGATGAAACACGGAGTCCTCCCGTTGTTGTCGGCCGTACTCACATCAGCATGTCCTTCCGTGATGAGGATGCGCAATGCGTCGACCTGTCCATTCAGAGCGGCGATGAAACACGGAGTCGCCCCGTCGTTGTCGGCCGCATTCACATCAGCATGTCCTTCCGTGATGAGGATGCGCACTGCGTCGGCGTGTCCACCATAAGCGGCCGCCCAACACGCAGTCCTCCCGCTATCGTCGGCCGTAATCACATCAGCATGTCCTTCCGTGATGAGGGTGCACAATGCGTCGACGTGTCCCTCCTGGGCGGCGATGAAACACGGAGTCCTCCCATCGTTGTCGGCCGTATTGACATCAGCATGTCCTTCCGTGATGAGGGTGCACAATGCGTCGACGTGTCCCTCCTGGGCGGCAATGAAACACGGAGTCCTCCCGTCGTTGTCGGCCGTGTTGACATCGGCCTGTCCTTCCGTGATGAGGATGCGCAATGTGTCGGCGTGTCCATCAGAAGCCGCCGCCCAACAGGGAGTCATCCCGTCGTTGTCGGACGCATTCACATCAGCATGTCCTTCCGTGATGAGGGTGCGCAATGTGTCGGCGTGTCCTGAAGAAGCTGCCACCTGACACGGAGTCCTCCCGTCGTTGTGGGCCGTATTCACATCAGCATGTCCTTCTGTGATGAGGACGCACAATGCGTCGACCTGTCCATTCAGAGCGGCGATGAAACACGGAGTCGCCCCGTCGTTGTCGGCCGCATTCACATCAGCATGTCCTTCCATGATGAGGATGCGCAACGCTTCAACGTGTCCATTCTGAGCTGCAAAGTAACACGGCGTCCAACCGACGCTGGTAGCCTTGTTCACATCAGCATGTCCTTCAGTGATGAGGATGCGCACTGTGTCAGGATGTCCCTCATGAGCTGCCACATGACACGGCGTCCCACCGCCAAGTTCGTTGTCGCCTAGATTCACATCAGCATGTCCTTCGGTGATGAGGATGCGCAAGGTTTCAAGGTGTCCAAGGCCAGCTGCCCTGAAAGAGGGTGTCTTCCCGTCGTTGGCAGGCTGATTCACATCAGCACGTCCTTCAGCGATGAGTGTACGAACAGTGTCGGCGTGTCCGTTCTGAGCGGCCCTGGCACACGGCGTCACACCGTCATTGTCGGCCTTGTTCACATCTACTTGTCCGACCTTGATGAGGATGTGCAAAGCGTCGACACAGCCGGAAGCAGCAGCGACGCTGCAAGCAGTGCACCCCAACGCATCCACCGTGTCAGGTGGCAGCTTGCCCGACAGGAGGACATACTCCAGCAGGTCAGAACGGTTCCTTGCGGCTGCCGCATGCAGCACAGTCCACCCTTTCCGCGGTCCCTCTTGCTCGTACGCCCCCCAGAACGTGTCCCCAAGGGCGCCCATTGCCTTGTCCAACACCCCTCGCTTGCAAGCACACGCAACGATCGCGACACCTGCTGTGTGCAGCTCCTGCGGTAGGGACCCAACATCCGCACCCTTGCTCAGCAGCAC
Organism: Rhynchopus euleeides; assembly: GCA_963210315.1. Lineage (NCBI taxonomy): Eukaryota > Euglenozoa > Diplonemea > Diplonemida > Diplonemidae > Rhynchopus > Rhynchopus euleeides. The sequence goes on along the minus strand of OY723239.1, from coordinate 2,126,816 downwards.
TGCCGCGGTGTTGTGGTGGCTCCCGTCCTTGTTCATGTGCAACGCTGTCTCGAGCGCCTTGTTGAGGTCCTCCGTGCGACCTGCGTGTGCCAGGTTGGCACAGCACAGCGACACCACCTGCTCGTTGTGTTCCACCTCCACCGCCCTCTCGAGCAGCGTCTTCCCGTCCACAACAGGCATCTCCGTGCTGGGTGGGTAGCCCACATACACGAGTGACCGAGTCACCGGATGAGGCTGATGCTTCTTCTCCCTTTCGACATTCGTCTTGATGGTATGGAGCAGCGGGGCGTTGCGCACCCTTTCCACATCAGTCATGATGTCAGTGAGCTTGCCCCAGTGATCGAAGTCGACTTCCTGCAGCTCCACCACCACGACGTTGCGCAGGCTTGTGTCCAGCGCCATCTCCAGCAGACGCAGCACACCGACGTCAGGCCGCCCCACCACACGGAACTGTGTGTTTGTCGCGATCAGCACCTCCTTCTCCTCGGGGAAGCGGCTGAACTGGGCGATGCTGCGCCCCGTCCGCACACGCAGCACGAGGATGGTGCCCTGCACCTCGTCCCCGCCTTCCCCCTTCCCCAGGAAGTCCTTCACGACGTCCGGATCCTCGCTTGCGCTTGTGGGGTGCGGCATCGTCACAACCGCACCCACCGAGTACAGCGACTCCTTCACACGGAAGTCCATTGCGCGGAACACCGTCCCCTCGTACTTCGGCTGCGACAGCATTGCGCGGTACAGGGAATACGCAAACCCCTTCATCGGCTCGTAGCGCTCCCGCTTCTTCGAGAAGGCGACCTCGCGCATCGCCGCGTTCACCCCGTAGCACAGCGGGCTCTCCAGCGAGTACAGACGCAGGTACGGCTCTGCCTGCCCTTTCACCTGCTGCACCGCCCAGTCCGCAGTCATCGTCTCGAACCGCCCACCGCCACGTCGCCCCGCCTCGTCCAGCTTCTCGCACTTCCCCACGTGCCGCTCCTTGCACTCCGCCTTCAGCGCAATCCTACACGCACCGCAAATGACGTACCCCTCGCACTCCGCCTTCATCGCAGCCTGCACCGTCACCAGCAGCGGCATTACGCACGACGCCCCCTGAAAGAAGTCGCTCCACCCCTGGTCCACGTCGATCTCACGGATCCCGTCGCCGAACCGGCTCACCCCCTTGCTCGCTGTGACCAACCCTGCTGCCCGCTTGAACTCTTTCGCCGCCTTCTCCAGTTCTTTCCGCGCCCCCAACGCCAGTGATGCACATTCCCCGACGACGACGCCCCGCCCCTTCCTCCGCTCCAGGCACTTGTTCATCGCAGCAATCACGCTGTGGCACAGTGCGTCGTGCCACTCCCCAAGCGCCGCCTCCAGCTTCCTCTCCACCTCCACTGCCTCCCCGCCATCACCCACCCTGCTCTCCACCTGTGCGTGCAGCTGCTCCACCGCCTCCCACGCCGTCTTCACAACATCTGCTGTGGTTGTGGCAGTTGTTGTGGGAGACGCCAAAGCCTTTGCAGCCTGCACACCCGACCCCGCTGTCGTTGACATCTTCCTCCACACCGCTGACCCTGCAGGTGCCAACTCTGTCTGTGTGGTGTATGTGGGTGGGTGTGCAAAGACCAGTGCATCATCTGCTCTTCAACTCAGCCTGATCTGTTGGGACGGGGGCTGGGACCACCTCCTCCTCTCTGTTGGTTTGAGTCTGTTTTTACTGCGATTGAGTCGCAGCTGCTGAGAAGGAATGGAAATGGAACCTACCGCCCCGTATTTTCACGGCACAAAATATTCTTTCCTGTTTTTACGGCGTTTTCTCCCCACCCAAAAAAAAGATTCTCGGGGGGCCCTCGCTACCAAGTGTGACTGAGTGAGAAAAAGTGAGAAGTCAGCCATGTTTGGCTGAAAACTGACGACTCGTGACTCACAGTGACTCGTAGCGAGGGCCCCCTCGGGTTCCTTTTATTTTGTTTGTGCAACCAGGGCGTTCGCTATCACCCACCGATCCCGTGTGGGCGGGCGAAGTTTTATTTAGGGGTTTGGGAATTTGGGAAATTTTGTATCCGTCGGGAGGCGCCCCCCGGGAGGTACACATTGGCTACCTTTCCTTGAGAGTGCTCTCCTCGGCGCCCTTCGGGGGCGCTTCGCGCCCCCTCGGGAGGTACACATTGGCAACCTTGCCTTGAGAGATCACTGCACTTCTGGCAAGGCTGTTAGTACCTCCGGAGGCACTAGTAGCCTTGCTTATGAGCGAAACGCCCCGTGGATCGGCAGGGACCGCTGTGCCAAACAGTTCGGCTGCCAGGGGTGTCTGGGGGGCGGAGCCCCCCAGCCGCCGGAGGCCACGGTAGTGAGCATCTGTTCATTGCGGATGGATAGATTCATGCAACTTGAAAGGACTTGGGCACCAGACATAAGCCACAGGGGGGGTCTGGGCGGAGCAATACGTTGTACTTTGGGGAAGGTAGTTGTGGTCCCGTTCTGACACTTCCTTCCTCGAGCATTCCCCATCCCCTGAGCCTCGTGTTCCCGTGGGCTCTTTCACCACCCACCCCCTTCGGGGGCTGGGGGCCGAGCCCAGATGTTTTTTATCCCAACTTCCAGTGATTTTCCTCTCCGCTGGAAATCTCAAAAATGCCGGCGAAATTTTTTTTCCACCCGGAAATTTTTTTCTCGGGCGCGCTTCGCGCGCCCGAGACTACGCGGAGATGGGCAGTCGCAGACGCCCAAGGACTTGCGAGACAGGGACGCGCTACAGGGGGGTCCGGGGGGCGGAGCCCCCCAGCCGCCGGAGGCCACGGTAGTGAACATCCGTCCCGTAGGCCTACAGATTTTGGGCGAGTTCGGCTGCTTTCATCTTCCTGGGGTTGCTGGACGGCTTGCTGGGTCTGGGTTTCACAAGGGGGGCCTGGGGGGCGGAGCCCCCCAGCCGCCGGAGGCCACGGTAGTCCTGTCAATCTGTGACTGCTTGGTGGGGTTAACAGAGCAGGCCCTCCCATTTTTTCCTGGGCCTGGTTTTCTTTCCCCCAGGACCTCTCCCCAGACCCCCTGAAAAAGCCCCAACCAAAACCCCCGTGGCGAAAAAACTTTTTTCGCCGGACGATAAATTTTTTTTTGCGAAATTTTATTTTTTCGCCACGGGGGAAAATCACTGGCAACTTCGCCCCCTTGGGCGAAGTTGTCGGGCGAAGTGGGGCGAAGTAAATCCGAACATTTATTTATTGAGGCGAAGTTGGCCCAACTTCGCCCAGTAGCGAACGCCCTGTGTGCAACCTTCTGGTCACCTGCACGTTGGGGCGTGGAGTGTAGGTGAACAAAACATTTCTCCCACTGCAACCTTTTTAGTTCTGAATGCCTTCCGTGAGCACGGTGCGTTTCACACAAAAACCATTTCCCAACGTGACGAGAGTTCCACGAACTAACAAAAAGCTTCCGATGAGACTGACACTCTCATTGCCGCTGCACACAGTTTTTTCACACATACCAAGAACCTTATCACAGTCACTATACGATAGTTGGCAGCACTTGGAGGCTTTGTTGAAAAATACTTGAGAAGACGCAGATACTTGGGCTGGGGAACAGTGCACTGAAAAGGCATGTTCAGAGCTCAGCCCGATCCACTCCCACAGATACGAAGGACACAGGACGGTGTCACACCACAACGCACAAGCCGTGCACGGCAACCAAGCGTGCGCCTGCAGGGCTCTCTAGGCGATGCTGGTTTTACCGGGGAGCGGGGGGGAGGGAGGGTGGTCACACATTCAGTGGAACAGAATCTCGGTCGGTTCAAAGGTCTCCGCAACCGCCAGACCACGGAAGCGATCCAGCAGCGCCGGGTCGACATCTTCAGTGAGGCGCTCAAACAGCTTCGACGATGCCTGTGGGGCGGGTGGCGGGGTGTGGGGCGTCCCTCCCGCCCTGTGTGACAAACATCTCAAAGCCAGGGGTGCCATGCCGGGGTGGCACCGCCCCATTTTGTGAGAAAATCGTACCCCTTCCCACTAGCATCAGAGAAAAACCCCCCTGCCCCCAGCAACTGCAAAAAAGGGCAGATCCGGGCTACCTTTCGTTGAGCACACCAAGCTACGCCTGCCTGCCTCCGGGTGTGTTGCACCGTGTCACACAGGGTCTGGCATACGCAGTGTGATTTGCTTGTGCAATGCGTGAAAATGTGTAGCTCAGATTTGGCGGTTCATGCGCTGCCACACACAACATCGGCACAGCCATAAGATGCAAGGGGAAAGGGGTGACACACCTCGAACTCCTCTTTGAACAACAACTTGCAGGCCTCGTTCCATATGCCGTAGGGGTCGTGGCGCTCCGTCTCGTCCAGCTGGTACATCCACTCCACGTTGTGCTGGGCACGCGCCGTCATCACACGCGAGACGCGGATCGGGCGTGCCTCCCGCTTCTTCTTGAACATGACGCTGCCGTACACCTGCGTCACAAACTCCAAACGCAGATCCTGCTCCATGTTGTCGATCAGATTGCTGGCGCCAACATGCTTCGCATAACGCTCCAGAGCAAAGGCCCACGTCACCACAGGCGAGATGCACGAAAAGCGCTTCATCAACTCCGTCCCCATGTTGCCGGTGCGCACCTCGCCGGAGACGCCCGACAGAGAGAGCTTTACGGAGTGGGGCAGACCGGCAACACGCGCCTCCAGCAGCAGCAGCGCCTGTGCCGCGGCAGATCGGTATGCGGCAATGTTCTTCACCGCGTTGAAGGAGCACAGCATGCGGTCCCCCGAGAAGGTCTCAGGCACACCCTTGCATGTCTGGAAGACACACAGGGCTGCTTCCACCACGGCGGAGTGAATGTCTACAACGTACGCTCCCTTGTTGCCTGGGGCCTGCGCCTGGGGTGTGTTGAAGAGCTCGTAGAAGTCGACGATGTTCGCCACAACAAAAGACACCTTCCTGCGGGCGAGGTGCAGCACCGACATGGCCTGTTTGAGCATCCTGGCGTTGGCGACATTCATGTTGACATGCTCCTGCGAGTTCCCCGGGGAGGTCGTGCCGCGCGACGGGTCGTCGGATGCACCGCTGGAGTGCGTCTTGGGGGCACTGCCGCCACTCAGCGCGCTGGCAGCACCCGGCTCCGTTGCAATGCCATGGAAAGCAGGGCAGGCGTTGGGGCTGTCGTCGAGGCCAGATGTATCCTCGTCACCCTCAAGCAGGGTGCGTGGCATGTAGCTGCGGTATTCACGGAGGTTGCGTATCATGAGTCCCATGGCTTTGTGGAGGGCATTCAGCTCGGCAATGAAGAAGTGCACCTCGCGTGCGTCGTCGTCGACCTTCAGCACTGCTGCATCGGTTAGCTGGCATGCAAAGCGTGAAAAGGGCTGCGTCAGCAGCTCGTTGAAGACGAGGAACAGCAGCACCGAGAAGAGGGCGATGACGACCAGCACAAAGATCGACTCGTTGATCTTCAGATCCAGATCCTGCTGGGTGTTCTGCTCGTGGGCATGCAGGTTCCGCAGCGTCACCTCGTTGTTCGCCAGCACCTCGCGCAGCACGTCTGCCTCGGGCAGCAGCAGCCCGATGGTCAGCACCAGCGGGGTGTGCCCGCCTGTGCTGAGCTTCCGGAAGACAAACTTCCACCGCTTCTGTGGAACCTCCTTCTTGAAGAAGCCCTTCTCGAAGAGGTGCAGTGCCTCCAGAGGCGTCGGGCTGATGCTCAGCACCCGCAAGTCGTCCAGCAACCCGTTGTAAAACTCTCCGACGCGGTAGTGTTCGGTGTAAGATGTGCGGCTGGACTGGGCGGACATCATCTTCTCGGAGTGGAGCGACCCATTCACAAACACACGGCAGACGCCTCTCTTCCAGTCAACTGCCGCAACCATGTGTGTCCATGCGTGCACAGGGGGGCCGTTGGGCAGGGGGTCAGTGGTGCAGCCCAGGCTGCGGGTGCTGACCATCAGCCGCCCGTTGGCAAACCAACGGATGGCAGCATCACCCGAGGCTGTGTCGCTGAAAATACGCGGCTCGGTGCCGTGGAGGCGCGATATGGGGGAGATGGCGGCGTGCGGGTTGAGCCGCACGGCGATGGCGATGTCCTGGGAGACGATGGGCTCGCGCAGCACAGGGTTCCACTTCCCCGCAAGCCTGTCGTAGCTCGCGATGACCTGCATCCCTTCGGCAGACTGATTCACATGCCGGTAGAGCGGGAAGGACGACCCCCACGGGTCCAGCGACGTCGCTGTCCTCGCCACACGCGGCACATCAGGCGTGAGATACGCATACACCGTCAGCATCCCGCCGCCACGCAGGTCCAACACCCCATCCGCCATGGCCGCACCCCCTCCGAGGCTGGCCCGATACCCATTCCCCGCCAGGTCGTGCAGGAAGGCTCCTGACACGCCACTCCCGCTGGAGAAGTCGTAGTGCCACACATCCCAGCCATCGTTGTCTTTGAAATACTCCTGCTGCTCGAAGGCGCCGGAAGCGGACACCAGGTTGCCCACCACTTCCCCTGGGGAACCCCTCACGGGGGTGACGCGGGCGTACTCCCCCAATGCACGGATCTCAATGGTGTTCGTGGTGCTGAGTGTCAGGCTCTCGTGCGCACTTTTGTACGACGTCTCCAGATACCTGTCAACCTCGCGGTACGCACCGCCCGAAGCGGAGAGGAGCACACCCTTTGCATAGCACAGCGTCGTCACATTCTGGACCCCCGGTGCATAGGCAAGGTAGTGTGCAAAGTATCTGCTGACGTCACTCATGGTCCGCTGCAGCTCGACCGTCCCCAGCAGGGCACCTGAGCTGGACACCACAGGCAGCAGCAGCACCACGGGGTGTTCCATGGAAGCTGCCCCGTCGGGCGAGGTGTATGTGTCGAGCCGCCACACCGCCGGCAGCGGCGAGTTCCTCGCCCCCTCAACCTCCGCGAATGTGTCGCCGAACCAGCACCCGATGCGCGACATCGGGTCCCACTCCGCACGCGGGGTGATCCCGTTGATGATGAAGCTCCCCAGCAGCTCCTTCAGCTGGTAGTGCCCATACCTCGAGCCGTCCTTTGTGACGGAGATGTGCGGCTGCCCGTCGTTCCGCAGCGCGTCCGACCTGTCGTCGCTCCTGTAGATCCCATCCATATAGAACCGCTCCTTCTTGGTGCGGACTGCGATGCGCCACGCGCTGCCCATGCTCTCCTCGAGTGATTTGAGAGGCATCCAATACGCAGCGAATGTGGCGTACTCCCCGTCATACAGCCTCATCGTGTCCTTCATAGCGAGCCCGGCGATCCGCGGCTCCTCGAAGAACCTCTGGGCAGCTTCCGACAGCAGGTCCAGCAGGGAGGCCATCCAGCGGCTGTTCACATCCTCCACGCTGGTGACTGCGTTTGCAAGCGTTGCGTCGACAGCGCTCTGCCCGGCACGGCGTGCCGTGTCTGTGGAGGACTGCCCCGCAGCGTGTGCGAGGGTGAAGGCGGTTGTTGAGATGGCGATGAGCAGCGCTACCGACAACCCCATGGAGGCCAGGCTGAGCGGGATCTGCAGCCGCGCAGCGCCTTCGTCGTCGGGGAGCTTCACGGCGCGTATCCTCTGGTGTACGAATTTTGCGATGATGGCCAGCAGCAGCACCACCGTCATGGCGAGGGACACGATCAGCACGGTTGACCACTGCCAGAAGGGCTTCGCCTCCAGCTCCACCTCTTCCTGCACGAACAGCGTCGGCTCCGGCTCCGGAGGGATGTACGCCGTGTAGGTGTCAGCCTCGAAGAGGAGTGGCGGAAGGCTGACCGCGGCTGTGCCGCCGACCGCCTCCCCCACATGCGTTGCCCACGCGTCGAAGCCTGCTGCGGATGCCGCTGCGATGCTGTTGACGTAGATCTTGACGAGGGCGCTCAGGCCGGGGAGCTTCACCGTCACATCCCCTTCGCGTGGGACGGACACAATCCCGAGGACACCAGCCTCCTGGGCAGCCTGCACCACTGTGATGAGCAGGCAGTCCAGCGGGCGCCTGATGAACACAACCATGCCCTTGTGTGTTGCGTACTGCGTCACGTTGCAGGCGGAGTCTGCAAGGTACACTGCGCTGTCGACGGTGAAGGGGAGTGCCCTGCCCTGTGCGATGTTGTGCGCCTTGCGGCGGGGGCGCAGGTCGTTGCCACGCAGGCAGAAGAAGAAGGGGCTGTCGGGTGTTGATCCGGGGCGGATCCGTGCGTCGCACCTCCCGCAGATGTTGTCCGCGCTGTCCTCGACAAAATTGCACCCCTGGCTGAACTGCGATACAACCGCATCTGCGAGGTCAGGGCACTCATCAACGTATTCATCAGGCTCGTTGTCAGGCGTGCACTGCAGCTTCAGGTGGCCACGCACACCCACGCCATTGTCGAGGGCAGCGATGACGTTGTCACCGCCGACATTCTGCAGCGCGGCAATGACAATGCCGTCCATGCCTTCGGACGAACCCGACATGGAGACAAACTGCGAAGCGATGTTGTTCGGCTCATGCGACGTCACCTGGTTGTTGAGGACAAGCACTGCGGCAGCACCCGCCAGCTCGCCCTGCCTAGCCTTGGTGATGAACTTGCACCCGCCGCGCCTCACGATCACAATCTTCCCTGCATAGGCCTTCCCCGGCACCGCGCTGTAATCGGAAGGGTCACACCCTTGGCTGCTCGTGTCGCCGCCGCTCAGCGGGTTGCCCACACCAATGACCTCCAATTCGAGCCCCTGAAGCCTGTGGTTCTCGTCGACATGCCCTTCCAGCAGGGTCGGCTGGAACACATTGTCCTGCAGGCAGAGGTGCATGGCGAGGCTCGCCGGTTCGGTGACGGTCAGCCTCAGCGGGCAGGAGGAGTAGCACTGGTCGGCACGGGCCCACTGTGTCGCGTTGCACATCTCGGCAGGCGCCACGGCGCGAAAGGAGGAGGTTGCTGAGATGTAGTCGTCGCTAAAGGTGCCCGATGTTCTCTCGGCAATGCAGGTGCCAATGCTGGTCTGGCACTGTGGCAGCCCAGCATAGGTACCGCTGTCGAACAGAAGGGCAGCCGCAGTAAGCAGGGCCGGCACACAGCGCATTGTCAGCCTTGTACTGCAGGGATCAAAATAGGATACAACGTCATTTGTGCGAAAATAGAGAGGGTGGGTGGGTGGGTTTATCTGAGTCAAAGCTAGTAGATGAAACAGTGTGGGGGAGGGGGGGGAGGGGGGGGGGGGGGGTCGGTCAGGAGGGCGGTGGTGCTCCTGCGGGTGGATGTGGACTGGCACTCGGAAGAGTGACAGGGGGGCAAGGGGGGGCGTAGGGCCAGACCGCATGATGTGTTCAACGGCAAACGCTGCCGGCAGCAGGCAGAGAGAGGGCAGGTGCCTACACATGAACAGCAAGGGGTGTGGTGTGCCCCAGCAGGCTGATGGTGCTGTGTGCCTGCCTGTGGTGCTCGCCTGCCATCTCAGACGCCTTCTGGATGTCGGTCCCAGACAGATACGCACGCATTGCAGCGTTGTAGGGGGCCCACTCTGCAGCAGCAGCACCGATGTGGTACATCCACTCGCCTTCTTGGCACGGGTCCTGAACCGTGTTGGGGACCACCAGCTCGTGCACACGGCACGTCCCGTCGTCGCGACTGTCGTCGGTGCCACTCCCCTGCAGAACACCGTGGAGGCGCTCACCGTCACATACACTCTGCTTCACGAGACGCACCAACCGCGGCACAAGCAGCAGCACATGCTCGTGTTCTGCATCTTTTTGCAGCTTCGTGTTGCACACCACGTCCAGCCCGAGAGCACGCGCAGCACGCTCCATCCCACACGCCAGGACAGGCAGCATCCCAAGCAGGCTGAACCGCCGCATCTCCGCACACCCCGTGTCCCCGCACAGGACGTGCCCCGACGCCGCTCCAATGTTGACACGCAGTGCACCGTCTGTGATCTTGTCCTGCTTGGTGTTGAAGTTACGCACCTCACGCACGATCTGCTGTGCTGCACCTGCAGCTGCATTCGCATAAACAAGACACGGTTGCGACGTGTTGAAGGAGGCAAGGATGCGGTCACCGAGGAACACGTCCACCAGACCACGGCGTGACTCCACTGCCGACATCGTGTTGGTCACCAGCATCTCGAAGAACGACGTGAAGGTGCGGGGGTCCTGCTTCAGACAAGCGAGCGTGTTACATGTGTTCACCACAAGCAGTGTGGCACACACAGTCCTCATCGCACCCAGCACCTTCGCCACCACAGTGCGCGTCACGTCTACCTGGTCACTCCCGGAGTCATCCCTGAGGCTCGGCGGTGTGCTGCCGCTACCATCGAGGACAGAACCCTCAAACTCCTGTGCAGGGAGGCACGACTTCGGGAGGTACGGGCGGTACGCACGCAGGTTCTGCTCCAGCCTGCGAAGGGCCTCGTGCATCGCTGCAGGCAGCCGCCCCTCCGCCTCCGCCTCCTGCAGCATCTCCGCCACGGTGTCGACGTCGTAGCCCGCCAGAAGTTGTGCAATCGCCTCCACAGTCTCGATGGTCCGTCCCATCGCCGCCTTCTCCCTCTCCGCAGAGTCTGCGAACCCGCGTGTGGCCGCGAAGTCGATCAGCAGCACGACGAGCGACACCTCAATCTCATGCAAACCCTTCACTGCGCTGACGGGACACGGCGGGTGTGTACATGTGAAGGTATCTTGCAGACGCTCCCACCTGTGCCAGTCGGGTGCTGATCCAGGCAGGTCGAACAGCCCGAAGCGAGCCACACCCTCTACACCCGTGATGACGACCCACAGCGCCGTGAATGCAATCAACCCTGTTGCGAACCCCCTCCCGAGATTGAGCACCAGCGACATGTCTGCGAGCAACACGAATGCTGGCCACATGGGCGGACTCCCTACAGTCCGCATGTTGTAGTCAGTGCCGATGATCCCAAACGCAATCACCATAATGTAAGCTTGCATGATATTGTGAGTCAGGTCGATGCGGCACAGGCACAGCAGGACCATGACGTACTGGGGTAACGCAAGGGAACCTGAAAAGATCCACATCAAGGGCCAGCTGACGGTCATCATGGGCGTGATCGTCGTCATTACTGACATCACGAGACTTATGCCAAACATCAACCGCCTGTCGCTGCGCGCCTTGCCCTGCAGCCTCCCGTCCATCGAGATGACATTTTCGAACCACCCCATCACCATTGTATGCAAGCCTGCCCCCCACACCACCTGCTGTGATGATGCCGACCCGATGCGTGCCCCCCTGCAGAACAATCCCACAACCCCAACCGCCCGTGTGCCTGTGGGGTCTGGGTACCAGTGAACACCCCTCTGTGCAGAACTGCTGGTTGCCGGGGTTGCCAGCTGCAGCGAATTGCCATGACACTACTCGCTTCATACGTCACAGGTGTTGCGATTTTGCGTGTGGAAGCGTCAACTTTCTGTGAGGGGTGGAGTACGGCAGCCTGGACGATGCAAGGAAAGTCACTCCGACCCTGCACGTACCTACAAAAACTCCCCTTGAGGGCTGACAGGGGCGCCTTCTGCCTTCTTCGAGGGGTCCCAGGACTACAGCAACACGAAACGAATGCCGGAACGCCATCGAGCTCGTGTAGAAGCGGGGGAGGGACGCGGCAGTCGCAGTCAACGGAAGAAGACTGCATCGCCTTCGAAACAGCAGGGTTGGTGCCTCCGTGGCCCGGCACTTGGAAAGGTGCCGGAGCGGAGGCAGTGAGACCGGCAGTGTGCTCGTCAAATGGAATACAGCAGGCACGTGTCACTGACAACGGGGGTGGGGAGGTGAGGGGCTGGGGTGAAACGCACACAACAGAACAGAAGAAGCTGTGCATCCCAGGAGCACGGCAGGCAGGGGATCGCACCCCACCACGCAGGGCTTGGGGTGGTTGGGTGTTCGCACCAAATGCAGCGAATCGAGCCCGCGCATGCGAGCCTATTGGGGGCTTGCTCTGCATAGCTTGTGGACTCTTCCTTTGGTGTTCCTTTGGGGCTCAACCAGCCTATCCCGCTTCACCACCTCGGGACGAACAACCACCTTGGGTCGACACCACCGCCGCCACTGGCAGGCTCGCAGACGCACCCACGGCACCACTCCAGACACCTTCTGGTTATGGGGTGCCGAGCGGCCGCCAGAACAGCAGGGTTCACAAACCCGCTGCCACACCTCAACTTGCAGAGGTCGTTGAGGATCGCTGCCACATGCTGAGGGGGCTGAGAGTCGCAGGCCTGCGACCCTCGTTCACAAGGGTCGTAGCTTTGCCCTTGCGCTCCTGTACTGCCGCATCCCGCGCCCAATGCACCGGAGTCTCCCTGCCACACCTTGCTCGGAGCACCGCCTAACGCAGTCACGAAGCGCTGCCGTGCCATCTCGTCACGGTGCCGGCATGCTGTCGGCAGCAGGCAGAGAGAGGGCAGGTGCCTACACATGAACAGCAAGGGGTGTGGTGTGCCCCAGCAGGCTGATGGTGCTGTGTGCCTGCCTGTGGTGCTCGCCTGCCATCTCAGACGCCTTCTGGATGTCGGTCCCAGACAGATACGCACGCATCGCAGCGTTGTAGGGGCCCCACTCTGCAGCAGCCTTCCCGATGTGGTACATCCACTCGCCTTCTTGGCACGGGTCCTGAACCGTATTGGGGACCACCAGCTCGTGCACACGGCACGTCCCGTCGTCGCGACTGTCGTCGGTGTCACTCCCCTGCAGAACACCGTGGAGGCGCTCACCGTCACACACGCTCTGCTTCACGAGACGCACCAACCGCGGCACATGCTCGTGTTCTGCTTCCTGTTGCAGCTTCGTGTTGCACACCACGTCCAGCCCGAGAGCACGCGCAGCACGCTCCATCCCACACGCCAGGACAGGCAGCATCCCAAGCAGGCTGAACCGCCGCATCTCCGCACACCCCGTGTCCCCGCACAGGACGTGCCCCGACGCCGCTCCAATGTTGACACGCAGTGCACCGTCTGTGATCTTGTCCTGCTTGGTGTTGAAGTTACGCACCTCACGCACGATCTGCTGTGCTGCACCTGCAGCTGCATTCGCATAAACAAGACACGGTTGCGACGTGTTGAAGGAGGCAAGGATGCGGTCACCGAGGAACACGTCCACCAGACCACGGCGTGACTCCACTGCCGACATCGTGTTGGTCACCAGCATCTCGAAGAACGACGTGAAGGTGCGGGGGTCCTGCTTCAGACAAGCGAGCGTGTTACATGTGTTCACCACAAGCAGTGTGGCACACACAGTCCTCATCGCACCCAGCACCTTCGCCACCACAGTGCGCGTCACGTCTACCTGGTCACTCCCGGAGTCATCCCTGAGGCTCGGCGGTGTGCTGCCGCTACCATCGAGGACAGAACCCTCAAACTCCTGTGCAGGGAGGCACGACTTCGGGAGGTACGGGCGGTACGCACGCAGGTTCTGCTCCAGCCTGCGAAGGGCCTCGTGCATCGCTGCAGGCAGCCGCCCCTCCGCCTCCGCCTCCTGCAGCATCTCCGCCACGGTGTCGACGTCGTAGCCCGCCAGAAGTTGTGCAATCGCCTCCACAGTCTCGATGGTCCGTCCCATCGCCGCCTTCTCCCTCTCCGCAGAGTCTGCGAACCCGCGTGTGGCCGCGAAGTCGATCAGCAGCACGACGAGCGACACCTCAATCTCATGCAAACCCTTCACTGCGCTGACGGGACACGGCGGGTGTGTACATGTGAAGGTATCTTGCAGACGCTCCCACCTGTGCCAGTCGGGTGCTGATCCAGGCAGGTCGAACAGCCCGAAGCGAGCCACACCCTCTACACCCGTGATGACGACCCACAGCGCCGTGAATGCAATCAACCCTGTTGCGAACCCCCTCCCGAGATTGAGCACCAGCGACATGTCTGCGAGCAACACGAATGCTGGCCACATGGGCGGACTCCCTACAGTCCGCATGTTGTAGTCAGTGCCGATGATCCCAAACGCAATCACCATAATGTAAGCTTGCATGATATTGTGAGTCAGGTCGATGCGGCACAGGCACAGCAGGACCATGACGTACTGGGGTAACGCAAGGGAACCTGAAAAGATCCACATCAAGGGCCAGCTGACGGTCATCATGGGCGTGATCGTCGTCATTACTGACATCACGAGACTTATGCCAAACATCAACCGCCTGTCGCTGCGCGCCTTGCCCTGCAGCCTCCCGTCCATCGAGATGACATTTTCGAACCACCCCATCACCATTGTATGCAAGCCTGCCCCCCACACCACCTGCTGTGATGATGCCGACCCGATGCGTGCCCCCCTGCAGAACAATCCCACAACCCCAACCGCCCGTGTGCCTGTGGGGTCTGGGTACCAGTGAACACCCCTCTGTGCAGAACTGCTGGTTGCCGGGGTTGCCAGCTGCAGCGAATTGCCATGACACTACTCGCTTCATACGTCACAGGTGTTGCGATTTTGCGTGTGGAAGCGTCAACTTTCTGTGAGGGGTGGAGTACGGCAGCCTGGACGATGCAAGGAAAGTCACTCCGACCCTGCACGTACCTACAAAAACTCCCCTTGAGGGCTGACAGGGGCGCCTTCTGCCTTCTTCGAGGGGTCCCAGGACTACAGCAACACGAAACGAATGCCGGAACGCCATCGAGCTCGTGTAGAAGCGGGGGAGGGACGCGGCAGTCGCAGTCAACGGAAGAAGACTGCATCGCCTTCGAAACAGCAGGGTTGGTGCCTCCGTGGCCCGGCACTTGGAAAGGTGCCGGAGCGGAGGCAGTGAGACCGGCAGTGTGCTCGTCAAATGGAATACAGCAGGCACGTGTCACTGACAACGGGGGTGGGGAGGTGAGGGGCTGGGGTGAAACGCACACAACAGAACAGAAGAAGCTGTGCATCCCAGGAGCACGGCAGGCAGGGGATCGCACCCCACCACGCAGGGCTTGGGGTGGTTGGGTGTTCGCACCAAATGCAGCGAATCGAGCCCGCGCATGCGAGCCTATTGGGGGCTTGCTCTGCATAGCTTGTGGACTCTTCCTTTGGTGTTCCTTTGGGGCTCAACCAGCCTATCCCGCTTCACCACCTCGGGACGAACAACCACCTTGGGTCGACACCACCGCCGCCACTGGCAGGCTCGCAGACGCACCCACGGCACCACTCCAGACACCTTCTGGTTATGGGGTGCCGAGCGGCCGCCAGAACAGCAGGGTTCACAAACCCGCTGCCACACCTCAACTTGCAGAGGTCGTTGAGGATCGCTGCCACATGCTGAGGGGGCTGAGAGTCGCAGGCCTGCGACCCTCGTTCACAAGGGTCGTAGCTTTGCCCTTGCGCTCCTGTACTGCCGCATCCCGCGCCCAATGCACCGGAGTCTCCCTGCCACACCTTGCTCGGAGCACCGCCTAACGCAGTCACGAAGCGCTGCCGTGCCATCTCGTCACGGTGCCGGCATGCTGTCGGCAGCAGGCAGAGAGAGGGCAGGTGCCTACACATGAACAGCAAGGGGTGTGGTGTGCCCCAGCAGGCTGATGGTGCTGTGTGCCTGCCTGTGGTGCTCGCCTGCCATCTCAGACGCCTTCTGGATGTCGGTCCCAGACAGATACGCACGCATCGCAGCGTTGTAGGGGCCCCACTCTGCAGCAGCCTTCCCGATGTGGTACATCCACTCGCCTTCTTGGCACGGGTCCTGAACCGTATTGGGGACCACCAGCTCGTGCACACGGCACGTCCCGTCGTCGCGACTGTCGTCGGTGTCACTCCCCTGCAGAACACCGTGGAGGCGCTCACCGTCACACACGCTCTGCTTCACGAGACGCACCAACCGCGGCACATGCTCGTGTTCTGCTTCCTGTTGCAGCTTCGTGTTGCACACCACGTCCAGCCCGAGAGCACGCGCAGCACGCTCCATCCCACACGCCAGGACAGGCAGCATCCCAAGCAGGCTGAACCGCCGCATCTCCGCACACCCCGTGTCCCCGCACAGGACGTGCCCCGACGCCGCTCCAATGTTGACACGCAGTGCACCGTCTGTGCTCTTGTCCTGCTTGGTGTTGAAGTTACGCACCTCACGCACGATCTGCTGTGCTGCACCTGCAGCTGCATTCGCATAAACAAGACACGGTTGCGACGTGTTGAAGGAGGCAAGGATGCGGTCACCGAGGAACACGTCCACCAGACCACGGCGTGACTCCACTGCCGACATCGTGTTGGTCACCAGCATCTCAAAGAACGACGTGAAGGTGCGGGGGTCCTGCTCCAGACAAGCGAGCGCGTTGCGTGTGTTCACCACAAGCAGTGTGGCACGCACAGTCCTCATCGCACCCAGCACCTTCGCCACCACAGTACGCGTCACGTCTGCCTGGTCACTCCCGCTTCCAGAGTCATCTCTGAGGCTCGGCGCTGTGGTGCCGCTGCCAGCTCCATCGAGGACAGAACCCTCAAACTCCTGTGCAGGGAGGCACGACTTCGGGAGGTACGGGCGGTACGCACGCAGGTTCTGCTCCAGCCTGTGAAGGGCCTCGTGCATCGCTGCAGGCAGCCGCCCCTCCGCCTCCGCCTCCTGCAGCATCTCCGCCACGGTGTCGACGTCGTAGCCCGCCAGAAGTTGTGCAATCGCCTCCACAGTCTCGATGGTCCGTGCCATAGACGCCTTCTCCCTCTCCGCAGACTCTGCGAACCCGCGTGTGGCCGCGAAGTCGATCAGCAGCACGACGAGAGACACCTCAATCTCATGCAAACCCTTCACTGCACTGACGGGACACGGCGGGTGTGTGCAGGTGAAGGTCTCCTGTAGACGCTCCCACCTGTACCAGTTGGGTGCTGATCCAGGCAGGTCGAACAGCCCGAAGCGAGCCAATCCCTCTACACCCGTTATGACGACCCACATCGCCGTGAATGCAATCAACCCTGTTGCGAACCGCCTCCCGAGATTGAGCACCAGCGCCAGGTCTGCGAGCAGCACGAATGTCGGCCACATGGGCGGACTGCCGATGGTCCGCATGTTGTAGTCTGACCCGACGATACCGAATGCAACTGCCAGGATGTAGGCTTGCATGATGCTGTGAGTCAGGTCGATGCGGCACAGGCACAGCAGGACCATGACGCACTGCGTCAACGCAAGGAAACCTGAAAAGATCCATATCAAGGGCCATTTGACGGTCATCGCCGGTACGATCGTCGTCACGAATGACAGCGCCGCGCTCACGACAAACATCAACCGCCTGTCGCTGCGCGCCTTGCCCTGCAGCCTCCCGTCCATCGAGATGACATTTTCGAACCACCCCATCACCATTGTACCCAAGCCTGCCACGCCACCTGTGGGAAGGTATATTGAAACCTATCTTGTGCCCACCCGCTGGATCGTCGCAAAAGGAGACAACAAACCAACAACTGCCGAAAGTTGTCTTGTCTCCCAACAAGGTACTTGTCAGGCGGAAATTTTTTTTTCCATGTCGCTCCCGTTGGTCACTGCGCTGCTTTGAGTCAGCCACGTGGCGGAAGCCGGACCGCAGGGAGGGGCGTTGCGCCCGTTGACGCCTCTCGCTCCTCATGTGCCTTGAGTAGCTGCCTGGTGGGTCTGCTTTGAGGCGGGGAATCGCGTCAGGCCAAACAGCCACTGCGAGGACGTCTCCCCTAAAAGAAAAGAAAGAATGTGGGAAGGGGACGGGGGCGAGATGGGTGGGCGGCGCAAGCCGGAAGGAGCGCCCCCCATGGGGCGGAAGCTCACCCGACAGCATAAAATGCTGCAAAAACAACAAAAAAGGGGAAAAGAAACCACGCACACCACAACATCAATAAAACCAAAGCCGTGCAGAAAGGGCCCCTCCGCATATATGAAACAGGGCACACAGCGGAAAATGAGTTACCAGAGCTTGCTTTAGTTTCCCCTCGGAGGAGGGTAATCACAGGGGGCGCCACGTGAAGGCAGCAAGTTGGATTTTATCCCCCCTGGTGCGAGGTGCCAGGAAATGCAGCGATAGGGGAAGTGCCAATCACACACCAACACTTCCGCAGGCGACGCACGCCACAGGGGGATCTGGGGGCAGAGCCCCAGCCGCCGGAGGGGCAGCCCACAAACCCACCTCACATCACTGCTCACATACAGAATTCAGTTTTTTTTGTAACAAAACGTAGTAGTGCTGGCGCGCTCGACCGGTGCCCGGTCGAATTTTCTCCAAATATTCTTTTTGGGGGCAAATTTGCTGGCCTGGCGCGCTTCGCGCGCCAAGCCCTCCCGCCATCTCGTCGTCGAAAACCGATGACTGATCTTTGGAACCCGGGGGGATCAGATCCCAGGCAGACACAACTAGCATTGTGCACACAACACGCAGGTACGGTTCACTTGCAATGGTGGGGGTGGGGGGGGGCCTATGGGGTTACGGGGGAAACCGGAACGAATGCCGGAATGCCATCGAGCTAGTGTAGAAGCGGGGGAGGGACGCGGCAGTGTCAGTCAACGGAAGAAGACTGCATCGCCTTCGAAACAGCAGGGTTGATGCCTCCGTGGCCCGGCACTTGGAAAGGTGCCGGAGCGGAGGCAGTGAGACCGGCAGTGTGCTCGTCAAATGGAATACAGCAGGCACGTGTCACTGACAACGGGGGTGGGGAGGTGAGGGGCTGGGGTGAAACGCACACAACAGAACAGAAGAAGCTGTGCATCCCAGGAGCACGGCAGGCAGGGGATCGCACCCCACCACGCAGGGCTTGGGGTGGTTGGGTGTTCGCACCAGATGCAGCGAATCGAGCAGCCGCGCATGCGAGCCTATTGGGGGCTTGCTCTGCAGAGCTTGTGGACTGTCACCCTTGGGACAGGTCATCCGTGAGTTGGCTTCAGCACAGACTCGAGCTCATACACCACGGCGTCTTGCTGTGGCACACGTGCTGTGGTGGGAAGCAGCATCTCGCGCACAGCACCCGGTGGTGCCTCCGCCGTGTACAGGCACCGCATGTGCATTGACAGCGCCAGACGCGACAGCGCAAGGCTCGCCTCCACAGCACCGCCTGACGCAGTCACGAAGCGCTGCCGCACCGTCCCCACGTCTCCGTGTTCGACAGTCCCGCTCGCGATGCCAAGCGTTGCCACCGTCTGCCCTTCACCGTGCTGCAGCACGCGTTGTGCAAACCGCAGTGCACTCTCTGCGTGTGCCGCCCTCTGCTTCCCGACGTTCCACCCGATGAAGAAGTTGTTGCCGAGCAGCGACAGCAGCGCACCGCCACTCTGTTCCAACAGTGGCACCACACCCGACAGTGCGTCGTCGATCTCGCCCAGAGACATGCTGCTGAGTGTTGTTGTAGCGACTGTTGCGTCACGTCGTACCGTGTTGCACATCATCGGCACTGTGTCGCTGATCTGTGACCCACGTGAGTCCTGCCGAGACACTGCAACGGGCGGTGATGGGGGACGTGCAACCGCCTGCAGAGGGTGGTGCTCACGGCCCTGCAGGGAGGCAGGCCACACGCTGCACACAGGCACAGGCTCGCTCACACCCTTCAGGTCGGTGGGCACCGCGTTGCTTGCATATGCACCGACACACCCGGACACCCCACGCACACTCGTCCACAGCTCGGCAGGCACCGCAACTGCACCAGGCACACACACAGACTCGAGGCGTGCAGCCACGTTCACTGTGTGTCCGAAGTAGTCCACACGCCCGGTCAGCGTGTTCGTCTCCAGCGTCACAGGTCCCTCGTTCACACCGACACGCACCGTCAGCCCGCCCCACAGCTCTGTCGGGCTGCAGATCCCGACCTCCAGCAGCGCAGCAGGCCACTCCGCCGCAAGCAGATTCTCCTGCACCTCAAGCCCGAAGCACACACCCGCATGTGCATCCTCGAACGCAACCATGAAGGAGTCCCCGATTGTCTTCACCTCGTACCCACCCCACGCAGACAGCGCAGATCTCATCACCGTGTTGTGAGCCACAAGCGCCTTCTTCATCGCCTCAGGTGCCGCTTCCCAGATCGATGTGGACGCACGGATGTCGGTGAACACGATTGCCGCACGCTCGCTGTTCGCACCAGGTGCGGCAGCAGGTGGCACACAGGGCTGCCCAGCACCGTCAGGCGAGTGCTGCTGCTCCTCCAGCAGCACGGCAGGGAGGTACGGGCGGTACGCACGCAGGTTCTGCTCCAGCCTGCGAAGGGCCTCGTGCATCGCTGCAGGCAGCCGCCCCTCCGCCTCCGCCTCCTGCAGCATCTCCGCCACGGTGTCGACGTCGTAGCCCGCCAGAAGTTGTGCAATCGCCTCCACAGTCTCAATGGTCCGTCCCATCGCCACCTTCTCCCTCTCCGCAGAGTCTGCGAACCCGCGTGTGGCGGCGAAGTCGACAAGCATCACGATGAGCGACACCTCCATCTCATGCAAACCCTTCAGGAGGTTGACGGGACACGGCGGGTGTGTGCAGGTGAAGGTCTCCTGTAGACGCTCCCACCTGTGCCAGTCGGGTGCTGATCCAGGCAGGTCGAACAGACCGAAGCGAGCCACACCCTCGAGACCCGTGATGACAATCCACATCGCCGTGAATGCAATCAACCCTGTTGCGAACCGCCTCCCGAGATTGAGCACCAGCGCCAGGTCTGCGAGCAGCACGAATGTCGGCCACATGGGCGGACTGCTGATGGTCCGCATGCTGTAGTCCGCTCCGGCGATGCCAAACGCAAGCGCCACAATGTAGGCTCGCATGATGTTGTGAGTCAGGTCGATGCGGCACAGGCACACCACGGCCATGGTGCAGTGCGATAAGGCAAGAGACGCTGAGAACAGCCATATGAAGGGCCATTTGATGGTCATCGCTGTTGTGATTGTCGTCACGACTGACAGGACCACGCTCATGACAAACATCATGCGCCTGTCGCTGCGTGCCTTGCCCTGCAGCCTCCCGTCCATCGAGATGACATTTTCGAACCACCCCATCACCGTTGTATCCAAGCCTGCCCCCCACACCACCTG
The DNA here is from genome assembly GCA_963210315.1 of Rhynchopus euleeides. Lineage (NCBI taxonomy): Eukaryota > Euglenozoa > Diplonemea > Diplonemida > Diplonemidae > Rhynchopus > Rhynchopus euleeides. Next base: position 2,105,992 of record OY723239.1, on the reverse strand, counting down.
CTGTGATGATGCCGACCCGATGTGGTGCTGTGGAGCGTGCCCCCCCAGTGTTCTCGCGACCGGAGGAGTCGGAGGAGTTCCTCAAAAAAAATAAAAAAAATCTGACGCCGGAGGAGTGGAGGAGTGGAGGAGCTCCTCCGGGAAAATACTACGAGAAACACTTGGCCTCTATGCTGTGAGTGTTGCATTGGACGCTTCCACCTGTTGAACGGGCTCCACCTCTTGCACTTTGAAACCCCCCCCCCCCCATATTTTTTTTTGATTTGACAACTCCGGTTTGGTGTACCTCGATGAGCTTACCTTACCTTGTCGTCGGACACAACATATCATCGTTGTCCCAAACCCCGTAACCCACGTGAAGTGGATCATCTGAAGTGCAGAATGAGGTGGAGCAGGTGGAGCACGAAACATAAGTAAACCATAGCAAGAGAGGCCAGCAGCAGTCCCGAGTCCATCGCGTTCCTCGTAGCATTTCCCGTACCACACAGGTGTGTTATGTGCAAAATACTACGAGAAACACTTGGCCTCTATGCTGTGAGTGTTGCATTGGACGCTTCCACCCAGGACCCTTAGGACCCAAGGACTTAGGGACGCCGCGCGAACGGTCTACTATTGAAGTGATCAGGCTCCGTCGCCCATCGTATGCATCCCTCCGATGGTAATGTACCGCTTTCTACGTTGTCACGAGCACCTTGTACGGAAAACGATCGAACCTCACTCGCTGAGGGGATCCGCCTGCCTCGGCCGTGTGCCGCCGTCGTGTGGTCAGCCTCGTGATTCTTGGTGTGCCCTATCGACAACATGCCTGTCTCTCCAGTTGCCGCACCCGGCGAGAGAGTTGATGCGTCTCAACCCGGCGAAACTAAGGGGGCAAAGGTTGCACACAGCCCCGCCTGTGCTGCAACCACCCGCTCTTGGCTGACCCCCGACGTCTGGTGCGTTTCCCACTCCGGGTGTTGGAATCCTCACCCTGTACCTCTTCGGGATCCTCCATCCCCTGGGGAACCCTTCCCCTCGAGGCTTCTTCACGTCTCCGACATATTGGTGTGTGCCCACATGACCCTTCTTCCTGACATCCTCGATGTCGTTTTGCACCCCGGGCGATGCACTGAGACGGCCGTATCCAGGTAGTCAGTGGCCATGCCCAGCCCCTCAGCGTGACAGTCCTCTGGTGCGCTCCCAGCACCACCACCGCGACGCTCGTGCATATTCAGCCACCATGACCCGGCAGCTCTCGCCTGGGGACAGGGCTCGGCGGATCGAGAAATCACAGTCTGAAACTCGCCTCCCAGCTCCTCCGCAGCAGTCTACTGTCCGGCCGTCTTAAACTCTCGCCCTTCGGGAGCCCGGCCAACACCCGGTGCTTTCCGGCGTGATCTCGATCGCTCTGTGGCTCTCTGTGTCCTCTCCGGTCTTCGCTGGCTGCGAGCGAGTTGCGGGGTGAAGCCCAACGCGCCTCTTCATGGCGCACTGGAGACGCTGCATGGAGTGCCCAGGGGTAGGTGTGAGAGGTGCCGGCCCTTCTGGGTGAAAGAGGGCGATCGCGCGCACTGTCGTCTCCTGAACTCCGCTCGAGCGGTGGACAACACGTTCCTGCGGCCCCCTTCCCACTGAGCTGATCCCCACTGTACCTGCCCCATCGCCCGCCTCGTAGACAGCGCATCAAACGGAGGCCCTGTGGCCCCACGTGGCGTCGATTCAGTGGTAACGCCCGGACTCAGTGTGGAGGGCGTATTTCCCGGTGCGTGAGGAAATTCGAGGCCCTGGAGGTGTGGGCATGCCAGAAGGATTCTCGGAGTCGCCTTCTTAATGAGAGAGGTGAGTCCCCGCGGACCGGAGCTTGTCGCACGCTGCAGTCGCTGTTCGGGCTTGTCGAGTAGGCTGCTGGGTACTCGGGAAGACTGGCTGACTGCCCCCCAACCTTGTGGAATGATCTCGGCCCGCTGCCATGGCTGCGGTTTCGGTGGACCCCCTCAGCGGCGGCACCGCTGACACAGGCGATGCGGACGCGTCTCTCAGTCGCTGCTTCTTTTGCTCCCCGAGCAGTGCAGCTTGGGAGAGCGTCTCGGCTGTGTTGGATACCTGATCTCTGTGTATGTCCCACGGCACCTCGCAGGTGTCCAGTCAGCAGCTCCCCTTCCCTGCATGGAACTGTGAGGTCGTACGTCTCAACACCGGGCCCCAGACGCCCGGAACTCCCCCTGACCCCTGTGAATAATGCAGGCTTGAATGTGTGTCCCCCGGCAGGGAGACTATGCTTCGACGGAGTATGCCCCGCTTGGGGCGTGTGCGGGCATCCGCTTGACGCCGGGGTGCGCGTAGTCGGCATTCGCGCAGATAAGCTGGGCACGACAGACGTGCCGGCTTCTCAGGGGCGTGTCCGGGGGCGTTGCATTGGTACACGAAAACTGTCGCCCTCGGAAAGCTCACGTCGCGTCACCGTGCTCGAGCTGGATCTGGCAGGCTGTGTGTGACAGGCCACCCTTCCGCCTTCAGGTGCCGTCGCTCGGGCAAAAAAGGTGTATTTCTCAATCAAGAGAGTATGCCCCTCACGATTGTGGCACGATTGTGTCTCCCCGGGTCAGGCTCGGTATTCCAGTCGAAAGCGTAAATGCCCCTCGGTACTGTGCTGGGCGGGGTTGTGTCTCGGTCAGGAGAGGAGGTGCCCCTCAGGCAAAATCCTGCGTCTCGCGGTCGGGAGTGAGTGCCCCTCGGCAGGAATGTGTCTCGGCCAGGTGTCCCTCAGGCAGGGAATGTAATGTCTCGGCCCGGTGTCCCTCGGGCATGAATGTGCGTCTTGGCCAGGTGCCCCTCAGGCAGGGTGCCCCGTAGGCGGAAGTGTATGTCGCGGCCAGATGCCCCTCAGGCAGGGTGCCCCGTAGGCGGAAATGTATGTCTTGACCAGGTGCCCCTCGGGCAGGGTGCCTCGTAGGCGGAAGTGTATGTCTTGGCCAGGTGCCCCTCGGGCAGGGTGCCTCGTAGGCGGAAGTGTATGTCTTGGCCAGGTGCCCCTCGGGCAGGGTGCCTCGTAGGCGGAAGTGTCTGTCTTGGCCAGGTGCCCCTCGGGCAGGGTGCCTCGTAGGCGGAAGTGTATGTCTTGGCCAGGTGCCCCTCGGGCAGGGTGCCTCGTAGGCAGAGGTGTCTGTCTTGGCCAGGTGCCCCTCGGGCAGGGTGCCCCGTAGGCGGAAGTGTGTGTCTTGACCAGGTGCCCCTCGGGCAGGGTGCCTCGTAGGCGGAAATGTATGTCTTGGCCAGGTGCTCCTCAGGCAGGGTGCCCCGCAAGCGTAAGCTGTAGGTATGTCGTGGCCAGGTGCCCCTCAGGCAGGTAATGTCTCGGCGAGATGCCCCTCGGGCAGGAAAAATGCGTCTCGGCTAGGTGCCCCTCAGGCAGAAGTGGGTGTCTCGGTCCGATGCTCCTCGGCAAGATCGTGTCTCGGTCAGGAAAGTAGGAGTTGGATATCACTGACGTCACTTTGCTGCATCAGTATCGACCCATTTATCAGCACCCGACTGTTGCTCTTGGTCCCGCCTTTGTCAGCGCCTCTGTGACGGAACCTCCAGCTGAAGTATGCGTTTGGAAACCTTGAGCGCGATCAAGCGTGAAGCAGGTTTTCGGCGAGGCGCGGTGATAGTCTCGATGGCTGATGGGAATGTCCTCAATCCGCTGCGGCCACGGGCGCAGCGCTGTCCCGCTGTCACGTTCATAAGCGGCGGAGGACCACCTTGAACACCACGGCGTCATCATCCCCATCTTTTTGCGCCCCTCCTTCGTGCTGATCCCCCCGTGCACCTCGCCGTCATTTATTAGAACCAGTGCGTGGGGGTGTTGTTGTCCTCAACCGCGGCTTCGGCCCTCTTGAGACCTGACACGAGCATGGTGTGAGGGTCGTCTTCTCGGTCGGGATTTGGTGCCCCTCGGGCAAGATTGTGGATCTCTCGGTCGGGAGAGCGGGTGCCCCTCGGGCAAAATTTTTGTCTCGGTCAGGAGAACAGGTGCCCCTCGGGCGAGATGCTGCGTCTCTCGGTCGGGAGAGTGGGTGCCCCTCGGGCATAGTTTTGTCTCGGTCAGGATAACGGGTGCCCCTCGGGCAAAACTGCGTGTCTCTCGGTCGGGAGAGTGAGTGCCCCTCGGGCAGAATATTGTCTCGGTCAGGAGAACAGGTGCCCCTCGGGCAAGACTGCGTGTCTCTCGGTCGGGAGAGTGGGTGCCCCTCGGGCAAAATTTTTGTCTCGGTCAGGAGAACAGGTGCCCCTCGGGCGAGATGCTGCGTCTCTCGGTCGGGAGAGTGGGTGCCCCTCGGGCAGAATATTGTCTCGGTCAGGAGAACAGGTGCCCCTCGGGCAAAACTGCGTGTCTCTCGGTCGGGAGAGTGAGTGCCCCTCGGGCAGAATATTGTCTCGGTCAGGAAACCAGGTGCCCCTCGGGCAAGACTGCGTGTCTCTCGGTCAGGAGAGTGGGTGCCCCTCGGGCAGGGTAGAATGCTGCGTCTCTCGGACGGTCAGATCGTGTGTCCCTCAGTCAGGAGAGGAGGTCTCGGTCGCTAAAAACGCGCCCCCTCGGGCAGAGTGATTGTGTCATCGCTGTTGTGTCACACCAATTGCCTCTCGGGCGGTGTGTCTTTTTTGATTTGACAACTCCGGTTTGGTGTACCTCGATGAGCTTACCTTACCTTGTCGTCGGACACAACATATCATCGTTGTCCCAAACCCCGTAACCCACGTGAAGTGGATCATCTGAAGTGCAGAATGAGGTGGAGCAGGTGGAGCACGAAACATAAGTAAACCATAGCAAGAGAGGCCAGCAGCAGTCCCGAGTCCATCGCGTTCCTCGTAGCATTTCCCGTACCACACAGGTGTGTTATGTGCAAAAAAAATATTTGGGACCTGGCTGCGGAGGAGCCCTTCACAGCAGTCATGAAACCGTTTACCGCACCGTATATTGCTCTCATGACGAAAGAGCAACACCAACCGCATGTGACTCTCCACTTTGCTTCGACTGTGGAGCGTACTCGGGGACCAGGCTAACACATGTTCACTACCGTGGCCTCCGGCGGCTGGGGGGCTCTGCCCCCCAGACCCCCCTGTGACATGCATCCCATAGCAAAGTCCTTGCATGCGATCATGACACCTCGGGAAAGAGGTGCCATTTAGGAACGGAACGCTTCGGCATCCTCCTTCTGGCCAACTCAGACGGAAGCTGTTGCGTCGCATTGCATGCGTGTCGCGTCGCATGTGTGTGACTGTCGTTCGCACCCGGCCGCTCAGGATCGTGGTCTCGCGCGCCGAAGGCGCGCGAGAAAAATTTTCAGGGTGGAAAAAAATGTTCCAGGTCCAAAAAAAACGCAAATCGTACTCCTTTCGCTATAATAAGAGAAACACCCTGCCCAGCAACAGCAAAAAGGCAGATCCGGGCTACTTTTTGTTGAGCGCACACCCCTGTGTCAAAGGCTGTGTAAGCCCCTGTGAAGTGGCATGAAGGTGATCCTTATAAAGCTTCAGTCGTACGATTTCCTTCGTTACTTCGCGACTTCGCTACGCTTCGTCGCTCGTAACTAGTAAAAAGAAAAACTCCTCCGCACTTTCTGAAAATCCCAAAAGTCGCGAGAACACTGTGCCCCCCTGCAGAACAATCCCACAACCCCAACTGCCTGTGTGCCTGCAGGGATGACTCGCTGCGCATCTTCTGCTCAAGACTGGCTGCATCGTTGGAAGTTCCCACAGAAACAAAATGAGCACACCGCAATTCGCACGGAATCGAAACCATGCACAGAAACAGAGGCTCTGACGACTTCAGGGTCTGAAGGATAGGCAGGAGAACTGACCAGTCGCAAGCAAGCGGCCCTTCTCCATGCCGACGGTGGTCCGACTTGAAACCGCGGGGCTACCAGCGGCCTACCAGAGCCAGACCTTGACAAAAGCCTGTCCTCCGAATGCACGCAAACCCGCCGCGTTCCCCGTGTGATGAAAGGAGGTAGACTGGGACCTGGCCACTGGCCAATTTCCCCCGAGCTGACCACCCCGCCCCACCAGCAAGCGAGGCCCCAGGCTGCAGGGCACACCACCGGGCTCGGCCTTGGCAGGTTGCAGCTGCGGGTGGCCGCACCGCCGGGTGGAGTGCGGTCACCTGCCAGCAGCTGGCTGACGGGAGGGTGCATTAGCACAAGCGAGATGCCGTCGAGGAGGCTGGAGGGGGACGGGGTGCACATGGAAGCGGCGTCTGGAAAGAAGCTGCTCAAGGTGCTGGGGTGTGGTCGGCAGGGCAGCACTGAGGAAGGATGTGTTAAAGGAAATCGGGACAGATGTCCAGCACGTTGTTCACCACCTCGTAGAGGACGCCGTCAGGGCCGTCGTGTTGGGGCACACGTGCTGTGGTGGGAAGCAGCATCTCGCGCACAGCACCCGGTGGTGCCTCCGCCGTGTACAGGCACCGCATGTGCATTGACAGCGCCAGACGCGACAGCACAAGGCTCGCCTCCACAGCACCGCCTGACGCAGTCACGAAGCGCTGCCGCACCGTCCCCACGTCTCCGTGTTCGACAGTCCCGCTCGCGATGCCAAGCGTTGCCACCGTCTTCCCTTCACCGTGCTGCAGCACGCGTTGTGCAAACCGCAGTGCACTCTCTGCGTGTGCCGCCCTCTGCTTCCCGACGTTCCACCCGATGAAGAAGTTGTTGCCAAGCAGCGACAGCAGCACACCGCCACTCTGTTCCAACAGTGGCACCACACCCGACAGTGCGGTGTCGATCTCGCCCAGAGACATGCTGCTGAGTGTGGTTGCAGCGACTGTTGCGTCACGTCGTACCGTGTTGCACATCATCGGCACACCGTCACTCAGCTGTGACACACGTGAGTCGGACGTTCCAAGAGATGATGGCGACGGGGGTGGTGCAACCGCCTGCAGAGGGTGGTGATCACGGCCCTGCAGGGAGGCAGGCCACACGCTGCACACAGGCACAGGTTCGCTCACACCCTTCAGGTCGGTGGGCACCGCGTTGCTTGCATATGCACCGACACACCCGGACACCCCACGCACACTCGTCCACAGCTCGGCAGGCACCGCAACTGCACCAGGCACACACACAGACTCGAGGCGTGCAGCCACGTTCACTGTGTGTCCGAAGTAGTCCACACGCCCGGTCAGCGTGTTCGTCTCCAGCGTCACAGGTCCCTCGTTCACACCGACACGCACCGTCAGCCCGCCCCACAGCTCTGTCGGGCTGCAGATCCCGACCTCCAGCAGCGCAGCAGGCCACTCCGCCGCAAGCAGATTCTCCTGCACCTCAAGCCCGAAGCACACACCCGCATGTGCATCCTCGAACGCAACCATGAAGGAGTCCCCGATTGTCTTCACCTCGTACCCACCCCACGCAGACAGCGCAGATCTCATCACCGTGTTGTGAGCCACAAGCGCCTTCTTCATCGCCTCAGGTGCCGCTTCCCAGATCGATGTGGACGCACGGATGTCGGTGAACACGATTGCCGCACGCTCGCTGTTCGCACCAGGTGCGGCAGCAGGTGGCACACAGGGCTGCCCAGCACCGTCAGGCGAGTGCTGCTGCTCCTCCAGCAGCACGGCAGGGAGGTACGGGCGGTACGCACGCAGGTTCTGCTCCAGCCTGCGAAGGGCCTCGTGCATCGCTGCAGGCAGCCGCCCCTCCGCCTCCGCCTCCTGCAGCATCTCCGCCACGGTGTCGACGTCGTAGCCCGCCAGAAGTTGTGCAATCGCCTCCACAGTCTCGATGGTCCGTCCCATCGACTCCTTTTCCTTCTCTGCTGACTCTGCGAACCCACGTGTGGCGGCGAAGTCGACAAGCAGCACGATGAGCGACACCTGCATCTCATTCAAACCCTTCACCAGGTTGACGGGACACGGCGGGTGTGTGCAGGTGAAGGACTCCTGCACACGCTCCCACCTGTGCCAGTCGGGTGCTGATCCAGGCAGGTCGTACAGCCCGAAGCGAGCCAGTCCCTCTACACCCGTGATGACGACCCACATCGCCGTGAATGCAATCAACCCTGTTGCGAACCGCCTCCCGAGATTGAGCACCAGCGCCATGTCTGCGAGCAGCACGAATGTCGGCCACAAGGGCACACTGCCTAGGGTACGCAGGTTGTAGTCCGACCCGATGATGCCGAACGCAAGCACCACAATGTAGACTTGCATGATGTTCTGAGTCAGGTCGATGCGGCACAGACACAGCAGGACCATGACGTACTGGGGTAACACAAGGAAAAGTGAAGCGAGCAACATCAAGGAATATTTGACGGCCATCGCGGGCATGATCGTCGTCGCGACTGACATCACGATAGTTATGACAAACATCATGCGCCTGTCGCTGCGCGCCTTGCCCTGCAGCCTCCCGTCCATCGAGATGACATTTTCGAACCACCCCATCGCCATTGTATCCAAGCCTGCCCCCCACACCACCTGCTGTGATGATGCCGACTCGATGCGGTGCTGTGGAGCGTGCCCCCCTGCAGAACAATCCCACAACCCCAACCGCCTGTGTGCCTGTGGGGATGACTCGCTCCCCCTTACCTCGCTTCCCCGTGCTAACTCTCGGGCCTTGGCCAGCAGTGCCACTGCCTGACAAGGCAAGGGCAGGGGTTGCACGGGCACACCCAGTGCCCATCTCGTCTGGCATCCCAGCAGGCCCTGTATCACTCAGGAGCGGTCGTCTCTCAGTGGCCCCAGCCATGCCGCTGCGTCTACGGCACCGTGCGAAAGAGACCATATCGATCATGGGGTGCACCGCTGCTGCTGTGTTGGAAAACACACAGCTTGTTCCCAGAGGCACCGACAGGAGGCACGTCCTGCATGGGCTGTATGCAGGAATACGGCGCTACCGCATGCGGGGAAGAAAAAGAAACTCCGGCAATCCACGCCGCTCAGCACACCCACACATGCCAACCCTTGTTGTTTAGCGCAGGTTAGCCGAGAGAATCTCGATGTTATGCGCGCTGCCTTGAAATGGTACTCACCGTGCCACCACAGCACATCACAGAGACACAACACGTTGTTGGTGTTCACAGCAGGCTGGTGCTGCCCCGTCTGCGAGGACAGCCGCCTTCCTGCCTTCCCCCCTCGCATGCTCTGTGGCGAACACACACACCCAAAGCGCAAGGCCTGCTGCCTCTGGGCAGAGCTCCCATGCGGCGACGGCACACCCCGATGTGTCTGTGTCCCACCCGACCGCAGCACCTTCTGCACCTTGGCGCTGAAGGGGTGCGCTGGGATTGCCACCCGCATCCCCAGGACACAGGGCGAGACACCCCCAGATTGGAGGCGCTGCTCGAGATGCCGACATGCGACAGGACGGCAACCCAACACACCCGCCCCACCCGCTTTAGTGAGGAGGTTCGGCTGCAGGGCGGCGGTGGTGCTCACTGTCCACCACCTCGCCAATGATGTGCCCCATCTCCGCCAACAACTTGTCGTAGGGTGATCTCGCATGCGCAGGAGTGCCGGTGTACGGGCTGCAAGCAGAACACGCAGGACCGGACCTCCCCCTGGCGACCACGGGGGTCGGACAACCCTGAGGCACGCCTGCATCCCCAAGGCGCCACCATGCAGGGTGGCCTGCATGCGGCGCTGCAGAAGCCTCCGAAACGGGTCTGGCTGCCCCTCGGTAGTGGCGGCAGCTCTGTTCAGAACTGCCGAGCGAGGCTCCACCTGGTTGGATTCTCTGTCATCTCTCCTCAGTCGAAGGTGATCTCTTCCACCCTTGGGCGCTTGAAGAAGCGGTAGGCGTTGCTGTTCTCACTGGTCGACTGCAGGGGCGGGTGTGCGCCGTACGGCTTGGGCAGCATCACGTCGCCATCAGGGATGTATGCGTTGGGGCGCTGCTCGGCGGTGGTGCGTGTGACCACCGGAGGGTCATTGCGGTGCGCATCCAGGTCGAGCTTGCGCGACCGCAGCATCTCGGAGCGGCGCTGCGCATCATACACTGACCTCTCGTACTCCTCCTCGATCGTGTCGGTGGGTGGCAGGCCGAGATCCACACGCTCCCTGGCAGTGCTGAGCTTGTCCTTCTCCTGCGTCAGGTCCATCTCCAGCTTAATGCTCGTCGCCTGCAGTGGGTGGGGTGAGGAGGGTGGCAGGCGGTACCCAGGACCCAGCCTGGTGGCTGCTGAGAAGGAAGGGGGGCACCACCACCACCACAAACACCACCACCACCACCACCCCACACACACATTGGGTGGACTAGGACCCGTGCAGGGTTAACCCACCTAAAAAGTGATCAACACACACACGTTTATCTTTTTAGTTTAGTGTGGGTCGCACCGAGAGAACTCTTGTGCTGCCTCCACTGCCACACACACACACACACGTGAATCTTTTTATATTAGTGTAGACACACACCGAGCACTTGCTCTTGATGTGATCTCCACTAAAAAGTGATCAACACACACACAAGGGGGGCTGCTACTGTAGGTGCAGGGGTGACACCGCTTTAGAACTTGATAACCACACTCACACAGCACTAGCCCCTCCCCTGGCCCCCCTCATCGGACACACCTGGACCATCGACAGCTCTGACAGCGTGGCCATAATCTTGCGCGTGTTCTTCTTGATGGTATGCTGATACCTGTTTGTCTTCTTCGCCAGCGCCAGCGTATAATCCTTCCCATTCGCAGCCTGCTTCCGCAGGCGGTGCGACAGGTCTGTGACCTCCTCCAGGATCAGGTTCTTCTCCATCAGCTTCTCATTCGCCTCGGCCAGCTTGTGCTCCAGCTGCTGCTCCTTCGCCAGCAGCTCCTTGCCCGTCTCCCTGGTGCTCGACACACGCTCGATGCTGGGCTCCGCCCCATCGGCACGCTCCTTCCGGGTCAGCGTCGTCTTGGGCGCCTCCCCGCCAGACGCACTCACCACCACCTGCTTCCGCCCCTTCGCAACGCTGGAGAGCTTCCGCCAGCGCGCGGTGTTGCGGGGCGACACGATGGCACGCTCCAGGCACTCTACACGCCACTGCTCGTCGGTGATCATGTTGTTGAGGCGCTCGCTCTCCTCCTCCAGGTCGCGCACCTGCGGCAGCAGCTTCTGGCAGATGTCGATCTCGCGCTGCAGGTCTGCGAGCTGCACCGCCACACTGCGGATTTCCTCCTCGCGCTGCTTCAGCATGACCTGGCCCTTCTTGAGGATAGTCTCCTGGATGTTCGCCTTCTCATACAGGATGCACAGCTCGTCGTTCCGATCGATCAGCTGGATGCCCGTGAAGTTTCGATTCTCCACCGCCTCTTCGTACTTCCGCTTCAGCATCAGCATCTGCTCCTCCGTCAGGTTGATCACGGTGTTGAGCTTCGTGATCTGCGAGCGCTGCTCCTGGATCAGCTTCTTCTTCTCCCTATACTCCGCGCTCTTCTTGTTGGACTCCACCCGGAGGTTCTCGCAGTTGGTCTTCTCGTCATGCAGGTCGCGCCGCACCTTCATCAGCTCCTTGTCTTTGTTTTGTGACTCGCGCCGCAGCACCTCCAGCTCGTTCTCCAGGATTTTGATCTTCTCCTGCGTCTCCGACATAGCCTGGCTTGCGGACTGTATCATCGCAGCTTTGTTAGACCTCTCGCGCTTCACCACGGAGTACATCTCGGTGATCTGATCGAGGCGTGTCTTCAGCTCCGTGTTGCGCTTCTGGAGCTCTTTGATGACAACCACTTTCACCTTCAGCTCCCCCTTCGCGTTGGCGACCTTCGTCTGATTCTTCGAGGACTCGCGCGACTTGTTCTCACGCAGGATCCCCAGGTCTGAAGCCTTGCGGTTCAGCTCCACCTCCCGCTCGTGCATCGCTGCGACCTCCAGGTCGAGGGACTTGATCTCCCGGTTCAGCTTCCCGAGGTCGGAGGCCGCCTCCTTCTCCACCATCTCCTCCTTCAGGTAGCTGTTGATGAGGATGTCCACGTCGCGCTTCAGCTCCTCCAGCTCCCCGGCCCACTTCCCGCGCACGCTCTGGATGTGCAGGCACTCGCGCTGCAGGATGTCCTTCTGCTTCTTTGCGATCTCCCTCTCGTTTGCCAGCTCGTTCTTCGTCTGCTCGATCCGCTTGCAGAGGCGCAGCCCCTGGTCCTTCTCCTTTGCCACCTTCGCCAGCTGGTCCCTAAGGTGCACCAGCTGGTGCTGCTTCGCCTTCAGCTCCGCGTCGAGCTGCATCTGCTGCGTCTGGTGCTGCAGCCCCTCCGCACGCGCCGCCTCCAGATGCGCCTCGACGCTGTCCATCAGCTTCTCGCGCTGCTCGATTGCGGTGCGCTGCGTCTCCAGCATCACCGCCAGGTCGTACCTCTGGTCCTCCATGTTCTTCCGCTTCGCCTCCAGCTCCTGGATCAGCGACGTCTGCCCCTGCAGCTTCTCCTTCAGAGACATGTTCTCCTTCCCCGCAGTCTGATACGCCTTGTGCACGATCTCCGCCTGCTTCGCAGCACGCTCCGGCTCGTTGGCAAGCTTGCCGAGGTCCAGCTTCTTGTTGCAGAGCTCCTTGTCTGTCTTGTCCATCTCGCCCTTCGTCGCCTTGTCGCGCTGAATCGACTCTTCGCGGAGGTCCTTCAGGCGCTGGAACTGGTCGGCGGTGCGCTCAATCTCCTCACGCAGCAGCGTGATGCTCTTCATCAGCATCTCCATGCGTGGCTTCATGCGCGACTCCTCCTCGGCAATAGTGGTGTCGACCTCCTCCTGCAGCGTCAGCTTCTTGCGCTCAAGCTCGATTGTCTCGACTTGGAACATCGACTCGCGCTCCTGCGCCACGCCAAGATCCGTTTCCGACACCGCGAGGTCCTTCTTCAAGGCTTGGATGGTGTTGTCGTCCTCATGCGCGACCTCCCCACACTTCACGACCTTCGCCTTCTCCTGGTCGAGCTGTCCCTTCAGCTGCTTCCCCTTCTGCACCAGATATCTCTGGTTTTTATCGATCTGCAGGATGGTGTCGTGCAGCTGCCTGTACTGCTGCTGCAGCACCAGGGCCCGCTCTTGTGTGATGAGACCTTCCTCCAGCAGCGTGTTGAGGGTCATGAAGGCCGTGCTGTTCGACACATCCCCGACATCGCCGAAGTCGGCGGTATCCATCACGGCAGACGGCAGGTGTGCTAGGGGAGGTGCCACACCTCCCTCAGGAGGGGGCTGTGGTAATCCGACGGGCAGGGCTGCACGCTGCCACCCCTGCCCCCCTGTGTAGTGGTGTAGCTGCTGAGAACGGGTGGGTGTGGGGAAGGTGTGGGTGGCACAGAAAGAGAGACACAATCGTCGCATGGCAGGACACGTGTGGGCGACATGGCCTGGGAGGTTGTGCTGGGCGCACACCACCTCGGGGGGAAGGTTGGTAATCAGCAACCTTCGTAGATCAATCTTTTGGGCGGCCGGCCAATAAATCACTGAAACACCACAATGTATCGACGTGACAGCAGCAGATAGCTACTGTTAACATGCGGAACCATGACGACACATACAGCTTGGATAGGGCTGGCACTCGGAAGAGTGACGGGGGGGCAAGGGGGGCATGTTGTAGTCTGACCGCATGATGTGTTCAACGGCAAACGCTGCCGGCAGCAGGCAGAGAGAGGGCAGGTGCCTACACATGAACAGCAAGGGGTGTGGTGTGCCCCAGCAGGCTGATGGTGCTGTGTGCCTGCCTGTGGTGCTCGCCTGCCATCTCAGACGCCTTCTGGATGTCGGTCCCAGACAGATACGCACGCATCGCAGCGTTGTAGGGGGCCCACTCTGCAGCAGCAGCACCGATGTGGTACATCCACTCGCCTTCTTGGCACGGGTCCTGAACCGTGTTGGGGACCACCAGCTCGTGCACACGGCACGTCCCGTCGTCGCGACTGTCGTCGGTGTCACTCCCCTGCAGAACACCGTGGAGGCGCTCACCGCCACACACGCTCTGCTTCACGAGACGCACCAACCGCGGCACAAGCAGCAGCACATGCTCGTGTTCTGCTTCCTGTTGCAGCTTCGTGTTGCACACCACGTCCAGCCCGAGAGCACGCGCAGCACGCTCCATCCCACACGCCAGGACAGGCAGCACCCCAAGCAGGCTGAACCGCCGCATCTCCGCACACCCCGTGTCCCCGCACAGGACGTTCCCCAACGCCGCCCCGATGTTGACACGCAGTGCACCGTCTGTGTTCTTGTCCTGCTTGGTGTTGAAGTTACGCACCTCACGCACGATCTGCTGTGCTGCACCTGCAGCTGCATTCGCATAAACAAGACACGGTTGCGACGTGTTGAAGGAGGCAAGGATGCGGTCACCGAGGAACACGTCCACCAGACCACGGCGTGACTCCACTGCCGACATCGTGTTGGTCACCAGCATCTCGAAGAACGACGTGAAGGTGCGGGGGTCCTGCTCCAGACAAGCGAGCGCGTTGCGTGTGTTCACCACAAGCAGTGTGGCACGCACAGTCCTCATCGCACCCAGCACCTTCGCCACCACAGTACGCGTCACGTCAGTCTGGTCACTCCCGCTTCCAGAACCATCCGATTGGCTCGACGCTGTGGTGCGGCTAACAGCGCGGTTGCGGACAGAACCCTCAAACTCCTGTGCAGGGAGGCACGACTTCGGGAGGTACGGGCGGTACGCACGCAGGTTCTGCTCCAGCCTGCGAAGGGCCTCGTGCATCGCTGCAGGCAGCCGCCCCTCCGCCTCCGCCTCCTGCAGCATCTCCGCCACGGTGTCGACGTCGTAGCCCGCCAGAAGTTGTGCAATCGCCTCCACAGTCTCGATGGTCCGTGCCATAGACGCCTTCTCCCTCTCCGCAGAGTCTGCGAACCCGCGTGTGGCACCGAAGTCGATCAGCAGCACAACTAGAGACACCTCAATCTCATGCAAACCCTTCACTGCGCTGACGGGACACGGCGGGTCTGTGCAGGTGAAGGTCTCCTGCAGACGCTCCCACCTGTACCAGTTGGGTGCTGATCCAGGCAGGTCGTACAGCCCGAAGCGAGCCACACCCTCTATACCCGTGATGACGACCCACAGCGCCGTGAATGCAATCAACCCTGTTGCGAACCGCCTCCCGAGATTGAGCACCAGCGACATGTCCGCAAGCAGTACGAATGTTGGCCACAAGGGTGCACTGTCGATGGTCCGCATGTTGTAGTCTGACCCAGCGATGCCGAGGAGGAGTGCCAGTATGTAGGCTTGCATGATGCTGTGAGTCAGGTCGATGCGGCACAGGCACAACAGGACCATGACGTACTGCGACAACGCAAGGAGACTTGAAAATAGCCAGATTAAGGGCCATTTGACGGTCATCGCCGGTGCGATCGTCGTCACGACTGACAGCGTCACACTTATGAGAAACAGCAGCCTTCTGTCGCTGCGCGCCTTGCCCTGCAGCCTCCCGTCCATCGAGATAACATTTTCGAACCACCCCATCGCCATTGTACGCAAGCCTACCATTTGGTGGTGTGTCCGAGTCCCAAAGCGGAAACCCTCCCTGCAACGCTTCCACACACAATGCTTCAACTCCTGTGATGGGGGTGGCTAGTGGTGTGCGGAGCACGTTAGGCTGTGGGGGAGTGACATGTTCTGCTCAGGGTAGGCAAACTTTTTCACTGGTTTATCGTTATCACCAGTGTTTAAGAGGATAGTGGGCGACTTTCCAAATTCTGCAAAAAAGCCGGTTTTTGCCGGTTTCCCGTTTTTCGTTTTTTGGCGCCGTTTTGACGTTTCCTGTCCATGTATGGGGTGAGCGGGGAACCTGCCCGCATCCCGACTTTGGTTGCTTCATAAAGCCGACGGACACCTCACACAGCACCCCACATACACCCTGTTGGAGATGTGTGAGGTGCTGTGGGAGAGCAGGTGTCCTTTGCTACAACACCATCCGGCCGTGCCTCCAGCCATGGATCTGTCTCAGGAACTGTAGGGTAACGTCAGGAGTGCCAGAAGGTGCACGCCAAGCCCTTGAGAGACCACTGCTGGACAGGGGGGCTGAAGGGGAATCCCCGGACTTCGTGCTCCAACAGCGCCGGGCGAGGAAATGTCGATCGCCAGTGGACAACGAAGAAGTCGTACAGACTTGTGTCAGGGGTGGGGTAGTCTCACGCACGTACTCCGTCTTCACTCACGACCATGTCGTACTCCTGGTGTTGTGCCGTTTCCCACTTGCCATGGTGCACCAACGGTACATATGTCCACTCGACAGGCACACAGCACAGCGGGGGGTCTGGGGGGCGGAGCCCCCCAGCCGCCGGAGGCCACGGTAGCGAACATCTGGCCTTCTCCTTCGCGTTCTTGGACTCTTTGGGTCAATCGCGGTTCGTAGTGGGGCCATTATTGGTGTCCGGGTGACCTGTGTACCCTCTAAGCAGGGTGGGCATAGTCGGGAAAAAAGTGGAATTTTCCCGAATTTTTTATACCTACCCCCCCCCGTGTTTAAGTCCCCTATCCATATGATGTGTTTAAGTCCCCTCGGCGGCCAATTTTCCCGAAGGGACTTAAACACCCCGGTCTAGTAGTTTGGTTGGGGGGCATTTTTTCTCGATTTTTCCAGGTGTCCGTTGGCGGACCACCAGGATGTGAGGCACGTGTGGAGGCCAGGGAGGGTGTCTGGGGGCTTCGGATACCCGCACGTGGCCCGGACTGCCCCGCAGGGGGCAGTCCGGGTCACGTCGCTCGTCCTCATCCACAGCCTCGCTGTGTGCGATGCAGGTCGTGTGCCAGCGTGTGCCCCTCTTGTCGCATTGGAGTCGGGAATCAATTCTGCGGCACAGCGGGGCTGCGAGCAGTGGCGAGGGCCGCAGTGTGCCAGTGCTCAGCGCCCTCGGATCCCCACGCCACCCATACTGCCACCCCCAGCTGGCCCCGCCTGAGCACCCGCCGTGTGTCCCGTCTCCCAGGGGAGAACGTCGGTTGGCCCAGGGGACATGCCATCTCCCATGGGACATCTAGCGGAAAGCTTGACACCTCCCAGGGCTAGCATCAACCCCTGAGTCACGACATCTCTTGCGCTTCAGGCCCCCTTGGGTTGCTTGCCCTTGCAGCTTTGGCAGCCTGACCACCCCAAGTCAGTGGGTATGGGCAGTGCTTGGCAGAGTAGGGTGGCCCTGAAGCAGTGTGAGAGGCAAAGGGGTTTGAGGCCCCAGCACCCAGGTCCCCAGAATCTGTCCAGATGTGCCTCGGAATCGATACAATACGGCCTCTCCCCGGTTCCCTCAGGAAACAGGTGGCAGGCGTGTTTAAGTCCCCTCCGATGTGTTTAAGTCCCCTTGGCCCCGATTTTGACGTTTGGATAGGGGACTTAAACACGGGGGGGGGTAGGTAGTTTTTTTTTTTGAAAAACCGGTTTTGGCAAAAACCGGTTTTGCAAACCGGTTTTTCAATAGCACCCACTGTCCCTGGATTTTTCTGAGATTCTGTCCGGGTACTATTCCAGGGTACTTTTTGGCCAGAGGAGGCCGGGGCCAAGAGCATAGTGCCCTGCCCCAGGCGTTCGCCCGATGAACCTGTTGAGCACAAGGTGCACGTTGACGACATGCGGCGTGCGACTATGGAGCAGAATCAGCTGTTCACTACCATGGCCTCCGGCGGCTGGGGGGCTCCGCCCCCCAGACCCCCCTGTGGCCTGTGCATGTCCAGAACCAAGTCTGCAAGGGCAACCTGCGGTGATTTCAACACCATCACGCTCTCAAGAACGCCTTCCTCATCGACTGGCTCCTTCGCGTTGACGACAAGAAGGAGCGCGCTCCTCTCGAACCTGGCAGCGGCGGCGAAGTCAGTCCCCTGCAGACTCACCACCCTGCCCATCCCAGTTGAGTGGCGTGGGGTGGTGTGTTGTGGGAAGGGAAAGCCCTTCCATTTGGGGAAATGGCCGAAATTTTACCCCCGATTACCCCCGGTTTTCGGCGTGCAGCCCGGAACCCTATCTTTTACCCTGGTTATCACGCGCATTTTTTTCCCGAGATTCCGTATTGCAATTTGAGTTAGCGTGCTGGCATCGCAGTGTGGCCCCGAGGGTCCACACCGAGAGAAACCGGGCCCGCTATCCTACTCTTGCTCTACGTGGGTCGATCGTTGTGGTGGGCCCCGAATGCCTTGGAGACATGCGTCAGGGCATTGTGTCGTAGGTGGTGGCTCGTACACTGTAGTTTCATCTTCAGGAGCACGTTGTATGCGTGAGGAGTGGACCCCGGGAAGAACCATCGGACTTGATCTTTCCCTCCTTGGCCAGCTGAGCCAGCACGATGTCGAGCTTCGCTTCCATTCTTGTGCCACCCTCCCTGGCCTTCTAGTCGACAATCTCGCTCGACTCTTCCTCCGCCTTCTGCACGAGGTGGAGCTGCCGAGCATACAGTAGCCAGCAGCACACAGGGCAGACCCACGTCTCCTCCGCATGGTGCCGAAGGAATTCCGTTTCGCGCTCCTTCGGCACCATCCCCGTCACACACGTTCTATTGCCTTGATGCCCGCACCTCACACAGAGCGTCGCGCGGACGTGCGACGTCTGGCAGCCGGGGAATACACATCCTGGGAATTCCTCCTCAGTGGCGTCATACTCTCGCAGCTCGGCTCTGGTGACCACCGGGATTTCTTCCATGGCACCGCCTGAGCGTCGAAGTCCTGCCGTGTGTTGACCTTCTTTGAATCCATCGCGTTTCCTCGTTTTGAAGACGGCACGCGTCAGCGCCGCTGATCTCCTCTCGCATCGACGGCGACATCCAGACTGCTCTGACTGCGGCGTCAAGACATGATTCTGGCAAGATCTGATGCACAGCCTCTCGGAATATCCAGCTCAGTCACTCGGCCAAACCAGAGCAGCTCCGGTGACACTCAGTGACTGCACGTGACACCAAGTGACGCGAAGTGACGGCAAGTAGCTGTAAGTGACTACAAAGTGAGCAGATCCATGACGCTGGCTCAGATGCCCCAGGCACCCTGTCTACAACTTCGCGTGGCGGCTCACTTCTTATCTGAAGCTCCGGTGAAGGCACCCAGTGCAGGAATACAAGAGAGCGGGAAGCGAGAAAGGGGGGGTGACGGCAGTGGCAGTCAACGGAAGAAGACTGCATCGCCTTCGAAACAGCAGGGTTGGTGCCTCCGTGGCCCGGCGCTTGGAAAGGTGCCGGAGCAGAGGCAGTGAGGCCGGCAGTATGCTCGTCAAATGGAATACAGCAGGCACGTGTCACTGACAACGGGGGTGTGGAGGTGAGGGGCTGGGGTGAAACGCACACACCAGAACAGAAACATATGTGACGCGGAAGGAAGCGCAGTCCTCGCGTCGAGCCGTAGAACAGTGTCCCGGTGCGGTCCCCTGACAGGCGAGGCGCGAGGCCCACCCCAACAAAATAGACGTGCATCGACGCAGCTTGACACACAGTGAAGACCACAGCACGGAAGCTACTATGTTTGTCTGCACCTTCCGTATGGGCCTTCAACACTCAGGGTTCGCTGTCGCTTTCTCGGGCAGAGTTGTCAAAACCCTACTCTCGATGGCCAAACAATAGCCAAATCGTGGGAGTTCAAATCCTGTTGGTGCTGATCGATTGCAGCAAAAACCAACAAAATTAGGCAACTAGCGGCTGCAGATTATCCCAAAAAACCCGATTCTGTGTGAAAAAGGTGGCGTGGCAGGAATACGGATCGATTGGTGACAATCTTTTCGACGTTTTTTGTCGTGAAAAAGGGCCGCTCCAACGGGTTTCACGAGTAATAAATATTCTCAAAACATCCAAAAAGAGCCCACTCAGCATGACAACAAACCTAACAGCAGCCACATATGTGATCTTTGGGCGAATAGGGTTAATAGTGGCATTCACTTCTGGACAACGTGTTGCAGCATGACCAATGCGAACACCACATCCCGGTATTGAAGCCCCATTATTCGTTCCTGCGACACTGTCAGGGCACCGCGCAGGACGTCATCATTCGAAGGTCTGCTCTGTTGAGGGTGTGGACTGGATCATCCGGGAGTTGGTGGAATGCCCATCACTGAATAACCGGCCCAGCACAGCCTCCATCTCATACACCACAGCGTCATCCTGTGGCATACGCGCTGTGGTGGGAAGCAGCATCTCGCGCACAGCACCCGGTGGTGCCTCCGCCGTGTACAGGCACCGCATGTGCATCGACAGCGCCAGACGCGACAGCGCAAGGCTCGCCTCCACAGCACCGCCTGACGCAGTCACGAAGCGCTGCCGCACCGTCCCCACGTCTCCGTGTTCGACAGTCCCGCTCGCAATGCCAAGCGTTGCCACCGTCTGCCCGCCACCGTGTTGCAGCACGCGTTGTGCAAACCGCAGTGCGCTCTCTGCGTGTGCCGCCCTCTGCTTCCCGACGTTCCACCCGATGAAGAAGTTGTTGCCGAGCAGCGACAGCAGCGCACCGCCACTCTGTTCCAACAGTGGCACCACACCCGACAGTGCGGTGTCGATCTCGCCCAGAGACATGCTGCTGAGTGTGGTTGCAGCGACTGTTGCGTCACGTCGTACCGTGTTGCACATCAGCATCACAGTGTCGCTCATATGTGACACACGCGAGTCCTGCCGAGACACTGCAACGGGCGGTGATGGGGGACGTGCAACCGCCTGCAGAGGGTGGTGCTCACGGCCCTGCAGGGAGGCAGGCCACACGCTGCACACAGGCACAGGCTCGCTCACACCCTTCAGGTCGGTGGGCACCGCGTTGCTTGCATATGCACCGACACACCCGGACACCCCACGCACACTCGTCCACAGCTCGGCAGGCACCGCAACTGCACCAGGCACACACACAGACTCGAGGCGTGCAGCCACGTTCACTGTGTGTCCGAAGTAGTCCACACGCCCGGTCAGCGTGTTCGTCTCCAGCGTCACAGGTCCCTCGTTCACACCGACACGCACCGTCAGCCCGCCCCACAGCTCTGTCGGGCTGCAGATCCCGACCTCCAGCAGCGCAGCAGGCCACTCCGCCGCAAGCAGATTCTCCTGCACCTCAAGCCCGAAGCACACACCCGCATGTGCATCCTCGAACGCAACCATGAAGGCGTCCCCTGTTGTCTTCACCTCGTACCCACCCCACGCAGACAGTGCAGATCGCATCACCGTGTTGTGAACCGCCATCGCCTTCTTCATCGCCTCAGGTGCCGCCTCCCAGATCGATGTGGACGCACGGATGTCGGTGAACACGATTGCCGCACGCTCGCTGTTCGCACCAGGTGCGGCAGCAGGTGGCACACAGGGCTGCCCAGCACCGTCAGGCGAGTGCTGCTGCTCCTCCAGCAGCACGGCAGGGAGGTACGGGCGGTACGCACGCAGGTTCTGCTCCAGCCTGTGAAGGGCCTCGTGCATCGCTGCAGGCAGCCGCCCCTCCGCCTCCGCCTCCTGCAGCATCTCCGCCACGGTGTCGACGTCGTAGCCCGCCAGAAGTTGTGCAATCGCCTCCACAGTCTCGATGGTCCGTGCCATAGACGCCTTCTCCTTCTTTGCTGACTCTGCGAACCCGCGTGTGGCACCGAAGTCGATCAGCAGCACGACGAGAGACACCTCAATCTCATGCAAACCCTTCACCAGGCTGACAGGACACGGCGGGCGTGTGCAGGTGAAGGTCTCCTGCAGACGCTCCCACCTGTACCAGTTGGGTGCTGATCCAGGCAGGTCGTACAGCCCGAAGCGAGCCACACCCTCTATACCCGTGATGACGACCCACAGCGCCGTGAATGCAATCAACCCTGTTGCGAACCGCCTCCCGAGATTGAGCACCAGCGACATGTCCGCAAGCAGTACGAATGTTGGCCACATGGGTGCACTGTCGATGGTCCGCATGTTGTAGTCTGACCCAGCGATGCCGAGGAGGAGTGCCAGTATGTAGGCTTGCACGATGCTGTGAGTCAGGTCGATGCGGCACAGGCACAGCAGGACCATGACGTACTGCGTCAACGCAAGGAAACTTGAAAATAGCCAGATCAAGGGCCATTTGACGGTCATCGCCGGTGCGATCGTCGTCACGACTGACAGCGTCACACTTATGACAAACAGCAGCCTTCTGTCGCTGCGCGCCTTGCCCTGCAGCCTCCCGTCCATCGAGATGACATTTTCGAACCACCCCATCGCCATTGTACGCAAGCCTACCATTTGGTGGTGTGTCCGAGTCCCAAAGCGGAAACCCTCCCTGCAACGCTTCCACACACAATGCTTCAACTCCTGTGATGGGGGTGGCTAGTGGTGTGCGGAGCACGTTAGGCTGTGGGGGAGTGACATGTTCTGCTCGCAAGTGTGCGTAAAAAGACTTGGAGTTGCGTTCTTTGTTTGTACGAACGGTGTCTGCTAGTGCATGTGTGCAGGATACCGAAAGCTGCCACGAGTCTTTTTAGTGCGAAACGCTAGCTGTTCTTCCAAAGAAGACTTGGTGTTCACTACTGTGCGCACAAACGGAAAAAGACTTGGAGTTGCGTTCTTTGTTTGTACGAAGGCCTTCATTTCAAAATTTCCGCCCCTCCCTTTTTTCCTTCGCACCCTAAGAAAATTCCGGCTCGAGGCTGCAGCCATGGCGCTCTAGGCAGTACTGCATGTCGTTCAGCCAGCGTTGCGCACCCTCAACAGACGGACACACCCTTGCGAATAGCCCCAATCACCGCTTGGTTGTCGCTGAAGAGTATGATGTGATGACCCCTCCAGCGGGGCCTGCTACAAATCGTAAGAGACGGCCTTGTAGGCCGCAAACAACTCTCTCAGGAATATTGTCGCAGCTGCAAGCTCGCCGCAGAAGGCGCCATCGAGGGGGCGGATGTCCTCCCGGACCACGGCCTGATAGGCTCGCATCACAGACCACCTGGACCACCAGACGCTCCCGCACCACCCACGACTGCCAGTCGTTTCGCGCCAGTGCGTCAGCCTGCAGTTGTGGAGCCCGGCAGACACTGCCCCACGGAAGGAGCATCCCATGACAGATGCAGCCGACAGGTCTGAGACATCCAGGTGAGGATCGTCAAGGCGCCATGCAGCGGGAGACGGAGCGCGTGGTATCTCTACAAGAACGCCCCGCAGATACGCCACCAGGTACGCAGGGTACCCTGACCGCTGGACAGCAGGCTCTGAGCAGCGGGAAGGTTCCATGTCGGGTCCATGCGCCACCGCCGTTGACGCAAGTCAACCTCAATCCCGAGGAGAGTGGTGTAAGCAGCAGGGGCCTCGTAGTCGCCGATCACCACATTCTACTTCTCGCACAGCTGCTTGAACGCTTGATGCACCCTCGCCAGGCTCACACTGTCGCCGCAAACAATGGCGTTGTCTATCCACGCCAGGCCCTGCGCATTCGTCCCTGTGCAGCTCTTCTGTAGCAGTGCACTCGTCAGCGCTTGTGCAGCCTGGGGGGCTGGTGCGTAGCCCATGGGGAGCCGAGTCATGCGTCGGTGAAGGCATACCCTCAAGGCAATGGGCGCACATCCATCGGCAAGCCGAACTGAAAGAAGAAACTCTTAAAGTCAAACTGCATCACCAGGGACACCCCGTGGACGGTGGCGAGGATCTCGCTGTACGACGGCAGATGGCAACGTGGAAGGGAAGTCATGTCAAGAGCACTGTTGATGGCTCGGCAGGACACGATGAACCTGAGGGAACCCGCCGCTTTCTTCGGCACGCAGAAGACGCCTGGTACCAGGTCACACCGGAAGCCGCCTTGGGGGAGGACTCTGTGATCCCGAGGCTGTCGAGGCGCCCCACAAGTGGTAAGATCTTCCGACACTTGCTGCCGATGAGCAATTCAGTGGCGCAGGAGGCCGATGTATCGGCGTGTGGGGGGTAGCAGGAGGGCCTGTCCTTTCTGGGAGAGTTCTGGCGTTCATCCCACAAACACCACCATGATGTAGCCCGAGCCCAGGAAGCTGACACCCGGCACCGCAGCCTCTTTCCAAACGTTCAAACGAACGGTGTTTTGGCAAATTTGTGAGGGGGGTCATGCTGGGTGGGTGGTATGGGTGGGCAAGCTGCCTGCCAGTCACCTTTTCCCTTCACAAGTGCCTGAACCCGACCCGCATTTCATGGGTGAAGCTTGGCACTTGAGCCACCAAAATGACCCCACTACGATCCGCACGGATTCCGAAAAGTGCAATAGAACGGGAGCCCCCTCGAAACGCCCCTTTTC
Source organism: Rhynchopus euleeides (assembly GCA_963210315.1). NCBI lineage: Eukaryota > Euglenozoa > Diplonemea > Diplonemida > Diplonemidae > Rhynchopus > Rhynchopus euleeides. Next base: position 2,081,945 of record OY723239.1, on the reverse strand, counting down.
ACGAATTTTTGAGGAGTACTACCATGGATATATTCAGACCTTATTCAGAGGTTCCTGCATTTAACCTCTTATTCTAAGACCTTAATTAAGACGCAGGGGTCAACGTACTATTGCTTAAGATTGAATGAAGGTCTTAACCTCTGAGTGTAAGACCTTAAAGAGGTTACACTCAGAGGTTCAAGATCTTAATTAAGGGGATTCAGAGGTTGCGTGTTTTTTGGGCCTAAGGTCTTAATCTAAGAGGAGGAGGAGGTAGATTTGGCGAAAATTCTTCCTCTCTTATTAAGGTCTGAATACATCCATGTACTACTACGTAATACTATTTGGCCACCCCCAAAAATATACCTTTTTTGGGGGGGGTCAAATATACAGGTTGGTTCGCCGAATAGGATTACGTAGTAATACTATTCGCCCCCCCCCCCCCCCTGTAATTAGTGCGCACCGTAATATGTACGTGGCCGGTAGATGACAGAAGTAATTGTCCCACGGTAGTAAATATACCCACGTGGGGGACGGCGGAACCGTTGTCCTGCTACCCTGGGACCCAATGGTACCACCGCGATCCCACACTCACCACCCCAGCGTCCCTTCCGGGTGTTCTGTATACTGCAGCCAGGTCCTGTGACACGACATTGTCTCCACAAAGGGCGACATCGGTCTGAGCAATGAGTGCTGCGAGCCACATTCAAAAGAAGTCTGATTTCCTCATTTTGAAGCCGGCACGCGTCAGCGCCGCTGATCTCCTTTCGCATCGACGACGACATCCAGACTGCTCTGACTGCGGCGTCAAGACATGATTCTGGCAAGATCTGATGCACAGCCTCTCGGAATATCCAGCTCATTCACTCGGCCAAACCAGGGCAGCTCCGGTGACACTCAGTGACTGCACGTGACACCAAGTGACGCGAAGTGACGGCAAGTAGCTGTAAGTGACTACAAAGTGAGCAAATCCATGACGCTGGCTCAGATGCCCCAGGCACCCTGTCTACAACTTCGCGTGGCGGCTCACTTCTTATCTGAAGCTCTGGTGAAGGCACCCAGTGCAGGAATACAAGAGAGCGCAGGCCTGTCGCTAACTTTTCGATTTTGGAGATTTGGTGGGTTGACGCTCCTGTTTTTGGGGGGGGGGGGGGGGGGGATCAGGGGGGAAAACACTAGGGGTCAATTTTTCTCGCGCGCGCTTCGCGCGCGCTCGTGTTGTTGCCAAATTTTCCCATCGGTGGACCACGAGGTGGGCACGGTGTGAGGCGCTGGGTTCCTTCCGTGGTTCCTCTCCCGCTCGCGCCGTCGGGTGCCGGAGGAAACCAAAAAATGGCTTTCGGGACCATGATTTCGACGCTGCCCCCTGATATGTCACGGCCGTCAAAGCGCAAGGACTTGGTTACTAGACGGGCACGCGAGATGGGGGGTCTGGGGGGCAGGGCCCCCCAGCCGCCGGAGGCCACGGTAGTGAGCATCTGTTCACTGTGGGCGTACAGATTCTGTGTGAGTTGGCTGCGTCCTCCTGAGGCTACTGGAGTGGGTGGATTCCCTGACCCGGTGGGAATCGAATGACTTGAGTACGAGACATACGCCACAGGGGGGTCTGGGGGGCGGAGCCCCCCAGCCGCCGGAGGCCACGGTAGTGAGCATCTGTTCCTGCAAAACCATACTCTCTTCGACGTCGACCCAGTGAAAGTGGGTTGACGCTTGGTCGACGCTTGGTGAGCGTCGACCCAGTGTAACCGGGCCAACGCTAGGTTAGCGTCGACCCAGTGTAATAAATGGGTTGACGCTTGGTCCAGGCTTGAATGGCAACCCAGTTCCACTAGGTCGACGCTCCAAGCCTCGACCAAGCGTCAACCCAGTCCACTGGGTCGACGCTGGGTCGACGCTTTTTTATGGGGGGGGAAACCCAAAATCACTGGGTCGACGGTCGACGCTTAGCGACATGCCTGAAGAGAGCGGGAAGCGAGAAAGGGGGGGGGGACGGCAGTGGCAGTCAACGGAAGAAGACTGCATCGCCTTCGAAACAGCAGGGTTAGTGCCTCCGTGGCCCGGCGCTTGGAAAGGTGCCGGAGCAGAGGCAGTGAGGCCGGCAGTATGCTCGTCAAATGGAATACAGCAGGCACGTGTCACTGACAACGGGGGTGGGGAGGGGAGGGGCTGGGGTGAAACGCACACACCAGAACAGAAGAAGCTGTGCCTCCCAGGAGCACGGCAGGCAGGGGATCGCACCCCACCACGCAGGTTTCCAGGGTTCCGCGCACCAGATGTGACACGGAAGGAAGCGCAGTCCTCGCGTCGAGCCGTGGAACAGTGTCCTGGTGGGGTCCCCTGACAGGCGAGGCGCGAGGCCCGCCCCAACAAAATAGACGTGCATTGACGCAGCTTGACACACAGTGAAGACCACAGCACGGAAGCTACTGTGGTGCAGCTGAGACGTGTTCTTGCGGTGCTTACGCAGTGGAGCGCAATTGCTCCGGGCTCCTGACTAGACTTACTATTAATCGTGGCATTCACTTCTGGACAACGTGTTGCAGCATGACCAATACGAACACCACATCCCGGTATTGAAGCCCCATTATTCGTTCCTGCGACACTGTCAGGGCACCGCGCAGGACGTCATCATTCGAAGGTCTGCTCTGTTGAGGGTGTGGACTGGATCATCCGGGAGTTGGTGGAATGCCCATCACTGCACAACCGGCCCAGCACAGCCTCCACCTCGTACACCACAGCGTCATCCTGTGGCACACGTGCTGTGGTGGGAAGCAGCATCTCGCGCACGGCACCCGGTGGTGCCTCCGCCGTGTACAAGCACCGCATGTGCAGCGACAGCGCCAGACGCGACAGCGCAAGGCTCGCCTCCACAGCACCGCCTGACGCAGTCACGAAGCGCTGCCGCACCGTCCCCACGTCTCCGTGTTCGACAGTCCCGCTCGCGATGCCAAGCGTTGCCACCGTCTGCCCACCACCGTGTTGCAGCACGCGTTGTGCAAACCGCAGTGCGCTCTCTGCGTGTGCCGCCCTCTGCTTCCCGACGTTCCACCCGATGAAGAAGTTGTTGCCGAGCAGCGACAGCAGCGCACCGCCACTCTGTTCCAACAGTGGCACCACACCCGACAGTGCGTTGTCGATCTCGCCCAGAGACATGCTGCTGAGTGTGGTTGCAGCGACTGTTGCGTCACGTCGTACCGTGTTGCACATCATCGGCACACTGTCGCTGATCTGTGACCCACGCGAGTCGTGCCGAGACACTGCAACGGGCGGTGATGGGGGACGTGCAACCGCCTGCAGAGGGTGGCGCTCACGGCCCTGCAGGGAGGCAGGCCACACGCTGCACACAGGCACAGGCTCGCTCACACCCTTCAGGTCGGTGGGCACCGCGTTGCCTGCATATGCACCGACACACCCGGACACCCCACGCACACTCGTCCACAGCTCGGCAGGCACCGCAACTGCACCAGGCACACACACAGACTCGAGGCGTGCAGCCACGTTCACTGTGTGTCCGAAGTAGTCCACACGCCCGGTCAGCGTGTTCGTCTCCAGCGTCACAGGCCCCTCGTTCACACCGACACGCACCGTCAGCCCGCCCCACAGCTCTGTCGGGCTGCAGATCCCGACCTCCAGCAGCGCAGCAGGCCACTCCGCCGCAAGCAGATTCTCCTGCACCTCAAGCCCGAAGCACACACCCGCATGTGCATCCTCGAACGCAACCATGAAGGCATCCCCGATTGTCTTCACCTCGTACCCGCCCCACGCAGACAGTGCAGATCGCATCACCGTGTTGTGAGCCACAAGCGCCTTCTTCATCGCCTCAGGTGCCGCCTCCCAGATCGATGTGGACGCACGGATGTCGGTGAACACGATTGCCGCACGCTCGCTGTTCGCACCAGGTGCGGCAGCAGGTGGCACACAGGGCTGCCCAGCACCGTCAGGCGAGTGCTGCTGCTCCTCCAGCAGCACGGCAGGGAGGTACGGGCGGTACGCACGCAGGTTCTGCTCCAGCCTGCGAAGGGCCTCGTGCATCGCTGCAGGCAGCCGCCCCTCCGCCTCCGCCTCCTGCAGCATCTCCGCCACGGTGTCGACGTCGTAGCCCGCCAGAAGTTGTGCAATCGCCTCCACAGTCTCGATGGTCCGTGCCATAGACGCCTTCTCCTTCTTTGCTGACTCTGCGAACCCGTGTGTGGCCGCGAAGTCGACAAGCATCACGACAAGCATCACGACGAGCGACACCTCAATCTCATGCAAACCCTTCACCAGGCTGACAGGACACGGCGGGCGTGTGCAGGTGAAGGTCTCCTGCAGACGCTCCCACCTGTACCAGTCGGGTGCTGATCCAGGCAGGTCGTACAGCCCGAAGCGAGCCACACCCTCTACACCCGTGATGACGACCCACAGCGCCGTGAATGCTATCAACCCTGTTGCGAACCCCCTCCCGAGATTGAGCACCAGCGACAGGTCTGCGAGCAGCACGAATGTCGGCCACAAGGGCGCACTGCCTAGGGTACGCATGTTGTAGTCTGACCCGGCGATGCTCAACCCAACTCCCACAATGTAGGCTTGCATGATGCTGTGAGTCAGGTCGATGCGGCACAGGCACAGTATGGCCAAGGCGTACTGCGGCACCGCAAGAGTAATTGAAAAGATCCAGTTCAAGGGCCATTTGACGGTGGCTAGTATCGAGAACGCCGTCACGCCTACCATCACGAGACTTATGACAAACATCATGCGCCTGTCGCTGCGCGCCTTGCCCTGCAGCCTCCCGTCCATCGAGATGACATTTTCGAACCACCCCATCGCCATTGTATACAAGCCTTCCATGCCACCTGGTGCGACGCGCGTGCCCGATAGGTTGCTTGTGAACACCTGTCCGTGTATGAGTGCCACATATGATACGTGCTGCCAACATCGTTGTCCACTGTGACCTGAGACAGGTTGCAGAAAACAACCTTCCAAATTCGTACCCCTTTCGCTTGATTGTAGACACCCTGTCCTGCAAACTGTGGGAGAACAGTCCCGGACTACTTTTTCTTGTTCAAATCACCAGGGCAAATCACTCTGCAGATTCGGTTGAATGCCGAACTGAATCCCGGCTTTCCTTGGCCCGTCCCCCCCCACAAAATCCGAAGGCACTTGGGTGTGCCGTGCGGGACCCAAAGCTCATGCTGGGGCAAGTGTCGGGGCAGGGGGGGTAGGTACATAGCTGCGTTGATTGCATCCGATAGGCCAGGACCTTCTCTGTGGCACAGGTCGGGCCGCAAAGGGCAGGCAAGGGATGGGACACTCTTTGGGGCTGGCCTAAGTGGGGAGACAATGAACGCGAGTGGTGCACAAGTGAGGAGCCGTGCGGAGCCGGTTGTGTTCCCCATACCGCCGGACAACCCACACACAGCCTGACGGGGCGCGTGGAGCAAAGGAGACAGCAAGGCACTCGCGGTGAATCGGTTGCTGAGTTGGCGAGAACTGTAAAAAAAGTGTCACATCAGTTTCGCCGATATATCCTCTACTCGGTGTTCTTCGTTTGATTTGTTGGCGCTTCCACACACACACACACACACAAGCCCTCAAGACTCTTGAAGCGGCCTGACTATTTAGTGTCTTCGTCGCAGCAAGGGGGCGATATATACCACCCTTTTTATTGATTTCACGTGTCAGTGTTTGACTTTTTCGCAACTTCATTTCTTCCTTTTTCTCCCTCTCCAACCCCACCCGTGACACCACCAGGGTTTAGCTAGCCCTGGTCCGATTATCCCCGGTTCTTCGCTGAAGAGACGCGGCCGGGGGGAGGGGTACGAAGAGTACGCGTCGAAACCGGTGTCACGTCGTGTTGGGGAATCCTTCGGGAGTGCGATACTGAAGGGGAGGTGCTACTGCCCGTGCAGGGTGACACCGCCTTAAAACTTGATAACCACACACAAACCCTCTATTCCCCCAGGCCTGATGAGCAATCCCCCCTGCCTCATGTTGTGACTTCCTTTCTACCTTGCACAAAACATCCCATTTGCCCCTTTACTTCCTTCGAAAGTGTTGTGACTACCCCCCCTTCCCCACCCCTCGGGAGTGCCACTCCTCTGGTGGTTAAAAGTGACCCGCCGTTGTGCCTTCGGCATCTGTTGCGTGTGCCGTCGTATGCTTCCTATGCACTAGTTATAGCTATCCGGGGGCGGTCTGCTGTCGCACCAGTGGGCTGCCCCACCTCTGCACCCTCGGTTTTTAAGATGTTCACCACAGCGGAGAATGATCCCCTTCTCTGTGGCGATCGAGCCAAGCTGGACGAGGTTCGCCTTCGGGCGAAGGTCATGTGGGCGGACAAAAGGTGCCTGCTCCTGAGACTCATCAGCAACCTGTTTCTCCCTTCAAGCCCTCAAGACTCTTGGAGCGGCCTGACTATTTAGTGTCTTTGTCGCAGCAAGGGGGCGATATATACCGCTTTTTTATTGATTTCACGTGTCAGTGTTTGACTTTTTCGCAACTTCATTTCTTCCTTTTCTCCCTCTCCAACCCCACCCGTGACACCACCAGGGTTTAGCTAGCCCTGGTCCGATTATCCCCGGTTCTTCGCTGAAGAGACGCGGCCGGGGGGAGGGGTACGAAGAGTACGCGTCGAAACCGGTGTCACGTCGTGTTGGGGAATCCTTCGGGAGTGCGATACTGAAGGGGAGGTGCTACTGCCCGTGCAGGGCGACACCGCCTTAAAACTTCATAACCACACACACACACACACACACTCAAAAACGATCCTCTTGTCGGATGAAGGGGGTGGTGGTGGTGTGCAGAGCACAGTTGGGCAGAGCTGAATGGCACTTTCCGAAAGTCGTGCCATGGATGGTGCACGGTCGTGACACGAAGTGAAGCGCTGTGAGAGCGTCATGATGGTGAATCACGTCGTGATAGCAAATACCTCGGCCTGCTTCTGGAGCTTCTCCACCATGCTCTGCATGTTGGTGAACACTTGCTCAGCACCCCACCTGCATGTTGCCGGTGCCTTGCTGCCGCCGACACGACAGTCTGCAGCTGACGTTGTGGGGCTCGGGACCAGATCACGAGGTCTTCATGCCCTTCTCCTCCATGCTAAGCTCAGCCCGCTCCAGCACAGCAGATCTTCCTGCCTTGTGACCACTTCTTGTCAACATCTTCAGGATCCAACGCATGTCCTCGTTTCAGAGCAGCAGGGACAGCGATATCGTTCACCTCCACTCGCAAGGTGTGGTGAGCTCCGTGCACTGTGGCGGACTGTCAATTGTCTGGGAGTGGCAACCACCGGGAATATATGGATGCTGGGAACTGGATGACGCCAGTTTTCCGTTTGGCTCACTTGAAGTGTCACAAAAATGAGTGCTGATTATTGACAACGTCGTGATCGCGATGTATCACGGTTGTCACGAATGTAAAATCGTGATTCACGACGTGATCCGAAAAATGACGTGATCACGAATGTGCACCATCCATGTTGTTTGGGGAAAACCCCGTCCTCCCTCGATGCCCCTCACATTTAAGGGGGAAATCATACTCCTTCCGCGATAATCAGAGAAACACCCTGCCCCCAGCAACTGCAAAAAAGGCAGATCCGGGCTACTTTTCTTTGAGCGCACACTCCTGTGTCAAAGGCTGTGGAAGCCCCTGTGAAGTGGCATGAAGGTGATCCTCATAAAGCTTCAGCCGTACGATTTCATTCGTTACTTCGCGACCTCGCTACGCTTCGTCGATCGTAGCTCGTCAATCGCGAGAACACCCCACGCCTGTCATGAAGCGTGGTGATGTTCTGCAAGGATCTGCACTGGCACAGTTTCCTGCGTTGTTGCACAACTCTCAACAAAAAAACCAGCAAAGGCGTTGGAGAAGGGCACCGCCTCTTGCAGCTGGTGCATGAACAACGGATGCTGCAATGAGACGGTGCCCTGCAATGGGCCGAGAAAACGGGGAACGAGGAGGTGGAAGAGAGAGGGGATGAATGCACTGAAGCTAGAGCGCGGGTGGGTGGGTGGGTGGGTGGTGGGGTGGTGGGGAGGGGCGGAGGGATGAGGGTGTCTGTTGCGGCTTGTGACAAACAACACACGCTACAACGGGACGGGTGCCCGGCAAGAGCCGAGAACACGTCACGAGGAGGGGTGGGGTGGGTGGTGAATCGAGAGGATGCGGGAAAGAAGCAGGATAGAACTGAACGAATGTATGGGTGGGGAGGTGGGGTGGTGGGGGTCTAATAAGTATGCGATTGTGTAGTGGTGTAATCCTTCCTCTGCAGTGCCCAGCCAGCCCGATCAAGGGTGGCGTGTTCGTTTCACCCGACAAGTCTCATCTCCACAAATTCAGCCAGGCGGCCGACACACGCAAGCATGTCGGCCACCCAGAAGTGCAATGCACAAATTTTGAGGCTGGGATGCTGGGAGTGTGCAGCATCCCCGAGGGACCACAGCAAGAACCAACCCGCTTGTCTGCGCTTCGACCCCACGCCACGCCACGCCGCACAGGCGCATGAGAAACTGTTGAAGGCGCTTCCAACCGTTGCAAGCGCACCAAGCGCACCCTAGAAGGTGTGGCCGTCCCACCATTGATACAGCACGAGAGAGCCTCCACATGCATTCGATACTTCGGTGAGTCAGCAAGCAAGCAAGCAAGCAAGCACTGCTGTTGTCGTGTGTCGTGTGGCGGGCTGCTTGCGAGGGCAACCGGTGCCACTTCCCGCTGCCCACATCCCAGTGGTGTCGGTCCCGATACACGAGCCCGACCCGCAGCACCCTGCACCGGAAGCCTGCCAGGCGTCCCTGCATTGCGGCACGCCACCTGCTGCCCTGCCTGCTGCGTGCCTTGCAGTGGCGATGCTGTTGCTGCACGCACACAAATATTCCGTGCACAGATCGCCACCCACAAGGCAAACCTTGTGCTTCCGTGGCACACGCCAGGACACGAAATTGGAAAATTAGAAAACCGTTTGCATTTTGTGGAAAAGATAGATTTGCCGTGTTGCGCGAAACACTGACATCACGAACGGACCAACGGCATCTCAAGTCAGTTCACAGCAACGTGTGTTGCGCTGCCTTGTCTGTTGCCTTGCTTTGCAGCATTGTGTTTTGCTGTTGACTCCTCTGTGATGTCGTCCTGCATGGCTGGGGCCTGCATGCGAGTGGTGAACAACTCTACACCGCGTACTATAGACAACGTGCACGATTTCATGAACGTGACGTGCGAGAGAGTGGCAACGTGTCGGGTCATAATGAGGGAAAACTTGAGGGTATGAAACAAGACGGTTATGATCAACAGTTCTTCAAACAGGAATATCCATACATTGGGCGCTACACCCGGGAGGTATACCGAAAAGAAAATCGCTGTCCTGGATATCGACCCGGTATACCCGGTATCCTACCCGGTATACCAGATGCATACCCATGCCGTACTGGTGATCCTATGTGCACACGGTGGACTTCCGCTGGTGAGGGGGTGTCAGAAAGTGTTCGAGAGGACCTGATCCTCAGGAATACATACACCTCCCTTCGGACACCCCCAAAACAACGGGTGTTTCTCAGAAAAAAAAAAGAAAATACTCAGACCGATGGTGCTCCTGAAAAGGCCGATTTACGTAGTTCCTACGCAATTCCTAGAAGATTTTCAGGGCACCATCGGAGGTGCGTTCATTGTTTGCCACAAACGGTTTGCGACTGCTGTGGCTGCTGCTGACGGTTCCCCCGAGCCTGGGCTCCACAGTCGCAGGGCGCACATGGGGGTGCTGCAGCTTCTCTTCTCAGGCATCGCGATGTCGATCCCACAGGCACTGCACACCGTCGTGGTGCACCTGGATGGTCTCCTGAGGGACGAGCTGGAGAGCGCGTCTTACAGTCGGCGCGAGGGCTCGCTCGGGGGCGGAGCTGGAGATCCACCACTCAGCTATCCCCTTGGGGAGCTGAGGCGGGGGAGGTTAGTGGCCCGCCTGCTCCGATGCGGGTAGTTGTTGCGACCCCACGCCCCACTGCCCAAAAGGGTCTACCCCGACGTGCGGGAGACCACCGTGTGGGCCCTGCCGAAGCCAGGGGGGAGGGGAGGGGAGGCCCACATGATGCACGGCGAAGGCGCACGGCGGGCAGCACCAGGGGTGTAGAAGCAGGCTAGAGGGGCTTTGCAAGAAGACCATCCCTCTCCTGCTTGCCTTCTTCCACTCCGGGCACTGGGCCCGCGGACCACGTGCTCCGCAGCGTCAGCAGCTCTTGCACTGCGCGGCCTTGTGCTCCACCCCGCACGTTGCGAAGCAGCAACTGGTGCGGGGAGCGGCCTGCAGAGCATCCTTCGGCATAGCGGGCAGTTCGATGTGTGTCCCCCCATTTTTCCTTGTGCAGCTGCGTCATCTGTATCAGGGCGAATCCGATCTTGTTTGTACGAACAGTGCTGGACTGTGCCGAACATGAGTCTTTTCCAGAAAGCCACCAGAAAGCAGTCCAAACGGGTCACCCCAGAAATAACGAAAATATCCGGTACATTCCGGGTATCACGCCCAATCTATGAATAAACCTTCAAAACGGCAATCTTTCCCACCACAGCCGCGTGGGGGTGACACTGTGACAAGCCGTCAGTCTCGTGAAGGTGTCCTCTTGAAGCTTCGGCCAGGCAAGTAGCCGCCTGGCCTCGCTGCCTTCAACACATGCCTATCATTCACTTGGGTATAAAAGTAAAAAAAACAACACGCACAAAAAAAAACTCTGAGAACATACGTGGCAAGGAAAGGTTCGTGAACAGTAGGGTCAGTATTGTACTTTTTGGAATAGAAACGAATTATTTGTTATTCATCGGGGCAGTAGACTGACACGTTCGTTGGCCAGTAAATGCACCCCATTGGGTTCGAGATCGGGAGGTTGTGAGATGTGTGTCGGTCCCATTGCAGGGGCACGACGGGTGTTGTGTGGCTGTGAACCGCACTGCACGCCCTGTGTGCCCCGAAAGGTGGGTGCTGATACCCGCAACCAGGGCAGTGACGGGTGATCTGTCGCACCTATGCGGGGAGTGGAGACGCTGTGGGGTGGGGCCACTGGGGGTGTAGATGTTCATTTGCTCTTTCGCTCGTCCCCACACCACAACCATGCTGCCAATTCCGTGGTATGTGTGAACAGTATCTCATCCAACGTATTATTAGCTATTCTCGGGGGCACTGACTTCCTCATCTCAACGCAACTAGCATTTCACGATTTGCTTAGAAACCATTTCCTGGTCAGGAAGTCAGAATGTCATTGTTCTGGTGCCTTTTCCGTACTCGAGAGCACAGCTAAAGAACACCAATGCATTGACGCGACTCCTTACAAGTACATCGTTGTCCGAACACACAGCGGCAGGACAGCCCAAGGGGCGAGCCCTGCCGCAAGAGCGGTGGATGCGGAAACCACCCCACCCCATGTGCACTACCTGTCTGAAAAGTGGTTTTGAGGAGGTGTGAGGGGAAGCCTGCAAGCAGCAGCCCTCACCCCTCCCCGTCACGAAAACCGGAATTGCCCCCACCCTGAAGACACACACACGCGGCTCTTGTGGCGGTGCAGAACACACCGAGCGCCTCCTGCTCTTGATGCGATCGGTTCTGCACACACACGTGGATCTTGTGGCAGCCGATCCTGCCTACAGATACACGCCGTCCGTTCAAACACCCACAAATGTCAATTCCTGTGGCGTCCAGGACTGTGGGATGTCCCTCAGTCCTGGGCACCGTGCGTGCAGACACCCGCAAATGTCAATCAGTACCGCCGTTGTGTGTGTCAAGGGCAGGGGGCTAGGGTGGTACTTTTTCGCGGTTTCCAAACCGCAAAATGGCGTTTTCCAAAAAAAAATCTCAAATCTGAGATTTTCCAGAAAATTTTTTTTTGGGGGGGGAGCCCTGTGCGCAGGGGAATAGGGTGGTACTTTTTCGTGGTTTGGGAAGGGAGCCAGGCTTGCCTGACATGGAATACGCAATACGGTCTCCCTGTTTTCCCAGCCAAAAATCCGGCTTTTATTCCAGCCAACATCCAGATGTTCACTACTGTGGCCTCCGGCGGCTGGGGGGCTCCGCCCCCCAGACCCCCTGTGCCATATGCTTGTCGAGTGCCCAAGCCCTTTGGAGTCACATCAGGTAAACCCAACCAGATCACATCAGTAGCCTCAGGACGCAGTCCAACCCACAGAAACGTACGCCTGCAAGGAACACACGTTCACGACCGTGGCCTCCGGCGGCTGGGGGCTCCGCCCCCAGACCCCCAATGGTGTGATGTCTTGTCACCAAATCCTTGAGCGCTTGCGACTGGGACACCATGTGGTTCTGGTTGCGACAGCCGTGACGGAGTACACAGTACTTGCGAATGCAGCACCACCGATCGGCAATTGGAGTTCGACTGGGAGGAGCACCGGCGTGTCACCGACGATGTCCGTACAATACCGCAACATCCTGAGGTGGACTCTACAGAGAGTAAGGGTGAAAAAATCGGCGAAAACCGCGAAACCGCAAAAAAAGGCAAAAAAAGATCTCACCCTAGTCCCCTGGTCAAGGGTATTCAGAAAATTTCAAAATATATTGGTAGTGCACATGCACACTCGGGGCGGATCTGAGTTTCCGCATCCACCACCACGTGATGCTCATCATTCCGCTTCTTCTTGCAGTTTACCGTGCTGCGACCAGCACTGCATCACTGTACTTGTTTCTCCTGCTGCTGGCCTTCCGTTTGAACACTCAACACGGTGACCGCAGCTTTACAACCAGGGCCGAATTGTCACACAAGCAACACCGCACACCGTGACACACGCACCGCACAGGAAGCAGTCGTGTATGTCCCAGTGTGTTTGGTCCTCTGAGACATCAGGGCTCCTCCAACAGACACAGCGTCGGTCCGCAGTGCGACCTTGTCGAATCGTGT